>CM052652.1:91470283-91550779 GCA_028533165.1 Leontopithecus rosalia | reverse complement strand
CTACTATTTTAACTTAAAAGTACACAAAACTATAAAATTCTTAGTAAACATTTATAATTTATATACAAATAATATTAGTAATGGCAAAAACTGCAATTACTTTTGCACCAACCTAATATAAACTGAATCATGTTCTCATATGAATGTTCTTATTTTTATGTATACACAGGGTCTCAGTGTGTCACCCAGGCTGGAGTGCAGTGGTATGATCATAGCTCATTGCAACCTCGAACTCTTGGGCTCAAGCGATCCTCCTTGTCTCAGCCTCCCAAGTAGCTGGGACTGCAAATGTATACATGCCACCATGCCCAGCTAGTTTTTTTTTTTTTGTGGATACAGGATCTCACTGTGTTACCCAAGCTAATCTCAAACTCCTGAGCCCAAGTGATTCTCCTGCCTCGGCCTGCCAAAATGTTGGGATTACAGGCATGACCCACTGAGCTTGGCTTCACATGAATAAGTTAACATTAACTTAAAACCCTCATTTTGAACATTTTCTCCTCATGTTTCTAGTATTATAAATAATGCTGTAATTAACATCTTTGTACATACAATTTTTGTCTGCATTTCATGTTATTTTACTAGAATAGGCTGAGCATGGTGGCTCATGCCTGTAATCATGCAGACAGATCAGTTGAACCCAGGAGTTTGAGACCAGCCTGGGTAACATGGCAAAACCCTATCTCTACAAAAAATACAAAAATTAGCTGAGTGTGATGGTGCATGTCCGTAGTCCCAGCTACCTGGGAAAATGATGTGGGAGAATGGCTTGAGCCCAGGGGGTGGAGGTTGCAGTGAGACAAGATCACACCATTGCATTCCAGCCTAGGCAGCACAGCCAGACCCTGTCCCCCCCCAAAAAAATAAATAATTTATTTTTAGAAGTTCAGTTGTTGGGTGAAGGGGTTTTAACGTCTTAATACTTTAGATATATGATGCTAGATTCTTTTTTCTTTGTCTTTTCTTTCTTCCTTTGTTTTTTTTTGATAAAGGGTCTTTGCTCTGTGTCACCTAGGCTGGAGTGCAGTGGTGTGGTCATAGTTCATTGCAGCCTTGACAACCTCCTAGGGCTCAAGCAGTCCTCCTACCTCAGCCTCTCAAGTAGATGGAACTATAGGCACATGCCACCCATGCCCACCTAATTTTCAAATTTTTGGTAGAGGTGAGGTCTCACCATATTTCCCAGGCTGGTCTGAAACTCCTGGGCTCAAACAATCCTCTCACCTTGGCCTCTCAAAGTGCTGGGATTACAGGCATGAGCCACTACATCCAACCTAGGTTACTTTCTGAAGAAGTTGTGCCAGGTTACAGTTAGCAGTGTTTGAGAATGTCCAGCAACCACTTTGCTGCAGACATTAACCTGTCTGTCATCTATCTCTGTCTCTATCTCTATCTATCTCTGTCTAGCTATCTAGCTATATAGCTATCTTGAGGTAGAGTCTCACTCTGTCTCCTAGGCTGGAGTGCAGTGCTGCAATCTTGGCTCACTACAACCTCCTCCTCCTGGGTTAAAGCTATTCTCTTGCCTCAGCCTCCCAAGTAGCTGGGATTACAGGTGCCTGCCACCACACCTGGCTACTTTTTGTATTTTTAGTAGAGATGAGGCTTTGTAATGTTGGTCAGGCTGGTTTCAAACTCCTGACCTCAGGGGATCCGCCTGCCTCAGCCTCCCAAAGTGCTGGGATTATAGACATGAGCCACTGCACTTGGTTGCATTAAGCATTTTAAATTTTTTACAGTCCTTGACACAATGTAGCTTTTATGTATTGAATAAATGATAGAAGAAAACCTGATTTTACATTTTGAAGCAGTTTTGTGTTCACAGCAAAATTGAACAGAATATACATAAAATTCCCATGTACCTCCTGTCCCCCACAACAAAAAAACTCTTCCACTATCAGTATCCCACATCAGAGAGGTACATTTGATATAATCATTGAACCTATATTGACACATCATCACCCAAAGTTCGTAGTTTACATTAGGGTTCACTCTTGGTGTTGTACATTCTGTGAGTTTTAACACATGCAACTAGCTGATTTTTATACATCACTCTGAGTGAGGTAAGTTTGAGGTCATCGTGGACTACATTGTCAGGGTTAAACCTTTCACCTCACCTCAGGTAATGACATGCTATCGCCTCAGGTGATGAATAGCTCCAGCTTGGAAGGTTGGCATGGGTATGTAGGTGAGCAGTCTTGTTGGTTTGCCATTACGGGAAGGAAAGAATGTGGTTTCCTTATTTGGTTGTCTCATTTTTTAATAATGAATGAATTGTCCACACTGTAGTGGAATGTTACGGGAGAAGTACATCTCTATACCGGAGTAAAAGCTCTTGGATTAAACCATCTGTTGAGCTGAACACCAAGAGAGTAGGCTGTCAGTGGGAGCCCATGGTACCATACTCAGCCAGACATTTAAATACAGTTCTTACCCGTAATCTCTGATGGTCCTTTTCATTGTTTCTTCTTTGGCTTTGGAAGCACTGTGGAAGGTGGCTGAGGGGAGTCATGTACTTGGCTAGCTTGGGCTCTAGGTATGATGTGCAGGAGGAGGGTAGGAGGTAATGAGAGGTTTTTGAAGTTCCTTTGCTTTAAAGAGTTCAGAAAGAGGTGTAAGGATGGGATAGAAAAATCCTGCCCAGTTTAGAGTTGGACCATGACCTTTCTGTTTTCTGGTGACTGGAAGTACGGAGTGGTCAGCTGCCAAAAATGTCATCTCTCCTTTCTCTGAAGGCCATGTGGCTTCATGGTTATGAACTTTGTAGTTGATCCCATTTTGGTAAAACGGTACATATTATACATATATTAATTTTAGTAGACTGATGGATAGCCATCAAAACTTATCCATGATTCTCTAAGATGGTAGAATTATATGTTTTCTCTGTATTTTTGTAGTTTTCTGTAATTAGCACAATACTTTAGAAATACATGTATTTTTAAAAATTATAATGCTAAAGAGAAATATTTGAAGTTAGGTAAAACTGGGTTCTGATGGTTTACTTGCTGTATCATGCAAATTACTTACCCATTTCCAAATCTGTTTCTACATCTAGTACCTTACAGATGGAAGACATTTAATAAATTGTTGAATTAAACTTTCCTACCATAGTATGTAGGCACTGATTGCCAGTGTTTCTCTCCTTCCCATAAAGGAAGATTCTGTTTCCTCTTTTGAACTTGAATTTCAAAAGAAGCAACTTAGGTTTTGGAGGATATACCAATTGTCTTGTTTTCTTTTTTTTTTTTGAGACGGAGTTTCGCTCTTGTTACCCAGACTGGAGTGCAATGGCATGATCTCGGCTCACCACAACCTCCGCCTTTGCCTTCTGGGTTCAAGCAATTCTCCTGGTTCAGCCTCCCAAGTAGCTGGGACTATAGGCGCGCACCACCATGCCCAGCTAGTTTTTGTATTTTTAGTAGAGACGGGGTTTCACCTCGTTGACCAGGATGGGCTCGATCTCTTGACCTCGTGATCCACCCGCCTCAGCCTCCCAAAGTGCTGGGATTATAGGCGTAAGCCACCGCGCCCGGCTAATTGTCTTGTTTTCTTTCAACATTACTGAGTCTTCTAAGCCTTCCTTCATTCCAGAAGAACTAACAACCTGTTAGATCAATTAGGGAATATTTAGCTAATCTTGAAAATGCAATTATTTTAGCTTCAAGTAGTGCACAGATCCCTCAACTGGAGTATGTCTTCATGGGGACAGGAGGCTGTGTGATATTTTATCAAATTCCTGACTGTTCAAGGCTAACTTCCAAATTAGATGCTTATTTTCACAAAAAAGAGCCAGAAATTTTGAAAACCTAGGTGCCTAATCAGTAATTGGTTGATTGATTGATTTTCTAAGGTCTGGGAATGTATAAAAAGAGTTTAGGGAAATAAGAAATTAACAGATTATTGATTTTTAAAACTTATGTCTTATAGGTAAGTAATTGTGCCTTGCAAAATGTTAATATGTTGGAATTATTATTTTTTAATTATTTAAGACTTCCATGATGATGAAGTCATCAGGATCCCATTGAGATGGTAATGTTACAGTGGACTGCTTTGAGAAATCAGGGTTTAAATCTTCAGCCTACTTTTTTCCCCTCTTTTCTTAGCCCTAAACTGTGGGGACCTCTCTCTCTCTCTCTCTCTCTCTCTGAAGACAATAGCCAAATCTATAAAGAAATTCCTATTACCTAACTAGTGCTCTTGACCCTTTCCTTGGATACCCCGGATGGTCCCTTCCAAAGGAGATAGTGGTACGTGCCATCCAGGTATCCACCTTGTCCGAGATCCCTGAAGGCCGAGAGCCCTATTGGGAAGAGGCAGAAATACCTCTGTGTGTGTGCTGTTTCTTTAAAAGAAAGTCTAGCGGAAGTGATGCTGTGGGGAACATCTGCACTCAGGGCTGAGGGAGAAAGCGAGATGCTCTGCAGCTGGTGTAAGGCCCTGGCAGGCTGAGGCGCTGCTGTCTATAGGGGTTTACTTCTGTCTGCATTGAAACATGGCTTGGGAGGGGGTTGGTGGCCTGCTGCCAGCCTTGGTTAGCCTGCCCTTCTCTTTCCTCTTTCCTCCTCACTGCCCCCACCCACCCGAACTCCCCTCCCTCATGCTTTAAAGTCGCATTTCCAGGCCAGACGTAGAATTAATCTCTGGGCACTTCACATTGCTGGCAGCTGAAAGCAGGATGTGGGATCTTTTTTCTCTCTCTTTCTCTCTCTGCGTCTTGGCTGACTTTTTTACCTCTCGAAGAATTTGGAAGGCCATGAGATCCCCCCCCCCACAAGTACTGTGGAGTTTTTCAGCATGCTGATCACCCTGCTGCGGCTTCACCCTAATAGACTTCATATGTTGATGCAGTTGACATCAGTATCAAACTATTTTACATGTGATCTGGTGTATTTCCTGAGGAAATCTGCAAGATATTTATTAAGAACTAATAAAATAAACCTCTCCATGAGTTTTTAGGTAGTTTTCAATTTTTCATGTCTGTCTCGTTTCCTCTTATCAATGAGTTGCTATTTTCTCTCTCTACTCTGACCATTGCAAAAGGAAACAAAAATAAATGTTTTAAACTGTTCCTGAAGGGACAGAGAGAGAATAGTTCTGCCATGATGTATCAGCCGGGACTGTATTTTTAGTGCAGCATTGTAGAAACTAAAAATATCCTGTTATAGTAGATCCTTTTTATAGGTCTGTGTGTGTGTGTGTGTGTGTGTGTGTGTGTGTGTGTGTGTGTGTGTTTATAATATACGCACAAGTGCCTTTGTGCATCAGCAGCCACTCTTCACGCTACAGCTGGACTCCATTAGTCCTTGAAAATTAATGTAATCCTAGTTAAGAAAAAAATTAATTACTATACCAGAGCTGTGTTTTATCCAAAGCTAGTGTTAGCTCCTTAGCTGGCAGCTTAGTTTGAGAGGCTCCAGGGGCCCATGGAGCTGTGGCTTTGGTATCACAGCATTGACTGCTGTGTTTCTCCTGTTGGGAGCATTCCTCACTTCTTTAGGGCTAGACATGTGGCATGCAGAAAGTAACCACAGACCCCTCTGCCTCAGTCAAATATTATGTTCCAGTCTGGTCATCCCCCAAAATGGTGTCCTCCACAGGTTTCACTCACCTGCCACAGTAGGTTTTCTTATCAGGTTTCTTTACAAGAGAGCTGCTTCGACCGTGGTGTCTCTGTTCCTGTTCTTGAGAGGAGAAGTCACATTTATCAAAGAACAGGAGACACATGGAATTTAACTGGGAGGATTTTGCACGGACAATTAAGAATGACAGTCACATTTTGCCCTTACTTTTTGTTTAAGGATTTGACGAGTTTGTTTAATATGCACCTTTTATTATAAATGAGTGTGTCAGCGTTGACTGCCGGTTCTAGTCATACTTCTCAGCACCAGGCCTGGTGAGGGGCTGACTGGCTCAGCATGTGAGTAACGTTTCCAGCTTTGTCATCAGTGTTCTGGGATGAGGTACAGGGCACAGCCGAGAAGCCATTGCAATCCACCTCGCCTTCATGATACAGCTGTTGTGCAATTGCCTGCTTTGTTTTTTTTCTTTGGGAGCCTGGATTGGGGTGGGGGTGGGGTGGAATAGAGTGGGGTAGGGTGAGAAGATTGGCGTTTCTTTGCTGGTCATACTCTCCAGGCTCTCTGCTGAGAGTCTGGGCAAGATCCATCTGACTTGGATTGCAATTCTCTCTTTCTGCTGAGCTGGGGCGTGGGCAGCATAGGCCTGTGTAACTCGTGACAGGCCTCCCAAAGTGCCATGATGGCATGGATCCTCGTGGAGCTATTGAGAACAAAAACAGGGTTAGAGACCTTTTGTTTCTTTTTGGGCATGGGTTCTGAGACGTATCTCTGGGCCTTATGTTCCTGCTAGTGACTCTGGGTCCCCCAGCCCCCTCCCCATCATCCCCTAGCTGACAAATGGTTGAGGTCTCAGCTTCCTGTACTTGATCCCCAAAGAGAGTAGTTCAGTAAAAGTAGTAATTAGGCCTTTTACAAATTTATTTTATTAGTGAAGAGAGTTGGTAGGTAATGGGCTGTAATTCTAACACAGCCAGTTTGGAGATTAATAAAAAATTTTAAAAGAGGAGTTTTTACTAGAGGCAGTGGGCTTGTTATTTCGAGTTCTCGGCTGAGCCGAAATGAGAGTGGTGTGGGACCCACGGTGGACTTGTTGCTGGGAGGGTGCAAAGCTACGCCCCTTGTTGTTACAGGCTGTGCAGTGCCCATCCTTGAGGGTGTTTTACCCTGGCATTGGAAAAAAGGAAACCTTGTTTCCAAGAACTCTGCTCTCTCTCAGCTTGATAAGCATTTAAAAATAAAAGCTGCACAATTGAAATTGGCAGTGCATCCTCATTCTTTTGTCTCTCTGTTTATTTTTTTCCCTCATCCCTCAACATGTGTGCTACAGCCCATGGTTATTACACCCTCAAGAATGATGGCCTAGAACTCAGCACACTCGCACCAGCGTCTGCCTGCCCTGCTCTCTGTTGTTTGAAGCTGGCTGCGGCATCAGGGCCTTGCGCTGAGGCTGGTGGATCAGCCTCGACAGCTCTATCTGTGGCACATTTCCCTTCTCCCTGAAGCTGCTGCTTGGAAGTTTGAGCTCCTCCAGAATCCTGATTGTCAGCTCAACCTTTCTTGTTAGTTTTTGTAGTTAACTTAATTGATTTGTTTGCCTCTCCATTGGAGGAGCTCAAAAAGAAAGTACTTTGGCACCAATCAGAGCAGTTCTGCCTTTTGAAAAGATTCTTCTGAGGTAGAATTTTATAATACTGACCCAGGGAAGAAAAAAGGTCCTGTGGTTTAGGCTAGGGTGACTGTAAGTCCTGGTTTGCCCAGGGATGGATCCCATTTATGAATTACTCATAGCACACCCCTTCACTCTCAGAAGTATCCCAGTTTAGGCAATAAATTTTAGCATCATACTAGCTTAGATGAATTTAGCAAGAAATAACAGATAACCCACTCACTACAAACTGTTAATTCTTTGTCTAGAAATTTAATGGCTTTGTGAGGCAGCGCCAAACCTTGCCCTAAGCATTGCATGCAGATTCCAATGGAGTCATCCACATGTGACCTCAGAAAGCACTGCTAATGTTTCTGGCTCTGTGAGTGTGGACTGGCCTTCCCGCTTCAGTAGGTCCTGGTGAGGCCAGTTTTGAAACACCATGTCACTTACTCGACCATTCCTGGTTATCATTGCCTAGTTGATTGAGTCAGAATCTGGAGTTAGTTTGGTAGGGTGTGGTTTCAGGTTTGCAGACTTCCTGGTTGATGCCTGTGAAGGGTCTGTGCCTGATGTAACTGAATAGGGTGTTACTTCAGGTTAGTAGTCCTTGTTTTCTCTTGACTGCTTGGACTGAACCTAGTATTACTGTTTCCCAAAGAATATTATTAGTTTGAAAACTGAAGGTCAGCAGTTCGCAAGTGCCGAATGTAAAGCCAACTCTGTGGTTTGTCTTGTGCCACTGAGCCAGCAGCGCTGCAGTCCTGATCGATTGATCTGCAATAATATAAAACCACGAACAGCAACTGCCAGACAAAACTACATCTCACCCCATTTTCCTATCCAACCTTCTCTCTGCCCAGATGCCCTTTCTTTTTCCTTGTATGTCTGTCTTATTCTTGGTTATGTATTTCACTTCTTTGGGTCTATCTTTTTCCATCTCCCTGTCTCTTTCCATAACAGTTTTAATAATGTTTTAGTTAGTTCCAGCCTTTTCCCTCAATGGATCCCATTGGAAAATGCATTTGAAAGGAAACAGTTATACACTTCCCTTCCTTTGAAACTCTGTTGGCACCTTTTCCAGTGCAGTAAACCATACAACATGTATTTTCAGAGTTTCCAAACGCTGGAGTTAAATTTATGAAAAAATATTTTATTCAGCTGTATGGCAACTGTGACTTTCAGAGGTGCTGGTCAGATTTGAAATTGGTACTGACTTTTGGAGCTCCAGCAGGTTTTCAGATCTCTGCAGGAAATATAACCAAACTGTCTCTCGGGAGTCTGTGATGCTTGGAGCCTTGGCTTTCAATTGTCAGGTTGGGCATGAAGAGTTGGAGTGAGAGATGTGAATGTGGGGATCCCCAGTCATACTTAGAGGGAAACAGGGACAGTCAGTGAGTCAGTAAAGAATATGGCATAGCTGTATTGGGCACAGGAGCGGAATGTAAATTCCTTCCATGCACAGAAGGTAAATTATTTTCTGTTTACTCCAGCCAAGACTGAAGGTCTAATAACACCTTTTGTTATTTTCTTTAGGGTGCCAGGGCTAAGAAGAGTTCATTTATTTGCATTCAAGGCAGTGATGATGTTGCCATTGTTAAAATGGTTACCTCATTTTTCTCTTTTCTATCTATGTTCTGAAGCAAGAAAAAAAAGTATTAGAATTCATCCAGTGTATTTTTTCTTATTTTTTTATAATTGTTAACTATTTCTTTTCTTTCACCTTTGAACTGCTGTCTAGTCTACGACATCCTGTTATAGCACGTTGTATGTATTTTTTTTCTACTTTTAAAATAAAATCCAGCTCCTGTAGGAAGTTCTGTGTATTTGAAAGTCCATGGGTTTGACTGAGGTTGGAATTTGGTAGGCAAACGTGATGATCCTTCTCAAGTATCCCTGCAGTTTGTTCAGGAGATCCCTGGGAGTGCTCTTGAAAGAAGCCTTTCAGAAGGGGATTTCTCCAGGTTGCTTAAGTAGCAGCTAAACCATGTTTTGGCTCACCTAGATTTAAAAGCTGAGCATCCTGCAGGCCATGTATCCCACTCGGTTCAGTTAACAAGGGTTTGTTAAGCACTCATTGTGGGTCTTTCTTCTTAGCTCTTAGCTTTTTTTTTAAAGCTTTTGCCTTTGTTTGTTGGCTGCAGACAGCATTTCCAGAAATGCTGTATCCGTTTTCTCTTGGTTCGCTCATCCTCTCTGCCTGTTTCTTGGGTCTCCTCTTTCTCATGCAGCATCCAAGCTATCAGTATTACTTAAGATCCTACCTTGGCCCTCCTCTTTCTCTTTCCCCGTTGGTATATTGTAAAATCTCGTGGTTTCAACTGTCGTTTCTTTGTACCGACCACCACCACCCCTGCTCACAAGTTTCTTTATTGCCCTGATGTTTTTCATGAGCTTTAGCCCACATTTCTAACTTGTTGTTGTATACTTTCACCTGGAATCTCAAGTTTTTTCAAAATGGACTCATCCATCTCTGGTTTGCAGTAGTGCACACTATAGTCCCAGCTACTCAGAAGGCTGAGGAAAGAGGATTGCATGAGCCCAGAAGTTTGAGGCCAAACTGGGCAACATAAGGATACGTCATCTCTTAAAAGAAAAAAGAGGCTCAACCTCTCCCTCACTTGTCAGGTTCCCCCCAGGAAACAAACTCTTAAGATGGATATTTGCATGCAGGAAGCTGGATTGCAGCAGAGGGAGAAACTGAACTGTACTGCACCTATAACAAAGGGCTTAGCCAGTCCTACAGGGAACTCTGGACCTGGGCTTAACCCTTCAGAGTACTCCCAAAGTGGGTCAGAGAGGTGAATCTTTGTACCCCCTCTCTCTCTCTCCACTAAGCAGTTGGATGTGGGTTACCTGGGAAGGTGGGGTGATTTTGGGGAAGTGCCTTTCTTTAGCTGAGAACAAGTCTGAGTGAAGGTCTCAGATGAGAGCTGCTGTTGCCAGCACGGGGGGAAGGAGTGAGTGCTTTAGTCTTGGAGGGGATCTGGGCGGTGCACCAAGTCATCTACTGCCCCACCAAAGTGGTTCCTCCTATGCATAATACTCGGTTATTGGTACCAGTGTCCTCCATGAACTCAGGCTGTCTTGGCCTCACTGGTTCTGTTTTTCAGTTGAGGTATAATTTACATGAAACAATAATACGCAGATATTAAGCGATCAGTTTGATGAATTTTGACAGATGCTTACACCATTCTTTTTTTTTTTTTCTTTTTTACCCTGTATGTTAGGAGTATTTGAAAATAACAAGAGCTGGGCCAGGTGTGATGGCTTGTGCCTATAATCCTAGCGCTTTAGGAGGCCAAGGCAGACGGATCGCTTTTGAGTCCAGGAGTTCGAGACCAGCTGGGGCAACATGGTGAAACTTGGTCGCTACAAAAAAAGTGGAAAAAATTAGGCAGGCATGGTAGCACACACCTGTAGTCCCGGTGCTTGGTAGGATGAGGCAAGAGGATCCTTTGAGACTGGGAGGTTGAGGCTACATTGAGCCGTGATCACCCCACTGCACTCCAGCCTGGGCAACAAAGTGACACCCTGTCTCCAAAAAGAAAAAAGAAAATAACAAGAGTCATCTTGAAATACCTTAAATAAGAAAGGAATTCTAGTATAAGGAATTTGAGGACAAGGATAAAGCCAGGCCTGCAGAGGGGAATGGAACCAGGAAAACCTCTTTCTGCACCTCTCTTTTCTGTACCTCTTTACTTTACATATTGCTTGCCCCTCTGCCTCTCTTCCCTGCCTGGCATATAATAAGCATTCAGTAAATGGTAGCTTTAATTGTTATGTCACTTTTATATACACATATTTTTACAAATAGAGCTATCTTGGCCGGATGTTCTGGCTCATGCCTGTGATTTCAGCACTTTGGGAGGCCAAGACAGGCAAATCATTTAAAAGGTCAGGAGCTCAAGACCAGCCTGGCCAACACGGTGAAACTCCATCTCTACTTAAAATGCAAAAATTTAGGCTGGGTGCAATAATCTCAATACTTTGTGAGGCCAAGGTGGACAGATCACCTGAGGCTAGGAGTTCAAGACCAGCCTGGCCAACATGGTGAAACCCTGTCTCTACTAAAAATACAAAAATTAGCTGGGCATGGTGGCACGTGCCTATAGTCCCAGCTGCTCAGGAGGCTGAATCAGGAGAATTGCTCAAACCCAGGAGGTGGGTTTGAGATCCTGCTGCTGCACTCCAGCCTAGGCAACAGAGCAAGAAAAAAAAAATTTGCAACTTGTCTCAAAAAAAAAAAAATTAGCATGGTGATGTACGCCTGTAATCTCAGCTACTCAAGAGGCTGATTGCTTGAACCTTGGGAGATGGATGTTGCAGTGAGCTGAGGTGGCGCCATTCTACTCCAGCCTAGGCAACAGAGGGAGATTTTATCTCAACACAAAACCAAAAATCAAATAGAGCTGCCTTATATCTTACTCTTTTGTTTTGTTTTTTGAGACAAGGTCTTGCTCTGTCATCCAGGTTGGAATGCAGTAGTGTGATCTTGGCTCACTGCAACCTCTGCCTCCTGGGCTTAATCTTTCCTCCTACCTTGCTTCCCCAGTATCTGGGGCCACAGACACATGCTACTGTGCCCAGTGAATTTTTGTGGAGATGGAATCTCACTTTATTGTCTAGGCTGGTCTGGAACTCCTGAGCTCAAGCAGTCTACCCACCTTGGCCTCCCAAAGTGCTGGGATTACAGGCGTGAGGCACGGCACCTGGCCATCTTACTCTTTTTTAATGGCTATTTCACAATATGTATGTCCCATAATTTTAAGTAGTTTTATATTCATGTTTGCAGCCTTTTTCTGTCCAAACTATATCAACAGTGAGTTTCATCATTCACACCATTTCATAACTCTTCAGACTTCTTAAGAGATTTTTCATATTTGTCTTTGATTTGTAGTTTATAGTTCATAGCATATGCAAGTCCTATTAGACTTCACCTCTTTGAGGGTCCAGTTTATATCTGATTCATCTGCGAAAGCTAAATGCCTGGCACAGGTCCTTACATGTTGTAGCCACTTGGTGAATGCTGACTGTGTGAATATAAAGAAAGGAACTGGTTCAGCACCATGTGAAGTACCGTTCAGATCAGCTCCAACACCCAGACACTGCAGTAAGTGCTTGGGATTTGCTGGGGTCTGCGCCAAGGACCCTGCCCTGTTGGAATTTCTAGGCTTGTGGGGCAGCTTGGTGAATTATAACTCCTGTGCTAAGACAGCTTTGAGCTCACATGCCTGGTGGGCATTACAGGTAGAGATATTGCGAGAATCCAGAGGAGGAGGTCTGTAGTACAGGTTTGCTGCATGCTAGATCCTATAGAAAGGACTTAGATAAGGGAGAGGAAAGACAGACTGTGAGGAGTAGGGTGGGAGAACGGCCATTCACGGCAGGTTTGCTGTCTTGTTTCTTGACTGTGGTCATTCACTGTCTTTTGATGTAGGTCCCTTTATTTATTTATTTTGGAGAGAGACAGTGTCTCACTCTGTTGCCCAGGTTGGAGTGCAGTGTCACAAACATTGCTCACTGCAGCCTCAAACTCCCAGGCTTAAGCCATCCTCCCACCTCGACCTCCCAAAGTGCTTGGATTGCAGGCATGAGCCACCACACCTGGCAAGTGTGGGGCCTTTTTATAGAAGCAAGGCAATGGTCTATAAATTAACCTGTTAGATCTTTTAAGCCAGGCAGAGGCAGGTCAGTTCTATCCTCTAAATAGAGGAAATCTCACCAAAAAATAAAACTGTTCGGCAGGGGGTTGCTAATCCCACATTTATAGAGCTTTGTTTTCTGTACCAGTGTTAAAATATAAATGTAGTTTTTAAATCCCATTGCTTTTTTTTGAGACGGAGTTTTGCTCTTGTTACCCAGGCTGGAGTGCAATGGCGCGATCTCGGCTCACCGCAACCTCCGCCTCCTGGGTTCAGGCAATTCTCCTGCCTCAGCCTCCTGAGTAGCTGGGATTACCGGCACGCGCCACCATGCCCAGCTGATTTTTTGTATTTTTAGTAGAGACGGGGTTTCACCATGTTGACCAGGATGGTCTTGATCTCTTGACCTCGTGATCCACCCGCCTCGGCCTCCCAAAGTGCTGGGATTACAGGCTTGAGCCACCGTGCCCGGCCTAAATCCCATTGCTTTATAGCATACTGTTATACTTTTTGTTTTAGAAATATCCCAAAAATGTGCATAAATTAAATTTTATTATATAGACAATTCCCCCTTTATATCCGTACATCTGTGTTTATATGTGTATATATTTAATTGTATATATTTTAATATATCATTGGTCTTTTAAAAATAGTCTTTTCTAGTGTATGTCACTTTCTCATTTATCTAGAGTTTTTCTTTTTCTTTCTTTTTTTTTTTTTTTTTGAGACGGAGTCTTGCTCTGTTGCCAGGCTGGAGTCCAGTGGCATGATCTTGGCTTACTGCAACCTCTGCTTCCTGGGTTTAAGCAATTCTCCTGCCTCAGCCTCCCGAGTAGCTGGGACTACAGGCTCATGCCACCACGCCCAGCTAATTTTTTTGTATTTTTAGTAGAGACGGTGTTTCACCACATTGGCCAGGATGGTTTCAATCCCTTGACCTTGTGATTCCCCCCACTTCAGGCTCCCAAACTGCTCGGATTTACAGGTGTGAGCCACCGTGCCCAGCCAAGCTTTTCTTTAGGACTTTAGAATTCTGCAGTCCTCATTCTGGATTGATCCTTCATCATCAACTGTAAAGTATTTGCATTTGGGTTTCTCTGACCCTTAGTCAGAGATATCATATGTAGAATGTTGACTAAGCAAATGCATTAGATACCAGGGATCCTTCTGTTTAAAGAAACCCATCATGGATAATTTAGAAATAAACTGATCATTTTCGAATTTAGTGGGGTTTCTTATTTGTTTTGTTTTGTTTCTTTGAGTCTCAGTCTTGCCCTGTTGCCCAGACTGGAGCACAGTGGCACCATCTCAGCTCATTGCAACCTCTGCTTCCTGGGTTCAAGTGATTCTCATGCTTCAGTCTCCTGAGTAGCTGCGGATTACAGGTGTGTGCCACCATGCCTGCTAATTTTTGTTGTTGTTGTTGTATTTTTAGTAGAGATGGGGTTTTGCTTTGTTGGCTAGGATGGTCTTGAACTCATGGCTCAAGTTATCTGCCTTCCCAGGCCTCCCAAAGTGCTAGGATTATGGGTGTGAGCCACCACGCCTGGCCTAGTGTTATTTCAATTTAGTTTTATAGACCTTTCTAAAAAATATTTTACTTTAACTTAATTTGTTTTATTGTTATTATTATTATTATTTGAGAAGGAGTAATATTATTTGAGAAGGAGCCATTGCCCAGGCTGGAGTGCACTAGTGCAGTTTTGGCTCACTGCAAGCTCTGCCTCCCAGGTTCAAGCAATTCTCCTGCCTCAGCCTCCCAAGAAGCTGGGATTGCAGGTGTGCACCACCACACCCAGCTAATTTTTGTATTTGTAGTAGAGACAGTGTTTCACCATGTTGGCCAGGCTGGTCTCTGGTCTTGAACTCCTGGTCTCAGACAGTTTACCTGCCTTGGCGTCCTAAAGTGCTGTGATTACAGGCATGAGCCACTGCTCCCAGCCAATTTTTATTATTTTTTTTAGAGAAAGGTCTTGCTTTGTTTCCCAGGCTGGAGTGCAGTGGTTTGATTATAGCTCACTGCAGCCTTGAACTCCTGGGTTCAACAGCCTGCCTCAGCCTCCTGAATAGCTGGAACTACTGGTACATGCCACCATGCCCAGGTAATTTTTTAAAAATTGTTTTGTGGAGATGGGTCTTGCTATGTTGCCCAGGCTGGACTCAAGTGATTCTACAGCTTCAACCTCTCAAAGTGCTGGGGTTATAGGCGTGAGCCACCACACCTGGCCTGCAGAGCTTCTTAAAGCACAATTTATCTATTAACATATAACTTATTCCTACATATGGGTTTTAGAAAAATATTTTTAGAATTTTATATATCGTATTTTGTCTCACCACACAGATAACTTAGAATACTATTTCTGGGGTATCTTTTAAAAGCATGTAGTAAGAGGCCATGAGTCATAAAAAATATTTTCAGGCCAGGTGCAGTGGCTCACACCTGTTATCCCAGCACTTTAGGAGGCCAAGGTGGGTGGATCATTTCAGGTCAGGTGTTTGAGACTAGACTCACTTGAGGTCAGGAGTTTGAGACTAGACTGGCCAAGGTGGTGACACACCACCTCTATGAAAAATACAAAAATCAGCCAGACATGGTGGCACATACCTGTAGTCCCAGCTACTCGAGAGGCTGAGGCACAAGAATTGCTTGAGCTCAGGAGGCGGAGGTTGCCATGAGCCGAGATTACACTGCTATACTCCAGCCTAAGCGACAGAGCTAGCATCTGCCTGGAAAAGAAAAAGTTGTGTGTGTGTGTGTGTGTGTGTATTTAAGGTTATTGTTCACTTTTTCCATATATCTCTTGCATAGAGTCCATGTTTTAAAAAAATTATTTTAGAACTCAATGCTGAGAAAAGGGAGTTTTTCCTGAGGAATTTATATACGTACTCCTTTCTAATAACGAGAACTATGCAATTACTGGTGTTTCCCTTTTCGATTTGGCTGATGGGAAAGTCAGGCAGATTGTGAGTCTGTTAATGGCAGTTGCTAACCCATGTGGTTGACATTCTTTCCTTTCTCTTGGTCTTGATTCTCAAATCTACTTTTTTTGTTGTTGTTCATTTTCTTCTTATTACACAATCTCGAATCTACTTTAATGTTAACTCATTTTATGTGATTTTGCTGTAAGTTGTCACAAATCTTTTGTGGATTGTGGTATAAAAGAATAAATAAAAAAAATTGTAATCTAGTTTAAAACTGGATACAGGCCAGGCATGGTGGCTCACACCCATAATCTCAGCACTTTGGGAGGCTGAGGTGGATGGATCACCTGAGCTTAGGAGTTCCAGACCAGCCTGACCAACATGGTGAAACCCCATTTCTGCTAAAAATACAAAAATTAGCTGGGCATGGTGGTGGGCACCTGTAATCTCAGCTACTCAGGAGGCTGAGGCAGGAGAATCACTTGATCCTGGGAGGCGGAGGTTGTAGTGAGCCGAGATCATACCATTGCACTCCAGCCTGGATGACAAAGTGAGACTCAGTCTCAAAAAAAAAACCTAGATATGTATAGGTTTCAAACAATGTGTATAGGTTTCAAACAGTATATATTGGTTTCAGTAAATATATTGACAAATTGACCAGTTCAGCAACTGAGTACAAATTTTGAAGGGCTATTATATTATTTACTTATTTATTTGAGATGGGGTCTCTTTCGTCTCCCAGGCTGGAGTGCAGTGGCATGATCTCGACTCACTGCAACCTCTGCCTCCTGGGTTCTAGTGATTCTCCTGCCTCAGCCTCCCGAGTAGCTGGGACTACAGGCACACACCACCATGCCCACATACTTTTTTTTTTGAGATGGAGTTTCGCTCCTGTTACCCAGGCTGGAATGCAATGGCGCGATCTCGGCTCACTGCAACCTCCGCCTCATGGGTTCAGGCAATTTTCCTGCCTCAGCCTCCCGAGTAGCTGGGATTACAGGCGTGTGCCACCATGCCCAGCTAATTTTTTGTATTTTTAGTAGAGACGGGCCACGAGGTTAAGTTTTTTTGTATTTTTTAGTAGATATGGAGTTTCACCATATTGGCCAGGCTGGTCTCAAACTCCTGATCTTGTGATCTGCCCACCTCAGCCTCTCAAAGTGCTGAGATTACAGGTGCAAGCCATCACACCAGGCCAGTTTTTGTATTTATTTATTTATTTTAGTAGAGACGGGGTTTTGCCATGTTGGCCAGTGTGGTCTCGAACTCCTGGCCTCAGGTGATCCACCCACCTTGGCCTCTCAAAGTGCTGGGATTACAGGCATGAGTCACCATGCCCAGCCTATTACTATTATTAAGACAGAGTCTTATCCTGTTGCCCAGGCTGGAGTGCAGTGGTGTGATCTCAGCTCACTGCAACTTTTGCCTCCCAGGCTGAAGCAGTCTTCCTGCTTCAGCCTTCTGAGTAGCTGGGAGTATAGGCATGTGCCACCATGTCTGGCTAATTTTTTGTGTTTTTAATAGAGGCGAGCTTTTCCCATGTTGCCTATGTTGGCCACAAACTCGGGGGCTCAAGCGATCCACTTGCTCCATCCTCCCAGTGTTGGAATTATAGGTGTGAGCCACCATGCCCAGCTGGAAGTGTTATTATTATTATTATTATTTTTATTTATTTATTTTTTTTTTTGAGACGGAGTTTCACTCTTGTTACCCAGGCTGAAGTGCAATGGCACGATCTTGGCTAACCGCAACCTCCGCCTCCTGGGTTCAGGCAATTCTCCTGCCTCAGCCTCCCGAGTAGCTAGGATTACAGGCACGCGCCACCATGCCCAGCTAATTTTTTTTTTGTATTTTTAGTAGAGACGGGGTTTCACAATGGTGACCAGATGGTCGATCTCTTGACCTCGTGATCCACCCACCTCAGCCTCCCAAAGTGCTGGGATTACAGGCGTGAGCCACCGCGCCCGGCCTTTGGAAGTGTTATTATGAAAAGATATGTCCTTTCCAGAGCTTCTGGGTCAGGAGACTAGCTAGTACCTTACCAGATTTCTAGTCACCTTCGTTTCGTGCTACTTTCTCACTCTCTTCCTTGGCATAATTGCTTTATCTAGCTATTATTCTCCTGACTTCTACTTTAAAACTAGATGCACCACAATGGATGGGGTTGGATGAAGACATTACGTATCCAGTTTGGTTTGGACATTGATCACGGGTTATGAAGCCTTGAGGATCCATTCTGGGAGGAGTTTTTGGAGCAGAGTCAGATGAATGTGCAGATCTGGATATTGGCAAGGAATCCTCCAAAGAATTGTGCCTTCTCATTGGTCTTATTTTTCAGTACTGACTGAACCCTCAAGGTTTGTTTGATGATTCTAATCTTTACATTCTGGAAGCTTCCTGAAAGAGCTAACTTCTCAGAAGGCCTCCAAGAGGTCCTTTCTATTCTAGGTACCTTTCTGTCTCATGTATCTCGGAATTGTTTTATTTTTGATATTGTATACAAGCTCTGTCAAACTTTTAAAAATCCTTAGCTGGGCATGGTAGCACATGCCTGTGGTCCCAGTTACTTCAGAGGCTGAGGTGGGAGGATCATTTGAGCCTGGGAGGTCGAAGCTGCAGTGAGCTGTGACATGCCACTGAACTCCAGCCTGGGCAACAGAGCAAGACTCCATCTCTTAAAAAAAAAAATCCTTTAGGAAGCCATAAAATGAAAAGAAATTAATTTGTTAAAATGAAAGCTGCACACTTCTCTGCCCCTCTGCCTGCCATGTCAAAGGAGCTTTCCCTGAATTAGTGTGTCTACAAAAGTACTCCTGAAGCTTCATCCCAGCAGAGATAGGTTTCAAGGTGTATGTCTGAATCAGCTGCTAAATCTCTCCTTGATTTATCAAAAGTGATGTAGCTGTATTTATTCCTTCTCACTGTTACAGGGAAACTTCCTTCTAGATTGGCTAATGGATATGCCTCTTAGGAAGCCTCTTTCATATCACTTCTCCTCCAGAACCTTAGATAACTTTTGACACAAGACACCTCATATCTGCTGTATAGGATTCCATATGGACTACCTGTCTTGTGTAATTAAAAAGCTACCATTCTTTTTTCCTCTTCCTTTGCTTTTCCTCAAATGTTGGGAAAGAGGTAAGCTTCCCAAAACCTCTGGCAAGCAGTGTAGAAGCAGAAACCCTGTCCTACAAGATCTGCTTGTAACGCTTCCAAATGAGACGCTGGAATGGCGGGCTCTTGTTCTCCTGGGCCCTGTTACTACGGGCCTTGTCCAGTGCCAGCATGCTCTTCCGCTGACAGCAGCTCTGCTTGCCCAAGAGGGGACGTGTATTGAATAACTCTGGAATCAGGCAGTAACCTGTAAGTGACAAAAATGTCAACCCAGAGATACAGCTGAGGTGGAAATGGCCAAAGTGTGTTTTGTCTGGCAACTTATTTATTTATTTATTTTCCAGGAACTCTATTGAAGTACCATTTCTAACATGGCATGGTTATTTCCTGGAAAAAGTTAAGCGCTCATTTAGAAGTGTTTTCAGTTTTTCTTACAGAAAGTAGATGGTTTGCTGTCTGTCTTGCCAGGATGTATTGATAGAGCCCCCAGGACATTTCTTGGCCCTAGAGCCCTATAGGGAAAGCCAAGGGAAAGCCAAGCCGTCCTCTGGAAGGGGCCTAGCACTTCTCGAGATCATTTTCTAACCTTCAGAAGGTAGCAGTTGTGTTGTAATGCCATAAAGAGCTTTGGAATCAAACTGATTGAGGGTTCGAATTCCCTACTCAGCCACTTGCCAGCTGTGTGACCTTGATGAAGAAAGTTTACTTACCCTCTCTGAGGTTTAGCTTCTTTGTACATAAAGCAGCGTTAGTAGTGCCAATTCTCAAGGTTTTTCTGAGTGTTAAATTAGATAACATATGCAAAACCCCTTGCCCAAGGCTTTGTCACGTGTACTAGGCACTCAGTGGATGTCTAGTTTTCTTTATCAAATTAGCCTCTGGTTATGAACTCTTAATACTTCAAGTGAGGGGTCAGACTAATGTGTTTCTGAATGTCATTATTTCTTTTTTTCCTTTTTCAGACATGGTCTTGCTCTGTCACCATGTCAGGCTGGAAAGCAGTGTTATGATAGCTCACTGTAGCCTTGAACTTCCGGGTTCAAGGCACCTTCCCACCTTAGCCTCCTAAGTAGCTGAGACTATAGACACCTGCCACCACCGTGGGCTAATTTTTAATTTTTTTCTGCTAGAGATAGGATCTCACTATGTTGCCTAGGCTCGTGTCAAAACTCCTGGACTCATGTGATCCTCCTCTCTCGCCTCCCAAAGTGCTAGGATTACAGGTGTGAGCCTGTTTTTGACATTCAAATGATTAAGTAGTTTGTTGCTTTTTAATGTTGAATTGTCTTCACTGTGTGGATATACCACAATCTGTTTATCCATTCACTTGTTGATGGATATTTGATGTTTTTTTCTCCAGTTTTTAACCTTCATGAGTAAAACTCCTGTGAACATTCTTTGCGTGCATGTGTGCTTTCATTTTTAGGAGTAAATACCTGGGAGTTATAGAGGTGGGTCATTTGGTGCTTAACTTTTTTTTTTCTTTGAAATCAAGTCTCACTCTGCTGCCCAGGTTGGAGTGCAGCTGCATGATCTTGGCTCACTACCACCTCTGTCTCCTGGGTTCAGGTGATTCTGCTGCCTCGACCTCTCAAGTAGCTAGGATTACAGGTACATGCCGCTACACCTGGCTAATTTTTGTATTTTTAGTAGACACAGGGTTTCATGCTGACCATGTTGACCAGGCTGGTCTCGAACTCCTGGCCTCAAGTAATCCACCTATCCTGGCCTCCCAAAGTGCTGAGATTACAGGCATGAGCCACTGTGCCTGGCCTGGTGTTTAACTTTTTAAGATACTTCCTTGCTGTTTTCTAAAGTAGTTGTATTATTTAACATTCTTTTTTTTTTTTTTTTTTTTAGATGAAGTCTGGCTTTGTCATCCAGGCTGGAGTGCAGTGGTACGATCCTAGCTCACTACAACCTCTGCCTTCCAGGTTCAAGCTATTCTCCTGCTTCAGCCTCCCACATAGCTGGGATTACAGTACCTGCCACTACGCCGGATATTTTTTGTACTTTTAGTAGAGACGGGGTTTTACCATGTTGGTCAGGCTGGTCTTGAACTTCTATCCTCAAGCCATCCACCCACCTCAGCCTCCCAAAGTGCTGGGATTACAGGTGTGAGCCACCACGCCCGGCCTCATTGAACATTCTTAAAGCAGTGTGTGAGAATTTCAGTTACTTGACATCCTCTCCAACATTTGTTATTGTTTGTCCATCTTTTTTATTATAGCCATCCTATTCGGTGTGCAGTTATATGTGTGATTTTGATCTGCATTTCCCTATTGATTAGTAATGTTGAGCATCTTTTCATGTACCTACCTGCCATCCATAGATGATCTTTGCCCAATTTTTTGTTTATTTTACTAAGTTTAAAGAGTTCTTTATAGACCTCAGTTCTGAGTCCTTTGTCAGATGTATCTTTTACAATTATTTTCTCCCAGTGAGAATTTTTTTTAGTTTTCCTTTTCATTTTGTCTTTTGAAAAGCAAACATGTTTGGTTCTGATGAAATCACCTACTTTTTAGAAAACATCTGATTTTTATATATGGATATATTGGAAAAGGGACTATTTATCAGAGTATTGCTGTGATGCTACCAATTAAAAAATAAATATTGGGCCAGGTATGGTGGTTCACAACTGTAATCCTAGCATGTTGGGAGTCCAAAGCCAGAGGATCACTTGATCTCAGGAATTTGAGACTAGGAGGTGAGAGGATTGCTTGAACCTGGAAACTTGAGGCTGCAGTGAGCTCTGATTGTGCCACTGCACTCCAGCCTCAGAAACAGAGCAAGAGTCTGTCTCACTGATTAATAAATTAGTTAATTAATTAAAATTGTGTGTGTCTGCGTGTATGTATCTCGGGCTAGTTTCAATGGCTTTTCCCTCTAATTCTAGCACTTTGGGAGGCTGAGACAGGAGGATCACAGACCAGCTTGGGCAACAAAACAAGACCCTTTCTCTACAAAAACTTTTTTTTTTGACCAGGCATGATGGCTCTCGCCTGTAATCCCAGTACTTTGGGAGGCCAAGGTGGGTGGATCACTTGAGGTCAGGAGTTTGAGACCAGCCTGGCCAACATAGTGAAACCCTGTCTCTACTAAAAATACAAAATACAAAAATTAGCCGGGCATGGTGGTGGGCAAATCCCAGCTACTCGGGAGGCTGAGGCAAGAGAATCACTTGAACCTGGGAGGTGGAGGTTGCAGTGAGCCGAGATTGCGCCGCTATACTCCAGCCTGGGCGAGAGAGCGAGACTTGTTTTGCAACTCTGTTTTGAGTCTCTCTCGCCCAGGCTGGAGTGCAGCGGCACAGTCTCAGTTCATTGCAGCCCCACCTCCTGGATTCAAGAGATTCTCCTGCCTCAGCTTCCTGAGTAGCTGGGACTACAGGCATGTGCCACCAGATCTGGCTAATTTTTGTATTTTTCGTAGAGATGGGATTTCACCATGCTGCCCAGGCTGGTCTCAAATTTCTGGCCTCAAGTGATGCACCTGCCTCAGCCTCCCAAAGTGCTGGGATTATAGACATGAGCCACTGCGGCTCGCCTACCAAAAAAAAAATTGTTTTTTTAAGTCAAGTCAAATTAAAAATTTTTTTATTTTACTGTTTATTTATTTTTGAGACAGAGTCTTGCTCTGTCACCCAGGCTGGAGTGCAGTGGCATGATCACTCCATAATACTGCAGCCTCGACCTCCTGATCTCAGACAGGGTCTCACTATGTTGCCCAGGCTGATCACTATGTTGTCCAGGCTGGTCTTGAATTCCTGGGCTCAAGTGGTGCTCCCTCTTCAGCCTCCCAAAGTGTTGAAATTAGAAGCGTGAATCACCATACCTGGCCTTTTTGTTTATTTGGCTTTTTAAAATATAAGGCAGGATCTCACTGTGTTACCCAGGCTGGTCTCAAACTCCAGGGCTTAAGTGATCCTCCTGCCTCAGCCTCCCAAAGTGCTGGGATTATAGGTATGATCCACTGCACCTGGTCAAAAATAAATACCTTAATATCTATCTGGTTGATGATCCAAACCAACAGTGAAAATACCTGAGTAGTTTCATTTATGAAGAAAACAGTACTCAGACTCATGTTTGATGTACCTTATTTTTGAGAAGCAAGAACATTTTTAAACTGCTCACTCAGTTTCTGCAAGTCATTCATCATCTTTCTTCACTTTCTCATCACCCTCACTTTGTGCTGCTTGATGTGGAATTTACTCCCGGGGATTCATAGCCTTGATGGTGAAGTTCTCTTGCTTTCCTTCTTAATCTTTAGACAGAAGGTCTGTCTTCAGCGAACTTTTCCTTCTTCTTCTTTCTTTTCTTTTCTCCTTTTTTTCTTTTTCCTTTTGGTTGCCCCTGACAGTTTCTTGTTCAAGTCAAGTGAGGAGCCACAATTGGGCATCTCCACCAGCTCAGGCCAGTCAGCAGACCATAACAAGGGGCTCCAGCATCTGGATAGGGTAATCGGCTACTGTTAATTGAGAAAGTATCACCCAAATGACTGAGCAACCCTTTTCTGTGTAAAGGTGTCTGGAATGCTGTGTCAGATCTTTTTGGGTTTTATTTGGGTTTACTGTTTTTGTTGCGTTTCCTTGTTTTAAGTTTTTTATTTTGAAATAATGATAGATTCACAGGAATTTGTTTTAAAAATGTACAGTGAGTTCTTATGCATCTTTCACCTCTCCTTCCCCATTTTTAGTATCTGCATAACTTTAGTATATCTCAATATCATGAAATTGACATTGCTATCCACTGACTTTAATCAGATTTCACAAGTTGTCTTGCACTTGTGTGTGTGTGTGGTTCTGTGTCATTTTATCACACATGTAGCTTCATGTAACTATTACCATAATCAAGATGCAGAGCTTTTCCAACACTCAAAACCCCTTCATGCTCTATGCTTTAGAACCATCCCTACCTCCTTTCAGCCCCCATTATGAACCCCTGGCAACCACTAATCTGTTTTCCATTTTTATAAATATATTTCAAGAATATTATATAAATGGGATCATATAGCATATAACCTTTTGAAGTTGGCTTTTCACTAAGCATAATTTCTTGGAGTCTGTTCAGCTTATGTGCATATCAGTTGTTCATTCCTTTTTATTGCTGAGTAGTATTCCCTGGTATGGATATTCCACAGTTGTTTAACCATTCACCAATGAAAAGACATTTGGGTTGTTTCTAGTTTGGGGCAATTAATGAATAAAGCTGCTATGAACATTTACATATAGGTTTTTTTTTTTCCAAACATAAGTTTTCATTTCTCCAGGATAAAGCCCCAGAGTTTAATTGCTGGATCATATCGTAAGTACATTTTTAATTTTAGAAGAGATTACCAAACTATTTTCCAGAACAGCTATACCACTTTACATTCCAGCAGCAGTGTGCATGTGATCCGATTTCCCAGAATCCTTACCAATATTTGGTGGTGGTACTGTTTTTTATTTTAGCCATTCTGATAAATGTGTAATGACATCTCACTGTAGTTTTAATTTCCATTCCCTAATGGCTAATTATATTGAACATCTTTGCTTGTGCTTATTTTCTATTTGTATATCCTCTTTGATGAAATATCTGTTTATGTCTTTTGCCCATTTCTAAATGTATTGCTGTTTTCTTACTGTTAAGTTTTGCGAGTTTTTTTATTTTTATTTTTTGGTTTGTGTTTGTTTTTCTTTATGTGGTGTTTTTTTGAGACAGGGTCTCTGTCAGCCAGGCTGGAGTGCAGTGGCACTGTCATGGGTCATTGCAGCCTTGATCTTCCAGGCTCAAGCGATTCTCCCACTTCTGCCTCCCTAGTAGCTGGGGCTACAGGCGAATGTTACCACATCCAGTTAATTAAAAAATTTTTTTTTAGAGAGACTTAATCTTGCTATGTTGCTGGGGGCTGGTCTCAAACTCCTGGGCTCACGCAGTTCTCCCACCTTGGCCTCCCAGTGTGCTGTAATTACAGACATAAGCCTCTGTGCCTGGCCAGGCTTTAAGAGTTTTTTATATTATAATCTAGACTAGTTCTTTGGCAGATATGTGGTTTGCAAATAGATTTTCCCAGCCTATCGTTTGCCTTTCCATCTTCTTACAGGGTTTTTTGCAGTATAAAAGTTTTTAATTTTTATGAAATCCAGTATATCAGTTTTTCCTTTTATGGATTGTGCTTTTGGCATTAAGTCTTAGAACTGTTAGTCCTAGGTCCTGAAGATTTTCTTCCAGTTTTTTCTAAGAGTTTTATGGTCCTATGTTTTATATACTCTTTGATCTATTATGAGATAATTTTTGTATAAGTGTGAAAGTTAGGTCAAGGTTTTGTTTATTTTTTTGGCATACAGATGTCTAATTGCTTCAGTATCATTTGTTGAAAAGCCATCTCTTCTTTTAATTTTAGTAGAGATGAGGTCTGGCTGTGTTGTTTACATTAGTCTCCAACTCCTGGTCTCAAGCAGTCCTGCCTTGGTCTCCCAGATTGCCGAGATTATAGACATGAACCATACCCGGCCCCTTTCTTCATTAACTTAACATCAGGAAGAATTTATCCCACATTATTCTTTCTCAAAATTCTTGGAACTATTCTAGATCCTTTGCTTTTCCAGATAAGCTTTAGAATAAGCTTGTCTTTATCTACATAAAGCATTCCTCAGTTTTTGATAGCAATTGCACTAAGCCTATAGATCTATTATCTATATCTATAGATCTATTATCTATATAAAACCCTCCTAAGATTCTGATAGCAATTGCATTAAGCCATTAACTGACATCTCTATAATGCTGAGTCTTTCAGTTAATGAACATGGTAAATCTCCCCAGTTATTAGGTTGTCTTTGATTTTCCTGGGTGTTTTTTTGAGATGGAGTCTTCTGTGGCCCAGGCTGAAGTGCAATAATGTGATCTTGGCTCACTGCAACCTCCGCCCCTGGGTTCAAGCAATTCTGTTCCTGCCTCAGCTTACTGAGTAGCTGGGATTACAGGCGTGCACCACCACACCCGGCTAATTTTTGTATTTTTAGTAGAGACAGGGTTTCACCATGTTGGCCAGGCTGATCTTGAACTCCTGACCACAAGCGATCCGCTCCCAAAGTGCTGGGATTAGAGGTGGGAGCCATCACACCCGGCTTTGTCTTAATTTTCATCAGTGTTTTCAGATTTTTAGCATAGAGTTTCTGTATGTTCTGTTAGACTTATACCTGCATATTTCATTTTCTTTGGTACTGTTGTAAATGAGTCATGTTTTTTTTTTGGTTTCCACGCGGTCGTCGTCTCAGAGCTTACAGGACTGTGGTTGGAGTAGTCTGAGCTTTTCATGTTCAGAGCAGAGGAGAGAGGAGCAATTGGAGTGTGAAGCTAGAGTCACAGGGATTTGAAAATCAGATATGCAAACAATGTGACCACGAGAGCAGACAGAACTGGATTCAGATCCCAGCTCTGGCACTTACTAGTCTGTGTTATTGGGCAGATCATTCAGCCTCCCTGAGCCTGTTCCCTCAGATGTCAAAAATGAGAATAATACTTACGCAAACCTGTTGTCAAGCTTTGAGATAATGCATGAAAATATTCTTTCCCTAACATAGGTCTCAGAATACCTTAGTTATGATGTCTGGCCACAGTGGAATCATGTCATTCCTGGTTAGATCCACAAGTGAGAGAGGCAAGTGTGCCTACTATTATGAGCAGCAAACATTTCTTGAACCTCTTTATGGTGCTAATTTTCAAGGATGTGAAGTCTTGACATAGCTCTTGCCCTCAAGGGGCTTATAATTCTGTTGCGGAAACATACTGTATGTGTAAAAATTCCAGGACAAGGTATTGCTGTTAAGTTCCAAATAGATGGGTAGACAGTGTGCATGCATCAAAGAACCTTCTCTGGGGTTTGTTTGCCCTGTCCATTGAGGTGGCTTCTGGATGTTGTTGATCAGAATGTGTGGAGGTGGGAGAGGGTGTGTACAGATTTAGGGGAAGGGTATCATATGGGAATATGTAATTAATTTTTATACTTTCCCCAGTAAACCATGGACCCTTTTTATGATGTCATGAGGGATTCCTTAGTTTTGCAGCTGCTTCCTGATTACGTCAGAGAGGAGCCTCTCACCCCACAGCCTGGAGCTGTATTCATACAAGAACTGGAAACAAATGAAGTGCTGAATATCTAATGGCTTCCATAGGGAGCGCCAGTTCAGACTTCCCAGGCCTCCTCTTGCTAGGTCTTCCTCAAGTATTTCTGACCCCCTGAAGTGTCTTTGTTCTGGAAAGACAGGACATGGCCCAGAGCCAAGAGGGAGGGAGCCTGGGGACTCTTCCACACACATGCACCTCTCTCCCTCCAGGTGTTTGGCAGTCCTGAGTTTCTGCCCCTTTCTTGAATCTCGTTTGGTGAGTCGTTAGTCTTCTGTTTTCAGGATCTTCAGGAAACTGCCAAGAATATCTCTGACCTGTTCGGCAGTCTTCACCCCTACCTCCCCCCTTAACAGCATTATCTCCACCTTCTTTTGATTTTTCTTTTCTTTCTTTTTTTTTTCTTTTGGTAGAGACAGGGTCTCACTGTGTTGCTCAGGCTAGTCTCGAACTACTGGGCTCTTAAGCAGTCCTCCCGCCTCACCATCCCAAAGTGCTGGGATTACACACATAAGCCACCACGCCTGGCCTCTTTTGATTTTTTTGCTGCAGTAATTTTTTATGAAGTGCTTTACATATAATTTCTCTTTCTTCAAACAAGTTCATGCTCTCTTAGCTTTCCAACTTGTCTCCCTCACTGTTACCTTTCTCCAGCTACCCTGATTAGCCCTAAATGCTTTAGCTAGATTAATCTTTATAAAATATTCCCTCTTTGCTTCATTCAAGAACTTTAGTGGGTGCTCCCTCACTGTTGAGTCAAGTTCACACACAGTACTTGCATGCCTCAAGCAGTACATGTGGTCCCTCCTGTATCTACCAACTCCATCGCTATTGGTCTCTTCCAGCCCAGCTTAGAAATGGTCTCTTCTGGCCGAGCATGGTGACTCATGCCTCTAATCCCAGCACTCTGGGAGACTGAGGCACGTGGATCACTTGAGGCTAGGAGTTTGAGACCAGCCCGGCCAACATGGTGAAACTGTTCGTGCCTGTAATTTCAGCTACTTGGGAGGATGAGTGGGGGAATTGCTTGAACCTAGGAGGCAGAGGTTACTGTGAGCCAAGATTGCACCACTGTACTCCAATCTGGATGACAGAGTGAGAATCTGTCTCAAAAATAAAAGTAAAAATCAAGGTCTCTTTCATGAAACCTTCTTCGATACATGCTAGCTGAAATGATTTTCTTTCTCTCCGGTGACAGAAGCACACCTCACTTCCATCTTCCTTACATTGTCTTGAATTAGAGTTACTTGAATATGTATGTATTCTTCCTGTCTTCCTTACTAGATTATCATCTTCTTGTAGACAGGATCCTACTTTCCTTTATATCCTCCACAGTTGGGCACTCAAGTGTTTTCAGAATTAATGGGAGAGGTCATTTTTTTAGGAGATTGAGATTTCCTTTGCCCTCATATCTCCCTACTTTCAGAAGAGCTCTAGAAGAAACCAGTTTTACAATCTTGAGAAATCCAAATGGAACACTGACTATGAGGGCTCCTAGGGAGGAAACACTGCCTTCCACCTTCTTCTGTCTTGTCTTGGTGCATTAGGCCGTTCTTGCATTGCTACAAACAAATACCTAAGACCATATAATTTAGAAAGAAGAGAGGTTTCATTGGCTTACAGTTCTGCAGGCTGTACAGGAAACATGTTGGCTTCCAGGGAGGCCTAAGGAAGGCTACAATCACAACAGAAGGTGAAAGGGGAGCAGGCACTTTACTTGGTGAAAGCAGGAACAAAGAGTGGGGCGGTGCTACATACTTTTAAAAGGCCAGATCTCGCAAGAATTCACTTACTACCACAAAGACAGCACAAAGCCATGAGGAATCCTCCCCTATGATCTATACGCCTCCCACCTGGCCCCATCTCGAGCACTGTGGATTATATTCGGCATGAGATTTGGGTGGGGACAAACATTCATGCCATGTCACTTTGCTATATCAGTTTAGGGAAATGTTATGACTTTATACTAAGTCAGCCTCTGTTTTGCCATTGTGCATGAATAATACTTGGGTGTATTAGTGCCCGATTCTGCTGACTCATTCGTTGCTCCTCAGGGAATGAAATGATGAAAAGGCATCTCTGCTTTTGCTCTGAGATTTTGTTCTTGTCTGGTGTTATACAGTGACTGCTTCCTCTACCTCCTCTTAAGCTAGCAGCTGCCACAAGGAACTCTGGCTCAAGCAGCAGCAGCTGAAAAGATGCTCTCACTGCCCACTTCCTGTAGACAGGGAGGTTTTGGTGGGCTGCTCAGGAACTGTGCCAGCCTTGTGTCTGACTTGTAACTGACTCATGAGAAAACCAGCCTTATGTCAGAAAGATAAGAGCCAACAAATCGCCCCCAGGTGGTGTTAGTTGGAGGTGACTGGGGAGGAAGTTTGTAAGTAGTCTTGCCTGCATTTTTCTCCAGCTATGAGTGAAGTAGCTGAGCAGATAGTTGGTTCTCTGGGCTAGAATGGCTAGTGGAGCTCAGTACCCTCTGAATCCCTTCTGCTGCTGTCAGAGTACTAGACTTAGGTCTCATGCATCCTGTGTTTTCTCTTCATTGCTCTTCTTAGGCTCTTGCCAGGAAACGGGCTGTGTGCACAAAGGAAACTCTGATAGTTCCATTGCTGCCACATTTTTCTGTGACCAGCCAAACTCCATCCCACTGACACTGGTTTCCCTCAAATCTCTCCCTGACAAAAACATGGTACCCTGTCCTGGTGTTGATTAGAAGCAGTGGTTCTGAACCACCATCCCTTGGTTCAGCTTAGCCCAGGCAGGTGGGCCTGCCTCCCATCCCCTTCTCTCTCCACCCCTCTTGCCTCACTCCCATTTCCTGCAGGAGGATGCTTTGCCATCCTGGAGCTGTCAGGCACAGCTTTGCTTTGGCAGCACCATCGCACACATACTGGTGGGAGAGGGGACGTGTTTATCACTTTTCCTGGAGATTATCTGTTTAAGCACTTCTCTGACAGTTACAATAACAAGGGCAGTGTGTTGTGTTTCCCAGCAGAAGGACACTTGCTGTTGAAAGATGTATAGCACTAATTAGAAATACATAACATCCGGCCACATGGCAGCCTTCTCCTGGCCGCTCCATTTCCTGATTTCATGCAACTTTGACGACAGTTGGTTTATGTTTTCCATGAATATGTTCTCAGAAAAATGAGAAAGTCTCCCTGTTACATAGGAGGAAGAAGAATATTTCTGTCTGAGCAGGTATTTGGACATAGAAATAATAGGAGCTGTGGTCACCTGCCCACATGTGGGAAGGGGCAGAACCAAGTTCAGACCTCAGGTGACTTTCTTAGTAAGAAATATTTCTGTCTGACTTCCTTAGCCAAAACCATTACCCTAAACCCTTGAGCAAGGCTGCTTTTGGAAAGAAGGGGAAAGGCTGTTTCACAGTGTTAATGAGTTCCTCAGCTCATGTCATGCTCCTGCTACCTGACACAAAGCCAGAGGAACCCAGGCAAATACCAAGGCAAACAATGCCTTTTCCTCCCCCACCCACATCACTTGTTGGCTTGGCCCAGCCCAACCCTAGGGATATATATGGGCATTCGTCAGACTAGGGCCAGTTTCCTAGGTCTAGCCCCAAAGTGGGTGGACTCTGGGAACCTGGATGCTGTTTTCCTACCCACTTGTGTAATGGTGAATGCTTTCAAGGAGTCATGTCTGATGGTTTCCAGCCTTCGGAAGCCCATCCCATGGAGATACTATGCACTTAGTGCGTTTTGCCCTTGGGGCACTGGGCCCAAGTTGCCATGGTTACTTGGATAAATAACAATTTTCTTTACCCTATTAAAAGATCCTAAGGTTGCAGAGACTATGTTTTATTTGTAGCTGTGTGCTCCGTGATACCTTGTACAGAGTCTAGCACATTCTACATGCTCAGTATGTGCTTGAGGTACCACTGAGCCAAGGAGAGGGACAGGCCTTCCAGGAGGTACTCCAGATAACATGGCCAGTCAGAGGTCTGACTAGCACTCAGACATGCTGACCCCTCGATTGTTTGTAAAATCTCCACCTGCTTGATCATGGCAGAGCAGCTTACTGGTTAATACTCCGCATCAGATGGACCAGACACATAAGCAGGCAGTGTTATCAACCTTTCTTCAGGAGGGGGCTGGGGGGTGGGGGAGTCGAGGTGACATAACTGTCACCAAGGACAGAGCAGTCATGAAGCTGCCTTCTAGCTGCTGCCCTGGGAAGGTGGCTGAGTGCTTTCAGATCTGTACCAAAGAGACTCCATTAGTTGCTACCTTGCCTGGTCTCCAGACCTTACTGTTGGAGCCTTTAAAAAAGGACCCCACCTGGAGTCTACAAGGACCACAGCTCCCATTGTTTTTAAGCAGTTCATTCTCCCCTTTGAGCCCTAGTCCCCCACCTTGAGCTCTGAGACACAGTCTAACCCGAGATTGCCATTTGTCATAAAAATAGAAATACGCTTCGTGAAAGAAATCTCCCCTGTCTTCTCCTTGTCCAGGCTAATGAGAGAGTCTTATTGTAGCCTTGTGCTTCACGAAATTCCAGTCTCTTGGAACCAGGGCATCCCCCTCCATCCCTGTTAGCCTTCTGAGTACAGGTAACTTCGGCCCAGTTGATGAGGGGCACTAATGTTTACTCAGAGTATCAGCTGCCAGGCTGTGGGCTCCACTTGTCTTCTTCCAGCTCCCTCTGTTCTGGACTCACTCCTCCTTCCCAGATCTGTTGCTAGTTAGAGGTGGGATGTCGTCTGGGCGTGGCAGTGGCCTGGACTGAGCCAGGAGGCACTGACAGTGCTGGTGCCTGTGGGGAGGGTGAAGGGGAGAAGTTGGTAACATATCTCGACAACTTACGTCTTCCCCTTTCCTGCTTGCCATCCTCCCTCTTCTTGGCTCTTGGATCTTGTTTTCTTTGTAACAGAGGTTTAGGGCCTTAACAGGACAGGAATAAGAGTGGTGACCTATTCTAATCACATGGATTGTTACCACTTCCTTAACTGCCTGCCACAGTTGAGTTGGAAAGTTAGAGGGTGACATTCGGGACCAGTTGGCACCTGGAAGGGTGGTGAGAAAGCTGCAATAAAACAATTGATGCACTGATGCTATCCATATGTTGGGCCATTCTCAGCAGCAGCCTGCTCCTTCTTATGCCAGTACTTTCAAAAGTGGTTTGGGGCTGGCTTTTTGTACCCCAATCATGCTTGCTCCTAGGTAAAGATGGTAAGGAGTCATAGGGGTTGGGTTACATCTCCTGGAGTAACAACTTCAGTTGGGCCCCATTTACAAGACTAGTGAACTGATGAGAGGGCTCCTCTTGGCTATTGAGGTTAAAATACAGGCAGGGACAGAGATCAGACATGTAGCTAATTATCCTTTAACACTTAGAGATTCTGAGAGTTCTCCTGTATTAGAGAGGGAATGAACAGATTAGCTGCTGCCAGAGCTAGTGAGCCTGGCCCCTGATTCTGTCTCCTGTGGGTGTGTGGTGTCTTCTCCTTGGAGGCTGTGTGTTGGACTGCTGCCTTCTGTGTGTCACCAGCTCGTCTCAAGGTCAGATGACGTGGCTTTCAGGGAAGGCCACTGATGAAGAGTAGGGACAGGTAGGTTTTTGGGAGTATGTCACATAGCTCCCACCGAAGAGTAATTCTGGCCACCAAAAAGATGGCTCCCTTTGGTGACCTGCAGCCAGAAGGAAGTTAGTTAACCAGGCTGAAAAAGTAACGGAAAGAGGGTACTGGTATTGGGAGCCAGATTTCTTTTTTAGCAGTAGGGGAAGGAATTTGTGAAAACAAAAACCAACACTGATTAAGTGCTTATTATGTGCCAAGACTATTCTGCATAAAATTAACTCATTCCATGAAAATAGGTTATTTATGTCATGTGTGTTTTCTTAGGAGGAGGGACATAGAGGAAGTAAGGATGGAACAAAGGTTGGTGATTCAAGAGGATCATTTTTAAATGTGTATTTTTTCCAATTTTAATTGAAGACTGTGCTCCTGTTTTACGGTCGACAGACTGAGTTAATTAAATCTGAGTTCTTGTTACCATAGCTTTACATTATCAGTAGACAGCTAAAGGCAGAGACCGTGCAGCTTCAGCTGAAACTGCCCCTCCTGAGGCAAGTGTTTCTATAGAAGGGATGTGGAATTGACACAGGCGACCCTTACAATCTTATCAAACACATACCCAGTGCCAGACCTCATGGTCCGTGCTTCACGTGCGTTTGTACTTAGCTGTGTGACCACTCCGAGAGGGGGAACAGCCCCAGTCTTCAGTAAAGAAAAGGAACTTGGTAACTTGGCCAGTGATGTGTGTCTTGTAAGGAAAGGAAAAGTAGCCCTTATCCCCCGGGGTGCTGAGAGTTTCATTTGCCTCTCCTCAGACTGCTTCTCGGAGGAGTGCCGCTCTGTGATCCAGGAACAAGCTGCAGCTTTGGGCTTGGCCATGTTTTCTCTACTGGTCCGGCGCTGTACCCACTTACTTAAGGAGTCCGCCAAAGGTAAGCAGGAGGAGCTCCCTGCCTGCTGGGCTTTCCAGCTGCCTGGCCTTGTCCAGACAGACTTCACCAGGCCCTGCTGCTTTCTCGGTGTGTTCTCCCTGCAGCCCATTCTTCCTCTTAAAACATGCCCTCTTCCTTTTGCCTGCCTAGCCAGTCCCATCGCCTTGTACAGCCTGATCATCTCTAAGGCCCTCTCCTCCTATTTGGAGAACTCTTTTCCTCCCTCTTTTCTCGTTTTAATAGTTAGGATTTTCACTGTACCTATGAGCTGCTGCCTGTTTCTGCATCTTTAGGAAACCAGAAGAGTTGGTTTCCATAACTGATGTTGTGTTTTTCCCGTTTATCTCTGTTTCTCTTTGTGTGGCACTTGGTGAGTTCTGTCACCACTGTGGACCAGATAGAGCAGGTGCTGTTTATAGCCCTTAGGTTGAGACAGTATCCCATATCCTTTAAGGCTGCCCTTAGACGTCTGAGCCTGATTGCTGTGCAGTATAAGGAAGGGCTGAAGGTTAACAACTGCCTTTTTAGCTCCTAGATCATTATTAGTGACTTAATGAGACGCCACTATCACCCCATGCCACACCAGCTCTGTGAATGTCCACAGCTTCTGAGGCTGCCTTTTTTTTTAAGGACAGAAGGGCAACTTTTTATTTTGAAATACTTGAGATTTACAGAACAGTAGCAAGAATAGTGCAGAGAATCTTATGTACCCTTCGCCTGGATTCCTCAGTTCCCATTTTACCATTTGGCCTTAGTTCTTCTTTCCATGCACACATACTTAGAGTTACTACCTTTTTTCTTCTGAACCATTTGATTTTAAGTTACAGAGTTGGTGGCTGTTTACCCCAAATACTTGACTTTATTATTTCTTATAATAAAATGGTTATTCTCTTAATAACCATTCTCAAAATCGGAAGTCAACATTGATACAGGACTATCATTGAATCTACAGACCTTATTTAGTTTGTGCCAATTGCCCTAATTCCTTTATAGCAAGGGGGAAAAAGCTTTTTTCTGCTCTAGGATCCAGTGCAGGAGCACACATTGCATTGGGATGTCACCGTGTCTCTTTAGTGTCGTTTAATTTGGGATGGTTTTTCAATCTTTCTTTGTCCGTCCTACATGTCCTTGTCGTTTTTGAAGAATATAAATCATTTGCACAGTGTCCCACAATTTGGGTTTCTCTGATGTTTCCATATGATTACATTCAGGTTATCCAGTTTTGGCAAGAAGTCTGGTGACATCTTGGTACTGTGCTGAAGGAAAGCTGGAAGGGTGGGTTAGAGGCCAGAGTAGAGGCTTCAGCCAAGCCACAGGTGAAGTCGAAGCAGTTGTGTCCAGGGGCAGACCCAGTACACTGGTTCTCTCTTTGTCCTCCTTTTCAGAATCCTCTTAGGTGCTGGAGCTGGTCCTCACTTCTGGGCCCAGGTTTCCTGTGGACTTGGTCTCCCTTCCCTAAGAGCTTGCTGCCGTCCCAGCGCCCCAGGCCTCACTCGGGGGCTACAGCAGACATAGGCCCAGTTCTCACCCTTTGCTTCTGCAGCTCAGCTGTCCTCTCCTGAGGACCACGATGACCAAGATGACATCAAGGTGTCTTCCTTTGTCCCGGACCTGAAGGAGCTGCTCCCCAGTGTGAAAGTCTGGTCAGACTGGATGCTCGGCTACCCGGACACCTGGAATCCTCCTCCCACATCCCTGGACCTGCCCTCACAGTGAGTTGACCTGCCCATTGCTTCAGCACCACTGGCCTGGACCCGCCCATGTTCCCGCAGCTCTCCTCTTCACCCTGCTCTCTGTTTCTGCCCACAGCCTGCTTGCTTCTCTGTTCCTTCTTTATTTGAACTTTTTGTAAAATACTTTCCCTGTCCTCTGATGTTTTAGGTGATTTTTCCTGTTCTCTAGGCTTCCCTCTCCCCTCACACTCTCTTTTTCCTCTCATTCTCCATGTAGTTATTTGTTCCTGCTCTCGCTCCCTCATTCTCACTCACCATCTCTGCCTCTGCCTCTGGAGGCCGGGTTTGTATGTGGGGGTGTGTGTGTGTGTGAGACTTTTTGTCTATTTCTTTCTCTATTAGTTTTTCTATGCATCTTTTTTATTTTTATTTTGAGACAAAGTCTCACTCTGTGGCCCAGCTTGGAGTGCTGTGGCATGATCTTGGCTCACTGCAACCTCTGCCTCCCAGGTTCAAGCAGTCCTCCCACTTCAGCCTCCCAAGTAGCTGGGATTGTAGGCATGCACCACCATGCCTGGCTAATTTTTATGTTTTTAGTAGAGATGGGGTTTCACTATGTTGGTCAGGCTGGTCTCAAACTCCTGACCTCCAGTGGTCCACCCTCCTCTGCCTCCAAAAGTGCTGGGATTATAAGTGTGATCACCATGTCCAACCAATATATCAGTCTGTGTCTGTGCTGATTCTGGATCTGTGTCAGTCCATGTCTGCTTTGGTCCCATCCATGTCTGCGTCTGTGATTATATGTTCCTGGATGTCTGGGTTCGTGTCCATGTTTGTGTATAACTATGTCTCTGTATTATGCCAGTCTGGGTCTCTATTGAGGGGGAGATTTCTGTGTATATGGGTCTGCCTGTATGTGCCTGCTTTGCCTTTTACCTACCTGCCTGTCTGTCCTGGCCTGTCTCTGCCTGCCTGCCTCTGCCTTTCTTTTTGCCCCTGCTGTCATCTGTCTCTACTGTGTGTGTGTGTGTGTGTGTGTGTGTGTGTGTGTGTGTGTGTGCGTGCGCCCGCCTCATCAGGGGTCAGCATATCATGCCCCACAAGCTAATAATGGTTTAAAAAAATCAAACGAGTACTATTTCATGACTCATGAAAATTGTATAAAAGTTAGATTTTAGTGTCCATAAAGTTGACTGGAATATAACCATGCTTATTTGTTTACACTGTGTCTGTGGCTGATTTCACACTACAGAGCAGAATGGAATAGTTACCACAGGCTGTATGGTTCACACCTCCTAGAATATGTGCAATCCAGCTCATTACAGAAAAGGCTTCCTGATTCTGATCTCTGTCCATGTTCCATGTGTCACATTCTTCTTTGTGTCACTGTTAGCGTCACTGTGTGTGTTCATGTTTGTACAATAGTATCTTCATGTATGTACGTGTAGGCTCCATCTGTTCAGTCCTGTTGACTGTTCATCTCTCCCTCCTGTTCCCTTTAATTTTCCCTCCCTCATTTCCCTTCCCTCCCTCCCTTTCCCACTCCTTCTCTTCCTTTTCTTCCCTCCATCCCTCCCTTCCTTCTCTTTTCTTCCTCTTTCTTTATCCTTTCTCCCTCCCTTCCTGCCTTCCTTTCACAAGGTCTCACTCTGTCACCCATGTTGGAGTGCAGTGGCACAATCACAGCTCACTGCAGCCTCAACTTTCTGGGCTCAGGTGATTCTCCCACCTCAGTCTTCCAAGTAGCTGGGACTACAGGCATGCACCACCACGCCTGGCTAATTTTTTGTATTTTTTAAAAATAGAGACAGGGCTTTGCCATTTTGCCCAGATTGGTCTTGATCTGGGCTCAAGCAGTTTGCCTTTCTCAGACTCCCACAGTGCTGGGCCGCTCTTTCTTCTTATCTCTACTCATAGTGTCTCTGTCTTTCTCTATTTCACCCCTGCCCCCCCATTTCTCTTTCCCTCTTCTTTTTCTTTCCCTGCCCTGCATCCTCTGAGTTGTGGTCTTCAGCTGCTTCTATGTACCCAAAGCTTCTATGTACCTTCATGCTCTGTGTTAAGCATTTATGTGTGTTTTAGAACAAGCATCCTTACCCCATACCTTGTGATTTATCTCCAGTCTTCTATTCTGGAGAGAAATAATACTGGAGGATAGATTGTGGAGACCCTGGCTACTGTGGAGGGAACTTTTGGGGAGTAGAGAAGGGAGCTTGTCTGGCTTGGGGACCAGCCATTTGAGTCTCCTGGACTCATGGGTGACCTGCAGAGAGAAGGCTAAAGTATATATTTCTGGGCAGCAGTTTCTGTGTGGATTGTGTAGTCTGACTTTTCCACCTTTCTTTCTAAAGGTTTGCACTGTCCTCACCTCAGGATGCACCCCTGGACTGTTATTAACCTCAGTCTCGCCATGCCCTCCCCACCTCTAGCTCTGTAACTGTGTGGATGGCACTCACAGCATCGGACTGTTCTCTGCATCCTATCTGTGGGCCTCTTGGGTTTCCAAAATGCACTCCAGGCTGAGGCCTTGGAGCCCCAAGCTGTGCAGCTGGGGCCACACAAAGGAACTCTGGATCTGCCGGCTAGGGGAAAGCTGTTTCTCAGCAGTGATCCCCAAAGAGGTAACATGTACAGCCTCAAACTTTTCAGGCTACTCATCTGTAGTGAGGACTAGGCAATTTGCAATTTTGAAAAGAAAATGCCAAGAAAGGACTCAGTTCTCCAAGTGTCTAAGCTACTGCTTCTGAACATGTGCAGGGGTCACTGAGTGTCCCTTCCTTCCTCTCAGGTCGGGAGACTGGCCATCTGTCCCTGGAGCCTGGGCCTTCCCTGGGTCACCTCCTTACAAGCACAGGTCCCTCAGACAGGATTCACACAGCCCCTGTTTACCCGTATCCTGGGCTCTCTCACGCAGCATGTCTCACTTCATCCCTCCTCCCTCTCTCACTCCCTTTTGGCTTTTGTTTGGCTGAGGAAATGGAAAGCTCACACAGGAAGTGCTGGGCCTCATTTGCTTGAGATGCTGAGTCTGTTTTCTCTTTGGATGCTGCAACAAATGGCCCGTTGCCGGCGCTGTGAGCTGCTGCCCATCTTTGGGCAAGGGCTCAATCTACAGCCAGGCACGTGGTCCAAGCTACAGCCATCCCCGGCTGGGCTTCACATTCTGGGCTACAGAAAGGCAGAGGGGGTTGGGACACTTGAGTCATACTTGCTTAGTCTTTTCAAGCTTCTTCACAAGGCGGGCAAATCTGACCAAATAGTATATTGAATTTAATTGCCCAGTAAATACGATACTATAGCTGTGGATATCACTTACTTTCTCGTGAAGCAAGTCTGGGCTAGAGAAATCAGTGTAATAGAGAAAAAAGTCTCCTTCTGTGCTCTCTCTCTTTCTCTCTCCCTCTCTCTGCAGTTAGGATCAGCAGCTGGTTATCTCTGGAATGCAAGTTTAAGCTTGAAAGAGAGGCTTTGCTATCCTGGGGCCTGACCCCAAAGCATGGCTGTTTAAGGACTGGTGTCCCTTCAACAGAGCAGTCCTGGCCTGACTGCCACTGAGAGTAGTCCTACCACATACCCTTCAGATCAGAGGACTGGAAAAGTGGAATAAGACTAAGAGTTCACCTCCCTTCTTTTGTTTGCCATATTCTCGTATAACTTCCTAATACTCACTAAGCAAATACTCTGGTTGAGAGATTGGTAAGGTATGGTGGTTCTATGGGTTTCAAACTTTAACTTAGGTCCACCAATCTTACATTTCGAAGAGGCTTTTCTTTTAAGGTCATAGAAAATAACACACCCCAATGGTTCTGTAGATGTCAAAACTGTAATCCCCTGACACTTGTAAAGTCTTTGTTGCTGCTCTTCATTTGAAGGGTTTAGAAATGCTCCCAAGGGAGTAGGAAGGAAATGGTGGCTGTTCAGTGCCCCTTCTTGGCATACTTTCATTGCTGTTTGCCTGCGTTTGTTCTTTACAAAGATAAATTTCTCTGATCGTAAGATAAGGTGACCACAGAGCCTATATTTCCGACAAAGAGGAAGTCCCCTTTGCTTTTCCTCCAGAAACCCCATTTCCAAATGGTCCCTCTGACACGTTGGACCCTTGTTTCATCTCTCTTCCTTCATTCCTCCCTGTCTTTCCTTGTGCAGTTAGAGAATCATTGCACAGCGTCTTCCCCTCCCCTAGGGGAATTCCAGCGTTCATCATTGGTTTCCTTGGTTTTCTCCTCTTCGCCCGTGTTCCTCTTCTTTCCAGTCAAATCCACAATAGCAGACACATGTGGAACACCTAGAATGAGGATGACAGACTATCATTGGCACTGCAGAGTGCAAAAGGCAGGATTGCTGGGCATTTGTGCCTTCCTTCACTGTGGCACCAGTTAGATCTGTGTGCTAGAATCAGCATCCATGGAAGTGATTTCCCATTTGTAATGGGATTGTTAACAAAATGGCTTCATAATCCCAGGAGTTGGTTGGTATCGAGGATTACAGCAGGGTGTGGACAGTGGCCTGGGGCCACTGTGAAAGACAGTGTAGAGTGCTTTGGTCTATTTAGAACAGACTACTGTGTTTGGAAGGGCCATCTTATTGCCCTATCTGCTAGCATAGTTTGTGTTTCCTTCCATACCAAGCCTCTGGTGAGAAGGGAGAGGCAGCTGCAGCTGCACCTCACTTCAGCAAGTTGAGCACAAGGAAAGTTGTGCTGGAGAGGGGTAGACCGCCAGGCCTCATGAACCTGAGCAGAGTGACCCCTTGCATCCCAGGACCTTTGGCAACGCTAGGGCAGTGGGACAGCCTACCTCATTTCAGTCTCTGCTGAGGCCAAATCTTCACTTATCCTGATCTCTAGTTCTCAGTAAGTGAAAGAGTCAGGGGACTTTGAGAACATCCAAACCTAGCCCAGCTGTGGCAGTTGGTTTATTGCTTTCAGCTGGTACTTGAACCCAGGTCCTGGTCTTGGAGGCTTTCCCAGGTCTAATCCCCAGAGCCTTCTCTGCAGCTGTATGACACTGCGCTGACCCCGAATGAGGATAGGAAAATAGAACCAGTGCCAAGCCAGAGTCTCTTTTTCATTTGGAGTCTGGCTGTCTGCCCATGACCAGGGTTACATAATGGGAAACATAGCTGGGGCTCTGGAGAGCCCGCGTTTCACCAGGCTGCCCAGACCTTCGCATTCTGATGCTATATATCTTCCTAATTGTAGCTCGGATGCATTTATCACACTGTTGGATTGGAGTACTGTTTAAAAAAAACAAAACTCTAGAAATTCTTGTACTTGCTGCTTTTCCATGGTTTGTCTTACATAGTCTATAGAGCACCCTGGAAAGGTTCATAAGGAGCCCTCTGAGGTATTGTCACATAGGGAGAAATAGGGATACATAGGGTGTATTCGGTAAGCTAATTTCCTCAGGGAGCTTACATGTGTTGACTCTGTAGATGAGATAGAAATGCTCAAGTTAAAAAACATATAGTTCACTCACCTTCACAGGGCAGCTCTGAAATAAGAACTAATCCCAAGTCTTATCGGCACCCCTTCAAGGACGCTTAATACATCTTCGCAAAAGGGCATTTTAGGAGATCACTGAGTAATAGTCCATCAGCACTTCCCTGAAGGAAGTGGTGGTGACTGTGGGAAGCCCCTTTGCTACCCTGGCTCCCCACCCAGTCTCCCTGGCTCCGGGTTGGGGCGTTAGCACTACAGCCTGGCACCAGGGGGTTCCTCTTCCTCCAAGTGCTGAGTGTGGGGCACACGTGATCTCTCCCACGGCAGGAGCCCCCGTCCCCTCCCCACGACTCCCATAGGGCTCCTTATGAGAGGAAGGGGTGTTGGCCTAAGGCTCCAGTCTGACCCCAGCAGGGTACAGCAGCTGACCCCAAGGAGAGTACTTTCCAGCTCTGAGCTGAGGTTATTTGGGTCCAGTGTGTGCTAAACTAAGACGTGTTGGAGTGGTTACAGCTAAAAGTTTGGAGAGGCAGGAACCGTGAGAATCCGCACCAGGGAGGCCGCCGAGGGCTCCACTCATGCCGTGGAGATGTCAAAATCCCCTAGGGGCTGCTCTTTCCCAAAACATGCAGTGCTGATGGGTTTAACACACCATAGTGATATGACAGAGGCTATACATATGAGTGTAGCTTTGGAGAACCGAAATCAAATAAGGCAATGACCCCGCAGAGGTTGGGACAGTGTATAGTAGAGGTGCTCTGAGACTTGAGAAATCCTGGAGGTTGTTGTGACCTATTGCTGGCCATAGGGTTCCAGCTGCACTGCTTAGAACATGGAGAGGTTTCTGTTCTTGCAGGAGGGCAGGATGACTAAGCTTCAGAATTTGATTTGCCCTTTTGGGCAGAATTGATTTAGGGTGAGTACTCTCCCAGAGGCCCAAGTTAACTTGTTTGTATAAACTAGAAAGATGGAAGGGACTATTCTCACACCTAAGTCTTACACGCTTTAGTGGTCATCCAATAAACCTCATTCTTAGAGGATGGCATCTTCCTGCTCATGTCTTAACTCCTGGAATGGTGATGTTTGATACCTTTGTGTCTTCTTTGTATCATGTGGCATCTAGATGACACATTGCTACCAGAAATTTCAGGGAGCTGCCGAGAATTCTCCCCTCTCTATCCCAACCCAGGGCCTGCCAAGCTAGACAGCACTGGGGTACCACAATCCAGTCCTCAGCTCACTGCAAACAGTTGGCATGACATCTTGGCTTTCCAAGAGGCGTGCTGAGCCATTTCAAGCCTAGGTATTATTATTTTAACTCTACCATACTTGTTGGATTCAAGTCCATTCCTGCTATTAGTTGCTCACTTCCTGCGGTTTTCTCCAGTGGAGTGAGAAGTTCTTCAGGGTAACAGTGGTCTTATGTTAGCTTCTGACCCTTATGTGGAGAGTTGTAGGCTAGGCTGTAATGGCCCACATTTGAAAAGGTGGATACTGCATGTCTTTGTCATGGTTCTCTTGTTACAGCCGTTTGTCTGTCTTTGTGTCTGTACCACAGGTTCCTCCTCTTTTTCAGCTTCCTTGTGCCTAGCTTCTGTGCCATCTTGGCTGTGTTTCCAGATCCCCTCACTCTAGGAACCAGAAGACCCAGCTTGTTTCCCATCTGTCCTGCTTCTCTCATCTTCCATAGCTCGGAAACACAATGCACGGCTTCTTCTCACTCAGCTCTTTCCGGGTTTGTTCTGCAGCTGTGGAGTCTGAATGCTAGTGTTTAAACAAGCTGGTATTACACAGGAAATGGCCACCTCCACAGGCCCCAGCAGGCTTGTAACATGGGGTCATTGTACTTGATATTAATCACCAGTCAGCTTGTTCCCCCACTAAAATATGAAGGAGTGTGTGAGTGCTTGGTCCTCCTTAGACTTACCAGAAAGATGGACTGAGTCTTGGTCAGGCATTAGTGCTCCACTGTTTTCAGACTCTCTCCTCCTCTCAGTCCTGCCACAGTGGAACTTTCAGAAAAAGTCCTACCTGACCCCTTCCCCATGAAGCTGGCAGACTGCCTTTCTGAGTTCTGGGCAAGAAAGTAGATTATTGCGGTATAGGACGTCTCACCTGTCATACCTTAATCTGCCAGAGGATGCTGTAGTTGGGTAACATCTCCTGCGAGAAAAGCAACATTTTAGGAACACAGAAACCCACTGCCCCTCTGAGAGCAGGGCTTCTCAGTTCCCTGGACTTCAGCTACCTTTCCACAGCTATTTGCAGAACTAACCCCAGCTGGAAGGGTTAATCTGACTCCCCAATCAATATCCCCTAAACAACCAGCCAGGAGTGTGTGTTGGTTTGTTTCTGTGAAATGTGTTTCCCCAGTCACCTGGGCTGGCCTGGGCTGCATTGTATCGGCCAGCAGCTGCACTGCACTCAAACTGACAGATACATTAAACTTTGGAATTCTTAGGCAATAAAAAGTAAATTAACTCCTATTTTTTTCCTTTCCTAGTGGAGAAGTGAATGCATGTCTGTAGGGAAGCAAGTGAGCCTTGGTTCTGAGTGCATACTTCTAACTAGTCACTGTTGGTTTGTCCCAAACTAGGATCTGGCTTTCAGACTCCAGCCAGGGGTCTGCTTTCCTGGTGTGTGATGTGTTCTGTGGGATTGAGCCAGTGGGTCACCTTGCAACTGCTGATCCCCGCTCACTAATCACACCACAGCTGCTGAGAGACTCCTTTGCCATCATCCTGGGAGCCATAAACAGGCTCATTGGACACAGTTTCGTAGTCTGTGGCTGCTTTGTGTCCTCTTGAAGAGTGCACTCTAACTTTAGTGGGGTGTCGTGGGCTCTGAGAGTATCCCTAAAATCTACATTGAACCAGAACAAACCGGAACAACCTGCCTGAGCCCAGAGCACTCTAGAGGGTCCATTTCGAATCAAAAGTCATTTCAGATTATTTGGAAAACCTTTGGGGAAGTTATTTCCCAAGCATTTCCAAAAGATTGGCACCTGTTTATAGATCCTCATTGCCACCCAAATCTGACCTTTGGCTTCTTGGCCCAGGCCAACCTTGAATCATAGGGTCTAAGGGCTGCTGTTGGGTGAAGGTTAGAAGGTGCTCCTGGATGGGATGAGGAACTAAAGCAGGAAGAAGCTAAGTTTTTCCCCTTCTACGGACAGGAAATCCTATGTTCACCCACAGAACTGACCTCCAGCCCAGAGGCCTGACTGGGTAGGCTGAGTTGATGTTGCCCAGGCTTCAGGAATTACCTCATCCTTTTGCAAGTATCTTAACTTTTGAGTTTAGACATCTCACCTAGTTTTTCAAAGTACCTTTTTCTTTTAGTTTCCTGACTCTTCCTCACTCCTGTAGAGAGTCACTGTGTAGCCCGCGGGTCTCTGAGTAGTTGTGTTCCTGTCCGTGGTGTTCAGTGAAAGGAGATAACTGAGGATGGGAAATGTGAACTGAGGTTAGGTAGTCCCACTGAGATACCAGAAGAAGGCAGCTACTCAGCGTCAGAGTACAAGACCAGTCTGAATTCACCAGAGCAGAAATGATGAAGCATATTGTATATTTCCTTGGTTCTGCACAGCCTAGCTTGGCTCTTGGACCATTTTTATTTGTATTTCTGAGTTGGGAACTCAGGGCACTCCCTATGTCTTTTGGCATCAGCTGCTGTCTTACAAATCAACATTGAGGTAGGGATTCTCATCCACCTTATTTTTGCAGTGAGTCTTAAGGTTTTGGTACAAAGTGGGTGGTAATGGGCAAAAAGGCATATGTGGGCAGGGGTCCCTAGTGGTGGCCAGCAGTCTCTGGGAGGAGTCAGTTTTGGTTTATCTGAGCCTTAGGGGACAGGAGAGCATGGTAATGAGAACCACATGGTACCACATATTTCTTCATCTTGGATCCAAGATGGTAGGGGTGGGAGGATGAGAGGGGGATGTGGGGCCTCCCACTGTGGCAGCCGTGGGTAATTTTCGGCCGCCTCTCTCTGGCTGGGGATGCTGCTGCCCACACCACCCCCCAGCCTCCAACTATGTCCTGTAGCAGCCTTGACCTGCACAGCACCAGCCAGGGCCCCCAAGCCAAGAATTCAGCTGGGAGACTTTTCACCTTCTTCCTTCTCACTGTCGTCTTTCCTGTTTATTTTCCAAATTGCTGCTCTGCAGCCGAGCAGTGCCTGTTGGCCAAAGCTCACCAGTGCTGTGGGATCAGACACAGGCAGTGGGCTCAAGTGGCCAGCAGGGCACTGGGGGAGGAAGCAGGGAACTGGAAGAGCCTCCTTGTGCGTCTCCCATGGGCAGTACTAACCTCGGAGGCGGCCCTGAGCAGCCCTATCACATCCGGTGCTTGTCTCTGCAGCCGGACCGGAGGATAAACTATCAGGGCTGTGGGGCAGTGCATCATTCCTCTTATTATTTTCTCCTCTGCAGATGGGGTCGTGGAAAGTTCAGTTCCTTTTAACCCTCGAAGTTCTGTTTATTCTACAGCTGGTAGCCTGAATGCCGCGTTTCCCATTACATCACAAAGGAGCTCAGGCAGATCTCTGCACAGAAACGTGTTGCAACTGTTTATTTTTTTCCATATTTAAACATTTCTGACAGCCAAACCCGGCTGAGCCAAAAGATGGAGCTTTGTGAATGAGTCTGGTTGTCGGTGTCTGCGCTGAGAGAGGCTTTAGAAAAGTCGTCTCTCCGGTGATTCTTCCCAAACATATTCTTTTTCCTGGGTAAAGCCTGTGAAGCGAGTTACTTCTGCAGTACACGTGTGTTGACTATGTGCCGTTGTGTGATTAATGGGGCTGTGTTCCGCCTGGTTCCCAGGACACTCTTGAAAACAAGATGTTTCATTTCATTGCCTTTTCCTAGTGCAGTGATTACAGTAAATAAACCAGTGCAGCCTCCTTCCACCTGGAGCCAGCCAGGGAGTTCCCATACCTCTGCTCCACTTTCTCCCGCACTGTCACCTTTCGTGGCATATTCCTCAGATGCTTTCTTTTCTGCCATCTCCCAAAGATTCTTAGTCTCCAGGAGAAACAAATTGCTTAGATCTGAGGCCCCTCCCTAGTAGGACTCATAGGCAGTAACTCCACTGGGGAGATTCCAGATGATTCTTATTTGTTGTTTTTATCGAGAGGGTCTCATTGTGTTGCCCAGGCTGGTCCTGAACTCCTGGCCTCAAGTGATCCTCCCTTCTCATGTTCCCACAGTACTGGGATTGTAGGCGTGAGCCACCACACCCAGCCCAGCAGCTCTCTTTACGTACTGCCTCTTGCCACTCTACCTCTTGAATCTAATTGTGAGGCTTTTCTTTGTCATTCTCCTGTACATCTCTTCTTTCAGAGTAAAACTTAGCATCCATAGGATACTATCTGTTCCAGACTCCCTGGTTAAAGTGCCTCTCTGGAGAAGAAAGCCAAGTCTGTAGACTTGGCAGGTCCTATATCTTTACCACAATTTGTAGTATCCCTGGGCAGGCAAGAAAAAAGAAAAGAAAAAGAAAGAAAAGAAAAATGTTTATGGATCCTCAGCACCCACCAAAGTAGGAATCTGAACCACAGTCGATTTTTGACAAGTGATGGTGACAGAGAAATGAACCTTTTTTTTTCCTTTTTAAAATAATTCTACCCCAAAATTTCAGTTAGGGAGAGCCAAACTTTGCAGTTTCAAGGTTTCTTCTCAGGTTCGGTCAGGACCTGGTGATAGCAGTTAGGACAGGCAGCCATACCAGTTTGCCCAGGACTGGGGGAGGTTTCTGGGGATGTGGGACTTTCACTGGTAAACTAGGACAGTCCCACACAAACCAGAATGGTTGCTCACCCTATGTCCCTGTATCTAACCTTCCACAAATGAGAGAAAGGAGAGGCATGGAATGGCTGAAACAGCACTGATGAAATGTGTAGGAGGCTTTACCTTCCTGTGAGGATGTTGATGGTGCAGAAATGAGGTTGACTGATTGATTGCCTGCTTATATATAGGGAAGAGAGTTCTAAAGCATTGTAGGAGGAAAATCTGCGTGACTTTTTCTGTATTGTGACAAAACCCTCCATGACTGTGGCTGGAGGAGGAGAGGCTGGTGCTCAGTTGCTGTCTGTATGGCATATACTGGACTGGACAGCAGTGGGGAATTCTGGGAGCACCCTTGGGCACTGGGTGTCTAGAGTGTTTGAGTAAGCGTCTCAGGCACACCGTCTGGAAAGATGACAGGACCCTATATTAATCAACTGATTCTCTAAATTCTTTTTCCTCTCTGGTGAGGATTAAAAACTCCCCCTAATCAATTTCAACTTTGCGTAGCTCCACATACACATACCTCAGATTGGTGCCTTGGGCACAGTTTTGTTTCCTAGCATTTGGGGTCTGATTTCCTGGCAGATGCCAGCCTAGACAACATTTGCTGCAAGTACCTCCCTGCTCACAAGTACTGAGAATACTTTTTTTGACTGGTCCCTCTTTAGAGCTGCTCTTTTCTTACCTTATTTCTCACAGTGTTGCTGTGGATGTGTGGTCGACGCTGGCTGATTTCTGTAACATACTGACTGCAGTGAATCAGTCTGAGGTGCCACTGTACAAGGACCCGGATGATGACCTCACCCTTCTTATCCTGGAAGAGGATCGGCTTCTCTCGGGCTTTGTCCCCTTGCTGGCTGCCCCTCAGGACCCCTGCTACGTGGAGAAAACCTCGGACAAGGTCAGAGCCAGGCCAAACGTCCCTCCCGATTTGCCCCTCCTCTTAATTCTCCAGACTTTTTTATTCTTGGGAAGTTTTCTGTGCAAATGGAACATGATTAAGTCATTGAGAAGGGTGTTAAGGGAAAATATCGACCTTTTAGCCGCTGACATCTAGCTCTGTGTCCTGAAAAAAAAAAAAAAAAAAAAAACCCTCTCGACTTCCTTTGGTGTGTGTGTGTGTGCTTGCTGGCATGTTGTATATACGATCATTTCCTCACTTGTTTAAATAGTGCAGCTTGTGTTGGCAGTGCTCTCACTCAGCTCCAAATGGTTTGCATCATGCTTAAAGCACCCTCCTTTCTCCCCCCTTCCTTCTCCCCCCACCCCCACCACAAAACTCTGCACTAGGAAAACAGCCAGGGCTTTTTCCCTTCTCTAAGGAGGAGAGTGATAAATAGGTGACTAGAGAGAAGCAGACACCATGTGTTAACTTAGAAAAAAAAAACTTTGAGGAATATGAAGCATTCCCCGCTGCCTGGTTTCTATTTTCCTTCCTCTGAGGACTGTGTTTTAACCTGAATGTTTTTCTTGCCTGTCTGTTTATAGAAAACAAAGCCCATTCCCTGTTTCACTGATGGGGACTGTGGAGCTCTTAGTCTGTGCTTAGTTGGGTTTTAAGCCAGGTAAAGAGTAGAGTAGTCCAGTCAGCTTCACAGTTCCCACAATAGCAGTTACTAGGCTGGAGAAGTAGCACCCACAGATCTTGGGAGCAAAGTGCTGTGTGGAGGAGGCAGGGAATACCCTGTGACTAACTTCTGCAGAGGAGTTAGCATCCCATCCCCTGCGAAGAAGCCTTTGGGAAGGGTTCCCCAAATGTCTTCTCAAGAGAAGGTCTTTTGACCTAGATGAAATCCAAATTAGGGACACAGGTAGATGTTTTTTTTAAAAAAGTAAAAATTCCAAACATGAACCACAGCTATGAGAGACTTTATACAGAATATAAAAGTTTAAAAACTTGTTCTTGGCCTGTTGCAGTGGCTCACACCTTTAATCCCAGCACTTTGGGAGGCCAAGGCAGGCGGATCACTTAAGCCCAGGAGTTTGAGACCATCCCAGGCAACATGAGAAACCTGTCTCTTTAAAAAAAAAATAAGAAACCTTATCTTTAGTATAAAAGAGTATTTCTTCACTGTAGAAAATTTGGAAAACACAGGCAAATAAAAAGAAGAAAAATTACCCGTCATCCTTCTTTCTACCCAGACTAAAAGCACTATTATTTTGCAAATCATATTTAATTTGTAGCACGCACACACACACACACACACACACACACACACACACACACACACTCTTTCATTTTCAGTAAAACTGGAGGTCATATTATATATTTATATATAGTATTTATTTGGAGATAGGTTTCACTCTGTTGCCCAGGCTGGAGTATGGTGGCGCAATCTCAGCTCACTGCAACCTCTGCCTCCCCGGCTCAAGCGATTCTCCTACCCCAGCCTCCCACATAGTTAGGACTGTAGGCACCCACTTCAATGCCTAGATAAGTTTTGTATTTTTTCTAGAAATGGGGTTTCAACATGTTGCCAGGCTGGTCTCAAACCCCTGAGCTCAAGTGATGTATCTGCCTCAGCCTCCCAAAGTGCTGGGATTATAGGTGTGAGCCACCGTGCCCAGGTGTATATATTATTTGTAATCTGCTTTTTTCCTAATATTTTAAATATATTCTTATATGGAATCATTTTTATAGTTACCTATAATTCTTTTATATTCCAAGATTTCTTTAACCAGTCTTTGCTTTATTGAACCAAGAGAAGGTTCCCAACTTTTTTACAGTTATAAACTGTACAGTGAATCAATTTCTCATATCAGAATTTTAGCATATATTCCCTTTGATTAAATTGCTTAAGTAAATTAAGGTTCTAGACATTGATAACGTCAAAAACTCATACTCTTTGGATGCATTTAATGGCTACTGGAGCTTGGGAATCAGAGAACCTCTCTTTCCCAAGAGGAATACTTATTTTATGCCTTTCAAACAAAAACTTAGAGTGAAATTCTGCTCTTCTAGTCTCAGAATGGGAAAATCATGGGGATTTGTAGTATGTGAGGCTGAGTACAGCTAGCAGGTTTTTTACACTTGTGGAAGATGTTGAGTTAGAAGAGAAATTGGATGGCCTGGCTTGGGCCAGAAGTATCCTTATTCTCTTCTTTTGCGATCATGGGGTGGTCTTGATTCCAGAGGATGCTTTTGGGAGTTTGCTATGGAAGCTGTCTTTAGTATGGGACAGGTGCTGACTAGAAGGGTTCTGATCAGCTTCAGACTTCCCATGCCCCATCTTCCAGCTTTGGTGTTGGGTACCATGCCTGCATGCTGGCTCGAGGAGAACACAGAGCCAGCAGAGCAGCCCTCAGCCTAGGTAGTGATCCACAGGCTACCTAGGGGGCAATTGCAGCTCAGTGAGACTCAGGTAGGTCTCCACGTCAAGGACTATGAAATAGGTATGTCACACCTAACATGTCCAAATCCAAACTCCTGAATCCGGCCCTACCCTTACCTGCCAACCTGGTCTTCCTTTACTCTTCCCCATCTTGGTAAATGGGAGCTTTGATTTTTGGGTTGCTTGTGTCAGAATAACCCTCATCAGGGTTATTCTTGCTTCTTTCTCATACCTCCATATCAAATCCATCAGCAGTTAATGTCTTCTTTACCTTCAGAATACATACAGATACAATTCTGTCTCACCACTGCACCCTGGTTCATTTGGTTGCAATGCCTTTTAACTGCTTGCTCTAGTTCTTTCCCCCTTCAGGCTTTTTTTTTGAGGCAGAGTCTCTCTCTGTCTCCAGGCGCCAGGCTGGAGTGCAGTGGCACAATCTCGGCTCACTGCAACTTCCGTCTCCCGGGTTCAAGCAGTTCTCCTGCCTCAGCTTCCCGAGTAGCTGGGACTACAGACGTATACAACCACGCCCAGCTAATTTTTGTATTTTTTGGTAGAGACGGGGTTTCACCATGTTGGCCAGGATGGTCTTAATCTCTTGACCTCGTGATCTGCTCATCTCAGCCTCTCAAAAGTGCTGGGATTACAGGTGTGAGCCACCACGCCCAGCCTCTTCAGTATATTTAAAAAAGATCAGTAAGATATGTCAGTTCTTAGTTCAAAACCTTCTGATGGTTGCTCTTCTCACGTAGAGGCCAAAGTTTTAACAATAGCCTACAATGCCCTCCATTATCTGACCCCACCTTCATTACCACTCCCAAGCTCTCTAACCTCAGGTCCTGCTGCTGTCGTTGAACCCAGTATGTCACATTGACATCCTTGCTGTTCCTCAAACAAACCAAGTGCTCATGCCTAAGAGTCCAGCAGTTGCTCTTCTCTTCACCAGGAGCACTCTGTACTCAGCTGTGTGCCTCTCTCATTCCCTTCTAACTGTCACCTTGGTAGAGAGAGCTTCCCTGGCCATGTCGTATAATCACATAAAGTGTTACTCTGCTTTATTCTCCATCCTTGGCAGGGGAAAGTAACATCTGCTGAGTATCGTGTCAGTCCCTAGGCTAGGTACTTCTGTGCAGTATTGCATTAAGTTCTCTAAATAAGCCTGCCATGTAAGGATTATTACCTTCGTTTTTTAAGAGATGGGTCTCACTTTATCATCCAGGCTGGAGTCAGTGGCACCTCAAATTCCTGGGCACAAGGAATCCTTTTGCTTCAGTGGGACCTCCATCTCCTGGGTCCAAGTGATTCTCTGGCCTTAGCCTCTCGAGTACCTGGGATTACAGGTGTGCCACGACACCCAGCTAATTTTTTTGTATATTTGACTAGTTAGGACTATAGGCATGTGGCACCATGCCTAATTTAAAAAAATTTTTTTTTGTAGCAACAGGATCTCATCATCTTGCCCAGGCTGATCTCGAACTCCTAGGCTCAAGTATCCTCCTGCCTTGGCCTCCTAAAGTGCTGGGATTATAGGCATGAGCCACTCCCTTCAAATTTTGTAAAAAAGGATACTGAGCCTTAAGATAAAAGAATGATGTTAAGCTCATATGGGTCATCTCCATAGCCAACCTAGGAGATTAGTATGGATGTGTCAGGGAATCTTTAGGAACTCTTAACCTTTTAGAAATCTGCAAAAGGGGGCCAAACGCGGTGGTTTACACCTGTAACCCCAGCATTTGGGAGGCTGAGGTGGATCACGAGGTCAAGAGATCGAGACCATCCTGGTCAACATGGTGAAACCCCCTCTCTACTAAAAATACAGAAAATTAGTTGGGCAAGGTGGCGCGTGCCTGTAGTCCCAGCTACTCAGGAGGCTGAGGCAGGAGAATTGCCTGAACCCAGTAGGCAGAGGTTGCGGTGAGCCAAGATCGTGCCATTGCACTCCAGCCTGTGGGTAACACGAGCGAAACTCTGTCTAAAAAAAAAAAAGATGTGAGTGGCAACAGAAGTTAATTTGAGTCTAAAGGCAATGAGGAGTTCTTGAAGTTTTGTTGAGCTGGTAGTATCCCAATGAAGGGATTGCTTCAAGAGCACTGATTTGGCCTCAGTGTTATCATTGTATCTTTGAACACAAAAGTCTTCAACTTATTTGCCTTTGAGTGCAAATACTCTGTTCTATTTTTTTCTTCAGTAATTTTTCTCCCTGATGTATTAGGTCTCCATTCTTTGTCCTATATAGGTCACTTTTTCTGTCATTATTTTCATCTGTTTTTGCTTTTCTTCTGCATTCTAGGAAGGTTTCTCAAGTTTGTTCTCTGTGTAATTGATTTAAATTTTTATAGTGTTCATTCTACTCTTCTTCTAGTTCAGGTTTTAAGTCTGCTATTGCATTGTTTGTTCTCTTACGTTACATCTTATAACCTTTATTTTTTGCCTGCCTTTTAGTCAGTCCATACAGTGAGCTGAGATCATGCCACTGCCCTCCAGCCTGGGTGAGAGACCCTGGGACTCTGCCTAAAATATATATATGTTTGTGTGTGTTTTTGAGACAGGATCTCACTTTGTCACCCAGGCTGGAATGAAATGGTGTGATCCTACCTCACTGCAGTCTTGACCTCCTGGGTTACAGCAGTTCTCCTGCTTCAGCCTCCTGCGTAGCTGGGACTACAGGCAACGGTCACCTCACCTGGCTAATTATTCTTACTTTTTTATTAGAGACAAGGTCTCACTGTGTTGCCCAGGCTGGTCTCAAACTCCTGAGCTCCAGTGCTCCCCTTGCCTTGGCCTCCCAGAGTGTGCTCACAAATAATAGTTGAAATCTCCTGCTCAAGTATAGAGTTTGTACATATTGAATATCCCTAGTCCAAAAATCTGAAATACAAAAGACTAAAATTCAAAGCTTGATTTCAGATTTTCCCATTAGGCATGCTCAGCCAGTAAGTATAAAATGCAAATATTCCAAAATCTGGAATACTTCTCTTCTACAGAAGTGTACATAGAGTCAAACTGTATGTCTTGTTTTATAATGTACTTTGTTCACTTAGCAATAGATACATATTTTCATGTTTACCTATAACATGAATTTACGAGCTGCACAGTATTGTATGAATATATTATAGTATTTATTTAGTCTTCAATCATTAGATGTTTTATAGAAAGTTACTGACTTATCTGTTTTATAAACTATGCCATCTCAGGCAGCTTTACACATGTCTTTTGTTTTCACCCTTTGAGATAGTTTCTCCTCTTTAGACCTGTCTCTGTGTCATTTCATGGATATCTCTGAAGGGAATAGTTTCCAAGGATGAACAAAGAAGGAAAAGTTCATATGAGTGGAATAGAATGCTCAGACTGAATTTATCTGCATCTTTCTCTCTGGATTGAATGTTCCTCAATCCAGAATGAGGAATGCCCTGGATTCATGGGCACACCAAAGTCCAGAATTTGAGTCTTTCAAGAGAGAACTTGAATTTTTTTTTAAAGGCAAATCCTTGAGACTTGAGAGTAGTCTGAGTGATACTAAGTATATGTAGTCTTATTCACATCATTTAGGAGGTGTGTTCAAGGGCAGAAGTGTGAGAGTAGCAGTAGTGCAACGTCTGAGGACCAGAGGGTCAGGACAGTATCCTGGACTTCAAACAATGGAGGCAAGATTGCTTATAGTTGAGCAGTGACTAATAATGATGACTGGTATATAAACCCTGAAGTTGAGGGAGCTGAGATCATGCCACTCCAGCCTGGGCGACAGCACCTAACTCTGTCTCAAAAAAAAAAAAAAAAAAAAAAAAAACCCTGAAGATCAGTTATGTGAGCATACCTGCCTGCGTACAGTCTTTGTCTCAAGACTTTAATAAATATGAAATAGAAATTGGTTAAGAAGAGAATATATAATAGAGGGAAAAAACGTTGATTTAAATTTCTGTTCTGGTACTTTGTTTCACCCTTTTTAGTTTTCTTTACTAATATTATCTCATATATGTAAAAGAATATATATTTTTACTTCATAATTGTATTTACTTTTATTTTTTTTTTTGAGACAGGGTCTTGCTCTGTTGTCCAGGGTGGAGGGCAGTGATACGATCATGGCTCACTGCAGCCTTAACTTCCTGGGCTCAAGCAATCCTCCCACCTCAGCCCCTTGAGTAGCTGGGGACTACAGGCACATGCCATCACACCTGGCTAATTTTTAAATTTTTTGTGAAGACAAAGCCTCACTATGTTGCCTAGCCTGGCCTTGAACTCCTGGGCACAGGTAATCTTCCTGCCTCGGCTTCTTGAAGTGCTGGGATTACAAGCATGAACCACTGCACCCAGCCCATATTTTTAGATTGTAAAACAATTTAAGACCAGGCGTGGTAGCTCAGCCCTGTAATCTCAGCCCTTTGGGAGGCCAAGGCAGGCAGATCACTAGAGGTCAGGGGTTCGAGACCAGCCTGAGCAACATGGTGAAATTCTGTCTCTACTAAAAAAACAAAAATTAGGCAGGTGTGATGGCGGGCGCCTGTAATCCTAGCTACTTGGGAGGCTGAGGCAGAAGAATCACTTGAACCCAGGAGGCAAAGGCTACAGTGAGCCAAGATTGCGTGCCGCTGCACTCCAGCCTAGGCGACAGAGTGAGACTTTGTCTTTCAAAAAATAAATATTTTTCAAAAGATTTATGATTAATTTCTTTACTTTTATTAATCAACTTACTAATATGTATTTACATACAATGAAATATGACAGGGCACGATGGCTCACTGTAATCCCAGCACTCGGGGAGGCTGAGGTGGATGGATCACCTGAGGTCAGGAGTTCGAGACCAGCCTGGCCAACATGGTGAAACTCCATCTCTACTAAAAATTTAAAAAATGAAAAAATTTAAAGAAATGTATGCATTTGAATGTGTGGGTATATATATATACCTATATCAAGATACAGAATATATATTCTATGTAAGGACCCCCTCAATCAAGATATAGAATATTTCCTTTTCCCCAAAATGTTTCCTAGTGCCTCTATCCCCTATTCTACTCCCTGCCCCTAGCAACTGCTGATCTGATTATTCTCACTGTAGTTTAGATTTGCCTGTTATTAAGTTTCATATAAATGGAATCATATAGTTTATACTTCTAGGTCTCTGTTTTGTCACTGAGCATAACATCTATGAGATTCATCCGTATTGTACACTGTATCTTTTCAGTCATTTATAGATTAGTAGTATTGCATTATATGGACATAACACAGTTTATCCATTCACTTGATGATGGATATTTGGGCTGTTTTTGTTTGGGGGGTTATGAATAAAGATGCTGTGAACATGAATGTACACATCTTTTTGTGGTCATATATTTTCATTTCTCTTGGATAAATATCCAGGAGTAGAATTGCTTAGTCATAAGTATGTATCTAACTTTAAAAGAAGCTGCCATACTTTTCTGAAGTGATTGCACCATTTTATACTCCTACTAGCAACGTATGAGCATTCTAGTTGCTTCACATTCTTGCCAACATTTGGTATTTCGAATCTTTATTGTTTTATAGCCATGCTAGTAAGTGTGAAGTAGTATCTCATTTTAGTTTTATGGGGTTTTGTTTTTGTTTTTCGAGTCAGAGTCTCACTCTGTCACCCAGGCTGGAGTGCAGTGGCATGATCTCAGCTCACTGCAGCCTCTGTCTCCTGGGTTCAAGCGATTGTCCTACCTCAGCATCTCAAGTAGCTGGGATTACAGACATGCACCACCACACCCAGCTAATTATTTTGTATTTTTAGTAGAGACGGGGTTTCACCAGTCTCTACTGGTCTCGAACTTCTGACCTCAAGTGATCCACCAGCCTTGGTTGGGATTACAGGTGTGAGCCACTGTGCCTTGCCATAGTTTTAATAGTCATCTTCCTGATTCATGATGAGCATCTTTTTATGCGTTTACTGACAATTCTTATATCCTCATTTTGGGAAGTACTCTAATCTGTTGGTCATTTTTAAACATTGGAGGTGTTTTCTTGTTGAGTTATAATAATTCTTCATAGATTCTGGACACAAATACTTGTCAGATATACATCCTGTGAATATTTCTTGTAGTCTGTGACAGGTTTGCCTTTTATTTAGCATAGTATTGAACAGCAAACTTATTTTTAAGACAGGGTCTTGCTCTGTTTTCCAAGGGATCCTCCCACCTTAGCCTCCCAAGTAGCTGGGACTTCAGGTGCATGCCACCACGCCTGGCTAATTTTCGTAGTTTTTGTAGAGCCACGGTTTTACCATGTTGCCCAGGCTGGTCTCAACTCCTGATCTCCAGCAATCTGCCTGCCTTAGCCTCCCAAAGTGCTGGAATTATAGGGATGAGCCACGGTGCTTGCACTTCCACTGGAATTTTGACTTCCACTTTTAACTGCCTCAGATATTCCCGAATTGCCATCAGTTAGGACAAAGGCTTTTGAAGGTTTCATGTTTTTGTGGGCAATTTTTTGTGATATCATTATTGTCAGTAATAGGAAAAATGAATCTTTGGCTGCCTAAGAGTGAATTCAAGTGTTTCCTAACTACCAGTAAACTCAGAAACAACCATATGAAATAATATAAAACCTCATTTGTAGTGAATGCTTATCTAGCAATACTTTTTTTTTTTTTGGCTCATACATACACCCCTCTCTAAAGTGAAGAGAAGAATGATAAACTGTTCTTAATTCTAGAATGCGAAGAAAACGTGGTTTGCATATGTGCAGCAAAAAAACTTTGGAAGGTTGGAATTGCACAATGAGTGTAGGTTGAGCAATTGCTTAAGAAGGCATACATGTTTGGCAGGGGGGTGTCCTTTGCTCTTGTGCAATTAGGGAACTCCAGAGCTGCCTGGATAGGGGGGTTTCCTTTTTATTTCTTACATGCCATTTAAAAAATTAACTTCTTCCCTTCTTTTCAGTGTTCACTCCCTTTTTATTATTCCCTTGCATTCTTATTTGTGATTTCTTTCTTTTAAGGAATTACTCAAACATGTATGTGTCCCACCTCTGTGACTTTGATTAGAAATGCACCTGGGTCAGGTTCTACTGGTGGTCGGGGGAGAGGTTGCTGATGGTTTAGGGATTTCTAGTTCAGCTTCTTGTCATAAGTGCAATACTCAGCTGGTTCAAAGCATTTGAAATACAGGTTAAAAATCAGCCAGCATTTCCTGAGATTTCTTAATACTAGAATTTTGCAGATTTTGTAATGAATGTTCTGAGGTTTTTCCCTGTTTTGATTTTAATGGTAACCAACACCTTCAGATGAAGATCATCTGCAGGCTTTACTACAAAGTAAAACCTAACTTTAAGCTGAGAACCTAAGAGCCAAACAGTAAGATCCAGAGCTAGACAGGATTTGTTTTGGCAAAAGGAAAGTCCTTGTTTTCTGCCTTCTTCCCTTTGGCCTGCTCAAGGCACACTCATGTTGGATGGTACTTAGTAAGTGTGCTTCTAATTGTAATTCTCTTCCACTTTCCTTTGTGGTAGGGGTACCAAATTCTGTTTACCCTTATCTTTGCTCTCTTCCAGAGGAACAGGAGAGGTAGTTGGGTCAGTGTGCCAGGAAAGCAGAAGTTAAGTATGTGGATTTCATAGCTGCATGTATGAGTGTTTGTGGGGCAGGGAACTTTTAATGGAAAACATTTGTGTTGCATCGAAAACAGAGTGAGGCCTGGTTAGAGTCTGTCTGCTTTGTCTGTCAGTCTGCTCCCTACCAGCACTAGTCATTGTTCTCCTGGGAGTCTCAGGCATATTGCGGTTTCTTCTGCTCTTGCTAGCCCCTAATCTTGCCAGAGTTTTTGTGTCATGGGTGGCCCCTTGTGCAGTCTGGAGTTAAGACTGCAAAATTGGTGACTAATGGCTTTGAAGAAGGTACTTCAGCCCGCATAGGGTCTTTGGGACCCTTTTTAGGTTAAGCCTTAGGAGGGAGAAGGGTTTCTAGCACAGTGGAAGAAACGTGCTTAGATACATACAAACACTTTTTTAAACCCTTCTTTTACTGTTAGCAAGGCATGAACTAGAAGAATGGAGGCACGCCTGGTGGCACCATGCCTGTAATACCAGCACTTTGGTAAGCTAAAGCGGGAGGATTGCTTGAGCCCAGAAGTTCGAGACCACCCTGGCCAACATAGTGAGACTTTGTCTCCAAAAAAAAAAAAAAAAAAAAAATTAGCCAGACATGGTGTGCATGCTTGTAGTCCCAGCTGCTGGGAGGATTGCTTTAGCCTGGAAGGTCGAGGCTACAGTGAGTGAGCAGTGATCGTGCCACTGCATTCCAGCCTGGGTGACACATCGAGACCCTGTCTCAAAAAAAAAAAAAAGACAGGAGAGAAAGGCTTGCTGTTTGGGCTTGCCATTTCATTTGTAAATACTCAAAGGGGATGCACCTGGGTGCCCAATCTTGCATCTGACAGGCTGATGTCAGTCAGGTTGTGTGTGGCTGGATGTTTTGGGAAATACAGAAGAAAAAGTGTTAATTTCCCTGAGGATAGTGTCACTCCAAGATAGAAGGACTTGTAATTTGAGCTTTTACCTTTTTTCTCTTCTCTCCTCTCCTCTCCTCTCCTCTCCTCTCCTCTCCTCTCCTCTCCTCTCCCTCTCTCTCTTTTTTCTTTTCTGAGAAGGAGTCTCTCTGTCGCCCAGGCTGGAGTGCAATGGCACAGTCTCAGCTCACTGCAACCTCCACCTCCCAGGTTCAAGCGATTGTCCTGCCTCAGCCTCTGGAGTAGCTGGGTTTACAGGTGCCCACCCACCACACCCAGCTAACTTTTTTTTTAAAATTTTCAGTAGAGACAGGGTTTCACAGTGTTGCCCAGGACAGTCTCAAACTCCTGCCTCAAATGATCTGCCCGCCTCAGCTTCCCAAAGTGCTGGGATTACAGGCATGAACCCCCACGCCCGGCCTGAGCACTTTCTGATCCCAGTGTCCCTGAAATTGGCATTTGCTCATCATTTTTTAAAAAGGGAAAGAAAGAAAAAACAATAAAAGAGCAGCTCAGTTCAGTTTTCTGGGTCCCCAAGAAGGTACTCCACCAATGTGGTTTTCACATTTTCAGGTTTTTGGCTGGTGAATAAGATTAAGCAGAAATGCTTCTTCCCCTGATAACAATACATTCAAATGCAGGGTCAGGAGCATGTGGATTAAAACCAGACGGTGGATGATTAATACTTTTGCTTATGGAGGTAGACATGGCAGCTTCCTCCATTTAAATGAAAAAGCCTTTTCTCTGCATTTGTGTGTGTGCATATGCTTACATGCTTGTGCTCTTTGAAGGTGAGAGCTGAGTTTCTGTACCATTTCCTTCCTCTCGAATCACCCAAGAAGTGCTCGAAGGCCTAAGTTGTGAAGCAGAGATATGAAGATGAGACACTATGGTAGGAGTGGGAATATGTTCTCTTTTTCATGCTAACTGCTTTCATAGCTTTTTGGGTACTGCTGTAACACACATCTTTTTCCGTGGAAGCTACTTGCTTCTTATGGTCATGTAACCTCATGATGAGAGGCATACTTTTTGATTTAGCCCACTTTATCTTTGGAATTGGCTACTCTCATCATTTTATTAATAAGAGAAACTTTATTATTACAGGGATACTTTATGTTTTTTTCCCTTTCCCACTGAAAGCATGACAGAGATTGCTTGGTCCAGGAGTCGTAGCTCATGCCTGTAATCCCAGCACTTTGGAAGGCTGAGGCGGGCAGATCACCTGAGATCAGGAGAGTTTGAGACCAGCCTGGCCAACATGATGGACCCTGTCTCTACTAAAAATACAAAAAGTGCCTGGCGTGGTTGGTGCATGCCAGTAATCCCAGTAATCCCATCTGCTACGGGTGCTGAAGCAGAAGAATTACTTGAACTGGGAAGGTGGAGGTTGCTGTGAGTGGAGATCACACCACTGCCCTCCAGCCTGGGTGATAGAGCAAGACTCTATCTCAAAAAAATAAAAGAGATTTCTCTGAGTATACCTCGTTTTTTTTGAGGCAACGTCTTGTTTTGTTGCCAATGCTGGAGTGCAGTGGTTTGACCATGCTCACTGTAGCCTCACCCTCCAGGGCTCAAGGGATCCTCCTACCTCAGCATCCGAGTAGCTGGGACCACAGGTACACACCACCACACCCAGCTAATTTTTGTATTTTTTGTAGAGATGGGGTTTCACCATGTTGCCAAAGCTGGTCTTGAAGTGCTGAGATCAAGCAGTTCACCTACTTTGGCCTCTCAAAGTGCTGTGATTACAGTCACAGTGCTGTTCCTATGCTTTTTAAGTAGAGGTTAGCAGGTGTTTGTTTATTAATAAATAGTTTTAGTATTCATTTTTATTAAGGTCTGTTTACATTAACCCCTTCTGGCCGGCAGGCCTCTGGTTAGTCTAGGCCTCTGATTTCAGCTTGAATATACGCTTTGCTCTTTGGAGAAACAGACTCCTGCCTAAATAAACAGGACATGAAAAGGGAGGAAGAAGACCAAGCTGAGATTTCAAACCTTTTTCATCTCTAAAGAAGGTTGTATTGTCTCTATAACAAGAAAAAGTTTGAAGGACAGAGGGCATAAAATTCCTTTTATTCCAACATCAGTAAATCTGTGTGTGTTTTACAGGGTTGTCTCATTTCAAGGTGAAAGTGGGCTCTGTCTCACCCTGTCACACTCTAGATGTATGCATCTCCAGGTCTCCCCAATCATAGCATGGAATGATGCTCCCCCGGTTTATCCTTTTCCCTCAGAGACTCTCAGCGACCAAGATTGGTGGGTTTACATAAATTAAAATTTACTCTTTGTTGTACAGTTTTGAGTATGTACACATACTTTTATGTAACCATCACTACAATTAAGATACAGAGCATTTTCAACACCCACAAAAATTCCCTCATGCAACCAGCCCCCTTCCCACCCCCAATCCCTGACAACCTCTGATGTTTTGTCTCTATAATGGCTTATTCCAGAGTGATGTATAAATAAAACCATACGGACTGGATGTGGTGGTTTACACCTGTAATCCCAGCACTTTGGGAGGCAAAGGAGGGCAGATCACAAGGTCAGGAGGTCAGGATCACCAGCTTCGCCAGTGTAGTGAAACCCCGTTTCTACTAAAAATACAAAAAAGTAGCTGGGCATTGTGGCAGTCATCTGTAATCCCAGCTACTTGGGAGGCTGAGGCAGGAGAATAGCTTGAACCCGGGAGGCAGATGTTGCAGTGAGCCAAGATGGCGCCAGTGTACTCCAGGCTGGGCAGTGGAGCAAGACTCCATCTTAAAAAAATAAAAATAAATAAAATCATATAGTACATAAACCAGGGTTGTCTAATCTTCTGGCTTCCCTGGGCCATCTTGGAAGAATAATTGTCTTGGGCCACACATAAAGTACACTACATTTACGATAGCTGATAAGCTAAAAGAAAAAAAAGAATCTCATAATGTTTTAAGAAAGTTGATAAATTTGTGTTGGGCTGCATGGAGCACGGATCAGACAAGCTTGATATAGAGCTTTTGAGTATGGCTTCTTTCATGTAGCATAATGCATTTGAGATTCATGCATGCTGGCTGCTGCCTGTATCAATCACAGGTTCTTTTTTGTTGCAGAATAGTATTTCATTGTATAGATACACCATGATTTGTTTATCCATTCAGCAGTTGAATATTTGGACTGTCTGCAGTTTTTGGTGGTCATTGGTAGAACTGCTATAAACATTTGTGCATCAGTTTTTACATTTCTTAAACTTAAATGAACTTAAGTTTTCATTTCTCTTGGATAAATGCTTAGGAATGGAATGGATGGTTTATGTGATAAGTGTATCTTTAACTTTGCTAGAAACTGCCAAACTCTTTTCCAAAGTGCATGTACCATAGTGCATGAGCAGTTCCTGTTGTTCTGCGTCCTTGACAGCACTTGATACTATTGGTTTGTTTGTTTTTTAAATAATTATAATAGGTACCTTGTTATTTTAATTTGCATTTCTCTAGTAGCTAATGATGTTGAGTATCTTTTTATATGTTTAGTTGTTATCCATGTATCTTCTTTGGTGAAGTGTCCAGTCACATATTTTGCCTATTGTTAAATCGGATTATTTTCTTACTGAGTCTTGAGAGGTCTTTTTATATTTTGGATGCAAGTCCTTTGTCAGATACAAATGTGTTGCAGATATTTTCTCTCAGTCTGTGGCTTGTCTTTTCACTTCAGAGACTAAGTTTCGACTGATTAAATGCTGAGAGCTGAAGGTTTCAGGCTCTCTGGGTAGAGGAACATAAGGAAATTGAGACCTTAGTCAGCAGAAAGATGTGCGGACCACCCCTTTTGAAACTTTATTTAAAATAAAGGAAGGGGGATAAGGAACCGGCCAAACTGAGTTGTCCAGACAGCTTTCTGAAGCTTTTTTCAATTATTTCTCCTGTACCCCACTATGATGTAGATTCTGGGCTCTTACCTTCAACTGGGTTCTTCACTTCCTGCCATCACTCTAAAACCATCAAGGCCTCTCCAGCTCAGGTGGACTCCCAGCAGAATACACGAGATGTCAGGCCAGCTTCTTGCCCATAGTATATTTCAGAGCGCAGCAGTTTTTTGATAAGTAGTCATTCTCAGAATCTAAAGTGATAGCCTTCAAGGAGTCATTGCTTTGAAGAACTTTTTTCACCTTCAGCTGGACTCTTTCGAACAAGCGTCGGCAGAGTCTAGTCAGGGCTCTGCCACACCAGGTTCTGCCATGAGAAGCAAATTGGCAGCAACATACAAGCCCTGAGGCAGTGGAATTCAGTTATCAGAACCTTCTCCTCGTGGGGCTCCTTCATGTTTCATGGAATTCTTTCCACTGGGCAGCCACATAGGTATAGGGAAGATGTCCTGCCCCACTGGGTAAAAGTCAGGAGAAGATACTATGTGGAATCTCGTCGCTTTTTAATTGCTGATCCCTGTTAAGGTGTTTTTCTTAAGCAGCATTTGCCACTAACTAGACATAAGTCAAGTTTCTTTTTCTTTATGCACGTGACATGGATCTCTAATACTGCGTGTGATGGTCAGAGGAGACCTGCCTTAGTGCTAGAGGTCTGTCCATTTCTCCAGGACAGTGGAGCCTGGTCATGGCTCTCTGGCTTCTGACCGTAGTTGGGAGAGATGTATTCAGAAAAATCTCTGAGCCTTCACGTGTATCAGCTATTTGCATGTCTTTTGGTAAGCAAAGCAGCAACTTTTAGGCAGGCTTAAAACTTTCTTTTTCTACTCAAGAAGGTACAACTTTCTCTTTACTAAGGACAAATAAATTCAATTGAATATAAAACTGTAATGTGGAATATTTCAGGCTTTAAAAATGGAGGGATGGGTTAAAAATTCTGCAATAAATCTGCAAATGTGGAATATAAGGGAAATGGTCCCATCTGGAAAACCCTACTAGTGGTGCTGTGGCTGGTTTGTGGAGCAGTGCAGATTGTGGAGTGAAAAAAAGACCCTGTAGCCTTAAAAGATGACAGGCTCGTTAATTGATGTCCATTTCACCTGGTGCTGTGCCAGCTTATGTTGGCCTCAGTCCAGCGTTCCTGTAATTTGGGAGCCAGGTGTGAAGCATTTTTGTTCCATCTTGTTCCCTAGCATCTACAGAAGCTCACGCATCTTACTTGAGGCAGCAGCACGCCATAGGAAACAGATGTACAGGTAGAGGTGGAAGGAAGTATCACAGCTGGGTTATGGATTTTTTTTTTTTAATTATTCACACTCAAGTGAGATCTGGGTTTGAGAATTGGGGCAAAGGGTATTTCACAGCCTTGGTGTAAGATGTGACTATCAGGTATCCTAATTAGACTGATACTCATTTGTGATTTTAAAAACGTGTCTTATTACCTTAGAGTCACACTTTGTTTAGGCAGAGATCTTTTGCGATTTGCCTTTGCCTGGCTTCTGGGAGCAGCAGTATAAAGTGTGATAGGAAGAACATCTCAAGATGGCCATCAGAGTTGAATCTGATGACTTCCATAGCATCTGAGGGCCAAGGGAACATAACCACCTAGAGGTTAGCTACCCCTAATTAGATGGGGCCTGACTGTGTTCCTTGGGGATGTTGATGAACACAGTAGAAAGCACTCACATCTGTTCAGCACATTGGTGTTAAGCCCTTGATGCTCTAGACCGGCCGTCCCCAACGTTTTTGGCACTGGTTTCATGGAAGACAGTTTTCCACAGACAGGGTTAGTAGTGGGTGGTTTCGGGATGAAACTGTTCCACCTCACGTCATCAGGCATTAGTAAGAGTCTCAGAAGGAGCACACAGGCTAGATTCCTCGCACATGTGCTTCACTGTAGGGTTTGTACTTTGCTCCTATGAAAATGTAATGCTGCTGCTGACCTGACAGGAGGCGAGGAGCTCAGGAGGTCATGCTCACTTGACCACAGCCCCAGGGTTGGGGACCGCTGCCCTAGACTATGGTTGCAGTTGGAAGAAGAAGACGTTTTTCCAGAATCTAACATGTCTCCTTTCTGCCCCTCCTGCTAAACTGAACATTAACCAGCAGGCATTTCTGCCTGTCAGGATTATGAGGCATGAGTAGGATCCTCCCTGTGGGAGCATTAAAGTCCTATGGACTTAGGACTGAAACGCTGGAATTGGTGCTTTGCCACTGACTTACATTTTGATATAAGGCAAGTTTTTGCCCTCTAGGACTAAGAGCCAGCTCTGGTTCTTCTTTTATGGGAAAGGCCCAACCCATGAAAAGACAACTGAAAAAATCCTTTGTTGTTTCTTTCTTTAACTCTGTATCTCACACAGACAGAGCTGAGGATAGTGTTTGGCCTTGGCAGTCAGACCACAATGTCAGGGAGTGCCTACAAGCCTGCCTACGCTGCTTTTTGCTCCAGGTGTATTAGGGTCACAGGACAGCCCTTGGTTCATGGGTAGCTTTTATCTGTTCTTTCCTTGTGTTTGTCAATACCAGAACCTGCCAAATGTCAGAAGGCAAGAGGGTGAGGAAGTAAGGAAGAGACATGATTCTTGTTCTTTAAATCATGCTTATTCTATTTTTTGTTATGGTAAAATATACGTAAGATAAAATTTACAATTTTGACCTTTTTTTTTTTTTTAAGACGGAGTCTGGCTCTGTCACCCAGGCTGAAGTACAGTGGCGCCACCTCGGCTCACTGCAATTCCTACCTCCCAGGTTCAACTGATTCTCCTGCCTCAGCCTCCTAAGTAGCTGGGATTACAGGTGCTTGCTGCCACACCTGGCTACTTTGTGTATTTTTAGTAGAGACAGAGTTTGCCGTGTTATCCAGGTTGGTCTTGGACCTCAAGTGATCTGCTTGCCTTGGCCTCCTAAAGTGTTGGAATTACAGATGTGAGCCATGGTGCCCGACCTTTCTCTATAAATTTGACTACTTTGTGAACCTCATATAAGTGGAATCATAAAATATTTGTCCTTTTGCAATTGGCTTATTTCACTTAATGATTTCAAGGTTTATCCATGCCGTAGCACATGGCACAATTTCATTTCCCTTTAAGGCTGAATAATATTCTGTTGTATGCATATATCTACCACATTTTGTGTGCCTCTTTATTTGTTAATGGACACTTGGGTTGCTTCCACTTTTTGGCTCTTGTGAATAATGCTGCTGTGAACATAAATGTACAAATAACTCTGAGAGCCTACTTTCAATTCTTTTGGGTATATACTTAGAAGTAGAAAGTAGAATTGCTGAATCCTGTGGTAGCTCTGTTTAATTATTTTATTTTTGAGATGGGATCTCACTCTGTCACCGAGACTGGAGTGTAGTGGCACACTCACAGCTCAGCTCACTGCATCCTCCACCTCCTGGGCTCAAGTGATCCTCCCACCTCAGCCTCCCAAGTAGCTGGGATCAAAAGCATGCACTACCACACCCAGCTAAGTTTTTGTATTTTTGCTACAGATGAGGTTTCGCCATGTTGCCCAGGCTGGTCTCTAACTTCTGAGTCCAAGCAATTCATCCACCCCAAAATGCTGGGATTAAAGGTGCCAGCCACTGCACCCAGCCATCTATGTTTAATTTTTTGAAGAATCGTCATACATTTACCACAGTGTATGACATGTGTAATGTCATGTGTACATGTACCATTTTACATCCTCACAAACAGTGCACAGGAGTTTCAGTTTCTTCACATTCTCACAACTTTTTTTTTTTAATAATAGCCATCCTAATGAGTGTATTGGTGCAAAGTACTATTGCACTGGGGTTTTCATTTTTCATTTTCCTAACGACATCTTTATGTGTGCTTATGTTGAACATCTTTATGTGTGCTTATCTCTTGTGTACATTTTACATTGATAATTTCTTCTTTCTCAGTTGATTGTCCTTGGAATGCCTGAGCATTTTTGTTTTTTATGAGATAGGGTCTCATTATGTTGCCCAGGCTGGACTTGAACTCCTGAGCTCAAGTGATTCTCCTGCCTCAGCCTTCTTAGTTGCTGAGACTGCTGGTGTGCACTGCTATACCCACCTAGGCTTTGATCCTAAATTGTTATAGGCTACTTGTGTGGCCTATAAACTATAGCTTTCTTTTTTTTTGAGACATACTCTCTCTCTGTCAACCCAGGCTGGAGTGCAGTGGTGCAGTCTTGGCTCACTGCAACCTCTGCCTCCTGGGTTCAAGCAATTTTCCTGCCTCAGCCTCCTGAGTAGCTAGGATTACAGGCATTTGCCACCATACCTGGCTAATTTTTGTATTTTTAGCAGAGATGGAGTTTCACTGTATTGGCCAGGCTGTTACCAAATTCCTGACTTCAAAATGATTCACCCACCTCAGCCTCCCAAAGTGCTGGGATTACAGGTGTGAGCCACTGTTCTAGCCCCTATAACCTATAGCTTTCTAAACGAAGCAAACAAAAACTCTCATATATACTTCTTTTGGATTTTCTTTCTTTTTTAAGCAAAAATGAAATATCTCTTTAACCTCTCTGTGCTTCTGTATCTTCTTCAATAAAATAAGGAAAAGAGCTGTTGTGAGAATTAAAGATCAGCTCTATGAAAGCACTTTGTAAAGCTTCTATAAAATTACAATTTAGGCCTGGTGTGATGTCTCACACCTGTAATCCTAGCATTTTGGGAGGCTAAGGTGGGTGGCTCGCTTGAGTCCAGGAGTTCAAGACTAGCCTGGCCAACATGGCAAAACCCAATTTCTACTAAAAATACAAAACTTAGCTGGGCATGGTGGCACATGCCTGTAGTCCCCGCTACCAGGGAGGCTGAAGTGGGCAGATCACTTGGGCTTAAGAACTCAAGAATCACTTGAACCTGAGGCAGAGGTTGCAGTGAGCTGAAATCATGCCACTGCACTGCAGCCTGGGTAACAGAGTCTTGGTCTCAAAAAACAGACTTAGACATTATCATCTTGAGCCATCAGATTCACTGTTACTGAGATTCTTTGCCAAACCTGAAGGTAAGACAAATTTACAACCTTTTTGTCTTAGACCAAAGGCTGTATGTTTCTTTGGTAGGTAAGAGGAACAGAGCACAGGTGACCTACTTATTCATATCTCTTCATCTCCCAGTATGGGGTTGCTTCCTCTGAACTAGGGCAAGGGTCAAGTCTCTGACTCAGTTTTTCCCTGAAAGTGGTCACAAAGTCTGCTGAGCATCATTTAAGGATGTGGATGCCTTGGCCCCATCACCTGCCCATCTAAAGTAAGTATGTTATGTAATCGAACAGATATTTACTACTTAGTATGTGCCAAGCACTGACATTCATGCTTTCACATGCTTCACTAGGTATTACTTAATCATATTCTTGCATTACTGTTGTCCTTTGAGAATTATAAGCTCCCACATACATTATTTTAGTTCATTTAATCATATCTTCTAGACCTGTTTTCTCCTGTTGTTTCTTTGTTTCAACGAAGAGAAATATTTAGGGAAGGAGTCCTTAAATATTTTAGTTATTCTAAATAATAGTTTTAGTTATTCAGATGCTGCTGTTGAGATTTAGATAGAGTGTCATTCATCTACTCAGGAACAATTGCAGAAAGGTAGAATCTGCATTCAGCCAAACTTCAGGGCTGATCGTGCTTTCTAGAAATGATGTCCATTACCAACAGTCAGCTACTTGAGCTCAGAATGGATGAGCAAGGATGGATTGCTCATCCTGTGGCATCTTTGTTGTTGTTGTTGTTGTTGTTGTTTCTTTTTGTTTTTATTTCTGAAGATACATCAGCATTCTCTCTATGGCTTCTGATCCAAAGGTATGCTATATGCATGCATCTTTTTGTTATTGTTGTTGTTGTTGTGAGAGAGAGTCTCGCTCTGTCGCCCAGGCTGGAGTTCAGTGGCGTAATCTCATCCACTTTGGCCTCCCTGAGTGCTGGAATTACAGGTGTGAGCCACTGTGCCCAGCCTACATGAGGTTTTTAAAACTCGTAAGAGTGTAATAGGGTCTTTCATTATTTTGTTGGATGGTAGGATTAGATATACTGAACAGCCTTCTCGATTAACACAATAAAGTGCTCCCTATAGGCCAGGCATGGTGGCTCATGCCTATAATCACAGCACTTTGGGAGTCCGAGGCGAGCAAACTGCCTGAGCTCAGGAGTGGAAGACCAGCCTGGGCAAGGTGGCGCATGCTTGTATTCCCAGCTGCTCAGGAGGCTGAGGCATGAGAATCTCTTGAACCTGGGAGGTGTAGGTTGCAGTGAGCCAGTATCACTCCATTGATCTGCCTGGGCAACAGAGCAACAGAGACTGTCTCCAAAAAAAATAAAAATAATAACGTGAAATGCTAACTATAATGTAATGTGTCCTGAGCTCGCGTGAAAACGAGAAATCTGTAGATCTTAAGAACGAAATGAACAAAATATTTCTGAAAAGTAAGCCAGTGCCAAAGCTGGCTGGTGCTTGCCCTGATGATTTCTGTCAAATTGTGGAAACTTTGGGCTTATGCTTTCAAAGCTGCTTGGAATGTAGCAAACAGGCCTAAAAGTGTGGGGTGTACCCTAGGTGAGAAATCATACCGGAGGCCCTCCCTAAAGCTGAGATTTCAAAAGAGCTTCAGTGTAAGGGCCAATGAGAAGGAAACCTCACTGTGAGCATTTTATGACCATGAGTTAACCTTCACCTGAGTTTTTAGTTGGAATTCATACTACCCATGTACTCTGGAAAACCTTGAGCAGCAGATGGTTTAATTTAAAGTGATCTCTATCTGATAGTGTCCCAGGGTGACTGGCAGAAGCAAAGACAAATCCTCTATGGAAAAGAGCAGCTTCAACTCAGGCTGCAAAGAATTCCCATGGATACAGTTTCATGGAAATCAGCCCACAGCCTTTAATATACTTCAAGTAAATAATTGTCATTCTCAAAAAGCTATCTTATAAAGGATAAACAAAGGATAAATCAGGCATGGTGGCTCATGCCTATAAGCCCACCACTTAGGGAGGCCAAGGCAGGAGGATCAGTTGAGCTCTGGAGTCCAAGACCTGCCTGGGAAATATGGTTAAGACCCCATCTCTACAAAAAGATTTAAAAATTAGCCAGGCATGGTGGCATGCACTTGTAGTCCCAGGTACTTGGGAGGCTAAGGCGGGTGGATGCCTTAAATCCAGGTGTTTAAGGCTTCAGTCAGCCATGACCTAGCCACTGCAGTCCAGCCAAACTGATCACATTGTGCCCTTTAAGTATATGCAGTTTTAATACATTTCGGTTATACCCTAATGACATTGTGAAGAAAAAAACCTAAAAGAATATTTTTAACCCCTTTAGCTTTAAAAGATACAATTTATTATTTACAACTATAAGAGTGAAGACATTTTAATCCTTTTTAAATGTTAATTTATTGAGATAAAATTCACATTCCATAAAGTTCAGCCTTTTAAAGTACACAATTCTGTTGTTTAATTATATTCATAGAGCAATATAACAATCACCACTAATTTCAGAACATTTTCATCACCTCAAAAAGAAACCGTAATACCTATCATGTCATCTCCATTCTCCCCTCTTCCTAACCCCTGTCAACCACCAGTCTACTTTCGATCTCTCTAGATTTGCCTGTTCTGGTTGTTTCATACTAATGGAATAATATAATTACGTGGCCTTTTGTATCAGGCTTCTTCTGGTTTGCTTAATGTTTTAAGGTTCATCCATGTCACAGCTCATATCAGTATTTCATTCCTTTTTATGCCTGAATAATATTCAGTTATATGAATAGTCCACATTTTTTTATTCATTTATCAGTTTCATAAACATTTAGGTTGTTTGCATATTTTGGCTATTATTAATAATGTTGCTATGAACATTTGTGTATGAGTTTTTATGTGGACATATGCTTTCATTTCTCTTAGATATATATACCTAGAAATAGTATGGTTTGGTCATGTGGTAAATTGTGTTTAACTGTTGGAGGAACTTCCAGACTAAATGGTTTTCCAAAGCAGCTGCATCATTTTACATTCTCACTAGCAGCAAATGTACAAGGGTTCAGTTTCTCCACATCTTCACCAAGACTTGTTACTATTGTCTTTTTTATTATAGCCATCCTAGTGTATGTGAAATGGTATCTCAGTTGTGATTTTCACTTGCATTTCTCAATAATTAATGATGTAGAACAGCTTTTCATGTGTTCACTGGCTATTTGTATTTCTTTGGAATACTAACTATTCAAATATTTGCCCACTTATAAAATTGGGTTGTCTTTTGTTGAATTGTAGGAGTAGAAAGGTAGATAGAGAGACAGACAGACAGACAGTGTGTGTTGCCCAGGCTGGTTTTGAACTCTGGGCTCAAGCAATCCTCCTGCCGTGGCCTCCCAAAGTGGTGGGATTACAGGCGTGAGCCACCACACCCAGCCTTGAGTTGTAGGAGTTCTTTATAGATTCTGGATACAGTCCTTTATCAGATACATGATTTGCAAATATTTTCTCCCTTCTTTGAGTTGGTTGTCCTTGCACTTTCTTGAACATTTTAATTTTTATGAAGTCCAATTAATCTGTTTTTTTGTTGTTTTTTTTTTTGGTTACTTGTGCTTTAGTGTGATAAAGACATTTTTAAACAATAAGAATTGGGAAAAGCTGGTGCGCACCTGTATTTCCAAGGCTTAGGAGGCTGAGGCAGGAGGATCATTGGAGTCCAGTGAAAACAGTGAGACCCTTTCTCCCCCGGCCCCTCAAAAAAAAAAAAAAACAGAGTTTATCACCAAATATCCTTACTAGAGGAAGTTTCTTCTATCTGAAGTACATACATTAGAAAACTACCCTAGATTCCAAAGGAATGGTGAACAATGATTGTGACTATAAAATCGGATCCGATCGATTACAAAAGAACCATGGAGTTAAACGGTGCCTTAGAAGACATCGGGATTAGTCTCTTACCTAATGAAAAAAATCGTCCTCCAGTGTCTTCAATGGCCTCTGCTTCATATACTTCCCCAGAATTTATTATGAGATAGTCACTATAACAAGTCTCTCCTCAGGCTGAGTGAGGTGGCTTGTGCCTGTCATCTCAGCACCTTGAAAAAGGGCAAGGTAGGAGGATCACCTGAGCCCAGGAGTTCAAGACCGGCCATGCAATATAGCAAGATCCTGCTTCTACAAAAAATTCTTTTAAAAAATTAGTGGGTATGGTATGCACACATGGTCCTAGCCATTCAAGTGACTGAGGCAGAGGGGTCACATGAGCCCAGGATATCAAGGTTACAGTGACCTGTAATTGTGCCACTGCACTCCAGCCTGGGCGACAGAGCAAGACTATATCTCTAAAAGAAAAAAAGGTTTCTTCTCAAAACACAGTCTGCCTTCCTATAATTCCCACTTAATGATTTTTAAAAGGTTTTCTTAAAAATCACAAAGTCTGGGGCTGGGTGCAGTGCCTCACACCTGTAATCCCAGCACTTTGGGAGGCCAAGGTGGGCGGATCGCCTGAGGTCAGGAGTTCGAGACCAGCCTGACCAACATGGAGAAACCCCATCTGTACTAAAAAAAAAAAAAAAAAAAAAGGAAAAAAATAGCCAGGCGTGGTGGTGCACGTCTGTAATCCCAGCTACTCAGGAGGCTGAGGCAGGAGAATCGATTCAAACTGGGAGGCAGAGGTTGCAGTGAGGCGAGATTACATCATTGCCCTCCAGCCTGGGCAACAAGAAACAAGACGGAAACTCCGTCTCAGTCAGTCAGTCAACAAAATCACAAAGTCTGTTTTTTCTGTACCTGACACACCTTAGTTATACTTGAAATTCTCTTTTTCTTTTCTCTAAGCTAAACAAACCAGTGCAGTCAACTAGATTCTTGGCCAGTGCTGTGAAATATTAAAGAAATTTCTGTAATGATGCTGTAAACACAGTACTGTAATGATGGAAAGTTACTGTTTCTGCACCATCCTATATGGTAGCCATTGGCCATATGGGACTGTTGAATACTTGAAATATGGCTAGTGCAACAAATTTTAATGTAGTTAAAACAAATTTTTATGTGATTAAATTGAAATATCCACATGTAGCTGGTGGCTACTGTACTAAACACTGCAATTCTAGATCATTCTCCTGGCCGGATTTCTCTGTGCCAATACCAGCAGTATCAGATTCACCTGGGAAGTTGTAATGTTTTAGACCCTCCCTCAGCCTTGTGACTCATAAACAGTTGAGGATGGAGCCCAGCAATCTCATTTAACAAGCTCTCCAGGTGATTCCAATGCACTTAATACTTGAAAGCCAATTCCAGTTTGTCAAGACGTCTGTTAAAAGCAGTGCTCAGACAAGGTCTGACATGCATGGATTTCACCTAAAGACAGCTTCAGTGGCTTTTTTAAAAAAATTGAATACTGTTCTCTAGTGCATTGACTGCATGTTATAAAAATGAATACAATGTGGATATGAAGATTTTTAAAAATGAAGTGCCAGGCCAGGTACAATGGCTTACCCCTGTAATTCCAGCACTTTGGGAATCTAAGGTAGCAGATCATTTGAGAATCTAAGGTATCAGGTCAGGAAACCAGCTTAGGCAACATGGTGAAACCCCATCTCTGTTAAAAATACAAAAAATAGCGGGGCATGGTGGCACAGGCCTGTAGTCCCAACTACTTGGGAGCCTGAGGTGGGATGATCACTGGAGCCTAAGAAGTGGAGGTTGCAGTGAGCCAAGGTCTCACTCACACACTCCAGCATGGGTGACAGAGACCCTGTCTCAAAAATAAAGTACCCATTACAGTTTAATAATAATAATAATAATTAGTTAACCAGCACTTTACCAGTGCTGGGCATGGTGGCTCATGCCTGTAATGCCAGTACCTTGGGAGGCTGAGGTGGGTGGATCACTTGAGCTTAGGAGTTCAACACCAGCCTGGTCAACATGGTGAAACCCTGCCTCTACTTAAAATACAAAAATTAGCCAGGTGTGGTGGTATGCTCCTATAATTCCAACTACTTGGGAGGCTGAGGCAGGAGAATTACTTGAACCCTGGAGATAGAGGTTACAGTAAGCCAAGATTGCACTACTGCACTCCAGCCTGGGTGACATAGTGAGACTTGTCTCAAAAAAACCCCAAAACCCCCCCCTTTTTTTTTTTTTTTGAGATGGAGTTTCGCTCTTGTTACCCAGGCTGGAGTGCAATGGCGCGATCTCGGCTCACCGCAACCTCCGCATCCTGGGTTCAGGCAATTCTCCTGCCTCAGCCTCCTGAGTAGCTGGGATTACAGGCACGCGCCACCATGCCCAGCTAATTTTTTGTATTTTTAGTGGAGATGGGGTTTCACCATGTCGACCAGGATGGTCTCGATCTCTTGACCTCGTGATCCACCCGCCTCAGCCTCCCAAAGTGCTGGGATTACAGGCTTGAGCCACCGCACCTGGCCAAAAAAAACCCTTTTTTAAAAAAGGCCTGGAACGGTGGCTCACACACCTGTAATTCCCAGCCCTTTGGGAGCAAAGGCAGGGATCACTTGCGGTCAGGAGTTCAAGAGGACCCTGTCCAACATGGAGAAACCCTGTCTCTACTAAAAATGCAAAATTGCCAGGGATGGTGGCACAACCTGTAATCCCAGCTTCTTGGGAAGCTGAGGCAGGAGAATTGCTTGATCCCGGGAGGCGGAGGTTGCAGTGAGCCGAGATTATGCCACTGCACTCCAGCCTGGGTGACAGAGCGAGACAGAGAATTTTGAGAAAATTTCATTTTCTCAAAAAATGAAAACAAAAACAAACAAAACGTACTTTTCCATAAGTCTCGCATGGTCTTACAGTACTGGATCCCTGAGCTCTTGATTTTCAGTCTGGCATGCTTTCCATCGATTAGGCTGTTTGATGAAACAGTCCTCACTGTTTAGTTGGTGTCTCCCAAAGAGAAGAATCTGGTTCCTTGGCAAGTATTTTGCCTACCCCATTCGGGGGCTGTTTTGGCTTTTTTTGCACAACTTTCCCATTGTTGGCTGCCTCTGTCGTCACTCCCAGTGCCCTGAAAACGTCTCCCTTTTTTAGGGCTGAACAGAGTTAACCTATATAGTTACCTTCTTATAATACGACTTTTGTCCTCTTATGCTTGAAACCTAGAAGAGGAGCTGGCTTGTTCTGCTGGCCTTGAGCCAGATGTCATAACTTCAGGCAATGCCACGCTACATATCTCCAGCAGTTTGGAATGGAGAACAGAGCTAGAGATAAGATCAGCAGCTTTAGGTGATGGCATTGTTTCAAATAAACCATGCATGACCCAAGCTTCCACTTCAAATGGGGAATGAAATTGCTTTATCCTTTGACAGCTTGCTCTATGAAATAAATTTATCTTCACTTAATTGCTTTAGATCCCAAGAGGCTACATGCAGTCATTTCTAGGAGATAATTGTATCAAATTTTAAAAATCTGTGACTGTGGACATGAATATGTAACTGCAGTGGACAGGGACAGGGAGAGGTGGGAAAAGCAGAAGTCCTGCTGAACTTGCTAGTGAGTTTCCATTCTTATTCTTAGAGTACCCTTGAGTCATAGACCACTTACTCTCCAAATCTGCTGATTCAGATGGGGGGGTCCTTGGCACCCCTTGCTGCTAGTATGTTAAAGCATCTTGTCTACTACTCATGTAGCTGGATAGTGTTTTGCTCAGACGCCTCCTGAAACTGGGAGGGGTCAGGCCAGTCGCAGACTTCTGGTGATATATCTTCATTTAGTCCAACTGGGCACAGTTTGTCTACACAGTAGGCCACAGCCACTGGGAGTTCTGGTTAGTGGCAGCTGAAAACCAGCAAACTTGTTGATTTTAAAACATGACTATTTAGATGATAGGGATAAACTTCCTGTAGAGTGGGGACAGGCTTCTTTATCTTGGCGTGTTTAAATATCCAGTTCTCAGTTCCCTAACCTTCATATTTGAAAAAAATCTGAAGCTTTCACTGTCATTTTCACTAATCCCAGCCCCTGGCTACCTTTACCCTGCATTTTTTTTCTTCTTTCTGAAATTGCAGGGTTTTTTTTTTTTCTGCCTTCTACTAAATAACTGTATTTCCATGTTGTGATGTAACAACCCAGACCAAAGGCATTTTCCAGGTGTGGACACAGTTCTGGGTCATCTCTCAGCTCTTTTTGTCTGCATCTACCTTTAAGATGACACACTGGACAGTTAGATTGTGAGCTTCATGAGACCAGCCCTGAGCAACATCCCCAAGTGTCTAGTGTGGTGCTCATGTCTTAGGAGGGCTCTGTGAGTTAGAGCCAGTGAGGCACTGCTGCTGTAAAGACAAGGAGGATCTGACATGAGATACAGAGCATTTTTGGATTCTGTACTGAGATCAGTGAACATCTCAGCCAACTTGGGGGTGGGGTGTGTGCCACAATCGATCAAGGCAGTCTGACTCAAGCGGAGAATCTATATAGGGCCGTGAAGTTCTTTCCAGGCTGAGTCCCACTCGCTGTCTGCTTTCGAGGGGTCACTCTCCAGGTGTCTCTTATCCCTTCTTTCTGTTTCTCACTTCATCAGGGTCAGCCACACTCCTCAGTCAGTTAGAGAGGGAGTGTTGCCTTTTCTTTTAAACTCCTCCCCAGGAAACCTGAGAGCCATCTTGAGTAAGCCAATTTGCATTTGAAAAGGTCTTGCTGGTGTGCCTCTAAGGGAAATCTGCAGCAAGCACTGTCACATCACTTCTTGGCGTCACATGAAGGAGTTTTTTTTTTAAGGAATTATACTTTAGCTCACATCTCAAACATGAGCACCTGAATGGCAGCCTGGAGAGGTCGTCAGGGTCAGAGGTTTGTTCTAGTCTGTTTCTTTTGAGCTAGAAAACATTTCTCTGGGTATCACCACCTTTGGTACTCCCTTCTGGAGAGTTGCTTTTCTCCTGCCTGCCTGTTAATCTGGTAGTAGTAAACTGTACCAAGAAGCTTTCCATGGTTAATAACCTTGATTCAACACGTTTCTTTTAGTTGGATCCTTTTTGACACAGGGTCTCACTGTCACCCAGGCTGGAGTGCAGTAGCAAGATCTCTGCTCCCTGCAGTCTCCACTTCCTGGGTTCAAGTAGCAGTCCTCCCACCTCAGCCTTCCAAGTAGCTGGGACTACAGGCGTGTGCCACCATGCCCAGCTAATATTTTGATTTTTTTGTCTGTTTTCTTTAAGAGAAGCCTGGTCTTGAACTCCTGGCTTAAGCAGTTCTCCTGCCTTGGCCTCCCAAAGTGCTGAAATTACAGGTGTCAGCCACCATGCCTGACCTTAATTGGATCTTCTAGAAGCAGAACATGCCTGTTTTTTCTTGTGTTTTATTTGATAAAAAGAACATACTAAAATTATTTAAGGCCTTACCAACAAGGATAATTGAACTTCTGGTATCTTTACACAAAAAAGCTAAAAAAAAAAAAAAAAAAAAAGGTGAGGCCTTTTCAGGGATTGAATCATTTTTGGTGCCTTTTTTGGTAGATTCCATGAATCCAATTTTGGTGCGTTCAGTAAAGTTTGCCTCAAGTTTGACTTAGGGGTGTGTGTGTGTGTGTGTGTGTGTGAGAGAGAGAGAGAGAGAGAGTGTGTGTGTGTGTGTGTGTGTGTGATGTCTGTATTGAACATATGATCTATTCCTCTGGAAAGATCATTAAATCCAAATAGGGAAATGGAGACTTTCCAAAGAATGTCAGGAACAGGTGAAAAGAAAACATTTTGCCATAGATATTTAGAATAAGTGAGATAGATCCGATAGGAATGAAGACGTGCCATGATTTACTTCTATTTCTTTACTGTGTGGCTGACTGATAACAGTCACTAGCCACATCTGTCTACTTCAAATTAATTTAATTGGCCAGGTGCAGTGACTCATCCCTGTAATCCCAGCACTTTGGGAGGCCGAGGTGGGTAGATTGCTTGAGACCAGGAGTTCAAGATCAGCCTGGCCAACATGGTGAAACCCTGTCTCTGCTAAAAATACAAAAATTAGCCAGGCATAGTATGCATGCCTGTAATTTCAGCTACTCAGGAAACAGAAACATGATAATTGCCTGAACTCCAGGACGGAGGTTGCAGTGAACCAAGTTCGCACCACTGCACTCCAGCCTGCGCAACAGAGTGAAACTGTATGTATATGTGTGTATATATACGTATATACATATATGTTTGTATATACAAATGTACATACGTGTGTGTGTGTGTATGTGTGTGTGTGTGTGCTGGGTGTGTTATTATGCCTGTAATCCCAGGACTTTCCAGGACTTTGAGAGGCGAGGGCAGGAGGATTGAGCCACAGAATTCAAGACCAGCATGGGCTAACATAGTGAGGTCTTATCGCTACAAAAAATTTAAGTTAGCTGGGCATGGTGGTACGGGCCTGTAGTCATGGCTATTCAAGGGGCTGAGGTGGGACGATTGCTTGAGCCTGAGAGGTTAAGGCTACAGTGAGCTGTGATTGCACCACTGCACTCCAGCCTGGGTGACACAGCAAGAACTCTGTCTCAATCAAGCAATCAAAAGTTAGTTAATGAAAATTGAATAAAATTGAAAATTCAGTTCTTCAGTCACAGTAGTCACACTTCCAAGTGGCCAATAACCACGTGAGACTGATGGCTGTTGTATTCTCAAGCAATAGTATAGATTATTTCATATTGCCGTAAAGTTCTCTTAGATATTTTTTTTTTGTGATAAAGTCACTAAGCATAACTCAGTTATAAGGTTGGGGTTGGTGGGGATGGAAGGGGAAAGAGGAGATGGGAGAGGATAGCGTTTTCGTTAGACAAGAGAAGTAGGTTCTTGTGATCTGTTATACAGCATGGTGACTGGAATGAATAATGTATTTTATATTTAAAAATAGCTTAAGGAATAGGTTTTAAGCCAGGTGCAGTGGTTCACGCCTGTAATCTCAGCACATTGGGAGACCAAGTTAGGAGGATCACAAGGTCAAGAGATCAAGACCATCCTGGCCAACATGTTGAAACCCTGTCTCTACTAAAAATACAAAAATTAGCAGGGTGTGGTGGCATGTGCCTGTAGTCTCAGCTACTTAAGAGAATCACTCGAACCAGGGAGGCGGAGGTTGCAGTGAGCCAAGATTGCACTACTGCACTCCATCCTGGCAACAGACCGAGACTGTCTCAAAAAAAAAGATTTTAAATGTTCTCACCACAAATAAGTAAGTACATGAGATGACGGATGTGTTACATAGCTCAGTTTGATTGTTTTACATGTATACATTTATCAAAACATCACATTGTGCTTCATAAGTATATACAATTAGTTTGTCAATTTAAAACTATTAGGCCGGGTACAGTGGTTCATGCCTGTATTCCCAGCATTTTGGGAGGCCAAGGTGGGTAGATCACCTGAGTTCAGGAGTTCGAGACCAGCCTGGCCAACATGGCAAAACCCCATGTATTTTCTCTACTAAAGATGGTATTTTCTCTACTAAAAATACAAGAATAAGCTGGACGTGGTGTCATGCGCGTGTAATGCTAGCTACTTTGGAGGTTGAGGCAGGAAAATCCCCTGAACCTGGGAGGCAGAGGTTGCAGTGAGCCAAGATCGTGCCACGGAACTCCAGCCTAGGTGACAGAGTGAGACTTTCTCAGGAAAAATAAATAAATAAATAAATAAAGTAAAATAAAACTATTTTTAAAACAGGTCTGGGATAATGACAGGGAGGATACTAAGAGGGAGATACTGGGATTTGAATAGCTAAAGCCATCTAATTAGGAATGAATCTGCATCAGAAGCAGTAGACTTCAGAGTGGAAAATTACAAGATTCCTACTGAGATAATTTAGTAGTGTATTTAGCGGAATTCAGAGTATTATCTCCAACGTAATAGATTTTCATGACCTTCTATAAGAAATTTTCTACTCTATTATAAACACAGTCTCTTTTCATAGACTTTTTAAAAAGTTATTTTCTTTGTCTCTATATTTCTTTGCCTTCATCATTAACACTTGCTTTTCCGTTCTCAGTGTCTCATTTTTGTTGATAAAACTTACATCAGAAATTTCCATAGTCCTATTAAGATGTATTATTTCATTTGATTCCCACTACAGTTCTATGAGGCATTATCACTTTTTTATTTTTTATTTTTATTTTTTTGAGCTGGAGTCTTGCTGTATCACCTGGGCTCCCAGGCTGGAGTGCAGTGACACAATCTCGGCTCTCTACAACCTTCGCCTACTGGATTCAAGCAATTCTCCTGCCTCAGCCTCCCAAGTAGCTGAGATTACAGGCGTGCACCACCACGCCCAGCTACTTTTTGTATTTTTAATAGAGACAGGGTTTCACCATATTGGCCGGACTGGTCTCAAACTCCTGACCTTTGTGATTCACATACCAGGACTTCTCAAAGTGAGCATTATCACATTTTACAACTGAGAAGATTAAGACTTAGAGAGACTGATTTATCTGAAATTATATGGCAATACTAGGTCAGAACCCAGACATATGATTTAATATTAGCTTTAGGTGAATAAGAGGCCTAAACATATAGTTTTATCCTCTCATATCAAGAGTCCAGACGTAGGCAGTCCAGGGCTAGTATTTAGGCTCTACTGCTTTGCTTCCCCAGGTTGGCAGACACTGGAGCCTTTAGCTCATTATACAACATCCTAGAATGTGGTTCCATCCCAAGATGGCTACCAGAGCATCAGCAGTCAGCTTAATGGAGGAAGAAAACAGAAAGGATATGCCCCATACATTTAAAGAGACTTCAAGGTTTTATATAAAAGTTCTGTTTATAAATATCTCAAGAGTAACATGGCTATCCTAGCTGCAGAGAAGGCTGAAAGTATAGTCACCTGGCTGCCGGCTGGCAGAAATGTACCCAGCTATTAGCCAGACATGGTAGCATGTACCTGTAATGCTAGCTACTCTACAGGCTGAGACAGGAGGATCACTGGAGCCAAGGAGTTTGAGGCTGCAGTGAGCTAGGATCATGCCACTGTATTGGTCTAGTGCTTTCCTTCTATTTCATATTGTCTCTGACTTGTTAGCTAATGATTTAATCATCTAAGCCTCCAGGGCTGCCATTTTTTCCAAAAGTTCCCTCTCTCCCAGATGAATAATTACAATAAAAGCCACAGTTTAATGAGGACTTGCTTTGTTTTAGGGGTTATTCTAAATATTTTGCATGGGTTTTTTTTTTTTTTTTTTTTTTTGAGACAGAGTTTCGTTCTTGTTACCCAGGCTGGAGTGCAATGGCGCCATCTCGGCTCACCGAAACCTCTGTCTCCTGGGTTCAAGCAATTCTCCTGCCTCAGCCTCCCAAGTAGCTGGGACTACAGGCGCACACCACCATGCCCGGCTAATTTTTGTATTTTTAGTAGAGACGGGGTTTCATCTTGTTGACCAGGATAGTCTCGATCTCTTGACCTCGTGATCCACCCGCCTCGGCCTCCCAAAGTGCTGGGATTATAGGTGTGAGCCACTGCGCCCGGCTAATATTTTGCATGTTTTAAAACTT
>CM052652.1:91455730-91470183 GCA_028533165.1 Leontopithecus rosalia | reverse complement strand
GTAGAGACGGTTTCACCATATTGATCAGGTTGGTCTCAAACTCCTGCTCTCTTGGTCTCAAGCAGTTCACTTACCTTGGCCTCCCAAAGTGCTGGGATTACAGGCATCAGCCACCATGCAGTCTTTTAAAAACATTTAATTCTCACAACTACCCTGTGTAGTACATATCATTATTAGCCTCTATTTTATATTCAAGAAAACTGAGGTACAAAACTACCAGTGATTTGCCCAAAGTTACACAAATAGTGAATGGCAGAGTTGGAATTTAAGGCCAGGAAGTCTAGCTCCAAAGCCCATCCTCTGAAGCACACCTTCTCTATAGGGCCTCTTGGGGGAGTGCTGGAGTTGCCCAGAGGTTGAAAGTGGCCTTTACCACCACTGGAAGCCTGGCTGATCAAGCCACCTCCCTAAAGGCATCCCTTCTCAAGACTGTTCAAAAGCTGTATTCAAAACAGTATATTGGCTGGGCACAGTGGCTCATGCCTGTAATCCCAGCACTTTGAGGGGCTGAGATTGGCAGATCGCCTCAACGCAGAAGTTCCAGACCACCTTGGGCAACATGGAGAATCCCCGTCTCTACCAAAAAAAATACAAAAATTAGCCTGACGTGGTAGCATGCACCTGTAGTCCCAGCTACTTTGGGGGGCTGAGGCAGGAATATTACTTGAGCCTGGGAGATTGAGGCTACAGTGAACTGTGCTCACATCACCCTGAGTGGCAAAATGAGACCGTGTCTCGACAACAACAAAAAGCAATATATTTAATGAGCCTCCTTGTTTTTCTCTTCACTGTCCCCTTTCTTCTGTCACTCTCGAAGACCTGAGGCTGGAAAAAGAGATTGACATGCTTTTTTTTTTTTTTTAAGACGGAGTTTCGCTCTTGTTACCCAGGCTAGAGTGCAATGGCGCGATCTTGGCTCACCACAACCTCTGCCTCCTGGGTTCAGGCAATTCTCCTGCCTCAGCCTCCTGAGTAGCTGGGATTACAGGCACGCGCCACCATGCCCAACTAATTTTTTGTATTTTTAGTAGAGATGGGGTTTCACAATGGTGACCAGGATGGTCTCGATCTCTTGACCTCTTGATCCACCCACCTCAGCCTCCCAAAGTGCTGGGATTACAGGCATGAGCCACCGTGCCCTGTAGACATGCTTTTTTTTTTTTTTAGAAAGTTTACTTCCTGTACCTCATGTAGGAACTTACATGAGAAGATTGTGCTAGGTAATTAATTAGATGTCTGCAGAGAATCTAGAGGCTCAAAGTTTCTACATCTGTTAATAGAAATTTGATTTCCAAGTACGGTTTTTTATTTCTCTTCACTCCACTCCCCTGGTACAGTGTTATGAGTTGTGACAGGTAAGAGGACCATCCATTGGTCATTCCACGCCTCTTCCTCATAGACAACTCAGTGAGACCGGGGCTTGACTTTACAGTCCATATGTAGCCTGGCTTCTCTGCAAGGGTGAAACATCTCCCCTTAAGGTGCTCTGAGACTTGACTTTTGGCATTCATTTAACATTGGATTTTTATTGAACACTTACTGTTTACCAAGCATTCACAATGCTGGGGATTTTGTGGTGAATGAGGCTGGCATAGTGTCTTATTTCACAGATTTTATGTTCTAGTTAAGGGGAGAGACAGAGCAAACAAACAAATAAATAAGCAAAATAAATTGGCTGGGCATGTTTTGGCTCATGCCTATAATCCCAACACTTTGAGAGGCCAAGGCAGGAGGATTGCTTGTTCTCAAAAGTTCCTTTTTTTTTTTTTAATCTGGATACAGAGTATCACTCTGTCATCCAGGCTGGAGTGCAGTGGTGCCATCTTGGCTCACTGCAACCTCTACTTCCTGGGTTCAAGGGATTCTCCTGCCTCAATCTCCAGAGTAGCTGGAATTACAGGTGCCCGCCACTACACCCAGCTAATTTTTGCATTTTTAGTAGGGACGGGGTTTCACCATGTTGGCCAGGCTGGTATTGAACTCCTGGCCTCAAGTGATCGCCCCCACCTTGGCCTCCCAAAGTGCTAGGATCACAGGCATGAGCCACTGTGCCCAGCTGATTGGTTTTTATTGATTTGCAAGTCTCAATATGAATCTTTGTCAGCTATGTGCATTGCAGATCATCTAGTTTATAGTTTAATTTTAGACTTATTTATGGCATTTTATTTGCATAACAAATTTATTTTTATGCATTTCCTTTATGGTTTATGTTTTATTTAAGAAGTCCTTTCTGGCCGGGTGCAGTGGCTCACTCCTGTTGTCCCAGCACTTTGGGAAGCTGAGGGAGTGGGATCACAAGGTCAGGAGTTCAAGACCAGCTTGGCCAATATGGTGAAACTCTGTCTCTACTAAAAATGCAAAAACAACTAGCCGGGCATGGTGGTGTGCACCTGTAGTCCCGGCTGCTCCAGAGGCTGAGGCAAGAGGATTGCTTGAACCCAGGAAGTGGAGGTTGCAGTGAGCCGAGGTGGCACCACTGCACTCCAGCCTGGGCAACAGAGCAGAACTCTCTAAAAAAAAAAAGTGTACAGTATTGGCCATATATTGATGATTGTTGAAGCTAGACAATGTTACCAGGTTTATTTATGATACTAGTCTCTCCTTTTATTTATGTTTGAGATTTTCCATAATAAAAATGTTTAATTAAAACAGGACCACTGGCATGCATTTAATAGCAAATATGCTTTAAGTTTTATTGTAGATGAAAATCAATTGTCCTAATAATAAGCCAGAGCTTATAATTTGGTGGGGTAAAAGGGTTTATTTTTATCTCTGTACAAGACTTTATCATTTGATCTTGTTTTTGAAGATGGAGTCTTGCTCTTGTTGCTCAGGTTGGAGTGCAGTGGCGCGATTTTGGCTCACTGCAACCTCTGCCTCCTTGGTTCAAGCAGTTCTCCTGCCTCAGCCTCCTGAGTAGCTGGGATTGCAGGTGCCCAACACTACGCCCAGCTAATTTTTGTATTTTTAGTAGAGACGGAGTTTTACCTTGTTGACCATGCTGGTCTCAAATTCCTGACTTCAGGTGATCTAGCCGCCTCGGCCACCCAAAGTGCTGGGATGACAGGCAGGAGCCACCACCCCTGATCCATTTGATCTTTTTTTCTAAAAACCACTTTCTTGTTAGGTTACAATATTACCAAGAATAATTGCAATTTTACATGGAAAAAAAGGAAACTTTACATACCCTGAGGTCATAAAGAATATATACCAACATATTCTTCTTCTAAAAATTTTAGTTTTACTTTAGGTTTTTCTAAAAGTTTGGTTTTTGTTTTAGTTTTACATTTATATCTTTGTTCCATTTGGAATTTATTTTTGTAAAGCAGGTTTCCCTGTTTCCTAGTTCTGTGTTCTGTTCCAGTGAGCCAGTGAGCAATTGCCATATTTACAATATTTAGTCTTCCCATCCATGAACATGATATACCGTTAATTTATTCAGGTCTTCTTTTATGCCCTTCAAGAATTTTTTTAATATTTCCCATATAACCCTTACATAGTTTTTGTTACTAATTTAAGTATCATATTTTCTAGTTAACTATAAACAGTATGAATATAAATGCTGTTTCTTTCTCTTCAACTTATATCAACCTCACTGAACTGTCTTATTAGTTCTATAATAGTGACCATAATAACAAATTCTTCCTTTGGTTCTAACTTTAATAGCAGTGCTTCTAAAGTTACATCATTAAATCTACTTGTCATCATTTTTTTTTTGAGATGGAGTCTCACTCTGTCACCCATGCTGGAGGGCAGTGGTGTGATCTCAGCTCACTGCACCCTCTGCTCGCAGGTTCAAGCAGTTCTCCTGCCTCAGCCTCCTGAGTAGCTGAGGTTACAGGTGTGCACCACCATGCCCAGTTGATTTTTGTATTTTTAGTAGAAACAGGGTTTCACCATGTTGGCTGGGCTGGTCTCAAACTCCTGACCTCAGGTGATCCACTCACCTCAGCCTCACAAAGTGCTGGGATTACAGGTGTGACCCACTGCGCCTGGCCTATAAATTTCTGATAAATATGTCTTGTCAGGTTAAGAACATTCACTTCTATTCCTTGTTATGTATTTTTTTAAAAATCACAAATGAGAGTTGGATTTTATTAAGTATTTTTTTCTTAATCTGTTGATGATCATGTCATTTTTATTTTTAACCTGTTTATATGGGGTTATACATTAATAATTTTTAGAAAATATTAAGTTCTTAACAAATTGCATTGCCATGTGTGTACCTATGCAACAATCCTGCATGTTCTTCACATGTACCCCCAAACCTAAAATGCAATAAAATAATAATAATGATAATAAGTTCTTATTACCATTGCTTAGGCTGGAGTACAGTGGTGCAGTTACGGCCTGGACCTCCCTGGACTGGTCCTTCCCACCTCAGCCTCCTGAGTAACTGAGACTATAGGCTATAGGTGTGTGCCAGCACACCTGGCTAATTTTTTGTATTTTTAGTAAAGATAGGGTTTCACCATCCTGGGGTCAAACTATCCACCTGCCTTGGCTTCCCAAAGTGCTGGGATTACAGGTGTAAGCCACCCTGCCCATCCTAGTAATAAATTTCTAGTTTAAAACTATCACTTTCTTCCTGAAATAGTCCAGTGTACTCTCCCAACCTTCAAAATGAACATATTTTTGACTTGTAGTTGTTTCACGAGAGAGAACACATTTCTTTCATTTTCTTAAAGGCTTTTACTCTGCTGCTTACATGCCATTTATTCTTTCTTTTCTTTTTCTTTCTTTCTTTTTTTTTTTTTTGAGAATGCATCTTGCTCTGTTGCCCAGGCTGGAGTGCAGTTTTGCGATCTCGACTCAATGCAATATCTGCCTTCCACATTCAAGGGATTCTCCTGCCTCAGCCTCTCGAGTACCTGGGACTACAGATGCATGCCACCACACCCGACTAATTTTTGTATTTTTATTAGAGACAGAGTTTCACCATGTTGGCCAGGCTGGTCTCCACCTCCTAACCTCAGCTGATCCACCTGCCTCAGCCTCCCAAAGTGCTGAGATTACAGATGTGACATGGGATTACTATTTGAACAAGTGTCTGTGTTCTACTATTCATTGTGCTAGGGGAATACAGAAGGAGAAACTTGCAGTTAAACCTCAGTATACTGTATTAAAAGGACAACCTTACCTTTTGGGAGAGGTGTGGGATTGATTTTAGAAGTAGGTGGGGTCACATTAGAATAGATCAGTCTCCTTGGACCTTATATTATTTCCTTATATTATCAGGTAGAACAATTCGCAGTCTTAGGGAATCACATGACAAAATTAGGGGTGTAGAGGACTAATCTGGCAACAGACTTTAGGAGAAGAGAATCAGTAACAGAAGAGGTGAGTTACAGAGTAGCTGTAATCTATGAGTTTGCAGCGATGAGAATCTAGTTTAGACTAACAGCAGCAGTAATGGAAAGTAAGAGTAGCATTGCAGTATGGCTCAGTATTTGTGTAAGTATAATGAAGGTGAAGAAGGGAAGGGTTGAATGTCTTTCTAGGGGCTAAACAACTAGGAAGGTTGAGCTCCTGTTGATTAAAATGAGAAAGATAAGAAAGGAAGCCTTTGGGGACGTAACATGAATCAGAATCCGGTGGTTTTTAATCTAACTGGAGCAGTGCTATCCAGTAGAACTTTCTGCACTGGTAAAAATGTTTGAGGAGTTGGTGACTACATCTGTACAGCATTCAGGATATTATCATATGCAGCTCAGTGAACGTTTTTTGGTGATGTCAGAGCTAGTGAAAATCACAACACTTGAAGAGAGAATCTCTCTCTCTTTTTTTTTTTTTTTGAGATGGAGTCTCGCTCTGTGAGCCAGGCTGAAATACAGTGGCTCATTCTCTGCTCACTGCAACCTCCACCTCCTAGATTCAAGTGATTCTCCTGCCTCAGCCTCCTTAGTAGCTGGGATTACAGGTGTCCACCACCACGCCCGGCTAATTTTTGTATTTTTAGTAGAGACGGGTTTCACCGTGTTGGTCAGCTGGTCTCAATCTCCAGACCTCAGGTGATCTACCTACCAGCCTCAGCCTCCCAAAGTGCCAGGCCTCAAGTTTACAATAGTGGGTATACAATGGTTGGAGAGGCTGCTAGAATAACAAATAGGCAGGTAAGTGGCATACAGTATAAAGAATAAGGCAGTTAGAGTGGTGTCTAGGTTAGTATTGTTGAAATCAGAATCCGGTGGTTTTTAAACTGGAGCAGTGCTATCCAGTAGAACTTTCTGCAGTGGTAAAAATGTTCCACTTTACACTGTCTAGTATGGTAACTACTGGCCACATGCAGCTGTTGGGCACATGAAATGTGGCTGGTGTACCTGAAGAAATTATTTTTTTTAATTGAGGTAAAATATATACAACATGAGATTTGGCATTTCATGCCCTCCTCACGCTTGGTTGCCGCCGCTCAATGCCAGCTGCTGGGGGACTGGGAGCTCTCACACCTTGGGTACTTTTCTGGGTGCAGCGGCACGTGGATATGCCTGGCACCCACACTTACTTCCTGGAGGAGAGAGCTAAGCCTGTCTACTGGATACCTGCAGTTGGAGCACAAAAGGAGAGATTTCATCTCTTCTGGGAGTAGGAGGCTCTATTTTGATACTCATACCTTAGTGTGCTTACTGGAAGACAGTGGATTTGCTACTAGACAAGCAGAAATCATTGTGTCTGCATTGGTCAAGATCTTGGAGGCCAACATGGACATCATCTACAAAGATATGGTCACCAAGATACAGCAGGAGATGACTCTTCAGCAGATAATGTCTCAGATTGTGAATGTGAAAAAGGATATGATTATTTTGGAGAAGAGTGAATTTTCATCTCTCAGAACAGAAAATGAGAAAATGAAACTTGAACTACATCAGCTAAAACAGCAAGTAATGGATGAAGTGATCAGAGTCCAGACAGATAACAGATTAGACTTCAACGTAGAAAAGAGCAGAGTAAAAGAATTGCATTCACTGAATGAAAGGAAGCTGCTGGAATTGAGAACAGAAATAGTGGCATTGCATGCCCAGCAAGATTGGTCCCTCACCCACACAGATAGGAAGATGGAAACTGAGGTTGCTGGCCTCAAAACCATGCTCGAGGCCCACAAGCTTGATAATATTAAGTATTTAGCAGGGCCTATATTTACGTGCCTAACAGTAGTTCTGGGATTATATCGCCTGTGGATCTAATGAAGTGTGTATTTTAAGAGGAAAAAAAAAGATTTACTATTTCAACAATTATTATTTTTTTTTACACAGAGTCTCGCTCTTGTTGTCTAGGCTGGAGTGTAATGGCACAGGTGATTCTTGTGCTTCAGCCTTTCAAATAGCTGGGATTACAGGGGCCTGCCCACAAATTTTTGTATTTTTAGTAGAGACAGGGTTTCACCATGTTAGCCAGTCTGGTCTCAAACTCCTAACCTCAAATGATCTGCCTGCTTCGGCCTCCCAAAGTGCTGGGATTATAAATGTGAGGCTCTGCCCCTGGCCTGCTTATTTTTTTTTTCTTTTATTGCCTATGCTTTTGATGTCACATCCAATAAACCATTGCTAAATCCAGTGTCATGAAGATTTTCCCTTATGCTTTCTTCTAAGAGTTTTCTAGTTTTAGCTCTTTTTAGTTTTGAATTGGTTTTTGTATATGGTAAGGATCCTGCTTCATTCTTTTGCATGGGAATATCTAGGTTTTTTTAAGCTCCTTTTGTTGAAAAGACTGGAATTGGTCTTGGGAGCCTTGTCAAAAGTCAGTTGGCCGTGTATTTATGAGAGTTTACTTCTAGGTTTTCTGTTCTATTCTATTTTTTTTTTTTTTTTTTTTTTTTTTTAGACGGAGTTTCGTTCTTGTTACCCAGGTTGGAGTGCAATGGCACGATCTCGGCTCACCGCAACCTCCGCCTCCTGGGTTCAGGCAATTCTCCTGCCTCAGCCTCCCGAGTAGCTGGGATTACAGGCACGCGCCACCGTGCCCAGCTAATTTTTTGTATCTTTAGTAGAGACGGGGTTTCACTATGTTGACCAGGATGGTCTTGATCTGTTGACCTCATGATCCACCCGCCTCGGCCTCCCAAAGTGCTGGGATTACAGGCTTGAGCCACCGCGCCCGGCCTCTGTTCTATTCTATGCCAGTACCACACTGTTTTGATTAGTATAGTTCTGCAGTAAGTTTGAAATCCAGAAGCATGAGCCATCTAACTTTTGTTCTTTTTCAAGATTATTTTGGCTATTTGGGGGTCTCTTAAGATTCCATATGAATTTTTCATTTTTTTTAGACAGAGTCTCACTCTGTCACCCAGGCTGAAGTGCAATGGCACAATGTAGCTCACTGCAACCTCCGCCTTCCAAATTCAAGCAAGTCTCATCCCTCAGCCTCCCAAGTAGCTGGGACTGCAGGTGTACACCACCACACCCAGCTAATTTTTGTATTTGTATTTTTAGTAGAGATGGGGTTTTGCCATGTTGACAAGGCTGGTCTCCAACTCCAGACCTCAAGTGATCTACCCACTTTGGCCCCCCAGAGGGTACAATGGCTCATGCTGGTAATTCATTGCACTGAATCTGTAGATTGCTTTGGTTACTATTGTTAACTTAACAATATTGAGTCTTCCAATTCATGAACACAGGATGTCTTTCCGTTTATTGAAACTTTATTTTTAATTATATTCTGTTTTAGGAAATTTAAATTTGGCCATGTTATAGCTAATGGTCCTCCTATAGGCCAGCAAAGCTCCAGAGAATTACCGTCAGATTTTCTTTTCTTCCTAAATCATAGTATTGTAGTGACATCTTCAGAGGCCTTATAGTATCTGAGTTATCACTTGTCTCAGGATGTCTGGATTACATGAACACATGGTTAGAAGGGTAAATAAATAGGGGGTTTGGGTGCCTCCAGGTCATCTCTGTCTCAGAGATATAAGAAGGCTGTACGTCTTGCCACATCAGACTCTGTTTCCTTCTCTGTTTTCCCTTTGGAAATGTCTGGTTTTCGGCCGGGCGCGGTGGCTCACGCCTGTAATCCCAGCACTTTGGGAGGCCGAGGCGGGTGGATCACGAGGTCGGGAGATCGAGACCATCCTTGCCAACATGTTGAAACCCCATCTCTGTTTAAAAAAAAAAAGGAAAAAAGGAAATGTCTGGTTTTCTCCAGAGCCAAAGAGAACCTCTTGTTTTCTAAGAAATTAGCAAAAAGTAGACTGCTCTGGCAGAAATGGAACTCCTTCTGCTTCTTTCTATTTCCATAGAAGCAGATACCATAGTGCCCCAAATGGGGTATTTTTAAAAGAAATAGATTATTTTATAGCACTATACCTTGTTCATCATTCCGATGCTGTTCTCATGGGAACAGCAACAAAAAAATGCCTTTAGGTGCCAGTTATGGTTGCACTCCCCCTTCCATTTTCCTTGAGGGTCAAGAATCTAAGAGATGCTTGCACATTAGAAACAGAAAATAAAGAATAAAAGCGGTAAATAGTTAGACCAGGAAACCCCCTTTCAGTGTCCATTTGTTTTCCTGCCATGTAAAAGGTAATGGTGGGATGCAGAAGACCTGTGTCCTTAGTGCTGTTCACAGCCGTCTCCCTGCTGTCCCCTTCCTTAGCTGCTCTCTAAAGGTCCCTGCAGAGATCTGCAGATCTCAGAGTAAACAGGAAACCTTCCGAAGTCAAATAGGGAGTCTTGGAGCCTAGAGAGTAAGAGACACAGCTCTCCAGGAAGAAGATGCCTTTGGCCTTGGACAGCCAGGAGCAGTGGGTTTATGGTATCTTATATAAATACTGTTACAAGTCTCCTACAGAAGAACCCTCCAGTCCACTTTAGACCAGAAATGGAACTTGGTTTCCTGGCCTGCCCATAGGTACTCTACATCAGTCTCCTGAAAAGAGGCTAAAATATCACTTGTGTATTCAGAATTGGAGTAGCCCAGTAGTTAGCCAGTTCTCTAAAATGATTTCTCTACCTTACTGCCCTGCGGCCTGTACCCCCACCCTTATTCTCACCTCTCTCTTTGTACAGAGATAGCTTCTTTATTATAACATTTGGGATTTCCCACACTGCAGTTGATCTGTCACTGCACTACCAAAATGCCTGTGCCAACCACTTGGGTGTCCTGGTGTCAGAACTTAGAAGTGTCCCAACTGTCCCACCCAGCCTCCACAGCTCTCCTCTCTCCTGGGTTGTTGTTCTAGAATGATACTCCTCTTGGATTCAGTGTGTGCAGTCTGATTTGGGTGGAGCCTTGAGCTGTACATGGGAGTGCTGGTAATGTCTGGCCTTCAGTGCTGCCAAAGGCAAAAAGCTGGCCTCGCCTCTAAGCACATAGTTGGATTGCTGGGGCAGTGTTAAAAGGAGGGTGGGGCGAGCAAATACCACTCTCTTCCTACTGTGTTTTCAGGAAGTGATTAGAAATGCAGCTATAAGTTGAATAAAATCAAAAGAATGAATTGTCACCATCCCCCAACAAAAACCAGATGGGCACAAACATATAAACACACACACTCCTCCTCTGGACTCCATCCAAGACCCACACACCCTGCTCTGCTGGGCTGCACTTCGGTGCTGTTTCAGAGCAAGGAGCCTTTGGCATTCCATCTCCATTCTCTTTCCTGGGAGAGGACTTAGGAGTCTTCTGAATGAGGGCTGAACCTCCCTTTAGGCACACTGGGGGTCTCACTTCCCTATCCCCTCTCCTTCCGGGAAGAGTATGGGCAGAGGCATGTACGTGGGGGAATAACCAGTGCCAAGACTGAATCCATCAGTTAGGGATTAGGGTTTCAGAACTGGTAGTGCAGTTGTTTGCAGAGTTAGTTGTCAGTGAAAGGAGTTTCTGTGCCATCAACACACTTCATTCCTTCCTTCCGGCTGCCTCTTTTCCTTGTACGGCCTTTTGCCTGGTGCCTTCGTGGAGTTTAAGCCATATGGCTCTTACGAATATTGTTTGGAGTCTCCAAAAGTGGAAGATTTGGCTGTATAGCACACAGCACCCCTTGGTCTACTCCTCCCCTCTCAGCAGCTGTTTGCCACTGACTGAGGTGGCGACTGAGCTTGTGTGTGTGGCCAGAGTCAGTGACAGGCATCCCACCCAGGCCTGGGGAAGCCCTTCGCCAGTGCGGTTCCTGTGGCAGCAGCCAGACACGCCAGAGCTTCTCATACCTTCAGGGCTGTGGGGCAACAGCCAGCTTTATGCGGTAGCATTGTTTAGTGTTGGTTGACTTGACTTCTCGGTCCCCACCCTCTGTGTTTAAGGAAATCTGGCCATTGTCCAGTAGGGAAGAAGTTGGCATTTACAGAGAGTGGCTTTCTGCCACCTCTCTCATGGTAGGAGCCAGGACCACCTTCCATCTCTGCTTCCTACCCGTGTGGCAAAGAGGAAGGGGCCCCTCTGTGCTCAGCCTCCTGTTGTGGAGTTTCAAGTTGCCTAAGATCAGAATGAGGCTATCTGCCAGGTTATCTGCCCAGATAAACATTTATTGTTTACAGGGACATGTTTCAGCTGCTCTGGCTGCTCCCACTGGTGAGATCTTCTAGTTTCTTGAGGTTTTAAGCCAGTATATGGGGCTGACGTCCAGACACAGAACTACTGGAGCTTGAGAGGCTGTAAGTGACTGGCGCTTCAAACTTAGCTTCACCATTGCCCCTCCTCACCCACTGCCAGAGCTAGATTCATATCTCCTATTCTTCGTCCTGCCTTGTGGATGTGGAGACTGCATCTACATTTTAAACATGTCCAGCCTTTAGAATTGGGAGATTTACATGAGATCCAGTGTTAGGACACAGTCAGCTGAAGACTTCTTTTACATGGCAAAGCCAGCCTTCTGACACTGTGTTTTCCTTGATCATGTGATAACTGTTCAGTGATGGCAACAGGGATAGAGGCAGATTTTCTTTTTTAATCACTATCTCCAGTGCTTCCAAATATTGTCTTTTTCTTTTTAGTGATGTGATTGATTTTTCAACATTTTATTATACAGCAAAGTTAAAAATTCTACAGTGAGCTCACTTATACCCAATACCTGGATGCTCTCATTCTCATTTTACTGTATTTTTCTCACCATGTTATCTGTTTATGTCTTTCTCTCCCTCTTTTCCATCCATCCATCCATTTTTTTCTTTTTTTAAATTATTATTATTTTTTAATGCTTGTAATCCTAGCACTTTAGGAGGCCGAGGTGGGTGGATTGCTTGAAGTCAGGAGTTCGAGACCAGCCTGGCCAACATGGTGAAACCCCATCTCTCCCAAAAATACAAAAATTAGCCAGGCATGGTGATGCATGTCTGTGGTCCCAGCTACTCAGGAGGCTGAGGCAGGGGGCGGCAATCGCTTGAGCCGGGGAGGTGGAGGTTGCAGTGAGCTGAGATTGCACCAGAGTGAGAGTCCGTCTCAGAAAATTGCACCAGAGTGAGAGTCCGTCTCAGAAAAAAAGTTTAGAGCACATTATACTTGGCTTTTTTTGTTTGTTGTTTTGCTTTTTAAAACAGCTCAAGTATGCAGATTTATTTAGCTTTCAGTTTTATTTTCAATTCTCTAATGGATAAAAAAGCACCAAAAAAATTTAGTTTTTACATTTCTTTTTGAGACGGAGTTTCGCTCTTGTTACCCAGGCTAGAGTGCAATGGAGCGATCTCAGCTCACCACAACCTCCGCCTCCTGGGTTCAGGCAATTCTCCTGCCTCAGCCTCCTGAGTATCTGGGACTACAGGCATGCGCCACCACGCCCAGCTAATTTTTTGTGTTTTTAGTAGAGACGGGGTTTCACCATGTTGACCAGGATGGTCTTAATCTCTTGACCTCGTGATCCACCCGCCTCAGCCTCCCAAAGTGCTGGGATTACAGGCGTGAGCCACCGCGCCCGGCAAGTTTTTACGTTTCATTTCAGATACAAGAACTTGGAACAGAACCATTGACATTTTTTTTGAAGAGGAAAGCAGTAATAGAAAATTTAACTAGGAAGACCCTAAGCTTCAATTGTAAAGATACCTCCTTTTCCCAAGAATCAGGCCTAATCAAGTCTATACCTACCAGTATGGACAGGGAAGGGCAAATCACAACTAAAGACCTTGGCACTTCTGTAAGAAATTTAAATAACAGGCAGACATATAGAGATTTGTAAATATGTACTTGTTGCCAGATAAACCACAGAGAAGATACTGTATTTGTGGTCCAGGGAAATTTAAATATTTGTGGTCAAACTTAAAATTCAACATAAAACTCTCATCTGTCATGGAAACTTTCCAGAAACTGCATGGAGGGGTTGTGCAAGCTCCATAAACTCTCAAAAGCCTCTCCTCTCACCAGGTTCAGCTAGAAAAGCCTGTTCTCCTTCCTCCACACTGTGTAGCTAACAGGCCCTTCGATAAGAGAAGGAAATCCGTGATGCTCCGGTCACCCACCCAGGAAGCCCACTCTAGGAACCTCTCAGGCCAGGCATGGTGGCTTACGCCTATAATCCCAGAGGCCAAGGCAGGAGGATCCCTTGAACCAAGGAGTTCAAGACCTGGACAATATAGGGAGACCCTGTTTCTGTAAAAAATTAGCCAGGCCTGGTGGCAGGCGCCTGTGGTCCCAGCTACTCGGGAGGCTGAAGTAGGAGGATCCCTTGAGCCCAAGACATTGAGGCCGCTGTGAACTGTGATCACACCACTGTACTGCAACCTGGGCAACAGAGCGAGACCCTGTCACAAATAAAAAAGGACCTCTCTATTTTGCGGCTTACTCCTTCAAGTTCAATTAAATGTTACCTTTTTAGGGTCTTCTGTTCACTATCTTATATAAAATAGCAATCCTCGGGGGGAACACGATCCAAGATGGCCGATCGGTAACATCTTGGGATTGCAGCTCGGAGTTAAAGCTCATAGAACTAGAGGACGCCACACTTTCAGACAAATTCGGGTCGCTCAGGAGCAGAAGATTCCCAGTGGAGGAGCCACACGGGGCAGTAGTTTTGCCGGCACCTCCACACGGCAGCTCTCGGAGCTGACTAGGCGGGGCTGGCTCGCCTTCTGACCGAGGTTTGAAGGAGCTGCGCGGGTTCCCAGCGCTGACTCCTGAGCCCGGCGCAGAAGTTGTGCTGGCACCTCGGCGCAGAGTGAACGCGACTGGTTCCCCTTCTGACCGAGGTTTGGAGCTCCGGGAAGGCAGACTCGCCTATTACAGACACAAGAAGGAAGCCAGACAGGAGAAGCCTGGGCAGAAAAACACCATCAGTCTTAACGCCACTGTTCCTGGCCCTGGGAACTAACATCTTGGACGTCCACTCAAGAGACCTACTGAAAGCTGGTAATTTCAAAGACGACAGGAGGATAAATTTACAACGATGGGAAGAAACCAGCGTACAAAGGCTGAGAATACTTAAAATCAGAACCCCTCTCCCTCTAAAGATGATCACAATTCCTCATCAACAATGGAACAAGATTTGATGGAGGAAGAGCGCATCCCAATAACAGAATCAAACTTCAGGTTATGGATCATAA
>CM052652.1:91268169-91455230 GCA_028533165.1 Leontopithecus rosalia | reverse complement strand
ATTCTTGTCAATACCACATCACACCTACTCATAGGTTTAAATGAAACATTGATTGGTCATTATTAATACCCTTTTTTTTTTTTTCAGAATAAAGCAATATTTTCGTTTACCCTCCCTCTCTCCCTTCCTCTTTCTTCCTCTCCTTTACTCATTTTTTTCTTTCTTTCCCTTAAAAAAAAAATAGCGATACTCTTCCTCACCCTGTCACTCTGTTTCTCTTACCCTACTCTTTTTTCATAGTACTTTCCACTACTATCTGCTTATTACTCTCAGTCTCACAAAAATGTTAAGCTCCATGAGAACAGGAACATTGTTTTATTCACTGCTGGAATTACAGACGTGAGCTGCCACTCCTGGCCCAGAATGTTTTTTTTTTTTGTGAGACAGTCTGCTTTGTGGCCCAGGCTGGAGTGCAGTGACACAATCTCAGCTGACTGCAATCTCTGCCTCCCGGGTTCAAGCAATTCTCCTGCCTGAGCCTCCTGAGTAGGTGGGACTACAGGTGTGTCACCATGCCTGGCTAATTTTGTATTTTTAGTAGAGATGGGGTTTTGCTGTGTTGGCCAGGCTGATCTTGAACACTTAACCTCAAGTTACCTGCCTGCCTCAGCCTTTCAGAATCCTGGAATTAAAGGCATGAGCCACTGAGCCTGGCAAGATTTTTAAAAATGAAAGTTTCAATATTTGTTTTCATAGTGGAGGCTGGAGGTTGGGGAGCGGTTAAGAAGACTCCAAAGAGGTTCCATTACAATTCAGTCATACACCAGATTCCCATATTTCTTTCTGGATCATCCTGTAGTTTCTGTAGCTATTTTCTGTAAATCATGCGAATTCTCTCTAATCCTTCGTTATTTCTGTTTTCCACCCTCTTAGCTGTTGCCATTATTTTGAGGCATTGGATGTAAAAAAAAAAAACCTGTTAGATTTACCTTGTAGGCTAAAATTCAGAAATTAGGCAAGGTTCGGGTAGCTTTTCAGAAGGCAAGGCAGGTGTGTTTAGTTACACCATTCCAGGATGCCCCCATAAATGGAAACCCTGAAGTGAGGGCTTGAGTGCCCTTGAAGAACAACAAAATACCATTTTGGAAATAAAATGATGCTGTCCTGGGTGTTCCAGCCCCTCCCATGCTGGCCTTTTTTCGGCACCATTCCTTTCTGCAGCCCCACCCCGCTTGGCCCTGGCATGTAGTCCCATGAACATGCCACCTGCCTTCTCTCTCTCTCTCTCTCTCTCTCTCTCTCTCTGGCCCCATCCACTGGCTGCTCAGTTTATTTTTTCCACATCCTCACCCTCTTCCAGCTCCAAGTTAAATAACCCTCACAGATGGCTTTTTCCCTCAGAGCGGTTTAAGAACACAGGACAGTGAACTAGGGCCCTGAAGAAGCTGCCCCAGCCCAAGACTGCCCTTCTTATGGAAGCTCAAGACAACTTTGTCAGTAGCTCCCTAGAAGTCCATAGACAGTGAGCAGAAAGGCAGCAGGTTGGGTGGTAGAATGTCTCTTTAACACTGTAATCCTCTAGCACCTAACAACTAGTTCTCACTTAGATTTACAAGTCGGTAGCTGGAGCCAGACCCACTGCGTACTCCATTTTCCACAGAAGACATAGTACTTCATAGCTGGCATCTCTCCCCACCTTTTTACATCATGGAAACCCATCAGGAAATGACAGTCCCCATTTATGTTTGAGTTCATGGTTTCAGTCCTTACTGAACCTCTTCATGAATCCTGAGAGGCCAAGATCCCTGCCTTGCCTGACCCAAAGGGCAGTATTCCCAGCTGTCAGCACACCCACGGGAAGACAGGGAACTTTGGATGCCGATTAGGAATTCTGCATAGAGTCCAGGCGTGGTGGCTCATGCCTGTAATCTCAGCACTTTGGGAGGCTGAGGTGGGCGGATCACCTGAGGTCAGGAGTTCCAGACCAGCCAGGCCAATATGTCGAAACCCTGTCTCTACTGAAAATACACAAATAGCCAGGCATGGTGGCATGCGCCTGTAATCCCAGCTACTCATGTGGCTGAAACAGGAGACTCGTTTGAACCTAGAAGGCGGAGGTTGCAGTGAGCCAAGATTACGCCATTGCACTCCAGCCTGGGGTGCAGAATGAGACTCCATCTCAAAAAAAAAAAAAAAGAAATCCTGCACAGAGAGAAGACCCAGAATTTCACTTTGTTTCCTGTCAGCAAGGACATGGAGGTTTCCTGTCTGCCTTGTCATCAGCTTTGGAACATTTTCCTCCTGCATTCCCCCATGTGTGTAGTGGCTGGAAGCTTCACCCCATTCATCCCAGCATCCTCCTTCCCTCTCTCCTAATCAGCTGGGTCTGGTTAATTTTGCCATGGTGACAGGACAGTCTTTCCTTGTCCTCACAGTTATTCCTGTGGAACATAAGACCTCTCTGGTCATGGTCTCCCTCTTTCCCTTCCTTCTCACTCTTTCCTCTCTAACTATGGCCTTTGCAAATAGATTCCTCTGAGGTCACCGAGGAAGGGTAGTATGTGCCTTTGCTGCTGTAGGACTCTCTTTTCCCTCAGTAAGCAGAGTTCCCTTGAGAGACCCCCTCCCTTCCTTTATTAAAAGCCATGTTGGTGGCTTATCTGCTTGAACTCTGGCATAACAGGGCATGGAACAGTGGCATGCACAGAGTGCTTTGGCCAAAGGGAAGTTTAACTTTCAGCCAGAGACAGCAGTTTGAAGAAACTTTCCTTGGTAAGAAAAGAGGCAAGAAGAAAAGTGGTGGGATGGAAAGGGAAAATTTTATGGCAGAGAAGTACTCTCTGAGAACTCAATCAGAAATCAGTATCCCCTCCTCAAGTCTGGTTTTTCCAGCGAGAAGTAAACTGTTATTCTCTTTCTTCTCTTCCTTCATACCTTCTCCAAGATCAAGCATTGCCAGATAAATAACACACCCTTTTGTTTGCAAAGTAGAAGTTACTTGGATTGACAGATTTGTGGAGCTTTTGGGTGCCAAGTGTCAGGAGGGAGTTTTGATTTCCATTTTCCTGTCCTTGTGATGGACTTTACATTCAGTATAAAAGTTCAAAACTGCCAGGCGCGGTGGCTCACACCTGTAATCCCAGCACTTTGGGGAGGCTGAGGCAGATGGATCACGAGGTCAAGAGTTTAAGACCAGCCTGGCCAACATGGTGAAACCCTGTCTCTACTAAAAATACAAAAACTAGCCAGGCATGGTGGCGCACATCTGTAATACCAGCTCCTCTGGAGGCTGAGGCAGGAGAATCACTTGAACCTGGGAAGCAGAGGTTGCAGTGAGCCGAGATCCTGCCACTGCTTTCCAGCCTGGGTGACAGAGCAATATTCTGACTGGAGAAAAAAAAAGAACATCTTGATGGTGATTCTCCTAGAAGGCAAGCCTGCTTTCTCTGTGCCACCACAGAGGTGTTGCTGGCAAACTCACCTTGAGACTACTACTTGCCTCTTTGCACTGTGGCTCTTATTAAAGAGTCTTTCCTGACTTTAGATTTGATGATATGTTAGCCCCAAAGAGTGCCCTCAGTCTCCTGTAGGGCTCACAGTTTTGACTTATACCCTCCAAGTGGCCGGAAGGGAGCTACAGGGTGTTGGAGATGGCCATGGGAACGAAACAGCTCACAAGAAGAGCATGGGTGAGAGCCAGCTGTTCCCCGCTGCCTGCTGGAGCAAGCTCAGTAAGGCCGCTGACAAGAGTCCTCAGAACACTAAACAGGTGATTAAAACATCAGTATAAGTCTTTCCAAGCTTCACAGAAAGCCAAAAATTTAGTTTGGACACCAAGAGAAATTTTCCGCTCTGGAGCTTTATAAACTGGTTCGCTGTTTCTTCCTCTGCTCTGTAGCCAGAGGGGAGCTCTGTGCTAATGATTCCATAAAACCCTCCAGGTCTTCCTGAGTGGCTGATCATAGAGAGTAACCTGTACCACGCTTTTCCATCAGAATCATCTTTAGCCTCTCACTACTTCATATTCTGAATCTTCAACCCTTCCACAAAGGCCAAGCCCAGCTCTTGGCACTGTCCACTGTGACAGAACAATCCTTTTTTCTTTCCAAGATGACTGCCCAGAATCACAGAAACCAGTAAGAATGGAAAGAGAGTAATCCTACTTCTGGGCATTCACCCAAAAGATTTGAAATCAGCTGGTTGAAGAGACGTGTGGGCTCCCAGGTTTACTGCAGCACTAGTCACCATAACCAAGTGATGGAATGAGTCTGTGTCATCAGCAGATGAACGCATAAAGAAAAGGTGATACATACACACAGTGGAGTACTAGTCACTCTTCAAAAAGACAGCAATTCTGTCTCTTTGACAGCATGGATGGAATGGAAGAGCATTATCTAAGTGAAATAAGCCAGGCAAGAAAGGCACACACAATATGATTTCACTTTGATGTGGAATCTGAAAGAGTCCAGCTCATAAAAGTAGAGAGTAGAATGGTGGCTACAGAGGCTGGGGAATAGGGAGATGATGGTCAAAGGGTGCAAAGCCACAGTTCCACAGGAGAGAGAAAGATGGGCCTGTGTTTTTCTGAGATCTATTGAACAGCATGGTGAATATAAAAATACAGTACTGTACATTTAAAATTCCTTTAAGAGGCCAGGTGTGGTAGCTCACAAGTGTAATCCCAGCACTTAGGGAGGGTGAGGCAGGATGATCGCTTGAGACTAGGAGTTCAAACCAGACTGGGCAACATAGTGAGACCCCATCTCTAAAATATATTATATATTAGTGGGGTGTGGTGGTGCACACCTGTAGTCCCAGCTACTTGGGAGGCTGAAGCAGAAAGATCACTTGATTCTGGAAAGTCAAGCCTGCCGTGAGCCTTGATCACACCACTGCACTCCAGCCTGGGTGACAGAACATGACCCTGTCTCAAAAAAAACAAGCAAAACAACAAAAAACAAAATTCCTTTAAGAGAGTAAATTTCAAATTTTCTCACTACAATAAAATGATAAGTATTTGAGGTGATGGATATGCTAATTAGCTGGATATAATTATTACACATTGTATTCATAAAATATAATATCACTTTGTACCCTTGTAAATATACACAAATTGTCAGTTTACAATAAAATTTTTTAAAGGACTAGGAAGAGCTCTTCAGAATTATCAAAATTTAACAGACAAGGCTCAGTAATTTGCCCGAGCACACAGATTAGGAGACCATGACACAGTCATTCCACTAGGCCCTGCTTTTTCCTAGACCCATGTCATTTCCTAGACACAGAAGTGCACCAAGCCCAGAAAGAGTCCAGTCTTCAAGAGATCAGCTGTGAGAGGCTGCCCTTTTCTCTTCTCCTCTGAATTTCCAGGCTAGAGCAGATCTTTCCCCTGTAGAGATTGTAAGGGCCTCTGTGGGAAGCACATGTGAATGTTCTGGATCATGGAAAGCTGTGGGCAGGTCCTGCACTTACTAGCTGCATGACCTGAGCAGGTTACTGCTCTGAGCTTTAATTTCCTCATCTCTACGATTGAAGTAGTGACAGCATCTCCTTCATGATGTGGTTGTGGAGATCAAAGGAGTTGGTTCATGTAAAGCATGGTGCCTGGCATGTAGTAGCCATTCTCTGGGTGTTAGCTGTAGCTGTGAAGGGTGAGTGAAGCATGCAGCAGGTTTTGCTGTGTCCTGGAGGGCTGATGGCAGTCTTCAGGGAAGGTGGCTCTGGTGAACCGGTAGGAGCCTCGAATGAGGGAGGGGATTTTATCTGGCTTCAGATTTAGCTTTCCTGAGAGTGTCATTTAATTTATTTGAATTTTAGTTTCCTCATCTACATCATTTGGATGTAGTAACTGCATCATAGAGTGCTGAGGATTTCTAGATCCTAAAAGTATCATGAAAAATATAAGGTAGGCTGGGTACAGTGGCTCACAGCTGTAACCCCAACACTTTTGGAGGCCAAAGCAGAAGGACCACTTGAGGCCAGGAGTTCAAGACCAGTCCTAGCAACATAGTGAAGCCCTGTCTCTACAAAAACAAAAATTCAAAAATTATCTGGGCATAGTGGCACATGAATGTAGTCCCAGCTGCTTGGGAGGTTGAAGCAGGAGGATTACTTGATCACAGGAGTTGAAGGTTGCAGTGAGCCTTGATCATGCCACTGTACTCCAGCCTGGGTGACAGAGCAAGACCCTGTCTAAAAAACATATATAGTAGTAGTGTTTGCACCTTCGAAAAACAAAGAGTTGCATTTTGAAGAGTCTACTAAAATTGTGTGACCACCTTGACCTAACCTTCCATCCTTTAAAGCGGTAATTTTCAAACTTTGTGTACATAAGTACCTGGAACACTTACTTAAAGTATACATTCTGGCTGGGCATTGTGGCTCACACCTGTAATCCTAACACTTAGGGAGGCTGAAGCAGGGTAATCTCTTGAGCCTAGGAGTTCAAGACCAGCCTGGGCAATATCGCAAGACCCCATCTCTACAAAATATTTTTTTAAAATTAGCTGGATGTGATGGTGTGCGGCCGTAGTCCCAGATACTTCGCTGGGACTTGAGGCTTCTCCGAGCCGTGTTCACACCACGGCACTTCAGCCTAGGTAACAGAGCAAAACTCTGTCTCATAAAATAAAATGTTTAAAAGTACACATTCTAAGGTCCTACCTCAAGAAATACTAATATATTGAATTGAAAATAGAATCCATAGCCAAGGAGTAGTGTTGGGTAAAAAGAAAAACAGTCGGGCACTGCGGCTCATTCCTATAATCCCAGCACTTGGGGAGGCCAAGGGCGGCAGATCACTTAAGGCCAGGAGTTGAAGCCCAGCCTGGCCAACATGGTGAAACCCATCTCTTAAAAAAAAATACAAAGATTAGGCCAGGTACGGTGGCTCACACCTGTACTTCCAGCACTTTGGGAGGCCAAGGCAGGTGGGTCATTTGAGGCCAGGAGCTTGAGACCAGCCTGGCCAACATGGCAAAACCTGGTCTCTACAAAAAATACAAAAATTAGCTAGGTGTGGTGACATGTGCCTATAGTTCCAGCTGCTCGGGAGGCTGAGGCAGAAGAATTGCTTCAACCTGGGAGGTGGAGGTTGGGAGCTAAGATCATGCCACTGCACTCCAGCCTGGGCAACAGAGCGAGACTGTCTCAAAAATAAAAAGGTAAAAATTATTTGGGCATGGTAACAGGTGCCTGTAGTCCCAGTTACTCAGGAGGCTGAGATGGAAGGATCACTTGAGCCCAGGAGATAGAGGTTGCAGTGAGTGGAGATCTCGCCACTGCACTCCAGCCTGGACAACAGAGTGAGACCCAGTCTCGAAAAAAAGAAAAAAAGTTGAGTTCTGGAATCTGCATTTTTTTTTTTTTTGAGATGGAGTTTCGCTCTTGTTACCCAGGCTGGAGTGCAATGGCGCAATCTCGGCTCACTGCAACCTCCGCCTCCTGGGTTCAGGCAATTCTCCTGCCTCAGCCTCCCGAGTAGCTGGGATTACAGGCACGCGTCACCATGCCCAGCTAATATTTTGTATCTTTAGTAGAGATGGGGTTTCACCACTTTGACCAGGATGGTCTTGATCTCTTGACCTCGTGATCCACCCGCCTTGGCCTCCCAAAGTGCTGGGATTACAGGCGTGAGCCACCGTGCCCGGCCTGGAATCTGCATTTTTAATAAGCTCGGTGTGTGATTTCAATACAGTTGGTTTTGAAAAATGTTTTTTAGTGTTCAGATGTGAAGAAAGGGGAATAGCATTGATTGAGCGTTCTGTATGCCAGCCATTCGCCTTACTTATGCCTTATCCCAAACTGTGTAACAGACTCTCGTTAGTTCACTTTAGTTAACAAAGCTTGTTTGTCTCCAATTAGGAGACATGGGCCATGTTTGTGATTCAGGACTCCAGAAACAGAACCTGAACGTGCAACTTAAAATGGTTTTCTACCTCAGCCCAAATCTCAGAGAATGTCTATATATTATATTTCTTAATATGCTGTCGGGGCAGGGGAGAAAAAAATAGCTATGGGGGTTCTTCAAGTACGGATGTAATGTTTTTTTTTTCCCAAAGCATGACATCAGTGCTTTGAAGAGCATTAGATCTCACTTCTTAGCAGGTATGTTTTACCTTGCCCTGGTACAACAGCCTCCATGGAGTTAAGATGAAGCAAGACATGCCCAGAGCTTGGCTTCTTGTGGTATCTTATTTCACATAGGAAACTGTAGGCAGCCTGTCAAAAAGGAGTACCTATTCCTTATTGAGTCCAGATCTCCATGAGGACCACCACCCAAACAGAAAGTAGCATCTCCGTCTCAGGTGTCTGTGTCGCACAGCTTCAGGGCGCATATTCACACAGTACATACAGTATGGCTGCACCCCCTCTGTAATGTCCTCTGGAATTGTCCTGAGGCTGCCATCTGACCCCCACGATCAGTCACCCACATTATTCAGGTATCCATAGTGCATGTTAAATACTGAAGATAGATTTTAAGTGCACGCACACACTGGTGCCTGCCCTCAAGAATCTTACTTAGGAGAAAAAAACAGGACAGATTAATAGGAGAAAGATATTGAGAATTGTAAACAAAACCAACTGATAAAATTTACATAACATGGCCAGGTGTGGTGGCTTACGCCTGTAATTCCAGCACTCTGGGAGGCCGAGGCAGATGGATCACCTGGCAGATGGAATTTGAGACCAGCCTGGCTAACATGGTGAAACCCCATCTCTACTAAAAATGCAGAAATTAGCAGCTGGGTGTGGTGGTGGGTGCCTGTAATCTCAGCTACTTAGGAGGCTGAGACAGGAGAATCGTTTGAACCCAGGAGGTGGAGGTTGCAGTGAGCCAAGATCGCACCATTGCACTCCTAGCCTGGGGAACAAGAGTGAAAATCTGTCTCAGTAAACAAAACAAAACAAAAATTATGTAACATAAACGTGAGAAGGGAATGCATTCTCAGATGAAAAATGTAGGATCCAAAGAGTACTTAATAGATTGCAATGGAAGAAGTAAATGACATGATGAAATCAAATAAGAATAAATGTGAGACCTTACCACATTTATTCATAAGTCAGCCACACGTAGCATGTAGCATGCAGCACCATGGTAAATACCTAGGACTTCTTCAGGCATATAGGGAAAAGACCTGAGTGAAGGAAAAGATGTAAAAGGGAAGAGTTGGTGGATGGCTTGTACTCCATAAAGGGAGATAGGATTTAGCAACATATGTGAAAACAATTTGGGGATTTGTTAATTAGAAACTCACAATTGGCTGGGCATAGTGGCTCATACCTATAATCCAACACTTTGGGAGACTGAGGCAGGAGGATTGCTTAGCTTAGGGGTTAGAGACCAGCCTGGGCAACATGGCAAAACCTCATCTCTACCAAATATTTAGCCAGATGTGGTGGCACACACTTGTAGTCCCAGCTCCTTGGGAGGTTGAGATGGGAGCATCACCTGAGCCTAAGAAGTTGAGGCTGCAGTGAGCCATGATCTCACTCGAGCAACAGAGCAAGACCCCGTCTCCCCCGACAAAAAAGGATAAAAGCAGCTCACAGTTTATCAGTAGTGCAGGGTGGTGAACGACAAAAGTATGCTGTTAAGTCTGTTATTAAAATTGAGTATCCCAGATAGAAACAGGAGGAGATGGTCTTACTCTGCTCTGCTACCGGGTCACATGTGTGCTCGCTGTAGGAGACACATTAGTCTTAGTGAAAGTCTTAGTGAAAGAATAAGCAGGATGTTGAGGAGACAGTTGGAGTGAGGCACAGTTGAAGGAAGTGGGACTGTTTAGCCTAGAGAAGGTGTATAGCACAGCAGACCTCAAATAATTTCAGGCCAGTCAGATAAAAGCAGGATTAGAGTTTGTTTCTGTTTTTGTTTTCGTTTTTCCCGTGGCCCCAGAGGACAGAATTAGAAGCATTGGGAGGCAGATCTGGGCTTAAAAACATTTATACCAATTAGAAAAGTCCAAAAATAGAATGGCTTTCTAGTAGGAAATGTGCCCTCTTACAGATTCAACACAGTAACACACCTCATGCAGAATGGTCAGAAAAAAAGTCTGTTAATATAGATAAGAAGAATTACTGGGCCAGACGTGGTGACTCATGCCTGTAATCCCAGCACTTTGGGAGTTGGAGGCAGGCAGATTGCTTGAGTACAAGAGTTCAAGACCAGCCAACATGGTGAAACCCTGGGTCTGCAAAAAACTAGCAGATGTGGTGGCTTGCACCTATAGTCCCAGCTACATGGGAGGCTGAGGTGGGACGATCATGTAAGCCCTGGAATTCAAGGCTGCAGTGAGCTGTGATGGTGCCACTGCACGCCAGCCTAGTTGACAGAGAAAGACCCTGTCTTTAAAAAAAAAGAAAGAAAAAAAAAAGAAATTTTTGTTTCTTCAATGTTAAGTAATGATTGACTTTACCAGGGCCTTGAACCTTCTCCACCTGAAGTAGTCAAGAAAGAATTGGATCACCGAGGGGTATTTAGAGGAGCCTCTCAGAGAGACTCTGCATGATTATTAAGGTTTCTTCCAACCAAAGGGCAAGATAATTCGCTTTGTGACATGTAAGCAGTGCAGCTGTTGAGGGCTGCTAATGGAGTCAGAGACAATTAATGAAACATGGGCCTTGTCCAAAGGTGCTGAAGGGATCATGGTATACTTGGAAGACATCAATGTGAGGCTCCTGTGGAGTCAGGGACTGCATCTGCCTTCTCTTCTCTTGTGTGCCCAGGATGTGTAGCAGTTCCTGTCAGATAGGAGAACATTACAGAAGATTTGTGGGGCCGGGCACGGTGGCTCATGCCTATAATCCCAGCACTTTGGGAGGCTGAGGCAGGTGGATCACGAGGTCAAGAGATCGAGACCATCCTGGTCAACAAGGTGAAACCCCATCTCTACTAAAAATACAAAAATTAGCTGGACATGGTGGCGCGTGCCTGTAGTCCCAGCTACTCGGGAGGCTGAGGCAGGAGAATTGCTTGAACCCAGAAGGCGGAGTTGCGGTGAGCTGAGATCCTGCCATTGCACTCCAGCCTGGGTAACAACAGTGAAACTCCATCTAGAAAAAAAAAAAAAGAGATTTGTGGAAGGTTGGCTGGCAGGCTGGACAAAGGCTAACTGGTGTCTTGAAGGACTTTTAGGCTGGGCTTGGTGGCTGATACCTATAACTCCAGCACTTCAGGAGGCCAATGAAGGAGGATCACATAAAGCTATGAGTCTGAGATCAGCCTACGGGACATAGTAAGACCTTGTTTCTACAAAAAAAAAAATTAAAAATTAGCCATTGGCCAGGTGCAGTGGCCCACACCTGTAATTTCAGCACTTGGGGAGGCAGAGGCAGGTGGATCACCTTAGGTCAGGAGTTCAAGGCCAGCTTGGCCAAGATGGTGAAACTACATCTCTACTAAAAATACAAATTATAGCTGGGCATAGCGGCATGTACCTTTAATCCCAGCTACTTGGGAGGGTGAGGGATGAGAATTGCTTGAACTGGGGAGACGAAGGTTGCAGTGAGCTGAGATCACACCACTGCACACCAGCCTGGGTGACATAGCGAGACTCCATCTCAATAAATAAATGTAAATAAATAAATATTTGCCAGGCATAGTGGTGTGCCCCTGTGGTCCCAGCTACTCTGAAGGCTGAGGTGGGAGGATTGCTTAGCCCAGTTGTTTGAGGCTGCAGTTAGCCTTGATTGTTAATAGACCAAGACTCTGGGAAAAAAAAAAAGAGAGAAAAGAAAGACCTTATCAAGCTTAAAGAAAATGAGGGGATGAATTGATTGCTTAAAGATAAAATCACTGCAGGTTGGGGAATTCATATGAGAACTTTCGGAGTTGCCAGGGGAAGCAGACCGCCTGCCTGGTATGGCAAACAGGGTTTTCTGGGGCCTGAATTTCAGGATTAGGGAATAATAGCTAGAAGTACCACTGGTGATCTTTGTGGGGAGGGGTGGGTGGGTGAGGGTTTGCAAGGAGTTTGGGAAGCATTAAGAGAGATCGGGATTTCATTTTATAGCAAGGCTAAGCCCAAAAGGATTCTCTATCCTGACTTGCTCAGGACCCATCAGCCTGAAAGGAATGAAGGAGCAGAGTACTAGGTCTCTGCAAGGAGCTTTTCTTCTCCCGTAGGCTGAGAATTCTGCCTTCCTGAGTGCCATAGGTCATGGCAGGCAGGGAGGGGTGGGTGCCCTCTTGATACGGGGGTCTCTTGATGTATCTGGTATGAATGTGACCCACCCCACCCAACCCCCCAACTGAAACAGGATTTTGCTGTGTTCTCTGCTGAATCCCCAGGGTCTAGAGAACAGTGCCTCCCACACAGTAGGCACTTAGATTTGCTGAGCTGCATGTTGCCTAAATGTGTTGTCGACTACAGATGTCTCAGAAAGTGCACTCCTGGGCCACACATAAAATCAATACTCTTAGAAGCAAATTTGGTAAAGGAGCCTAAACACAAACCTAAGGGAAGGCTTCCTGGACATGGCTGTGTAGAAGGCAGACAGTGTGGTTCAGAGTGACTAGAGCCCAAGATTCAGTGCTTCTGGCCCAGAACAAACTGGCAGTGTAGAAACAGACTGTGTGGATATCTGCAGACTGAGACAGATGGGAGGCCTTTCATCCCCAGGGGCTGAGCCTGTAGCCTCCCCTGCTGGTTCAGTAAGTGAGGGCCCCAGCGCCTGTGTTCCAGGTTTCAGACCAGCTGAAGCCAGCCAGACCTGAAAGGCTTGTATTGGCAGTGCCAATATCCGCCTTTAACCCCTGCCAATGTGGGTGGCTGCTCTCAGAGCACTCTGCAGGGGAACAGAATTGGACTGAAGCCCAAGCTACTGCTGCCTATAGCTTGCTGTCTCTGACGCTCTCGCCACTCACTGAGAATGTACCTTTCTGGTACAGCTGGAGCCCAGAGCTCTAGAAGAGAATAGTTTCTATCCATGAAGGAACAGTTCAAGAAGAGCAAGCTTACTCTGCCCACGGAAGACCAGACTCCTATCTGGCTTTGTTTGGAATGTCTAGGGCTCAGGAAATTCAGGTGGGTAGATAATACCATATTGGGGATCTTCTTATCACTACTTTCATATTGGGAGACATGAGGCAAAGATCCAGCTGGTTCTTATTTAAGAAAGATACAAGGCTGGACACAGTGGCTTATGCCTACAAACCCAGCACTCTGGGAGGCTGAGGTGGGAGCATTGCTTAATGCCAGGAGTTCAGAGCAGCCTGGGCAACAAAGCGAGACACTATCTTACAATAAAAATAAAATAAAGATGCTGTTGGCCCGGCAAGGTGGCTCACGCCTGTAATCCCAGCACTTTGGAAGGCTAAAACAGGTGGATCACTTGAAGTCAGGAGTTTGAGACCAGCCTGGCCAACGTGGTGAAACACTGTCTCTACTAAAAACACGAAAATTAGCCGGGTGTGGTGGTACATGCCTGTAGTCCTAACTGCTTAGGAAGAATTGCTTAAACCCAAGAGGTGGAGGTTGCATTGAGCTGAGATCTCACCACTGCACTCCAGCCTGAGGCGACAGAGCAAGACTCGGAAAAAAAGAAAGATACTGCTACAGGGTTTGCAGGGGCTCCTCAAATCCTCCTCAAACTATGAGCAGAGGCAGAGCCACTGCCCCTACCCCACTGTAAAGGGACCAGATCGACAAGGCAATTGATAGTGTTTCTGATCTGTTTATCAGGGGCACACTTGTTCCAAAGCCTGGGACCTTGGAGCCTCTCTAGATTGCTGGAGAATGCATGCATACCTATGGTTAGGTTCAGGAGTCCTTTTGAAGAACAGGAAGAGGGACTGCTAAAGAGAGGCAGGGTCTTCCCTCCCCTGCTTGGCCTACCCAGTACCCTGTATCTGGTACCTCTGTTCTAAATAAAATATTTCAGGCCCCAAGTGGTGGCTTATGCCTATTATCCCAGTGCTTTGGGGAGGCCCAGGTGGGCAGATCACTTGAGGCCAGGAGTTTGAGACCAGCAATTTAGCAAGACCTCATCTTTACAAAACAGTTTTTAAAAGTTAGCCAGGTTCTGCTTGAGCTCAGGTGATTGAGCCTGCTGTGAGCTATGATCACACCACTGCACTCCAGCATTTAAAAATGAACAAATTTTTAAAAAAATTTTTTTTGCAGCTTCAACAGCCAGGTGAGTATTCCAGGGCCTCTCCCCTTGCCCTAGGCTGTGTGCCAGCCCCATGCTTCCCACTTTCCCTCTCAGACTGGCTTCCAAACACCTCAGCAGTGTTAGGCAGTGCCCCGCCCACCTCTGAAGAGTGGAGAAAAGAGGAAGAAGAAAGTGGCAGCTGCTCAATTATCCAGCACCTACTGGGCCCAGGTGTCTCGATAGTATTTGATATGTATTCTCTCTCTCTCTCTCTCTCTCTTTCGTTGAGTCACGGTATTACTCTGTCACCCTGGCTAGAGTGCTCTTGGCTCACTGCAGCTCTGAATTCCCTGGCTCAGGCGATCCTCCTACCTCAGCCTCCCAGTTAGCTCAGACCTTAAGTGTGCTGGACCACCATTGCCCAGCTATTTTTCTTTTTTTTAGAAAGACACAGCCTCACTATGTTGTCCAGACTTGTCTTATCTCTTTGTGGTTTGTTGTTGCTGCAACGGAGTCTCTCTTTGTCACCCAGGCTGGAGTGCAGTAGCACGATCTCAACTCACTGTAACCTCCACCTCCTGGGTTCAAGTGATTCTTCTGCCTCCACCTCCTGAGTAGCTGGAATTACAGGAGCCCGCCACCACACCCAGCAAATTTTTGGTTTTTTAGTTGAGATGGGGTTTCACCATGTTAGCCAGGCTGGTCTGGGACTCCTGACTGCAGGTGATCGCCTGCCTCGGCCTCCCCAAGTGCTGGGATTACAGGCGTGAGCCACCGCACCTGACCTTTATTATTTCTTTTAAACCTCACAAACAACTTGAGCAAACAGAGGCTCAGAGAGGTTAGGTGACTTGTCTAAGGATAAACAGCCAGGAAGTGGCAGTTAGAGCTTGAAGAACTCAGGTCTGTGTAACTGTGAAGCACAGGCTCTTGTCCAGCCTCCCCTATTGCCTTGTCTTGCCTGTTGCCAGAATGGACCCGTTGTTTCCTACTGTACTTACCTCCTTACTTCCTGTGTCTGCTTCACAGCTCCTCTGTTCCCCCTGGCTCTCCTTTCAGTGTGAACATCATCTTTTTCCCAGTAGCCAAGTACCTGTACCTTTCAGGATTTTCAAAACCTCTCTTGGGATAGTCTCCCCACTGCCACCAGGTCTTCCCATCTAACCATTTGCCATTTCCCACCTACCCCTCTCTAAGAGACTGGAGCACACACATGGTGGTTACAGGTGGGGACAGCAGGCATCTGTGCAATGCTGGCAGATCATGGCCCACATTGCCTCCTCTAAGAAGAAAACACATCTGTTGGGACCAGACACATGGAATGGTGCAGCTGCTGTGTGTGGATCGATGATGTTAGCCTTTCATCTTGTGACCCAGTGGCCCTTCAGCCGGCACAGACCAACCACAGGACTAGGGAGGGCTAGGTCTGGACACTCCATTGGAAATGACTGAGAAAGGCTGGGCACAGCGGATCACTTGAGGCCAGGAGTTTGAGACTAGCCTGGCCAACATCGTGAAATCCCATCTCTACTGAAAATGCATAAATTAGCCGAGCATGGTGGCACACACCTGTAATCTCAGCTACTCGGGAGGCTGAGGCACAAGAATCCATTGAACCCGGGAAGTGAAGGTTGCAGTGAGCCAAGATCATGCTGGTGCACTCCAGCCTGGGCAACTGAGCAAAGTCTCTGTCTCAGAAAAAAGAAAAAAAAAGAAATAGCTGAGAAAGTAGCTGGTACTTAACACTTTACATAGCAGCCCAGCTATAGCAGGGATAGGGAAAGAGTGAAATAGTGTTTGACTGATCCCTTGGACAGTATGCTCAGTTTGTCAGGAGATGCCTCTGGTACAAGGATGTGTGCTTTTTCTCACTCTGTCCCCCTTATCTTTGAGCCCCTGCACAGGTTCTTCCCTTCTCTCCCCTCTGACCCATGACCCTCTTTCTCAATATCATACCAGCTTGTTCTGACTCAAGTAGGCTGTGAATGTCTGTCTCCTCGTCCTGAGCTACTGCCTGTGTTTTCAGAGTGACTGCATCCTTGTGGCCAGTTTCATTCCTGCCCTCTGGAGTCTGCTTCCTGCCAGGAGGCCCCTCCCCCTAGGAATGTGAATGAACTATTTCCTCTGTCTTCCCAGCTCCAGAGGATTCCCTGTGTGGTATTTTTTATTTCTTGTGTCTGAACTTCTATTGGCAGACCCCTTCTCAGCCTGGCCCACCCTTGGCTGCTGCGGAATTGTGCTTCCCACCCTTCAGTTTCCTCTGAGGGTGAGTAGTACATAACTAGAGGTTCTCAGTTTGTGAAAACACATTAGTCTGAGTTACATTTCTTATGGTCAATCCTGGAGGTTTGGCTCATTAAAGATGATAATTAACCCATTGCTAATTGACCTCAGAAGCCAGCCAAGCAGCCTGTATTACCAGCCTTGGTGGTGTTGGATTTGTAGCTATTTTAAAGTTTCTTAATAATCTCAGCAAGACTGCACTTTCCTGTCTGCATCCTATTTGCTCTAAGGACATTCTGTAAAATTAACAAGCTATAAAGTTTGATTGAGGTTTCAACAAATGTGAGAATAATTGGCTCCATTTAGAGAAACAAGAAAAACAACCTGTAAACTTGAATTGGGGCAGGGGGAACCCATGTGATTGTTCTCTTTAACCAGAGGAGCAGTAGCAAGCTGGACTTTTAAGACTAGAAAAAAGAACTGGCTGATAAAACAAGTTTAAACTCTTACTTCTTTGAACCAAAAATTTAGAAAAAGAAATTTTGCGAAATGACTAGCAACCATGGCTGTGCCTTCCAAGAGGCCTGTTTGGAGAAAACAGGGACCACATACCAATGGCGCGAGCCCCTGACTCCCTAGCGCTTGCATCCAGGGGTCTGGCTCTCCACGCCTTCCTCAGATTCCTGGCTAGAGTTGGAAGTTTCTCCCTTCCCCACGGCTGCCCTGAGGTGTTAAGTCTTGTGGCTCAGGTCAGTGCCTGGTGCTTAGTCCCCGTTCTCTCTCATCCCCCACCTTCCATAAGGCAGCATCTAGCAGTTTCTTTCCCCTGGGGCGTCTCTACCCTCACTGTGCTTGTTCCCTATTGAGTGCTTGTGAAGAGTCACCAGTTTTCAGATAACATCATTTTTCTTTTTCTTTTTCCTTTTTTTTTTTTTAAACACAGTCTCACTCTGTCACCCAGGCTGGAGTACAGTGGCGTGATCTCAGCTCACTGCAACCTCCACCTCCCAGATTCAAGCGATTCTTGTGCCTCAGCCTCCCCAGTAGCTGGGACTACAGGTGCGCTACCGCACCTGGCTAATTTTTGTATTTTTAGTAGAGACAGGGTTTCACCACGTTGGCCAGGCTGGTCTCGAACTCCTAACCTCAGGTGATCTGCCTGCCTTGGCCTCCCAAAGCGCTCCTGAGCTACCGTGCCCAGCTGAGAATCACCATTTTTCTCTACTTCTCCGCCTCTTCACCTTAAATACCCCAGACCCAAGTCTTCTCTCTTGACCTAGACATTTTCATTGTTCCTCACTCCCCTCAGCTCCAGCCCCTATTTACCCCATGCTTACTTTATCTCTCTCTAAGGAACTGAGCCTAGGACAGGACAAGCTCCTGTATCCCCTCTCCACATCTCACTTTCGGTTTTCCTTTCGGCTTGGTTCTTTGCGTGTGGACTTGATTAGAGTGATAACTGGAGCCCTGAAGCTAAAGGTTTCAGTTCCTGCTGCCGTGGTAAGCTGCCTCCAACAGTCTTCAGGGGAAGGGAAAGGGGCTTTCTTTGGGTGCCTTTCTTTCAGCTCTTCCCTGACCTAAAGCCCCAGTTTTCTTTCCCAAGCTGATTGAAATGATTTGTGTGTGATATTTTGTCAATTACTTTGGAATTGTTGACAGTCTCCTACACAGTGAACCTCCCTCCACCCAGAAGGTGTGCTGCAAAGGTCCTTGGGCTCCCCAGGCATTCCCTGGCTGGCAGCCCTTTCAGTCACCTCTAGCCCCAGTCCAGCCCCACCTGCTAAAGTAGCCCAGGAAGGGAGTCTCTCCTGCACAGCTTTCTCCTCTAGAGGATCCAGAGTTTTCCCCCAGAGCTGTGATATGCATGCTGCTTACATTCTGTGTTTTTCATTGATATAGAGTGGAAAAATGTGCTCATGAGCAGAGTTACTGTGGGGATTATGTCATCTACTTCATCTGGAGTCCTTCCTCTCCAAGCAGGGAGTCCAGCTTTAACCCCTGTCCTACCAGGAAGTCCTCCTTGGCCAAGCAAAGATCATCTTAGAATTGGCTGCTTTTTTTTTTTTTTAAATGAAGACAGGGTTTCACCATGTTTGTCAGGCTGGTCTTGAACTCCTGACCTCAGGTGATCCTCCCACCTTGGCCTCCCAAGTGCTTGGATTATAGGCGTGAGCCACCACGCCCAGCCAGAATTGGCTTCTTGTTTGTGGTTTGAAAGGCTTTTCCCATTATGATATCTGTTATTAACCATATTTAAACTGGTTTTGTTCCCTTGGGGCTGTGTTGTTTTTTCCCTGACTCACATGCTCGAGGCTTTGTCTGGGAGAATGTTCTGTAGTCTCCTCAGGAACTCCAGTGTCAAGAGAGCTGTGATCTTCTCGCCAGTGGGCACATTTCCCTACCTTAAGGCAGAATGCTTTGCAGACAGGCCAGTGAGCTATAGACAGAAGGTTTCTCTGTGCCCCTGGGCAAGCCCTGGACATTCTGTCTCTCAGTGTGGCCATCTACTAAAGAGCTCCAAATATGCACTTCTCACCCACCCAGTACACTTGACACAGCTGTCGCCATTGTCCCTGCTGGCTGGATTGCAAAGGACAGGCAACCTTTCTCTCTCGGAACAGAGGCCCGTTAATGCTAGGTCAGAGGCCCCAGTGGATCACAGCCTTTTGCACATCAGCTGGGAGTGTCCTTATCCTTATCCTAATGGCTATAGCAGACACAATCCCCAAGGAAACCCATTTCCTTCTAAATGGGGTGGGAATGAAAACCAGGAGGGGCTGGTCCTCATTGCCCCTATGTCCATGTAATAGACAGGTCCCAATGACCCTGCAAGGATGCACTGCAGGCGGCCTCAGGATGTTCACATCCCTGGGTCCTGCTGTGCCCTGGAAATCCCCGTCTCCAGGAGCCCCACGTCCACACATGTGGCTTTTCTCCCTCGTCTGGGAACCATGCTTTCTTCCTCAGCCACTGAGCATACCATCTAGCCCGTGCTCTAGCAGCAGCCACGCTCCTGCCCACCTGTCCATGCACACGCACCCATGGCACACTCCCATCCTGGGCACGTTTCCGCCACACACCTAGCGGGGATGCCAGTGTGCCTCTCGTCCAGGTGAGGCCAGGGACCATTCCAGGCTTCTTCTCTGTCCTCTTCTCACCCCTTTACTCCCCCTCCTCTCCATTCAGTGGCAGCGGCCTCACACCTAGAAGGAAAGCTCTGGACCCATTACATAATTCTCCATAGTGCAGGCAGTAGCTGGGGCATAAGGTCAGAGGTCATATGGGGGTCAGGTGGCTGACACACACTGCAACGGCAAGGTGGTTAAAATTAGACCACAGAGAGGAAACTGGCAGTCTTGTGGAAATGCAGAAGTTTCCTATGCAAGCGAGAGGCTGGAGATGCAGGAGGCCACTGTGCGTGCTGCCTGCCAGGCTATTACTCATTTCGGCTCTGGTCTTTAATGCCTTTTAGCCCCTGCTTCTGTATTCTAGCCTTCCTCATCACATGTTTGAATACACGCAATGGAACCATAGTTACCTGCCCTGGTCCAAGACGAGCTTGCTTTCTCCTTGGGGTGCCTCCAGGCACCCCAGCTCAAGGGGCTGTACTTTTTCTAGGCCTTTCTGGGTAGCCGAAAACCTTTTACGTCAACCTCTCAGGTGAAGGTGGTCAAGGTACTTAGCTTGAGATTCCAGACTATAATGGTAACAGGGCCACTGGTGAGAGAAAGCAGAGAATATCCCTAGACAGGGTAGCAAAGAGGGGCTGGCTGTTGGTGGCAGAGGATGGAGTCATGGAGCACACAGTTGACTGGTATGAGCCGCCCTTTCCTGGCCAGCCAGCCTGCAGAGTGGCGCTCATTTATTTCTGTTGTCTTAGAGAACATGGCTCATGCTGCTTCATCTGCTATGTCTGGTACCCAGCAGAGCTTAGCTGTGCTGTCCATTTTTACCGTGAGCCTGCTGTGTGCACAGCTTGTCCTTACCAGTCTTGCCAGTGAAGTATGGAAACTGTGAGGTTTAGGCTTTGCCGCCAGAGGGGTTGCTGTCCAGAGGAGAGAGAACACACGCACCTATAAAATGATGATCCGATAGTCTCCAGATTAGTACTTCCCTGCGTGCTGCAGATAGAAGGGACTTCTTCATGCGATGTTCTTTCACATTAAGAAATGGGGATGCATTAAAAGAGAGGCAGGGGCAAGTCGGTGAGGATGAAGGGGCCGTCCTCTGTGGCGTGTTTCCCATATGAAGTGGCCTTCAGCTTCCGAGCTCCAGGTCCAGCCAGGGCCCTCTCCCTTGGAGAATACTCTGCCAGTAGGGAGAGGAGGATGCTGGAGGCTAGAGATGAAGAGAGGGGCACAAGGGGCAGGCATGGAGGAGAGTGCAGGCAAAGCAGAAGGGTGTGGAGGAAAGGGCACACATGCGTGGTGCCTCCAGAAGGGGATGGACTGGCTGACAGTGGACGCTTCATCTGAGACATTCACACATTGCCTGTTGCTCAGGATACTGAATATCATCTTAGCTACATCAGCCCAAGCTTCTCTGACAGCATTGACTTGCACGCTGATGTGGTCACATGGGAGCACGTTGGCGTAAACGTCAGAAAGAGTAGGGCTTTGGTGAAACACCCCCACCTGCTCTTTCTGTCTCTCTCCTGACAATTTCCTGCCTGACTCTCTTGAGGAGCTCTATAGGTAGGGCAGGAACCTGTCAGGGGAAGCCCATAATGATCTGGATGAAATGAAACAGCCAGGAAAGCCCTTAGTGTTCATGCTGCACTCGGGCTGAAAGCTCTTCTTTTGGGAGTCGAGCAGGGGAGCTGGGAGAGAAGTGGAGATGCAGTGAGGGCCCCAGAAAGCTGTGTGCTGTGAAAGCCGGTGTTTTCCACTCCACTCTCCCTCTGCTGATTACAGACCAAACTTAGAAGAATGTAATGTATTCTGTTTTATATCAGGACTTCAGTCAAATAAATGTCAGGCACCTGTCATGGGTCCTGGGGTTGTTTGCTGACCCAGAGATCACCTAAGGAGAGACTGTGGGACCTTCCTTCAGGAGACCTGCCCCGGGCCCTCACTTACACCTGACGTGCCCGCATGCACGCCGCACTCCATCATTCATTCTGACCCCCTTGCCTGGTGGCTTTGACACACTTCCCATGTGCCCCTCAGCCAGCAAGCAATATCTTATCTTCGTCTTCCCTTTCAGAAAATGCTGTTTTTCTTCTCTCCCTCTCACCCTGTAGGTTATTGCAGCTGACTGCAAAAGGGTCACAGTGCTGAAGTATTTTCTGGAAGCCCTTTGTGGACAAGAAGAGCCTCTGCTGGCATTCAAGGGTGGAAAATATGTGTCAGTGGCACCCGTCCCAGACACCATGGGAAAGGAAATGGGAAGCCAAGAGGGAAAACAACTGGAAGATGAGGTACTATGCGGGAAGAGCCCGCTGTGGCAGAGGGAAGGCTCCCTCCCCGCCCTGTTTGCCCATGCTTCGGCCTCTGCTCCTGGTTATTTATGAGCACACAGAGCCTCGTCTGTGTGAATGTGAGCAGCAGCTTCTCAAGAGTATGCCGTGCTAGTGCCCTTCCTGCCAGTCCACCCCGGTGCCTCCATCCCACTCTACTACGAGTTCCAGATGCTTCTTTTAATGTTGCATTGAGGAGAAGGGAGGGAAAGCAAGAAAGAAAGAGTTTAATAATGTGCAGCTCTTGAGGCTTAGGAAAGGGAGTAGAGAGGGGGTGTTAGGGTTCAGGCTGAGGATGAAGTTTATGGATGTGTGGAGCTCAGCGCGGCACAGTCCTGAGCTCCAGCCTCCAGCACACACACAGGAAGAGCTGACATCGCTGGCCCTGTGTGGAAATCACCCCTCCCGGTCCTGCCCTCCCTCCTGCGCTCCCTCCCTCTCTCCTGCACATCCTGATGTGATTAAGGAATTCTCCTCCTGTCTGTTTGCCCTTGGTTGTTCCTGTAGCCCTTGCTTCACTCCAGACTTGTGTGTGCTTGCACACGCGTGTACATGTGTGAGCCTGTGTACCCACCCCTGCAAAACTCCCCTGCAATTGCCCTGCCATATATATTGCCCTGCCATTGCATGTATGTGTCTTCCTGGGGGGGATTGTTGGCGTGAGACTGTGTGTGCTGGGTCCGGGTGTCAGCTGAACTAAACACTGCTGCCAGCTTCCCTGCTGTATGTGGGTTCCGAGTGGATGTGAGTGTGTGGTGATGTTGGAGCATATATGCAGCTAATATCACTGCCAGCTGCCCTGCTGTGTGTCTGGGTATGGGTAATTCTGTCTGGGTGTGTGTTCATACACACCTCTCTTTTGCCTGAAGGTTGACTCTTCTTTTTACCCCACAGTGTTAAAGACAGGAGACTGAGGTGGGAAGGAGCATGGGACTAAGGGAAGGGACAGAAGGGATTCTAGCCAGAGGCCAGGTCACCCATAGGCCAACACAGTCATTTGGCCCACAGCAGTCTCAAGCGCCCGGTAGAGCAGGGCGGGGTACAGGGATGAAATCAGCAACAGGCCAAGGAAGCCAGATGTCATCTGGAAGCTGTCACTTGTGATCTGAAACAGTGATAGAGTGGCCACCTTTGGAGCAGAGTCTTGACAGCAGCAGAGCCTTGGACTGGCTTCATTAGAATAACTGGAGAACCCCACCCCACCCCTGATGACATAGGGCTCAGCTTCCAGGATAGAGGTGGTTCCAGGGATGAAGCTGAGCCCATGATTCCAGACTCTCCAGATGAAACCTGGGCAGGGAATAATGGGAAAGAATGAGCTGTTAGCATGGGAGGAGACAGTAGGCTTGCTAAAGCTGTCAGAGTGTCCAGGCCTCAGGCAGGGCAGAGTAGTGCCACCCAGGCCCTGGGCACCGTCTGGGGAAGCACAGTGGAGGGCGAGCCATCTTAGCTCCCAGGCTTGCCAAAAGCTGTCCTCTGGCCAGTGGAGACTGCAGTCCCAAATACAGTGAGGCCCAGAGTAGGGCACAGCGTCAAAGCCAGGGAGGGCCTCCTCTGCTCCCACAAGGAACAGATCAGTTCTCTGCTCCCAGGTCTTTGTAGTACCACCACACTTTTTTTTTCTCATTCTTTTTTTTTTTTTTTGAGACGGAGTTTTGCTGTTGTTACCCAGACTGGAGTGCAATGGCACGATCTCGGCTCACCGCAACCTCCGCCTTCTGGGTTCAAGCAATTCTCCTGCCTCAGCCTCCCAAGTAGCTGGGACTACAGGTGCGCACCACCATGCCCAGCTAATTTTTGTATTTTTAGTAGAGACGGGGTTTCACCATGTTGACCAGGATGGTCTCGATCTCTTGACCTCATGATCCACCCACCTTGGCCTCCCAAAGTGCTGGGATTACAGGTGTGAGCCACTGCTCCTGGCTTTTTTTTCTCATTCTAAGGCTTACTGACCAGACAAAGGTTGTGACCCACTCCAGGCTGCCCACTTCTTCCTTTTCCCACGAGGCTCCTGGGTTCCTTCATGCTAGTGGCCTCTGGGAAACTCTACTTACCCTGGTCTGTGTAATTTCATAACCCTGCACTTCCTCGTTTACTGTGAGAGCTGAATGAACCTCAGACAAGCTTCTCTGACCCTCTTCTGACCTCAGTCAAGCTCATTTCAAGCCCCATGATAACCTTGTATATTCCTGGTCACAGCAGGCAAAGGCAGTGTTCCCCCATGGGCCAGGCAGGCATCCTGTCCCACTCACCACAGTCCAGGTTAACCCCATGAACAAGGAAGTAAATATGCAGAGTTTTCTTCCTTTCTGTGGCCCGGGCCTTTGGAGGTAAGCCCTGTGATACTATAGCATGCCTGTGTCAGGTGAGTGGTAACTGTGGACAGCACCCCAGACCCCAGAAATCTCTTAGGATAGTGACAGTTCTGGTCCCATCCTCAGATTTCATTTCTCCCCCAGCTGCAGAACTGAATCACTTAAGCTGATTGGGAAAGATGTTTCCTTAGCCATCGTTCTTCATGAATAGAAGAACACAGTTTAGTTGCTTAGGGATCCTACCAAAAGACCCTAGCTAGATTCTGTTCCCAAGACACAGTGGACCCTGTCATCTACCCAGCCACCCACTTTACTGATCCCTTTCCGTCAAGAGACCCTTTCTAAATATGGTCTTGAGATGGACAGTTAGAGGAGAGAGCAGTCTGGACTGAGCAGGTCTGGGCCTCCAGCAGGCCTAACGATGCTGAGCCCCTGAGGCTGGGTCTGAGCTTATGGTCTAGATTTGGGATGGGTTGGCTCATTATTACTGCAAAGAGCATGGACTTTGGAGTCAGATTCACTTGGGCTTGAAGCCCTGCTCTGCCATTTACTAGGTATGTGTCCTTGAGCAAGGGGTTTAATTCTAAACCTCAGTTTGTTCATGTATAAGATAGGGATGATAATAGCACCCATCTTATCTCACAGGCTGTTGTGAGGATTAGCTGAGTTAGTACATGAAAAACGCTTAGCCTAGGACCTGGCTGAGAATAAGCACTCAGTAAGTGATAGCTATTGTCTTCATTGTCATTATTGTAATCCAGTTAGAAACAGGAATCTTCTACTAAATTATTCCCCGTGTACCCATGCTAACCCTGTCTCTCAGAGGAAGCTATCTTGGGCAGCTGCATGTTCTCTGTTGACCAAGGCCAAAAGTAAGAAAGCAAGGAATGGAGCCTGGGACCACCCAGAGAGTGATGGCTGCCGAGAGCTAAGGCCACACATAGGGAGGTGCCATCCCTGGGGAGTGCTCCACCAGCCTGGCAGGAGGCTCCCTAAGCTAGCCAGCCACTTCCTACCCTGCCCAGGCCCTGGAGGGCAGCTGAGCAAGGTCATGTCATGTGAATTCCTGTAATGGGGCCCAGCAGCCCCCACACCAGCAGCCTGTGTCTTAAAAAGAAACCAGGGCAAGGTCTGCTGAGCTGCAACATCTGTCCCTGATGCTGTCTGGGGCAAGGGAACTTCCACGCCTAATTCCAGCTGTTGGCCAGAGTTGACTCCTATCAGATCATTAGCATGAATTAGATTTAAATTGGGTGGTTTAACTTTCTCTGTTGTTATCCTCTTGAATCATTGGTGACTTCAGAATGGAAATAGGTATTAAGTTTGACTCTGTGAGTGTGCACAGGGGAGAACAAAGAGTGAGTACACGCATGCAGGTATATGTGTGTGATTTTAAGTGACTTATGGTGTAACTCGATGAGGGAAGAGTCCCAGAGTATAACAGAGAGTGGCTCCAGGGAAGAGCAGCTTCTGTTTGCCTCCCTAGGCCTGAGTAGAGGGAAGCACACACCAGGGGCCCCTTTGCAAGGGGTGGTCCCAGTCTGCGTGGGTGAGAGGCCACAGGGGCGGTGGCGGGTTCAGTGGGTGCTGGGAGCTCAGCTTGCTGTCTCCTCTTTCTCCTGGTCGGCTCCACCACCCAAAGGAGGAGAATGTGGTGATTGAAGACTTTGAGGAAGATTCAGAGGCTGAAGGCAGCGGGGGCGAGGATGACATCAGGGAACTTCGGGCCAAGAAGCTGGCCCTGGCCAGGAAGATAGCTGAGCAGCAGCGTCGCCAAGAAAAGATCCAGGTGAGGTTGGCCTGGGGAGCATGGTTCCCGGGATGGGGGTTGCTTATGGAGCAGGAGAGGATGTGGGCAGTGAGCAGAGCTGAGCAGGATGCCAAGGAAGAGGGTCCTGCAGTGTCCTCTCCAGCTCTGCCCCTGTGTTTCATTGCACCCCTAAATACTGGCAGCATGTTTGGTGCCTAGAGTCTCCCTCATCCTGGCCTCCAAGGCAGGGATAGGGTCTTCTCAGAGAATCTGATCAAAGCTGCTTTCCCAGTGAGAATCTATACATGCATACCACACTTACACGATCCTTCATACAATTTGAGGGGTATCAGAGTTTCCCTGAGCCTTATCCAGATATTCCTGGAGAGGCCGTAGATTATCAGTTCAGAACACCTGTTCTCAGGGAGAGGATGTCATGGCCACAGTCTGCTTATCTGGATACCCCTCTGGACAGGAGACTCTCTACACCCTCGCAGAGAGAAACTACTTAATCTCCACACAGGACCTTTCACCACCATCAGCCCTCATGGGCCCATGCCTTCACTCCTAGAAGTGTTTCTTTCTGGGATCCTGGTCTGTTCCTTGTGTTGTGAGCCCACCCCCTCTAGGGCTCAGAGCAGACAGGAAAGGTGCGGTCATGCTCCCCCTTTAAAGCTGACCGTGTGCATAGGGAAGCATCAAGCCCCCTGCTCAGCCTCTGTAGGGATGCCTGTTTCCAGTCCTCTCCTCAGCTGCCCCATGCCTTTGGCATAGGGTTTAATGCATGTGATCAGGCAGACCTGATGACAGTCTAGGCCCTGCTGCCTAACTAGCTTTTGTAATACAGGGCAAATTATTCAGCTTCTCAGAACCTATTTCCTCATCTGTAAAATGAAGGTGCTAATAGCACCTGCCTCTTAGAGTCACTGTGGGGCTGGCATGAGACTGCATACAAAGCATTTAGCATAGTGCATGGCACTTAGTATGTGTTCCATAAACAGCCTCCTTTATCTGGTATTTGTCTAATCACGCTGACCGGGGAGGAAGAATGAATACCAATCTAGATCTTTTTTTTTTTTTTTTTTTTTTTTGAGACACAGTTTTGCTCTGTTGCCCAGGCTGCAGTATAGTCACATGATTTCAGCTCACTGCAACCTCTGCCTCCCGGGTTCAAGCGATTCTCTTGCCTCAACCTCCAGAGTAGCTGGGACTAAAAGCATGTGCCACCATGCCCAGCTAATTTTGTATTTTTAGTAGAGACAGGGTTTTGCCATGTTGGCCAGGCTGGTCTCAAACTCCTGACCTCAGGTGTTCTGCCCACCTCGACCTCCCAAAGTGCTGGGATTACAAGCGTGAGCCACCACACTGGCCGAGATCCATCATTCTGTAGACAGATCCATGTCCCTGCCACCATTGGAATCAGTGTGTAATACTGACCAGCATCATCCACTGCTGTGTGGCTGCCTCCCTGGCCCTGCTGTGGGTCTACGTGTAAATGTGTGTGGCCCTCAGAACAGCTTATCCTCATGCTGCTTTTCTTGCTCTGTGGCTCTTCTTTTCCTCACCATCAGTTTTCCCCAAAGTCCTGTTTCTACCTTCACTTCTTGACTCTCAACCCAAGAGTTATAGAAACTGTTGTGTCAAAAATCACCAGTGTGGCCAGACGCGGTGGTTCACGCTTATAATCCCAACACTGGAAGGCCGAGGCGGGTGGGTCATTTGAGGTCAGGAGTTTGAGACCAGCCTGGCCAACATGGTGAAAGGCCATTTCTACTAAAAATACAAAAGTTAGCGGACGTGGTGGCAGGCACCTATAATACCAGCTACTCAGGAGGCTGAGGCAGGAGAATCTCTTGAACCCAGGAGGCAGAGGTTGCAGTGAGCCGAGATCATGCCACTGCACTCCAGGCTGGACAACAGAGCAAGACTCTCTCTTTTAAAAAAAAAAAATCAACGACCTATCTTTATTAAACCTCAGTGTGTGTTATAGTTGACTTCTCCGTGTCTTTGCGCCCTGAAGCCACCTTCCTTCAGCTTCACTTTAGCGTCAGTGAATGACCCCTGGTCTCACTATTCACCAGCCCACCCTCCTGGGCTTCCTCACCACCCTTCTTTTTTTGGTCTCTTCCTTCCTTTCTTTTTCTTCTAGTCTCAGCACACTGAGTTAGTGTTCAACAAGTGTGTATTCAGTGACTGGGCACGGTGGCTCATACCTGTCATCCCAGCACTTTGGGAGGCCTAGGCAGGTGGATCACTTGAGGTCAGGAGTTTGAGACCAGCCTGGCCAGCATGGTGGAACCCTGCCTCTACTAAAAATATAAAAATTAGCCGGGCATGGTGGTGGGTGCCTTTAGTCCCAGCTACTCAGGAGGCTGAGGCAAGAGAATCACTTGAACCCTGGAGACAGAGGTTGCTGTGAGCCAAGATCGCGCCACTGCACTCCAGCCTGAGTGAGACTCTGTCTCAACAACAAAAAAAAACAAATTTATTCAGTGACAATAATGGTAGCATCTAGAGCATCATCTTAAATACCACCCTGGCTTTTAACCCCTAGTATCTAATTTCATATTAAATCTTGTTTATTCGCACATTTATTCCCTCCTCTCCTCTCTGTTTCCATTGCCACTACTACTATTCCAGGTCAATTAGTTGCTTAGACTGTAGCAGTCATGGCCCCTGTGTTGCACAGCCTCAGAAGGTGCCATTTATTCTCTGCGTGGCCCCTTCTGAAGTTGTGTAGTCCACCATCTGCCCACCAGGCTCCTGTCTCACTGCACTGACTCCATCATTCTCTTCCTGAAAGAGCTACCCCTTTGCTCAGAAATCCTCAGTGCCTTTGCTTGGCCAGTAAGATGAAGTCCAATTCCCTGTGATTGGTGTTTCCGTTTTCCACCTTCTTCTCCTACTGCCCCACCCCTCGTGATCCCTTATTATATGACATTGGGCAAATTATTTACCTTTTCTGAGCCAGTTCCCTCATCTATAAAATGAAAGTAATGGCAGACACAATGGCATATGTTTAGGGTTCCAGCTACTCAGGAAGCTGAGGCTGGGTGACAGCTGGAGCCCAGGAGTACAAGGCTGTGGTGTACTCGTGGTGTATTTTTTTTTTTTTTGAGACTGAGTTTCACTCTTGTTACCCAGGCTGGAGTGCAATGGTGCGATCTTGGCTCACTGCAACCTCCGCCTCCTAGATTCAAGCAATTCTCCTGCCTCAGCCTCCAGAGTAGCTGGGATTACAGGCACGCACCACCATGCCAGCCTGTGAACAGCCACCGCACTATAGCAAAACCATCTCTAAAGCAGCTTTTTAGTGAAGGTGGCATAAGCACCAACATTGGAGCTGCCATGAGGCCTCAGAATGAGTCACCGCACATGTCCAATGCCTTCTAGACACTGAGGCCCTCCTGTCTGGGCAGGGCACCGACGACCATCCTTTCTACTCCCTAGATGTGCTCTGCCCTTTTCTACTCTTGAGTTTTTGTTCATGTTGTCCCTCAAGGCAGAGTGCCCTTTTTCTGCTCCATATTTCTTGTTACTTGTTGAAATTCTCTTCCTCCTTCAATCCCCAGATGAAATGCCACTTCCCCAGGGAAGCCTCCCCTGATTTCCCCCAGGAGGGCTTCATCTCCCTCTGCTTAGTGTTCCTGTAACACTGATAGACTTGGTTTGTGGAACTGCTGTCATGTCTCATGTTACAGTCATTTCTGGACTTGTTTCCACATTGTTCTGTGAACTCCTTGGAATCGGGAGCCACGTCTACAGTTCAGTTTAGTAAGTGGCATTGAGCATTTACTGTGCTAATGGCTGGGGGACACAGAACTAAACAAAAGAGTCACAATGATAAAGTGTGGCAGAGTCCTTGACAAGCGATTTGAAGTATGAGTGAGTGTCCATACAAAGCGGAGTCTAGGGTGCTGAGGGAGCATGTGCTGCCAGGAGCCATCCCTTCTGGAGCTCCATGTCAGCTTTGCCTCTCCAGCAACAGGTAGCTCCTTAAGAATCGGAGGTCTCAGGGCCAGGCATGGTGGCTCACGCCTGTAATCCTAGCACTTTAGGAGGCCGAGGTGAGTGGATCACCTGAGGTCAGGCGTTCAAGACCAGCTTGGCCATCATGGTGAAACCCCATCTTATTAAAAAAGAAAAAAAAAAAAGAATCAGAGGTCTTCTAGAACACTTGACTTCCAGTTACCCTGTCCAGGCCACCTGTTCTCCTGATCAGCTCCTGAGGAGGAGGCTGCTCAGGCCCCAGCATTGAAGGGCTAGCTGGAGCTGCGGCTGCTATGGCCCCTTTAAGAACAGGCCCCACGTGCACCAGGCTGGCGGCCCTGCCTCCTGTCGTCCTCCTTCCTCCAGCCTCACAGCCACAAGAGGATTTCTCAGCAGAGGAAAAATTCCCCCTTCCCTTCCCCCGCTCTTTAATGCCCGGGGCCCTTCACTTCCATAATTCTTCATTTTCCAGCCTTGAACGTAAGCCAGACACATCTGTCTGGCCATATGCGTGAACCCTGGAGTCTGTGCCGAGGTGGCTGTAAAACAGGGCCGGTGAAGGCCCTTCTGGGAGAGCACACACATGTGTGCCCTCAGGCCATTGGCTTCCTGCCCAGAACCACGGGGGCTTCAGTGCTCCCAACCCATGTTAACCTTTTCTTATTTTTCCTCTTTTTGTTTAATTTAAGGGGGGAAAATCCAAGGAAAAGGTATAAATTGTCCTGGGAGTGGGGGAGAGGCTCCTAGCTGGAGAGGCCATTATTGTTGGCAGGTACCTGGGTCACACTAATACAATAAGGAAGAAGGGAGCATCGAGTGAATTAAGATCGGAGAGATGGGCTGTAAATTACACTGCTCTGAACTCCATCAGTCTCCAGGGTGTTAACCGAGAGGTGTAAGGCAAGTCCCCTGTTCCCAGCACCTTTCACAGATGTAGCAAAACAGGAACCACACATGTTTGGGGAAGGGGATATGAAGATGGGGTTGAAAAAAATCCTCCTGGCCCCCAGGATAGCTATAAAGTCCAAGTGAGATCTGGGGCTATAGCCACACCCCCACTTCCCTGCTCTTACCTAGACCCCTGGGCCTAAGCTCTTCTGCAAGGATGGGGGAGGTGAGGCCTGACCTCCCTCTGCAGCCTGTCCCTCCCCGCTTCCGGCATTGCACAGAGGCTGGTGAGTGAGGCCGGCTGGAGGTCAGAAAAGGGGTGTGGGGAGCTCTCCGAGCCTGTGCAGCTGGAGCCGCAGCACCCAGGCAGGCCCCTGGATGCTGGGGGGCGCCAAGTCCGCCCACCCAGGGCTGTGAGGCCACACTCTCCGGCTCAGCCCACACTTTGCCTTGTTGCCTGAGACGGCTCCTCCTGTTGGTTCTGCCCACCTGGCTGCTTTTCTCCTGACTTCTCATTCCCATTGCCATTCTTTGGAGTTATTCAGAGACCAGAGCCAGGTACATGGTTTGGGACCAACAGAAGTTTTCATTCCTAACCAAACCACCAGAGCAAAGCAGTCACTGAAAATCCTCCTCCAGGCATGAGGCGTGGCCTCTTGGCACCTCGTACTGGCCCTGGCCCTGTGAATCCCCCGCTTCCTCACTGCCTCTCTGAGGCTTTGCTGTGATTTGTGCTGCTGTCGGGCGGGGTCAGGTTTCCTGAGCAGTTGCAAACATCCCACCTGAAACATAACAGGCTCTTCCTCTGGCCACATCTATTGTTTCCATCCGCGTTATGGCCACAGTCTTGCTCTGTGGCCAGCAATGACATGTGTTCTGAAAATAGCTTCTCTCCCCTGTCCCTTTCCCGCCCACCCGCCCTCCTGAAGATGCAGTCACTCCTTTGTGGTGGCCCCAGGAGTTCCACTCTAAATTTAGCTGCCGTCCATTCATGCTGCCACCCAGCTGGGGGGGCTGTTGTGGAACAATGGGGTATACACAGAGCCCCCCACACCTGTATGGAAGCTGGCGGAAGGCAGACACTCAACCCTGGCTCCTAGCTGTCGGAGACAGGGTGGGAGCCAGCACACTACCAGGCCGGGGGCACGTTCACGTCAAGGCAGGAAAGCACATCAGCCCGCAGAGCGGGCATCCGCCCTTCCCACCCAGGCCCACTCCAGCCTCCCCAAAACTGGGGGCTTGTCGTCCCACAGAATGGTCAGGCCCCTGTCTGAAACACCCTCTGGCTGCTGCTCAGAGCAAGCTGAGACGCGTCATGCTTAGCCCCTCCACTCCCTCTTCATTGGGAAAGGGCCTGGCTACTTCTCTGGCTCTTTGAGAACAGGTTATCAGTTAAAATTCAGTCAGATTATCTTTAGGCACCCTTCAGCTCTGAGACCCAGTGATTGGTTGGGTCCACTGTCCCTGAAGCCCCTTGATGTGACAGACTGTCTTCGAGGTACGACAATGGAAAGAAAAGTAGGCTCTTCTCCTTTGAGCACTTTACAGTCTAATTTGAAAATAAAATCAGTCCTCAGAAAACAGGAAATAGCAAACAAATTGCCATAGTTACCCTTTTTTCAAAGAAAGCAAGAATATATTAAGCTCTGTGGTACATTTGGGCATCCAGAAAAGGGGTTCTGAGCAGCAGTTTTTTCATGAGCAGTGTCCCCCAAATGAAGATGCTGACCTTCTGCCCCAGGGGATGTGGCTGGCACCTCTTCCCACCTTCTCCAGCACATTCAGTACCTGCTCCCTTTGGTTTCTGCTGGCCTGAGAAGAGGTGGGCACTGCCAGCCAGTGCTTACCTGACCAGCTGTTCCTATTTTATTTCTAATTTTTCATTTTTCACTTACATCCACATAGTTGAGATACATATATACAGTAAGTCTTTTAACAGAAATCAGTAGCAGGCATGGTGGCATGCACCTGTAGTTCCAGCTACTTGGGAAGCTGAGGCGGAAGATGATCACTTGAACCTGGTAGTTTGAGGCTTCAGTGACCTATGATCACACCATTGCACTCCAGCCTGGTGACAGAGTTAGACTCTGTCTCTTTTTTGTGTGTGTGTGATAGAGTTTCACTCTTGTCACCCAGGCTGGAATACACTGGCGTGATCTCAGCTCACTGCAACCTCTGCCTCCTGGATTCAAGTGATTCTCCTGTCTCAGCCTCCCCAGTAACTGGGATTACAAGCATGTGCCACCATGCCCAGCTGATTTTTGTATTTTTAGTAGAAACTGGGTTTCGCTATATTGGCCAGGCTGGTCTCAAACTCCTGACCTCAAGTGATCTGCTCACCTTTGCCTCCCAAAGTGATGGGATTACAGGCAAGCACCACCATGCCCAGCTAATTTTTGTATTTTTAGTAGAGATGGGGTTTCACCATATTAGATGAGACTCTGTCTTTTTTTTTTTTTTTTTTTTGAGATGGAGTCTCGCTCTGTTGCCCAGGCTAGAGTGCTGTCTCAGCTCACAGCAACCTCTGCTACCCGATTCAAGCAGTTCTCCTGCCTCAGCCTCCCAAGTAGCTGGAATTACAGGCATAAGCCACCACATCCAGCTAGTTTTTATATTTTTAGTGGAGATGGGGTTTCACCATGTTAGTCAGGCTGGTCTTGAACTCCTGACCTCAGGTGATCACCCACTGCAGCTTCTGAAAGTGTTGGGATTACAGGCATGAGCCACCATGCCCAGCCTGAGACTTTGTCTCTTTAAAAAAAAAAAAAAATCAGCCTGGGCACAGTGATTCACACCTGTAATCCTGGCACTTTGAGGGCCCGAGGCAGGTGAATCTCTTGAGGTCAGGAGTTCAAGACCAGTGTGGCCAACATGGTGAAAACCCCATCTCTACTAAAAATACAAAAGTTAGCCGGGCGTGGTGTTGCATGCCTAATCCCAGCTACTCAGGAGGCTGAGGCAGGAGAATCGCTTGACCCGGGAGGCAGAGATTGCAGTGAGATGAGATCACGCCACTGCACTCCAGCCTGGCATCAGAGCAAGACTCCATCTCAAAAACAAAACATTCAGTAGTCCTCTGCTCCACCGCTCCCCATTCCCAGTTCTGTTTCCTGGTGGTTTCCCCAGATATTTATGCTCCGGATATGTAGAAAATAAAAAATAGAGTTGAGAAGAAGGAAAGGAGACTGACACTGCTTGACTTACTAACGTGTGTCAGGGACTCCACATATAACGCGAATGTGGAAATTTCCTGTGCTACAAAGCTTCTAAGCCATTCTGTTGAAGACTCTGGCTCAGGGATGAATGATTCCCTGTAAAGGGAAGGAAGCAGCCACACTTGATGTGCGACCCCCTAAGCAGAAGGAAGACCTAAGAAGACCTTCTCCTGGTCCTGCTCTGCTTCTCTGGGTTCTCCAAGTGCCGCAGCTCCTGTATCAGCTAAATGAATTGCTTTTATTTGTAATGCACAGGGTCTCAGCTTGCAGCAGTAAGCACCATAAAATCATGTCCACCTTAGAGAAGGAACTTAACCTGCAAAAGAGTTTTTCCTAGCGACCCAAGCCTGCTGGCTTCCTCCTTAGGTATCACTGTGTGTGAGCTCTTTCCCAGCTCTCTGCCAGCTTGCTCCAGCAAACTCCCATACCTCAGAGAAAGCTGATTATTTATCACCTTCCAGAAACTTTCTAAGTGATTTTTCTCTTCCACATTTTATGCCAACTAAGTCTTCATTGCCACCAGTCTAATTCAAAGGGTTCGTACGTTGCTTGGGTTCCAAGTACACTATCCAGGGATCATTGTAGCCCTCCGTTAGCTGCAGTTAGAAGGTTCCTGTGGAACTCTCCTTCCGGGTCAGCACACTTGACTCCATGCCAGGGCCAGTCTGTCTGAACCGCAGCATTCCAACTGTACCCCCTCACCCCCACCAGAGGCTTCTGCAGCTTTTTACTCATACAAACAAAAATAAACCTCACTACCGGCCTCTGAACTCCACAGCGGCATGCTTCCCCTGCTCCCCAAGTGTCCCATGGCTGCGAGTGGGGACTTGGCACTCTCCCCACCGACATCACTTTTTCACTCCCTGCGCATCCTGTGTCCTCCTCTTACCGTGCGACCCAGAGATCGGAATGGGACGTGACGGCCAGCACAGGCGCCGTGCACAGCTGCCAGGAATCTGACGGGTGAAATCTGGAAAAGTTGGAAGGGCAGATGCTAAGCACACACACAGCGGAAGCGCAGACACCCGCAGAAGAGTGCCTGTGGACTCCACAGGCCTCCTCGGCCTGGGTTCTTTTTAAGGGGACTGAGCCAGTCTTGTGATCCAGGTGTGACCCCCCCCCCCAGAGGCCCACTGGTACCCCAGGAGAAGAGCGAGCAGCTTTATCTCATCTCCTGAGACCCCCTAAGGGTACGCGGGGAACAGGAAGCTGTTGTTTGGTGACTCACTGGGCAGAGCCAGGTTAAGGGAAGTTGTCTGCGGCGTCCCTGGGACCGGATAATGGCAGCACAGCTCCGACCACCCTCATGTGGCTCAGCCCCACCCCACCCCCAGGGAACCAGCAGGGCCACCCCCTCTCAGAAAGGCTGTGGCCTATTCAACTTTCTAGCCGGAAGCCAGAGCTAAGAACCTGGGGAAGTTAGAGGGTCTCTGGGCCTTGCTCCTCGGTTTTTCTTCTGTCCCACCGTCAGAACACACAGGTGGGCTGTTTGCCCCCAGCCTCCCTCGGCCACCTGGCTCAAAGGCCCTCCTGCCTAATTGCCAGCAGTAGAGGTAGGATGGTATGAGGGCTCAGGAGCTGATTGTTCACATAGGGTAAAAAAATGGCAACCAGTTCCACTTCCTTGGTAGTCAGACCAGGGCTGGACGATCATTTCTCAAGGCAGGAGAACTGATGGGAGTGGACTGAGGTGGGGCAGCAGCAGAGGTGCGGTGCAAAGCTGGACCCTGAGCCCGTCACTCCAGGTGCCAGTGCTCCCGATTCTCCCTGAGCCATATGTGTTCTGTCCCTGCTCACCTAGAAAGACAGAGATTTGAGAGCCACAGTACCAGGAAAAGTGTGCCTGGCAGAGAAGAGCTAGACCAAGAACACATGGCCTGGGAGAGTGAGGGAACAAGAATGCTGATGCTCCCTCCGCAGGAGGAGAAAGGCGGACAGTGGTTTAGGAACCTGAGAGGGACCGTTTCCTGTTCTTACAAAATGCCCAAGCCAAGTCTTTTGGAATGTGTGTCACCCTCTAGGTGGCAGCCCTGTGCAGAGGGTCAGTGACCCCAAGTCCCATGGGAAGGTAGCCAGCGGTAGTGGCACCTTTCCCTTATGAAGCGAGATCAGTAGGAACACTTCAGCAGCCCTAGCCCCTTAGCTGCATTTCTCAGGCCTGCCAGTGTCCTGTAGCCTGTGCCTTCACCAGCTGTGGTGGCAGTGGCAGCAACAACTTACTCATAGGGAGAGGTCCCTGGCAGGTCACAGAGAAGCCACCCCCATCATTTGAAGGCATGCCCTTTCAGTTTTACTGTCACTGTCAGTGAAACCTGAGCAGCCTCCTTGCTGACTGTTGGTGGCCAGGGCCCAGCACTGTGGGCCCCATCTCAGTTGGCACGCACGTCCACTTCCCCTGCATCTGTGTCTCCACCAGTTACTCTGTGGCAGAAGGCCATGAGAGGGTGTGACGGGCTGGGACTGCTCTCCTGGTCCTGACAGGTTTGTGTGGGTTCCCTCTACCTCCCGCTCGGGGAGCATGCTGTCTGGGCAGATGCCAACAGACCAGTTTGCTTCTTGGCCAAGGTCCCCAGAAGAGGAAGCAGTGCAGTGGTGGCCATGTTCTGTAGTGACAGACACACCCAGAGCCTGTCTCGAAGGGCCGCTGCCACACGTGAGGCTGTTGGAGAAGAAAATCAGGCTTTCGCAAACGTGCATCTCCGGAGCTTCCCTGAGAACTGTGAAAGGCCACAGGGAGGCAGGCACTGGGCCCATGCTTGGTGGGAGGTGTAGAGGAGGCTCTTCTTCTTGGGTTCTTCCGTCCGCTTTTCGTTTTGGCGTAGTAGCTTGCACTGGTGAGCAGATGACTGGGCTGTGAAGTGCTTGGTACCCTGAGGCCATTGCTGAAGAGGCTAAGCGAAAATAAGTGACAAAGTCAGTCTAAAGAAAAATAGCAAGTAAATAAAAGTGTAGCTTGTACAGATTCGTGGCAGAGGAGCAGAAGGAGAGCAGAAAAGACTAGTGTTGAGGAAACTGCGCCAGTCAAGGCAAGGTGGCAGCAGTTGTGATCAGCCTCGGTGCTGCTCTCTGCAGACACGAGTTGGTCTGAACTCATCACATCAGGTGGACTTCCGCTGCTGCCGCAGGAGAATTTCATATTATTACTTGTTAGTATTGCTTTTTTGTATAGCCTTTGAGTTTAACTTCATTTTTTGTTGTTGCTATTTTTGTTTTTTGAGGCAGAGTCTCGCTCTGTCACCCAGGCTGGAGTGCAGTGTTGTGATCTCGACTCAGTGCAACCTCGGCCTCCAGAGCTCAGGCAGTCCTCCCATGTCAGCCTCCCAAGTAGCTGGGACCACAGGCGTGTGCTACCACACCCAGCTAATTGTTTTTGTGGAGGCGGGGTTTCAGCGTGTTGCCCAGGCTGTATTTTGTTTTGTTTTAGCTCTGCAGTGAAGTGAATCAAAATAACACATTCTGTTTACATGTTCATGTCTAGATTGAAGAGTACCCCCTTTATATGCTTCCTAGATAATGTATGTGAAACCGCTTTCATATCTAAGGAATCTAATTCTCCCTTGTTGAATTTGAGAGACCTCCTTTCTCAGCCCAAGGCTGGGTTTTACCCATGCCCTTCCCTGAGCCACTTGATCTCTATTGGTTTTGCAGTACTGTGCCCAGCCCTTGGGCCTCTCCCTCAGACCTGGCAGGGGCTGGTCATGACTCTGGAGGGAAGAGGTTCCTAGGGCAGGGTGCTGACATACCAAGCACCAAGGCCCTGGTCACCCACCTGCTCTCCGGCCTGTGCTCTGGCTTATCCCCAGCTCTGTGTCCCTGCAGGCTGTCCTGGAGGACCACAGTCAGATGAGGCAGATGGAGCTCGAAATCAGACCTTTGTTCCTGGTACCAGACACCAACGGCTTCATTGACCACCTGGCCAGTCTGGCACAGCTGCTGGAGAGCAGGAAGTACATCCTGGTGGTGCCCCTCATCGGTGAGTCAGGCGGGAAGGGCAGAGCAGCCTCGCACATGCACAGCAGCCCCAGCACACAGGCCCCACGGCCCAGAGGGCCAGGCGGCCAGAGCGCTGCTGTGCGTGTGCAACATAGGATTTGCAGGGAAGTAGGGAATGCGTGGGGCAGAGCAAATTGTTTAATAATCAAAGCAGTTCAAACGATCATGGCTGATCCGTGGCTTAAACTGCTCGAGCAAATGGACTCCTGTGTCCCAGCAACCAGAGGCTGCCTGCGCCCAGCCCTTGTTTTTATCCTTATAAAGCTTGTAGTAAAACAGCAAAGCTGGTTCCCGTTATTGGTAAACACTCAACCCTGGCAGATAACGGCAGTGCTGCTGGGTGGTCTGGCAGGGAGGCTGGGAGGATTTTGAAGTGGTTAGATGCCTTTGGTCTGATTGTCTTGTAGCTTTTCATGATCATTCTGTTGGTTCGAGGTAGCATTCTTCTGGCCAGTGTCACCCTGAGGCTAGGCCAACAGGAGCCCTCTGGAGCAAGCCCTGGCTCCTGCCTGTGGATTCCTACCACTTGGGCCCTTACCACTGTCTGGGCCTGGGTGCTGGTGCAGGGTCAGCATCTCAGGACCCAGCTAGCTTGCCAGTCCACCCTCCAGCCAAAGAGGCCCAGCTGGGCTGTCTCCACGGGCTGTCTTGGTACCCTTAGTTCTTGGAGCTCTGTGGTGGGTCAGCCTCAGGGTGGGCTCTGGGCTCGTGTCTGATGTAGCTTGACTAGCTGGTGGCCTCTGTGGAGGGAGAGGGTCCAGGAGATGATGGGGAGGCCCAGGCACTTGCACGTCCCCTCTCAGCTACTACTTGAAGCAAGTTTGAGAGCCTTGTCCTCTGGAAAAGCCAGCAGACTGGCAGTCTGCCTGCCAAGCCACCTTTGACATCCATGCCAAGATGTTCCATTGGGCCTTCCCTCCCAGTCCCAAGTGTCTTAGTGCCAGATGGGGGTGGAAACAAAGGGCAGGAAACATCCGCCCCTGCAGAGGCTGCAGAACCCTGGGGGGTTGTGGGAAACACGTTAGCACCACCTGAGAATGTTGGCACTGAAGCAGCCCTCCTCCCTGCCTCCACCCTCCCCGTCTTCCTTCCCCTCCCCATGTGGCCTGACCAGAACCTCTTAAATCCAGGCTCTGAGACCTGAGGAAAGTCTCTCTGTTCTTCAGCGGTGGAGCAGTTTGTCACCAAGGCAGAGCAGCAGAACTATCCCGTGTCCCAGGCTTTCCCTTTTCCCTCACTGGGTCCTGGGGCGGGTGCCTTTCAGGGTCGTGTGTCTCTCTGCTTTCCCACCCAGGAGGTTTTCAGGGGCAAGAGTTTTGCTGGATGGTCAGGAAATGGTACAACTGAAAGAGGCTGTGGACATCTCAGGAGCCCCCTGAGCTGGGAGGAGCCTCAGATGCCATCCCAGGCTAGCAGGGTTTTGAGTCACCAGGACTGATTGTACCCCTACTGCTCAGTCTCCTTGTTCTTGAGAGATCCAATGGAAGGCAGAGCTGTGGCCCCGGCCCTGAGGAGCCTAGGGTTTAGTAAGGAAATCCGGATTTGGTGGGGAGGGAGCAAACCCAGCAGATAGATGCAGAACAAAGAGATGACACCCAAGGGTGCTGAGAACTGACAGCTGTGCTGTGGCCACACAAGCTGGCCTCTCTCACCGGCCTCAGCCTGGCAGGTCCCTGAACGCTCTCAGGGGCTGTAAGAGGAGGGCTCCTGTTGACTGAGGCTTTCCTTGCTGCACTTATGCCCGATGCCCAGAGCAGCAAAGTGTTAAGCTGATCGCTTTCCTTTGTTTCTTGTGCTCTTTAACCTGCTCTGTGCTCCTCAGGCCTGACCCCAGCATTGAGAAGCCCCGCCCGGTGCAGAAGCACAAACAAGCTTCCTCTTTGAAGCCTGTTTAGTTTGGACGCAGGAAAGCAGATTTTGGGATAGAATACCAGTTTTTCCTGTTTGATTTCTGTTTGCTGTGCCGTAGACCCATCTACCACTGCTTCCCAACCTCAGCCACGCGTTGTGTGAGCACTGCAGCCGCAGGGTGCCGAAAGCATGGGCATTGTGTATGTGCGTGTGTGTGTGTATTCCCACATGGGCCCTTTCCAGAAAGTGTCTCTGAATACCCAGACAGTGAGTGCCAGGCTCACCATGGAACAGCGTGCTCACGCCGGCTCCCTGAGCCATGAATCACTGTGCTAAGGAGAGGCCTCAGACCCCAAACTCTCCCAGAGCCCCCAAGGAGTGCATATTTCCCACTTGACCTCAGGCTTTTGGCTGGAATTTTGGAAAGAATCTTCACCAGAAAATGAAGCCGTGTCCCAGACACATAGGCAGGCAGACAGGCACACACACACACACACACACACACACATGCAGTATCAGGGAAGGTAGATGTACCAGGGTTGCGGTTTAGAGGAATACTACCAGGGCCTTGCAGATGAGGCTATGACTATCCCTTCCTCCATGGTGGCCTCCCTGCACTCTTCCGACGGGGTAGGGGTAGAACTGTACTGCCCTCGACTGCTATGGGTGGGGGCCCAGGTTGTTGAGGAAGAATGCCTACCTTTCCCTTTAGCTACTGCATCCCCTGGCCTCTCCTGAGGGCCCTTTCACGTCGGTCCCATAACCAAGGAATGCAATAGAGGGACCAGTTTTCTCCCTCTAAATACAGCAGGTCCAGGAAATTCCTTTTAAGTTCCTCCCAAGAGGAGGGCAGGGCCCAGGAGGAGACAGAAAGGGGATAGCACTGTGAAAGTTCAAGACCCTTCTTGCCCCCACAAGCTCCCCTCCTGCCCTAGTTTCATTGAAAGACTCCTGTGGGGGAAGGATGGATTCTGGGGTCTGGGAAGGTACTGGCTGCGAAAGTGAATGGACAAATGATGGCTGAGGCTGATACCTTGTGGGGCTCTGTCTCATCAGTGATCAATGAGCTGGACGGCCTGGCCAAGGGGCAGGAGACAGACCACCGGGCTGGGGGCTACGCCCGTGTGGTACAAGAAAAGGCCCGCAAGTCCATCGAGTTCCTCGAGCAGCGATTCGAGAGTCGGGACTCCTGCCTACGAGCCCTGACCAGCCGTGGCAATGAACTTGAATCCATCGCCTTCCGCAGTGAGGACATCACTGGTCAGCTGGTGAGACCCCTCTGCGGGAAGGGAAAGCCCACAGCCAGCTTTCACAGCAAGGTCTCCAGGAAGGAAGGGCTGAAAGAGGTCCATCAGCCTCAGCTGCTGAGGGCCAGCTAGCGTGGAGCCCAGGCACAGGGACTTCCTTATCCCCAGATCACTCCGCATAGCCAGACCAGGCCAGAACAGGCACGGCGGGGTGGGGAGAGGGGAGGCGTCTGGGAGGTGGCCCTTCCCAGGGCCCCAGAGGCAGAGCATCCCTCCTCCTCCTCCTCATGGCGCCCCCTTCTGCCCAGTGGTGCTTCTCACACCTGTCTTCCTCCAGGGTAACAACGATGATCTCATCCTCTCTTGCTGCCTCCACTACTGCAAAGACAAGGCTAAGGACTTCATGCCCACCAGAAAAGGTACAGCTTTGCCCTGCCTTGGGATCATCCATCCCCTCTGACCTCCCTCAGCCTACCCATCCTCACCCCCTGAGAAGGGTTCCTCTGCTGACTCTGGCTTGGGAAGTCTAAGGAATCAGTGTTCAGGGCTGATGCACACCTGAGGCCAGACCTCCCTGTCATAGCCCCAGGGAATGCCAGGTGCACCCTGGGCCAACTAGGGATGAGCCTAGCCCAGAGAGCCCAGCTCTAGGCAGTGAGGCTTTTCACTCAGAGTGCATCTCTTTCCTTTCTTGGGTGTCCTCACTGAGTTCCCTCTGACAGCAAGAATGTCTTTATGATTCAGCGTAGCTGGTTCTGGCCATGGTCTCGTGAGCCCATCCTTCTGCAGCTCTCAGGACAGCCCCCAGGGATCTGCTCACCTTCCCACTTCTCAGTTCAGCCCTGAATGTGTGCCAGATTTCAGGCCTGCACAGAGGCGCTTCCCAGTCAATAGTGGGCTTTGTTTCCTGGTCTCTTTGGTCACAAGCTACAGCACTTTGAAGGCTAAAGGTGGAGGTAGGTGAGAGCTTGAGGACTGAGCCCTGAGCCTGGTTTTCAAGACCTTTTTGGGTCTTGAAAACAGAATCTCATCTTTGGGCCAAAGGCCCACTCTGGGGTTATCTCCCAAGTGCTTGACCACCTCACCCTCAACCCCAAGCTGTCCTTCACACATCCCTCACAGGTCAGTGACACTTAGGAGTTTTCTGCTCCAGGCTCCCAGGATTCTGACATTTTTTCTTTTGGAAGGAATTCCTAGGACCTGCCAGCTCAGTGTCATCTGCAGAGCTGATGGTTCTCAGCGTTTAGTTTCTGCCTACCTCTGAGTGGTCTGTCGTTTGCTCTCTGTCTCTGCTGCTCTCTCCTCTCTGCTCCTGTTTCTAGCCTGTGCTTTCAGGTTGCTCCGGGAGTTGACTCTCTCCTGCCTCTTCTCCCTACACTAATGCAGCCCCTCACCCCTGCATGAGTCTCTTTACTAGGGGCTGGTTACAAGCCTGTAACTGCTGTTCCTCAGGAGGGGTCCTGCCCCAGGGTTTACGTGTCATGTACCTTAGGACCAGATAGGAGTATGAAGGTGATAAAAAGGAGCCATGGCTGAGCCAAGCAGAGGAGCTTATGTTCTGCCCCCGGGAGCTTCCTGGAAGGGTACCTCCTGAGTGAGGGCAGGCAGGACTGCAGAGGCCTTGTTGGGAAGTATGATTCCGTGCTACGGGGCCCCACCCTGGCCTCAGAACTGGCTTTCTCAGCACAGACACATTTTGGCTTTGGCCCTGCTAGTCCTCCCACCCCCGACTTTACCCCAAACAGCCGACAGGGACCCATTGCCATCCTGGGGACCGCCCCTATCAGAATTACATCAGCAATGGCTGGTGTAATCAAACCTCATTTGTCAGTGTGAATTCTTAGCAGATTAACTTGTCAGATTCACAGAGAAACCGTCACTAAATGTTTATGTGTAAACGATGTTGAATTTTAAAATCATGTGGATTATGGCGGATGGGGCCTGACAAGATGACAGCCTCTGGTTTCTAACAAAGTGAAGTTACCAGCGTCAAAACAGAGGATGTTTATTGTTAAAAATGTCTCAAAGTATCCACAGAAACCCCTGCAGACCCCTGCCAGCAACATGGGGCCTTGGTTGGCCAACCTAAGGCCTGGGACGCTTCTGGTCTGAGGCCCAGGGCAGGAATGGTGGGGCTGTGACAGATGCAGCCAGCCAGCTGGGAGCACCCCTGAGGCCTGCATAGTACCACCCAGGCCCACACTGACCTGCAGAAGGCCCTGCCCAGCCAGCTGAATAGGTTCTGAGCATCCCCTTCCCCAGGGCCACCTTCCTCTCCCCTCTGCCCACCACAGCCCCTTGCCTCCCTTCACATTCCCTTCCTCCTGTCCCTTTCTCTTACCACCAGCCCCACAAACCTCTCCCTCCTGAATCTTCCAAACGCCTCCCCAGGCTGAAAGCCAGTTTTCAGCCTCCCTGCCTGGAGCTGGCAAGCCTGAAACTGCTCAGGTCAGACATGGATGTTTGCAGTCCCCATCCCCGCCAGCCCACGCAGTCAGTGAGCACCACAGGGCACTTCCTGTGCCCTGCTGTCTGCTGGACCTCCATCAGGAGGGGCCCAGCCTGGGACTGAGGAGCAGACTCGCCACCCAGGCAGGCATGCCAGGGGTAGGAATGTCACTTGTGCAAGTGCTTGTCCCTGGCTTCAATTCTCTCCAATATGTTAAAGATTAAGGAGTTAGGGAAAGAGAGGTAGTGGGGAGATTGTGCTAAAAAAAATAAGAAAAGAAAAAAGTCATATAAAAAGAATGAAAGCTATCTGTGCCACTATAGAAAGATATTTTAAGTATATAAACTCTGAGTAAGTGTGGCTAATATGATCACAATGATGTAGGAAAAAAGGCTTATACGTACAAGTGTATGTACTTGTAAATGTGCATAAAGAAACCTGGAAGGATACACAGATCTTCCTCTGGGGTACGAGACAGAGAGCTGGGGTAGGCATCCTAACTCTGCTCTTCCCTTTTCCTATCCTGTAGTGTTAGAGACTTTTGCCTGCACACATGGATTACTTTTACTTAGTAGGGGCAGTCAGTTAGCCAAAGCCTTGGTATGCCCTTGGCACAATTCTGCCAAGACCCTTACCCCCTCCTCTCCTCAGGGCTCCCTTGAGTTAACCCCTCTCCCCACATCTGGAAAACCCTGGATACATTTTCTGTTCCATCTTTAGTTTTCTACCTCTGGATGCCTAAAGCATCAACCTGCTGGCTTTCAGAGGGAGAGGACTTGTTAAAAAAAAAAAAAAAAGTGGGGGTTTTGCCAAAAAAAATTAAAAGTGGGGGGTTGGGGAGAGCTGTGTTGTGATCCAGGGCCAGCCGTGTGGTAAGGCGTAGAAAGCAAGGGGCTGCTTCTGCTCCCTCAGTTCAGGGTGCTGGGAGACAGGTCTCCAGGCTGGCGGGTTTGGGCCACCCTCAGGAACTAGTCAGAAGAGTCCTGCGTGGGAGGCAGGAGTCAAAGCAGAAGCCTGGTGCAGCCCTCTCTATACCAGTTGCAGGGGGGCGAGGGCCAAGGCTGAGAGAGCTCGGGTGGAAGAAAGGACTTGTAGAAGGGCCAAGAAATGGCTGGCGTTGGCACCCCCATCCCCAGACCACATTCTTCAGGGTGAAGAGAGCAGCCCGTGCCCCTGCCTCCTGTCCTCAGTGACAGCCTTCCACTCTCGTGCCCACAGAGGAGCCCATCCGGCTGCTGCGGGAGGTGGTGCTGTTGACGGATGACCGGAACCTTCGTGTGAAGGCGCTCACAAGGAATGTACCTGTACGGGACATCCCAGCCTTCCTCACATGGGCCCAGGTGGGCTGAGGGAGCCACACTGGGGCCCACCCCCGTGGAACCATTCCTGAAGGGCCACCAGGCGCCCAATGTAGCACAGAAGATGCCCACGTGCCTGAGCACCAATCCACCCAGACAATAAACCATCCTCTTCCAACCCACGCCGTGGCCATGCTGTGGGGGAGCTACTCCTCACAGAGCCCCTCCCAAGGATTGGGCGGAAGCTGCTGGGACCCTCCTGGGCTGCCAAGATTTAGCAGGGAGGTGGCTGGCTGCAGGAGCAGCAGCTGGGCAAGCAAGATAGGCTGCCCGTGCCCTCAGCCTTTCTCCCTCCCCTGTTTCATCCCAAGGCTGTAGGGGCCTTCTGGCCTGGAACACAGCCACTTTCTCCAGTGGAAACAGGGCAAGGGTTTTCGAGTTTCCATCAGCTGCAGTGGAATCACAGGTCCCTTTCCTCTTCAGAACCTCTGTCCTGAATGTTCAAGAGGCTTTGGTTATGTCAGGAAGCAAGTGCCCAAGGTGGGTCTCTCCACCTCCCTGTGCCTGGACTCGCCCATGGACCCCAGTGGCTTCTGGACACCGTCTCCCTAACAGCAGCCCTGGGTCCTCACCTCTTCTACCATCCACCCCAGGCACAACACACACCCATCCTGCTGCTTTTCTTCCTGCCCTTATCCATCTGGGTCCCTCAAGCTTTGCCGCTGGTTTCCCCTTGGACAGTCATGGGTCTAGAGAAAAGGGACATCTGGTCCCAGGCCCATGCTCCCTGGGTGGCCTCCACCTGCACCCTCTCTCCTCACTGGCCTTTCTTCACTCTACCTTCCTCTTCAGGAAATGTCCTCAGACTTCTTGGCTCCCCTCACCCCACCCTCCAGAATTGCCCCTCACACTCCTTGCCTTCTGGCCTCCCTGATCCGTTTTTCTTCTTCTCAGTTCCTCCCATAGGGGTTCTCACTCTGAACCGCCCTCTACTCCCCGTGGCAGGAACCTAGTACAGCTTTCCCACCCAGGGCCTTCCACCCTCAGCTCCTGTGCTGGGAGAACCTTCCCAGGTGTGGGCAGCCCACCCTGAGACCTTCCAGTGCCTGCTGTAACATCACCACCCAGAGTTGCCACCTGGTTTCTAGCTTTGCCCTCACTTCCCAGAACAGACGCAGGGGCCCTTTCCTTGCCCCTTTACCTGGTCCCTCAGTGGGGAGGCTTTTTTACCGGGAATGCATTCCTCCAACCCAGGGCCAGAGACAAGGACTTAGGGAAGACAGTGCTTTGGGTGGAGCCGGGGCAAATCTTAATGGGACCAGTGGGGGATGCCCCAGAGTCCAGGGCCTGACTGCACAGCTCTGCCCTCCCTGAGGCCCAGGACTCTGCCAGAGCAGAGGCGCTGTGCTGGCAACCCAAGGCCAGTGGTTTGGGGGTGTGAGTCCCCTAGAATCTCAGAAGGCGGGCCTCTTTGGAGTGCAGGGTCCCTGGCTTCTCCTTTAAGATCCTCTCCCCAGCCCATAGGCAGAGAACTGGGGGTTGGGAGGGAGACCCATCTCTCCTTGCTGTCCCATTTGCAGCACTGGTGTTGTTTCCTTAATAAATTTTTAGTTATGAAACATACCTGACCTTTTGCTGATCTGTTTCTGGGACTGGGGAGGGGAGGCAGGCCCATACCTCTGCACCTGTGTGAGGGTGGCCCTGTCTGGCCCCTCCCAGCAGGTGCGGCCACCCAGGCCCTTGTGCAAGGGCAGAAGAGAGAGCGGGGGTCGGGGTCCTTGGTTACTGCTTTATTGCTGTTTGGTTCGAATATAGAAAATGGAAGCGGCTCTGGAAGAGCCTGTGTACAAGGTAGGAAATATACAAACTAAGAGGAGGGAGCTAAAGAGACCGCGTTCCAGCCCAGCCTAGCCTGGGCTCGGGATGGGGGGCCACCGGGGCGCATGCAATAAATATGGTCCGGGGCCCCAGGGAAGGGAGGGGACACCGTGGGAGTGGGTGAGCTGGTAGGCCAGGGCTCTTAAACCTCTTGACTCCAGAACTCCCCGCCCTCGGTGGTCGAGGAAGGAAGGGTTGGCCCTGGGGCTAGTGCCACTTGTGCAAAATGAGGAACTTCACATTATCAGTCCCGGGGTGGGGGGGGGGAGCGGGGTGCGGGGGGGCCCTCCAGCCGGCTCAGTCCCCTCCCCACTCCCCAGCTCTGCCCAACGCTCCGACCCCAGCGGGGAGATTCACAGTGAGAATGGGTGTGGTCGCAAGGGCCGGAGGTAGGGCCAGGAGTGCCCCAAAAGTGACACCCCTCCCCCTAAGAGCAGCGCGGAGCCAGGGGAGGGGGCCAACGAACCACAGGAAGAGGCGGGGAGGAGCCTGGGGTCTCCTTTGGTCAAAGCTGATATCAAAAATATAGATTTCCCTTACCCCATCCCACCCCCGTCCCGGGGTTCCTCCCCCCACCCCCGAGCTAAGGCACAAAGCAGTGAGGCCAGGTGAGGCCGCCAGAGGTTGAGCCGCCACTGCGGAGACGCAGTCGCGGGGCTGGGGTTGTCCCGGGCGGGCGCGGTTGGCCTGCGCTCCGCCCCCGCCGCTCCCGGGGTACAGGCCCGGGCCGCGCAGCAGCGACTGGGTGGGCGGGCGAGGGACGCACTAGGTGGGAGAGAAACGGTCTATGGTCCGGCCGTCGGGCCCGGCCGCCAGGTGGGCGCCCTGGCTCAGCACCTCGGCCGCCTTGTCGGGACTGAGGCCCAGCTCGGCCGTGAACTTGGCCAGTGGGTAGAGGCTCTCCAGCGCCACCTTGGGGTCGTGCAGGAAGTGCGTGGTCTGAGCCAGCAGCTCGGCCGCAGCCGCCTTGTCCTGCTGCTTCAGGCTCAGCTGCTCGGCCGTGAGGCGGGCCACGGCGAAGACGCCCTCGGGGAAATCGAGCTTGCCCTTGCCGTCCGGGCCGGGGACGCCGGGGAGCCCCCCCAAACCCGCCAGCGCCCCGGCCGCGCCGGCCGCACCCCCCACGGCGTGCATCTTCATGTGGCTGATGAGGTTGCGTTGCTGCGCGAATTTGCCGCCGCACACCTGGCACTCATAGGGCTTCTCGCCGGAGTGGATGCGCATGTGCTCGGTGAGGCGGTACTGGCGCGTGAACCGCATGCCGCACGCATCGCACGCGAAAGGCTTGAGGCCCAGGTGGCTGCGCATGTGGCGCGTCATCGTCCCGCGCTGCGTGAACTTCTTCCCGCAGATGGTGCACGGGTACGGCCGGGTCAGCCAGTGCGTCTTCTCGTGCTGCCGCAGCGTGGCTGGGTCCTTGTAGCTCTTGTCGCACGACGCGCAGCGGTAGGGCCGCAGCAGCTCTCCCAGGCCCCCCGGAGCCCCGGCGACCTTGTCCCCGCCACCTCCGAAAGGGGGGCCGAGGCCGGCGGCCCCCGCGGCCACTTCGGCCGCCTCGGCCCTGCCGTACAGCGCCTCCTCCTCCTCCACGTGCGCCTCCACGTGCGCGTTCAGCTGCTCGGAGCTGGGGAAGCCCTTGCCGCACGGGATGCACACGTACAGGTTGTCGCCGAAGCTCTCGGGCTCGCCGTAGGCCAGGTGTGGGCAGGGGTAGCCCTCGAGGTGGCCACCGGGCGGGCTGGGGTCCTCGCTGCTGCCGGTCTCCTCGCTGCTGCTCTTGTAGTCGTCGCCATCGCCACCTGCGCCAGGCCCGTCCAGGCTGCCTGGGTAGCGCGGCGGCGGCGCCAGGCCGAGCGGGGGTCCCCCGGGCGAGACGGCCGCGTCCCCACCGCGCTCTTCGCAGCGCTCGCTGGGGGAGCCGCGCTCCCGGCCCAGCTCATCGCCATAGCTACCCAGACCCGGCTCGTGCTTCATCCAGCGGTAGAGGAGACTTGTCCCGTCGGGGCGGCCGGGGGGCTCGGGTCCCGGGCTGCCGCTGCCGCCGCGAAACGGGTCCGAGGGCGGTGCGGCCTCTTCCAGCTTCTGGAAGGGCAGCGGCAGCGGCGGCAGGACGAGCGGCGGCTCCTTGTAGGCGGTGGGACCGGCGCTGGGAGGGCTGTCCGGGCGTGGGGGCAGCTCTCGCTCAGCCAGCGGCCGCTCTGGCGCCGCGGAGCCCGGGGGGCTCTTTTTGGACAGGTCCAGGCCGCACAGAGGGGAGCAGCGGCGCTCCGAGACACAGAGGGCGGCGGCCGGGCCGGGCCCCGAGGCGTACAGCTCGGCGCAGTGCGTGTTGACGGCGGCCTCGGGGCCCGGGGGAGGCTCCGCGGCGGGCGGCGGCGGAGGCCCGGCCGGGGACGGGTAGCAGGTCTGGATGACCGGCGTGGCGGCCCGCAGGCCCCTGCCCGGCCGGCCGTAGGGCGCGTAGCCGCCGCCGCCGCCGCCACCACCCCGCAGGTGGCAGTACTTGCCGTGGCGCTTGAGGCGCTTCTTGCACAGAGCCACGAGGTCGGGGATCTGCAGGTAGCTGGCGGCGGCCAGCACAGCGCCCAGGCTCGGCTCGGCCCCCGGGGCCACGGCTGCCGCCGCCGCCGCCTCCGCGCCGTCAGCCAGGCGGCCGGTGTAGATGAAGTCCAGCACCAAGCGGAACACGGCCGGGCTCACCATGTCATGGTCCAAGTTGAGCAGGTTGTCGTGCACCACCAGGGACTTGAGGTAGGCGCTGCTGGCGGCCAGCACGTTCTTGTGCGCGCGGAAGAGGGCGTTCTGCACCACGATGATCACGTCGCACAAGAAGCCCTTGGTGCGCTGGCTGTTGAGCTGCAGCAGCAGCTGCCGGGAGTGTCCGGGCGCCTCCATCGTGTCCAGCATCGTCTGCCCAGCACACTCTCCTGCGGGGACACACACTGGCCGGTGAGAGCATGCGGCGCTGGCCGCCTGGCCCCAGCCCGGCACGTCTCTCTCCACTTCCCCTTCCTCAGCTGAGCGGGGGCATCAGCACTGCGGCCTGGGCACAGGCGAGGACCCGCCGCCCTCTGCAGTGGGAGCCCAGGCCTGCCCGCCCGGACTGGGAGAAAGAGCAGGACCAGGGCGCCCGCCGGCGGAGGGCAGAGGGCGGAGGGGAGGCCAGGGCGGCCTGCACGCCCAAGGCCCAGACGCCGCGGGGCACCCGGCTGGGCGCTGGGGCTTCCGAGGAGAGAACTGTTCGGGCGAAGTGACCCTCTGGGAGACAGTTACCCGATTTAAGTAAAATGTCCGCTTCGGGAAAAGTCATTCAGGGCGGAGAAGTTTGCCCAAGTAGGGAGAAAGGGAGCCGGGCAGCGAGCGCCTCCCGCCTCGGTAGAAGTTGCCCCAGCTGGGGGAAGTGATACGGAGGAGGGGAGTGCGATGCCCGCCCTGGCGCCGCCCTGGCCAGGGGCTGTCAACCCTCGGTCGGGGCCGGGGCAGAGGCCGCGCGGGGAGCGGAGGCAGCAGCTGCCGCGGCAGGCAGAGCGCGAAGGCCCGGCCCGGCGCGGGGAGGGCGTTATATCGGGGCAGGAGGCTGAGGCAGGAAGCAGGTGGGGGGGAGGGGGGAGCCACGCAGCTCCCAGGGGAGGGAGGGGGCAGCGCCCCGGGCGGGCACTGAGCTCAGCCGGCTGCGGCCCTGACCCGGGCCTGCGCCCCACCCGCGTCCCGATCTCGGCCTGGGCCCTACACGCGCGGGTCTGGCGCCTCCCTCCGCGGCTCCACCGGCCCCTTCTCCCCCGGAACTCCGCCACCCCAAACTTAGGGAAAAGTTTTCCAACTGCAGACAAGGCGGGAGGAGCGCGCCGGCCCCAGGCCCCCGGCTCGCAGCTCTTCCTCGCGGCCTTCAATTCCGGCGGTAGATCCGGGGCCGAGCCCCGAGTCCCCTGCCCGCGGCTCGCTCGCCCGCCCGACCCCGTTCCCCTCCTGGCCCGCGGGGCTCCGCGGCCCGTTACCTGTGGCCCCGGCGAGCCGGGATCCCCTCCCCGCGGCGGTGGCAGCTCCTAGCCGGTGTCCCACCCGCCACTGCCAGGCCCCGAGCTGTGCCAGGGCAGCGCCCCTGCCAGCCCCGCCCGCCGGCTCCCCTTCCCTTCCCCTCGCCTCTGCAGCCCATGTGCGGGCAGAGCCGGCCCTGGGCCGCTGACCCCGCCGTGAACCCGGAGCGGAGCGGCGGCCAGGCGGTCCCGAGTCCGACAGGGACGACACCCGGAGCCCTGAGCGCTAGCCGCCAACCCGCGATGGGGCGCCCGCGCCAGAGGATGCGCCCGAGGCGGCGACGCGCGAGGACCGGGCTGTCCCGGGCCCCCGTCCCTCCCGGTCCCCGGCTCGAGGACCCACCTGGGGGGCATGTCGAAAGCCCCGGGCCCGGCTGCCGGCGGATCCAGGGGGGACGTGGCTGCGCTGCCCTCCGCCCGCCGGGCCCCCGGTCGGTCTGTCCTGCTGGTCCGTCCTCCCCGGGTCCTGGTCGCGTCTCAGCCCCGCCGCGCTTTCCGCACACTCTTATCTGGAGCGGCCCGGGCCGGCAGGCGCCGCTGCGGCTATGGCGCCACCTCGCGGGCGCGCAGGACTCTGCGGGCCAGGCCGCCGCCTTCCTCCCGCGCACCTGGGATGGAGACGCACAGATGCTGAGCGACGGGGAGGGGCCCACCCCGCCCACCGCGCCCCATCCTCAGGCACGCCCTCCCACACGTGCCCATCTGGCATCCCGACCCCGGACACGTGAGCCCTGGAAACCCTGGGCTTTGAGCTGAACGCTCCCATGTACGTATTTCTATATACACAGCCCCAGTTCGGAAAAGCCCTGCCCGCAACGACGGGACTCTGGTGGGAGGGGAGAGGTTATCCTAAGCAGGAGTAGCCAAGCTCTCCGGGAACTCTCCGAGGACGATACCGTACGGTACTGTCCACTTGGACGCACGACCCAACACACCCACCCTCACTCAGGCGCATGGATTCGGTGTGCGTGGCATGAACCGGTTTGTCCCAGCCCTCTCCAAGCACTGTCACTCCAGGCGTGTTTCCAGGCCCACACCTGCCCCTCCCCGCAGCCCTGGCACTCTGGATACTCCTGGGGCAGCCACGTAGGGCCCTCTGGGAACCTGGGCAGAGATGTTACCCACACAGCCTGCCTGAACTTGCGGGTCTCCTAAAGAAGCCCACAACGAGCCTTCACGGCGACTGGAAAATGGCTGGACAGCGCCTGGGGAAGGGCGGGCCGCAGAAGTAACCCCGGGGCCCTAGAATCCCCACCTACGCCATTGTGTAGAATCCCGCGTGGACTTTTTCTCCAACCCACCCGCCCGAAGGAAACGACAGGGGTGCCAGCGGCTGGGACCCCGCAAGGTCCCGCGCCCCACGTGAAGGTCAGGTGTGTAGGTGACGCGTCTTCTAGGAAGAAGGGGACCCCGCACTGGCGCGCGGCTGCCGGCACTACCATCCGGAAGTGGCCCCGTGCGGCCCCGCTGCGCACCCAGCCTCTTGCGAACGCCGGATCTCCGCGGCCCACGCTCCGCCTCCGACCTGCACCTCCTGACCCCCGCCCACACGCGGCGTGGAGCGGGGGGTGGGGGCTCCCCGAAAACTCCGCCGCTTCCGATTGGCTGTGCCTCCCTCTGTCGCGGAGTGCTAGGGGCCGAGGCGCAGCGTTTCCATGGCAACCGATGAGGTACGCCGGGTTCCCGTCCCTCCGAGGCCTTGGAGAGCTTAGCAACCGCCCTCGCCGCCCCACGCGCTGTCCTCTGGACCCCACAGCCCCGCCAGAGGTACCAGCTGAGTCACCGGGCGAGGGGCAGCCGGCGCGACTTATCAGCGCCCCCCCGAGCGACACTCACAGCCGGCGGCCTCTCCCCGCCGGCTCAGCATCTGTGCGCCTGCAGCCCAGGTCTCGGGCGCCCCCCGGAGGCTCCAGTTGCTGCGCAGGCGACCTCACGGCCTCGGTGCCCAGCGGAGGCTTCGGTCCTAACCAAGTTCGCCTGATTCCCGCCGCTGCCCGAGTCCGCCCCTCTCTCTGCTTCCGCCCGGGGTTCTGGATCCATCTTACCCACGTCCTCTCCAGCGTCTCCCCATAGCATCCTCACTGGAGAAGCAGTGAGGTCCCAAAGAGGAAAACGGAGGCCTCCGGAGCTGATGGTCTCTAGGGAAGACGAACCCCGACATCTCGGCCGAGGGATGTGCTGCGGCCTGAGATGGAAGTTACAGAGTGTTGAGGGGAGGTGGAGAGGCTCCTCAGAAGTGCTCCTAGAGCTGGGCTTTGACGGATGAACAGTTCTCCCACTGAGCAGGAAGGCATTTGTAGATAGAACCCCTGGGACAAAGGCTAGCGGCAAGAAAAGGGGAGCTCGAGGAGGCCAAATCCCAGAGCATGCAGGACCTCTGACCCCATCTCCTTTTATCTTTTCTCCTTTTGACAAAGTCAGATGCCCCCCTTCCGAAGAGCCCCTCCGCCCCATGTGTCTTGTGCAGTGGAGTCTGTGCATTGCTGACCTGCCCCAGGGGTCTGCTGGGCCCACAGTCTTTATTCTTTAGCGTTTCCCCCGCCATCTGCTCCCCAAGTTAACTTACTGCCCTCACCCGCCCCCGTCCTCAAGCCCTCATTGCATCGGCGAGGGAGGATCTCACAGCCCTGCCCCAGTCCAGGCAGTGTGAGGGACTCCTTGCCCTCCTGTGGACTTCACTCTTTGCTCTTCTCTCCCTGCCCCGCTCTTCCGGCCATGCCTTGCACAGCCCCTCCCCATGCTGGTGCAGCTCCTTGTCTGAACACCCTTCCTCCCCCCTCTCCCATTTAGAGCCTTCCTCGATCTCTATGGAGCCAGGCCGGGCCAGGACCATGCATTTGCCTCCTCCCAAGCAGCGGGACTGCCCTACAAGTCAGGGGCTCTCCCCGCCAATTCTGGCCTCCAGAACATTAACTCCTCCAGGAAATGGTCCTCCTCATCCCCTCCTGGCCGAGTTGCCGTGTCCCTGGTCTCCTTTACGCTTTACCACCCTAACGTGAGCTCTCTGATCGTCCATCGTGCCACAAATGGTCCGAGGGTGGGCCCTGGCTGCTAGGCTCAGGGGCGTGGCACTGACAGCCTTTCAGCTCCCCCTGGCTGAGGCTGCCCATTCCTCTCACTCCTACCTCTGGCGCGTCCCCCCAGCTCCCTCAGAGGGTCTCGTTCCTCATTTCTGGGGAGGCTCGCCCACCTTCCCCAACCTCTTCCCTCAGTCTCCAGCTCCTGGGGGGGAACCTGAACCTCCGCTGGGCCTTTCCTCCCAGGGTCCAGGCTCCTCCGCTAAAGACCCCTGGGCCACCTTCCGATCCCCAACTCTTCTTCTCCCGGCCAGGACGCTACAGCCCTAGCTGCGCCCCAGGCCCCTAACGGGAGCCCAGCTTCCTCTCCTACCCGCCCCGCAGGACGACAGGGTGACGACACTGCAGTGACCGTGCGAGGTGTGACGGCAGAGCCGTCAGGTCCGGGAACTGAGGAGGGGGCAGGGGCGGCCCGGCGAAGACCCCCAGGAGCCGCGGGGCTCCGGAAGGAGAACGTGGAAAAGCACGCCGCGCCTACCCCCGCGCCGCCTGCCGACCCCAGCCCCTGGTTCCGGAAAGTGAACCCCTTGTCGGCTGGGCAGGGCCACGGCTCCCCCCACCCGGTCGCTGCCTCCGCGCTCCTCCTCCCGTCCCGGCTCCCGGTCGCCTCGGTCCCCACCCCCCGCCTCGCCACTATAAATAGCCCCTCTTCCCATTTCCTAAATTCCCCGCTGACGTCGGCAGCGCGTCAGTGTGTAGGAGCCGCGGCCGCATGAATGAGCCGCCGCACGAGTACTACGCGCGCCTATAAAAGCCGCCGCGCCGGTCAGGCTGCGGGAGGCGACCGGGCAGTGGCGACAAGGCCCGCAGGTAAGCGGGACTAGCCGGCCACGATGCGCAGAGGTGCGGACGGGTGGGAGGTGGAGGGCGGGACGGGCGGGGGGCGGCCCTGAGTGGGCACGGGGCGGGCGGGGGACACCGGGGTCCCCTCACGGCGGCAGAGCCGGGCCGGAGACCCACACCAGCCCGCGCGGCACCTGCCGGCGCCCGATGGAGACGCAGCTACTTGGAGGAGCATCGAGCGGAGGACCGACCTCAGAGACCCCCCCCCGGCTTTCCTGGGGCTCCCGCGCCATCCTCCCAGGAAAGTGGGGCGAAGGTGCTGGCGCCCCAGGAGACGCGCCCCCTCTTCTCCCTCCCTGCGGCGCGGTGACTCAGCCTCGCTGCCCGGGCCGGCTGAGCCGGGCGCAGGCGAGAGACAGACGCCCACCCCCGCCTCCCGGGGCCTCCTGGGACTACCCCGCCCCGCAGGCCTCGGGGCGCCCCTCCCCGGCCGGTCCCGTCCAGCGGGTCCCGCGGCGCCCACGACTTCCCGCCTTTGCGAGAGGAGCTGTCCTCTCAGGACCAGGGGGCGGGGCCTCGCCAGGGCGCGCCACGCCCCCGACGCCGGAAGTGTTCCCGCTGGGACATCTTTGACGTCACGACCCTCTGACGTCAGCAGCCGCGTGCCCGTCCGCGAGCGCCGGGCGGAGCAGGGCGGGAGACGCGGGGGAGGCGGAGCAGCAGCGCCCCCAACTGGGGCGACCGGGGCACCCCGCCCGGACAGCGCGCCGGCACCTTGGCTCTAGACTGCTTACTGCCCGGGCCGCCCTCAGTAACAGTCTCCAGTCACGGCCACCGACGCCTGGCCCCGCCCCAGGACTGCGGCCCCGGCCGCCGCCGCCGCGCCCAGCGACCCCCGTCCCTGTCCCTCAGGGCCCCGCCCCCGGGCTGCCGCTGTCCGCGGTGCTGACCAACGCAGGGGCCGCCATCGGGCCGCCCCGTGCCGGCCCCCAGGGGCTGCAAGGGGCGGCGGCCCACGCGCGCTCCTCGGCCCCCGCTGGCCCTCCCGCGGTCCTGACGTAAGCCCGCCCCGCGCCGGCGCTGTCCGCGCGCCCCGCCCCCGCGTCTCCAGGGCAACCGTGGCTTTCGATTGTTACTGTGGGAACTGGAGGTAACAGTCTACAGCCATGGTCGCCCCGCAGCACGCCCACGCGCCGCGCCCCGAGCCGCGGGCTAGGACGCCAAGCAGGAGGAGGCGGGGGCGGTGAGTCAAGATCCCACGTGCCCGCGCGGGAGGCGGCCCCGGGGGCTGGCGGCTGAGTCCCCAGAGGCTCGAGCGCGCGGGGCCTGAGGAGTGCGTCAGGCGGCCAGCCTGAGGCCGTCCTGTCCTCCCAGCCAAGGTATCCCAGCCAGGGCTCGGCGGGAGAAGGGGTAGGGCTTGGACTCGGATTCTTTTGGTCTCAGTGAGAGGGAAGCCACGGGGACCGGGAGGCTTGGAAGGTTTGCCTCCTGGGCCCTGAAGAAAGTAGAGGGAGGAAAGTGTTATGAAATACGCCACCGCCCGTCCTTCCAGGAACCTCTGGCTGACGTGGGCATTGGGCGAAGATTAAACCCGCAGCCTCCGGTCCCTCCACTCCCACTTTTCCCTCTGAGCTAGGAGACTAAGAAGGATCCCCAACCCTCTGGAAGCCAGTGAGCTTGTAAAGTTAACGTGGTCAGTGTCTGAACAGCTCAGCATTCTCACCTCAGCCTATCTCTAGGTGCTGGATTTTAATTTGAGACAGTTTCTCAAATTAGCCCTAAAGGGGAGTGAATACCACAGGGGCTGAAGTCCTCTGGTGCGGGTGGAGTGTGAACAAGGACCTCTTTAAAAACTGTGTTTCCCGCCACTGCCGACATCACCCACCGCAGGGGATGTCTATTGAGTATCAGGTGTGGGACTTCCCCAGAGAATGCTGGAAATGGTTAACGCAACCCAGCCCACCACACTTAATTCATAATTTCTTAGCGTCTCAGGCCTCACCCCGCTGCTCTTTGAACTATTCTAAGACAGGTGCTTGTTAGCTAATCAGCACCCACGTGTTCTCTATCCTCCCACTGCCCCAGGGCCCCGAGGTCTTGCTGATCAAAGCGCTCTGGCTTCTGGTGGACTTGGGGGTGGGCTGCAGTGCGTGCTGCTGGAGGAAGCCGGACGTCCCACCTGGCTTCGTCATCAACTGGTGGTTAAGACCCACGTTGTTTCTGAGCTTTCTGTCAAATGGGATGATAATCTCTTCTCTTTGGCAGGTGCATTGTGAGGATTAAATATGATCATTTAAGTAAAAATCCGAAAACATAATGTTATTTTCATCTTAAATATTCTGTTAGGCTACGACGTGTTTGTGAGGGTAATGTGGGGAGGGGACCCCAGCTCTGGGCACTTAGGCAGAATAAACGGGATGCAGGGGGTTTTAGGCTACATATATTTATTGCCTTATATATATTGTATGTTATACATACTTTTTTTTTTTTTTTGAGATGGAGTCTTGTTCTGTCCCCCAGGCTGGAGTGCAGTGGCGCCATCTCGGCTCACTGCAACCTCCACAACCCGAGTTTAAACCATTCTCCTGCCTCAGCCTCCCGAGTAGTTGGGATTACAGGCGCCCACCACGCCCGGCTTTTTTTTTTTTTTTTCCTCTCCGTATTTTTAGTAGAGACAGGGTTTCACCGTGTTAGCCCGGCTGGTCTCTATATCCGGACCTCATGATCTGCCCGCCTCAGCCTCCCAAAGTGCTGGGATTACAGGCGTGAGCTACCACGCCCGACCCCAAACTTTTTTTTTCCTTCTGAGACAGTCTTGCTCTATCTCCCTGGAGTGCAGGGGCACAATCCCGGCTCACTGCAACCTCGGCCTCCTGGGTTCACTCCAGAGAGAACAGGCCTTGGGCTGTTGAGTGGTTCCTTGCTAAGGGGCTCTCTAAGAGCTTTAGGAGTTCAAGGTGGAATGAGAGATAGAAAAGACAAATGGTGGCCGGGCGCGGTGGCTCACGCCTGTAATCCCAGCACTTTGGGAGGCCGATGCGGGTGGATCACAAGGTCAAAAAATTGAGACCATCCTGGTCAACATGGTGAAATCCCGTCTCTACTAAATATACAAAAAATTAGCTTGGCATGGTGGCGCGTGCCTGTAATCCCAGCTGCTCAGGAGGCTGAGGCAGGAGAATTGCCTGAACCCAGGAGGCGGAGGTTGCGGTGAGCCGAGATCCCGCCATTGCACTCCAGCCTGGGTAACGAGCGAAACTCCGTCTCAAAAAAAAAAAAAAAAAAAAAAAAGACAAATGGTTGGGGTGTTCTGAGAAGAGGTCAGAATGTGGTCAGAGGGGAAAGAACCAGGGGATTGACCAGACAACACCAGCAGAGTTGTTTAGCATCTTAGAAATCATTTAGGGGCTGGGCACAGTGGCTCACGCCTGTAATCCCAGCACTTTGGGAGGCCGAGGCAGCTGGATTACCTGAGGTCGGGAGTTTAAGATCAGCCTGGCCAACATGGTGAAAGGCCATTTCTACTAAAAATACAAAATTAGCCAGGCACAGTGGCGCATGCCTGTAATCCCAGCTACTTGGGAGGCTGAGGCAGGAGAATTGCTTGAACTCTGGAGGTGGAGGTTGCCGTAAACCAAGATTGAGCCTTTGCACTCCAGCCTAGGCAACAAGAGCGAAACTCCTCTCTCAAGAGGAAGGAAGGAAGGAAGGGGGAAAAAAATTAGGCTGGGCACAGTGGCTCACACCTGTAATTTAAGCACTTTGGGAGGCTGAGGCAGGTGAATCATGAGGTCGGAAGTTCAAGACCAGTCTGACCAACATGGTGAGACCCCGTCTGTACTAAAAATACAAAAATTAGCTGGGTGTGGTGGTACATGCCTGTAATCCCAGCTACTGAGGAGGCTGAGGCAGGAGAATCATTGGAACCCAGGAGGCGGAGGTTGCAGAGAACCAAGATTGCGCCACTGCATTTCAGCCTGGATGACAGAGGGAGACTCTGTCTTAAAGAAAAATACCTAGCTGTGCACACCTATAGTCCCAACTACTTAGGAAGTTGAGATGGGAGGATTGCTTGAGGCTGGGAGCTCGAGGCTGCATGGAGCCATGATTGCACCACTACTCCAGCTTGGATGACAGTAAGACAGTCTCAAAAAAAAAAAAAAAAATCGCCATTTAGGGCTGGGAGATGTGACTCATGCCTGTAATGCTAGCATTTTGGGGGTAGGGGGAGGTGGAGGCTGGAGGACTGCTTGAGCCCAGGAGTTCAAGACCAGTTTGGGCAACATAGTGAGATTCCATCTCTTTAAAAAAAAAAAAAAAGCCAGTGTGGTAGTTTGCACCTGTAGTCTCAGCTAAACTACTGAGTAGGCTGAGGCAGGAGGGTTCTTGAGCCCAAGAGGTCAAGGCTGCAGTGAGCCATGGAAACTGGTCCTGCACCCTGGGTGACACAGGTACACCCTGTCTTCAAATGATAAAATAACCCAGCCTGGCCAAGATGGTGAAACCCCCATCTCTACTAAAAATACAAAAATTAGCCAGGCATGGTGGTATGCGCCTGTAATCCCAGCTACTGGAGAGGCTGAGGCGGGAGAATCTCTTGAACCTGGCAGGCAGAGGTTGCAGTGAGCAGAGATTGTGTCATTGCAGTCCAGTCTGGGCAACCAAGCGAGACTCCGTCTCAAATAATTAAATGAATGAAAATGCTATTCCTATCCTTCGGACCTCATTTTCCTTAGCTATAAATTGAAAATGTTTAACCAGTGATTCTTCTGGGAAGCTTACTCCCCTCCCTGGTGGGTTGCATGAGAGTCACGCTAGAGGCTTATTTTCCAGTAATACACCCTCACCGGAGACTTTTCTTCAACCCCTAAGGCAGTGATTTTTCAAATACCTTTCTTGAGAATGATGGGTCAATTTGCCAAAATGGAGATTCCTGCGTCCCAGTGATTCTGACTCAGTACATCTGGAGTTGGTTACAGAATTCAAGGTTTTGTTTGTTTGGTTTTGGGGTTTTTTTTAAACTTTTTATTTTTATTTAGTTGAGTCAGAGTTTTGCTGTTGTTACCCAGACTGGAGTGCAATGGTACGATCTTGGCTCACCGCAACCTCCGCCTTCTGGGTTCAAGCAATTCTGCCTCAGCCTCCTGAGTAGCTGGGACTACAGGCGCGAACCACCATGCCCAGCTAATTTTTGTATTTTTAGTAGAGACGGGGTTTCACCTCGTTGACCAGGATGGTCTCAATCTCTTGCCCTCGTGAGCCGCCGCACCTGGCCTAACTTTTTAAAGACGGGGTTTTACCATGTTGGTCAGGCTGACTTTGATCTCCTGACCTCAGGTGATACGCCCGGCCAATTTTAGGTTTTTTTTTGAGACAGTCTCACTGTCACCCAGGCTGGACTGCAGTGTCCCAATTTCGGCACACCATAACCTCTGCCTCCTGGGTTCAAGGGATTCTCCTGCCTCAGCCTCCCCAGTAGCTAGGATTACAGGTGTGCGCCACCATGCCTCACTAATGTTTGTATTTTTAGTAGAGATGGGTTTTTGCCATGTTGGTCAGGCTTGTCCTGAATGCCTGACCTCTGGTGAACCACCCACAATCCAAACACCTTGGCCTCCCAAAGTGTTGGGATTACAGGTGTGAGCCATCATGCCCCACCAGAAGTCAGGTTTTTATTTTGTATTTTTGAGATGAGTCTTGCTTTGTCACCAGGCTAGAGTGCAGTGGTGAGATATCAGCTCACTGCAACTTCCACCTCCCGGGTTCAAGTGATTCTCTTGCGTCAGCCTCCCGAGTAGCTGGGACTACAGACACCCACTACCATGCCTGGCTAATTTTTGTTTTTAGTAGAGATGGGGTTTTCACCATGTTGGCCAGGATGGTCTCGATCTCAACCTCGAGATCCACCCACCTTGGCCTCCCAAAGTGCTGGGATTACAGGTGCGAGCCACCGTGCCCAGCCCAGAATTCAGCTTTTAACAAATGATCTGGATGTAAATGGCCCACAGAATCTGTGCATTGGGGGTGGGGGAAGGGCACAACCCCCCAAGTCTGTCTTGCTCCTGGACTGATAGGAAGTGAAGTGCTCCACTTGCTGAGAACTAGTAACCCCAGGTTTCCTTCTAGCTTGGACACTGGTTCTCAGGAGGAATCCTAACCCCTACCAGGAGCCCTTCTGCTCCACCAAATACTGCTGGGCTCTACCCACCCTACTTCTCATTTTAAGCCTTAAAATTCACTCCCCATTATTTCTGCCCCCCTCTCTACTTTCATCCTCACAAGAATCCCATGCAGCTGGGGTAGACGAGTCATTTTCCTCCCTTAGGCCCACGCTAAAGGGGCAGCCTACGAGCGCCACGAGGGTAAGGGAGCCCTGAACTGCAGATCAATCATTTCCAGAAAAGCCAGAACTCTGAATTTTTCTGTGCAATTTCTGAAATTTTAAATCAGATTTTTTTTTCTGAAATTCAGTGGATCTGATACCACAGGACTGTGTGATCAATCCATACCAGAATTTCCTCCTTTTGCTAAAGAAGATTCCTTAAATCACCAAGAACAAGGCAGAGGCCAACTGAAGCAAGGGAGAACCATCTCACCCCTCCCAACACACACTTTCCACACCCAGTAGGTCGAGTCTGTGTCTGGGTGGATAATTCCTGTTTTTGTTTTTGTTTTTTAAAATCTTGGACAGCTTCTCTCTGTATTGAGGAACCTAGAACTCTGGGTAACTTAAGGGGTATCAGTCTGGTTGTCAGTAAAAAGGTGCCAAAGGATTTGTGCTGTATCCCCTAACCACAGTTCCTGCTCCATCGCTTAGCTCCTTGGCAGCTATGTCTGATGGCTAGATAGGAGTTGGTGTGATCTTCCAGAAAAAGAACAGGCGTCTTGTCTTGCAGAGGCGGGAAAGAAGTCAGAAAGCAGTGTGTGTGTGCGCGTGCGCACTGACTGGGGGGGGAGGGGGAGGGTTCTCAGGTGGTACTGGCAGTGGGAGGGAAATCATTTAAGGGTGGCAGTTGGCCAGGTGAGGTGGATGACACCTATAATTCCAGCACTTTGAGAGGCTGGGCAGGTGGATTGCTTGAGCTTCCAAGTTCAAGACCATCATGCACATGGTCAAACCCCGTGTCTACAAAAAATACATTAGCTGGGCTCGGCAGTGGACACCTATAGCCCCAGCTACTCGGGAGACTGAGATGAGAGGATGGCTTAGGGCTGCCGACTGTGCTACTGCACTCCAGCCTGGGTGACAGAGTCAGACCTTGTCTTTAAGAGGGCTGGGTGTGGTGGCTCATGCCTGTAATCCCAGGACTTTGGGAGGCCGAGGAGGGCGGATCATTTGAGCTAGAGAGTTTCAAGACCAGCCTGACCAATATGATGAAATCCCGTATCTACTAAAAATACAAAATTAGCTGGACGTGATGGCATGTGCCTGTAATCCCAGCTATTCAGGACACTGAGGTGGGAGAATCACTTAAACGTGGGAGGCAGAGGCTGTGGTCAGCTGAGATCATGCCACTGCATTTCAGCATGGGCAACAGAGCTAAACTCCATCTCAAAAAAAAAGTAACTGGCTCTGCTCCACCTGGTGCAACTGCGGCTCGGAGGCGACGGGAGTTATGTCGGCCCCGTTTGAGGAGGAGTGGGGTGGTTCTGTGTGGGACCCCATGGGGCCAGTAGTCCCAGACCCTGGAGGAGGTGTTCATTGAAGTTCAGGTGCCGTAAGGCACGTGCACCCAGGATATCCAGTGAGGCCTGCAAAGCTGGCATGTGGCACTCAAGGTAGAGGCAGTTCAGGGCTTGTGTTCAGTTTCCTCTTCCCAGCCACCCCAGCCCCTGGGTCCTAAAGTTCATGGTTTCCCTGAACGACTGTTGGGTGTCCAGACTACTGTGGCTGGCAGAGAGAGAGGACAGATAACACTGACCAGGTTTGGGTCTAGTTGGAGCCGCCTCCTTGAGGGCAGGTGCTGAATTGTGGAAATTTGAGGAGTCCATATTCCAGCTTAGTTTTCAAACCAAGTCAGACTGCTGCTTCTACTTCACTCAGGAGTTTCAGTTGGGAACAGACTAAGTTGCTAAAGGAACAGATATTTCTTCCGGTCACTGAAGACAGCAAGGAAGGTGGCAGGAAGACAAGACAGGTAAGGTCCCTACAGTGGAGAGGTTAAGCTCTTGCAGGGGAGAGTAATAAACAGATTAAAAAAGTATCCAAGAAAAACTACACTCCCCAAAAGGAAACCAGCTGGGTTGTCTAGGCCTTGGCTGTAGTCACTAAAGAATGGCATCAATCTCAGAAACCCTGAAGATGGGGTCAATTTAAGATGAGGCTGTTAGCTGGGCATTGGTGGCTCACGCCTGCAATCCCAGGACTTTGGGAGGCCAAGGTGGGTAGATCACAAGGTCAAGAGATCAAGACCATCTTGGCCAACCTGGTGAAACCCCATCTCTACTACAAATATAAAAATTAGCTGGGCATGGTGCTCTGCACCTGTAGTCCCAGCTACTAGGGAGGCTGAGGCAGAATTGCTTGAACCCAGGAGGCGGAGATTGCAGTGAGCAGAGATTGCACCACCATACTCCAGCCCGGCGCCTGGTGACAGAGCAAGAGTCTGTCTCTCAAAAAAAAAAAGCGGCTATTGATTCTGTACTGTCCTTGGCATCCACCCAAGGTGTGGCATCAACTCATCCTTCAAGCTCATAGTTCAGAGAAGTAAGAGCACTTACGGAGAAGCAGAGCATACAGCCAGGGTTTGAGAGAAGGTACCTCCCAGTGATCTGGATAGAGGAAGGCTAAAATTACTGTGGCCTTGCCAGGGGACATCTTCCCAAAACTTCTCAGATGTACATTCCTCCCTAACACTGCCACTGAGGCCTCCTTCCCTTCAGCTTGGGACTGAAAACTTCCAGCAATAACATGTGCGCCTGTGCAGGAGCTTATCCTTGCACTCACAACTTGAAACACCTCCCTGCTTAGTGCTGCCCACAAGACTGTAGGTGGCCAAGAAAGCGGCTTCCATTAGAGTGTGTTTCTGTGTGTACCGAAAAAAGATGCTCCAAATCCAAATCGCTACTTTATTATGTGGCAGTCACCATGGTGCCAACCTCTGCTCTTCCCACATCACCCTCTTCATCCAGGGCTCTCCAGGCATTTGACTGTAAGTCTTGCAAATCAAGGTCAACGTCCGTTAAGGCCTGTGCTCCCCTTTTCTTCAATACAGGGCGGGGCTTATATAACTAAGTCCTGAGTATTGATGAGTCTTCGCTCTGTTGCCCAGGCTGGAGTGCAGTGATGCGATTTTGGCTCACTGCAATCTCTGCCTCCCAGGTTCAAGCGATTCGCCTGCCTCAGCTTAACGAGAAACGGATTACAGGTGCATGCGACACCCGGGTTTGTTGTTGTTTTTCTTTTTTTGAGACGGGAGTTTCGCTCTTGTTGCCCAGGCTGGACTGCAATGGCGTGATCTCGGCTCACTGCAACCTCCGCATCCTGGGTTCAAGCAATTCTTCTGTCTCAGCCTCCCGAGTAGCTGGGACTACAGGCGCATGCCACCATGCCCAGCTAATTTTTGTATTTTTAGTAGAGATGGGGTTTCACCTTGTTGATCAAGGTGAAAAGAGAGATGGTCTCGATCTCTTGACCTTGTGATCCACCCGCCTCGGCCTCCCAAAGGGCTGGGATTACAGGTGTGAGCCACCACGCCCAGCCTAATTTTTTATAAAAAATATTTTTGGTAGAGACGGGTTCCATCAGGTTGACCAAGCTGGTCTCAAACTCCTGACGTCATGATCCCAAAGTTCTGGGATTACAGGCGTGAGCCACAGCACCTGGCCAATAGATGTCTCTTAACTGGTCCTGGTTAGGCCCACCAACAGCAGTGGAGAGCCCTGGGAGGGGCACGGATGACGAGACTACCACAAGGGGGATGGATGTAGAAGCAGACATTTCTTGATCTCACTCTGCAAACTGGTCCAAGAACTTGAGGTAGGCCTGACGGTGGGATGCAGCCGCCGGAATGAAGTGGCCACCGGAGTGGATGAGGGTGACGGCTCCAGGGAATCGGCTGGCCAGCTGCATACTCTCCGGAGAGGGGATGACTTTGTCAGTGTCCCCGAAAACATGGAGGGAAGGCAACAAGGGTCTTTGCAGGATGGATTCCTTGAACCCAAGGCCGCGGGGACAGAATCCAGATACCAAGATGACAAACTGTGGTAAGGGGAAGCGGGAATCGCCTGCCTGGCCCAGGGCGCACACGAGGGCTGCCAGCGCAGCCCCTTGGCTGAAACCAAGAAGCCCGTCAAAAGGCCCCAGCCTGTTCAGTGCCTGCGCCACCGTCCCCAGGGCTTCCTCCAGGCCCCTGCACACGGCGGGCTCTTCCAGTGCGGAGAAGACGTCTGCCTCCTGCTCTGAAAACCACCAGCCTCGAGGCTGCTCCTCCGGAGGGCAGGACCCTACAGCGATACGGGGAAAGAGGGCGGGCTTAGGGCACGGGAGGCTCCAGGAAGGGAAGAAATAAGGAAGGGCGCGAGGATTCGAGATGGCAGACAGAAGGAAGGGAGGCGAAAGTCTGTGGGAGAATAGAGAGGGAATGAAGGGATTGGCCTGAATAGGAAGTGGCGGAGGAAGACGGAAGCCTGGGAGCACAAGCAGTAGTTTGAGCAAAAGGGGATGGGATGGGCTGGGTGGGAGGAGTGAGGGTGGGGGACGCTGGGGGGACGCAACAAGATGGAGAAAGCCGAGTGCATTTCCGAAGCAGGGCTCCTCTCACCGAAATCTGATCTGGCGCCCTTGGGGCCAGAGGCGTCCGGGACCGGGTGGGGGCCACTGAGGCATACGAGCTCGGCGCGGCCCCGAAGCGCCTTCCTCAGCGCTCCGGTCTTCTGGCGGAAGCCCCGCTCGCTCTGCCGGAAGCCCGCCAGGCACAGGACCCGCAGGGTTCGCTGCGCGGCCATTATGCTCGGCAGAACGCAATGAAAGCACACCGGAAGCGGCCTTTCCCCGAGCGGAAGGAGAATGCAAGGGGCGGAACCAAACGCCGGCACCACCCGGAAGGCGGGCCTCGCAGCGCCAAGACGTTCCCACGACAAAGGCGAGGGGCGGGCAGCAGCCAGAGCAGGAGCGGATACCTGGGGCCCAGGAGCGTGTCAAGGAGCGAGCGGCGCCGCCTTCTCATCTCTACAGCTGCAGTCCTCGCAAGCCACGGCTGAAGGGGGCTGCGTGGACCCCTCCTGCACCTGAGGTCGCAGACTTTGGTCAGGGTCTCGCTTCTGCCACCCTGCATTTCCCGTCGCGGTCGCAGGGCGGCGGCCTCGGCTTGTGTCGCCACAGAGGCGGCCGGGGCCCAGGCGCGGTCTCTCCTCCCTCCTGGAAACCCCGCCTACCTTCCCCCGCGCGGGCCGGCCCAGGACCCGCGAACGCCGGTCTTGGCCGTGGTTCACCGTCCAGGGCCCCAAGGAGCTGCCGGCGTAGAAGTCCATAGGGTACGGCTGCTGCCAGGAAATGGCCCTCAGGGCCACGGCTGCCTGCGGGGAAGACCAGAGAGAAGATTTGCCCGTTTTCCTGCTCCTGGATTACTAAACTCAGCCCTCAAAACAGCCTGTGAAGGGCACACGGTCCCCAACCACGGAAGGGAAGTGTGTGGTTCAGAGAGGTCAGGGCCTTGTCTAAAGCCACACAGCTAGGAATTGGAGAATTCGAGACAGACTCCGGAACCTATTAACATAACCAAATCCTGCCCACCCACCCCACTCCTCCCCACTCCAGACCTGGCCTTTGAGAAGCACGTGCAAAGCCCACTCTCTCGCAGGGGTTCAGAAGTTGATGTTACCTCATAGGGTGTCAGCAGTGGCTTGGGGAAGGCTGTGCCCCAGTCAATGGAGAGCCGTGGACATGCCACCTGCACCCACCTGGGAAGGGAAGCCAGGTTAGACCCTAGGAGGCGCCTCCCCTCCCCTGGGCAGCATGCTGAAAAACATGACAGTACCCCTACAAATCCATTAATTACCAGGCGTTATGAACCCTAAAGTAAAAAGTCACCTGCTGCTGTTTGGTATACTGCATTGTTGGGTGTTTTCTCCTGCTTCCTCTGCTGACAATGAGCTTTACAGGGCAGCTCACTGGTGGGAGTATCCCCAGAACCAAATTTAGTATCTGCTACCGGGGAGGAGTCAGGCACCCCTACAACTCATCTCACAATGACAAATGTGATGCTGCCATTGCCTCTCGGCCCTAAAGCAGGTGCGACCCCGTTGTCCCTGCTCGGGAAGTCTCTGTCAACACTAAAATTCCATGATTATGGAAGCAATTCCTATTGGCTCCAGCCTTTGAGACCGGCTAGGCAGGACCCAACTTCTAAGCTGCTTTATCCAGAGTCATAGCCAGGCAGGTAAGATGGAGAAACTCACACGTCCACCTCGGGAAGTAGGCGAAGCTTGCTGGGGAAGATCTCAGAGAGCAGCAGCCTCACAAAGGAAAGGCCCAGGGCCCGGAGCTGGGACTCTAGGTGCTGTTGGAAGAGGGAGGCAGGATGGAGGTCGCCATGATCAAGCAGCCAAAACTGAACCTGTGGTTTTCCCAGTTCCTCCCCTCCTCCAGAGGCCCTCCGGAGCCCACTGACCTCCAGAATCTTAGGACTGCCCTGGCGGCCCAGAGTACCCAGAATGAGGCCCCAGGACTTAGCTGAGTGGGCAGCAGCTATGGCTTCCTGGCGAGCAGCCTGCATGCGCTGGTGGTCATAGTGCTCTCTGGATAGGACTTTGCTATATGGGTCATACCTGGAAAAGCAGCAGCCAGGGTAACTGAGACAGCCACTGTGGGTACTCTTGTACACACAGCCCCTGACTCAGCGGTGTGGGTTCCTGTGCCTTTAGGCCCCACGCAGGTCATTAGGAACAGAGGCAAGAGTGGGGACTCATTAAGAAGACCTGTCCCACAGCTGGAGCAGATAGGAGCTGGCAGTTTCAGGATCTCAGTGTAAATCCCCAGGCAGCCCTGGGGCAAATGCCCACATCTAGCGCCCACGTGCCTCAGACCCTTAGGGCTGGTGGCTTAGCAGCCAGGAAACGAGGATGCAACCAACTGAGGGCCTGAGTGGCCACGAATCTGACACCTCACCAGCTGTCAGCCCAGCCCAGTTCAGCACATACCGGTAAGCGGGGACATTGGGGTTGGCAATCATGACAGACTCCAGATGGAAGCGACCATCTCCAAGATACCTGCAGGGATGGAAGAGAGGCTGTAAGCGTGATCTAGGCAGCAGAAGAGGCACTCGCTGGCTTAGACATTCAGAGGGCAGAGTTCACGGCTGGCTGTGTTGTGACCGTGTGTAAACTGGGACAGCCAGCATTTCACCTTGCAGAGCCTTGGTTTTCTCATGTGTAAAAGAAACGAGTTTGAATTGGATGACTGTATGGTCTCTCTCATCACATAACGCAGAATCTAAGAACTGTCCCACCCAAGCTTCTGGGGAAGAGTGAAGGGGCAGCCCAGGCTAGTCTGGGCCACCTTTGGCTCCAGAGCTCCTCATCCGGAAGCTGGGGAACAGATTCTCCCTTACAGGCTCAACACAGACGTGGACAGCAGTGTTCAGGGAGTCACATATGCCAGCAGTAACCAACCTTTTTGGCACCAGGGACAGGTTTCATGGAAGACAATTTTTCACAGACATGGGTGGGAGTGGGGGGATGGTTTCAGGATGAAACTGTCCCACCTCAGATCATCAGGTGTTAGATTCTCCTCAGGAGCATGCCACCTAGATCCTTCGCATGCACAAGTCACAACAGGGCTTGTCCTCCTGGGAGCATCTAATGCCACTGCTGATGGGACAGGAGGCAGAGCTCAGGCAGCCATGGCTCCTCACATTCTACTGTATAGCTGGGTTCCTAACAGGCCACGGTGCCAGGGGTTGGGGACCTCTGAGCTATGCTGTACATGAGGCTGCAGGGCATACACAATCACTACTTTCTGCCCAAACTAGCTCTTGGGTCCAGTTACTGAGTTATAACAACAGCTACTGGATTTTCATGTTTTGTTTTTTTTTGAGGCATGGTCTTACTCTGTCAGTCAGACAAGTGCAATGGCACGATTATGGCTCACTGCAGCCTCGGCCTCCCAGGCTCAAGCGATCCTCTCACCTAAGCCTCCTGAGTAGTTGGGACTACAGACATGGATATCATACCCAGCTAATTTTTCTTTTTTTTTTTTTTTGCTGGAGGGGGAGGTCTCACTATGTTTCCCAGCTGGTCTCAAACGCCTAGACATAAGCAATTCTCCTGCCTTATAAAGCGTTGGGATTACGGGCATGAGCCACCACGCCCAGCCACCAGCTACTGATTCTCCTGCCTTGGCTTCCCATAAAGCGCTGGGGTTACAGGCATGAGCCACCATGCCCGGCCACCAGCTACTGTTTATTGGGTTTTTGCCTTCTATGTACTAGGCACAGACTAAGTACCTGATGTGAATTAGTTCTTATCACTCAGTCCTGTCTACTAATCCTCCAAGATACCTACAGTATACCAGTTTTACAGAAGATACAACTGAGGCTCAGGGATGTTAAGAAACTTGCCTCAAGGCCGGGCACGGTGGCTCACGCCTGTAATCCCAGCACTTTGGGAGGCCGAGGTGGGTGGATCACCAGGTCAAGAGATCAAGACCATCCTGGTCAACATGGTGAAACCCCGTCTTAACTAAAAATACAAAAATTAGCTGGGCTTGGTGGCGCGTGCCTGTAATCCCAGCTACTCAGGAGGCTGAGGCAGGAGAATTGCCTGAACCCAGGAGGGGGAGGTTGCAGTGAGCCGAGATCGTGCCATTGCACTCCAGGCTGGGTAACAACAGCGAAACTCCGTCTCTAAATCAATCAATCAATTAATTAATTTAATTTAATTAAAATAAAAAATAAAATTAAAAAAAGAAACTTGCCTCCAATTATACAGCTATGAAGCAATGCACCTGAGGCTTAACCCCAGGCCCTCAGCCATGCTAACCCTAACAGTGGCTTCCCAGGCCATGAAGACTCCAGAGTGTTGAAGCTCACCTGCCTGTGACAGCTACTCTCCCTCTTGGAGACCACACTTCATTTTGATGAATGGCCAACACTCCGGGTGTCCCTCCCTCCAACATACACTTGGAAGCCCCCAAGGGTGGATACGGAGTAATAATGCAGGCACGGGGAGCGCACCTGGGAGAGCAGAACTCCCAGGCCTGGGCTGGGAACAGCCCTGATGAGGACCTGTCTAGGGGGCGAGCCCCAGAGGTGGGTTAAGTCAGGAGTGCCCTCCCTCCCTGCCATTAGTAAGGAACGGGGCTCCCTTCCCTAGTCCCAGCCGGGGGAGCTGTCGGCTCTCAGGCTGGCTGCATTCACACAACATTACACATTTCCATTACCTAAAATAATTAGGCGGCAGGAGACACGCTGCTTCTGCTTGTTAGCTGTCCGGATGGTAAATTAATGGGACTGCAGCCTGGGCGTGCCCATCCATCTTCTCCAATTATATTCCTACCACTGTCAGCCCACCCTCATCCCCCCATCAGGCCCTCTGGATGGCGGACTGGGCAGTGGAGAAAGAGATAGTCAGCCCAAGTCGAGTCCCTTTTTGGTGCCCACCTTGCACTGTGACCTTGGGCTGCAGGTAAGGAGCATTAGATTCAGTTTCTTTCCTGTATATTGACCCTCGGGCTCCCTCCCAGGGCACATTCTTATGTCTCTAGGACTTGGCCCCCATTTTCAACTTACACAATGGCCTCTACCTCTTCAGGCAGTCGGGGTGATGTGCAGCCCAGAATCTCTCCAGGGGACAGGGGCTTGCACTGTGGGACACTCACACGATACTCAGCTTTCAGCTCCTGGGCAGCTGCCTATAGGAAGAAGCGGGGAAGGGAAGCCAGAGGCTGAAGCCAGAGAGCCGGGGCTGAACAACCTGGAGCACCTGGCATGGGGACCCAGCAACAGCTGGAGAGTGGCCGCTGTCTGCCCTGTGGGAGGCTCAGGATCCACATTCCACCTACCTGCAAGGTGGACACAAACTGAATGGTGCTGACCAGGGCAAGGGCAGTGGCCGGGGGAAAGGTGAGGCGGAGAGAGTCCAGCAGGTGGGCAGCATCTATCCGGATGTCTACGAAGACGTACAGCACCCGCAAGTCTTGGGCCAAGGTGTCCATGGGAACTGGGGGAGGGAAGAGTTCAGGGGCCATTTGGGAAGGCAGGAGCCGGAGAGAGCCTGGCCCGGGCTGAGGTCTGAGCAGCCAGGCTCAGTGGCTTAAGCCTGGAGCTAGAAGGACAGGGTAGGAGAAGAGGGGGTCACAGGTCCCCTAGAAGCTCTTTCTCAGTCAGGCTTCTCTGTCACCCGGCCAGGGGCCGGTCTGCATTACAACCAACAACCCTTCAAACACCTGCATCTGGGACAGAGCAGTTTCCAAGGCAACCAAATCCAAAGGCAAGATCCACCTGCAGAGCGGGAAGGGGGAGGCCATCCCAGAAACCAGGAGGGACTTTGTGCCGCAAGCAGGACAAGAAGGCACTTCGAGGGGGAAGATGAGTGTCCAGCCTGCCTCTCGCCAGCCCCGCCATACCCAGGCAGCTGTGGCCATAATGCACCAGGAAGTCAGCTCCCAGGGCCCTGGCAGTGAAGTCATCCACACAGCAAGCCCCGTAGGTCACATCACCCATCACCATCACTTCAGCCTCAGTGAACCTGTGGGGAGGGGTGGTAACAGTGGTACAGTGACACAGGAGTGGGGTCGGGGAGACCCAGCCCTGGGAGGGGTCTCAGGGCTCAGCCCCTCTCTCCCTACCTCTCCCAGTTCCTTGAGTGGGCAGCTGCCACTCCTGCCAACAAAGATTAGGAGGGGCAGAGCTGCCGCCTCCCCCAGCCTGGCAGCAGCTCCTGGAACGGTTGCAGCATGAGGACCCTCATTCCTCTGCCCAGGCTCAGGCTGCAGAAGAGACTCCAACCCTCAGCCCAGCACACATGGGGTCAAAACACAGATGCCCCATGCCCTGACTCACCCACCCAGAGCAGTGAGGACTCGTGCACACACACACACACACACACACACACACACGCGCGCGCTGGGAGTGGCTGTATGGATTCACACAGCCTCCCTCTCACCTGGACCCCCGCTACCTCCCCACCCACAGGTAGGGCCCTCAGTGCCCAGGATGGGGGGCCCAGGCACAGCTCCCCCGCAGCACATGGCACCACCTACACACCTCCTGCGTCCGGAAGAGGCTCTGGCCAGAACACTGCCAAGGATCTGCTGCCAGGCCTGAATCACTGGCGGGGGCGGGGAAGACCCTCCACCCCTAAACTCACCCGGGGAATGGAGAAGCCCCTCTTCCTTGAAAGAGACTCACACCTGGGCCATGAGGCCTGGCTCAGTGCCAGGTCTCCCCATCCCTCCCCTGGGGGTGTGGTGGTGCATGAGTTGAACTGCTAGTCACCCCCTCTTCCACCCCCTTCCCCAAATCAGGCTGTGCCCAAAAGCAGATTATTCAGCTCCTCAGAATGCAGCCCAGGCATCTGAGTCAGCCAGAGCACTTAATTTTTTGTAGATTAAAATGTATGCAAATAGGCCTGAGCCTGAGAGAGCATCACCAAGGGGCAAGAGGTTGGGAGCAGAGAAGTGAGTCTACGGCAACCAGCTGGGGAGCAGGGGAGGGAGGCAGCCGCAGGGGAGGGGGAGGTTCCCAGCACGAGATGACCTCCCCTTTCTTCATTCTCCGCCCCTGTTCCTGTGCTGGTTCCGGATGGCTGAGCTCTCACCCTCCCCACCAAGGATGGCTCATTGTATTGCAGAAACTTAGAATGACAGCAATAGGATGCAGAGGATCCGAAAACCTTCTCCCGGGCACATCCCCCTTCCAAACCCGGCCTTGCCCTACTTTCCCAAATGTGTCTAAGGAAAAGGTGTCCCCTCCCCAGACCACAAGGGTAATGAGCATGGGGGTGGGGAGCCTGGCTCAGCCTCTCTCCAGTGCCCCAAGCCTCACCTTTCCAAGATATCCACAATGGTGCAGGCAAAGAGGAGGAGGCCTTCTGGCATCTGCAAAGCCACTGCAAGACAGAGCAGAGATGTGAGAGGTGGAGGGCCAGGAAGGGGCTGCAGTGGGGACGCTGTCCCACTGGGCCCAGCAACCTCTCCACCTCCACCCCAGCTCAGTGATGACAGGCTCACCCTTCTTGGCCTGAGCTTGTTGGATCCTCCAGATGGTCTTGGGGATCTCAAAGTTGTAGTTGGAAGGCAGGACCTGGACTGCTGCCTGCAGCTGGGGGTTGTTGAGGATCTCAGGGGGGATCTGATTGGCTACGCGGCCCCGAGAGACCCGACCTGGGATGGGTATAAGGGCTGAGTTGGTGTTTGTTTTTGACCATAGCCAGACTGAGACGGAATGGGATCCCTTTTCAGGGCCTGCCCGGCTCCCCCAACTCAAGCAGAGAAATAAAAATTTTGAGTCATCTCAAGAAAAATCCTGGGAATCTTAGCTAGCCCTCCAACCAGCAATTAGCAAAGTAACTTGCTAAACAAGAAGATAATAAACAACAGTCACCCAAGTGAGAGGGACAGGATGCCTGGCTCCCTGTAGAAACTGAAGGTAACACCTTGACATATACCCCTAAGTTGTTTTTCAGAAACCAGGACCCCCACCAGATGAAAAAAATGCCAACTAATTGCTGTCATGTAAGACCTCAGACAGTGTGAAGCCATAAAATAAAGAAAGTTCCAGAAATTCCCCAGCCCTTATCTCACTTTGAAGATCCCCCTGCAGACCAGCCTTTAAACCCCTTGCTTGTAAGCCATCAGGGAGTTTAGGTCTTAAGCCTTAGCTGCCCAGGCTCCTTGCTTGGCGCCTTACAATAAATGCTTGTTCTCTCCCTGCTAAACTCAATATCAGTGTTTGGCTTTGCTTTGCCAGGATGAGTTCGGCAACAAGACCCAGCTGAGCTATTAACTCCACCAGGTTTAAGGCCCAGATCCGGACACCAAGGGGGCTGGCCCAGCTTTCGTTCTGAGTGAATTCATCCTGAAGGTAGAGACGATTCATGAAGCCGGAAGGTAACCGGTATATTTTCCACCTTGTGAAATTACTGGGAATCAAAGGCTTGAGCCCATGAATAGAATACGGCTCACCTGCCTCCTCAGGAGAGCAGACGGACAACAGGGAACCACCAATCGAAGAAGAACGAGCTGAGTCCCCCAACTGTTCCTTGATAGAGAACAGCCCTGCAGGAAACCCGAGTCCGGCTAGCCAGCCCAGCTGGTCTAGGAGCATGTCCCCCTCTCCCAACCCCTGAGGACACCTTGAAGTTCTGAGGTTCTAGATCTGAGGTCTGTAAGCAAACTGTCAAACATGAATATGAACTTAAAAGACTCCCATCCTCACTCAGAATCCCACTGACTATGCCCACACTGACTGACTCTCACTCTTACCTCTCCTCGTTTAAAAGGGAAATAAACATACATTTAACTAACTTAATTGTCCCATTGCTCCTCCTTACTCTTAAACCAGGAAGGATGGAAAGAACACTCGATGCAGGGTGGTGGATGTACCAGTAAGGACAGAAAAGTGACCTTGTCTTTTAGGGACTAGCAGTCTAGAGGGCAAAGACAGGCAGACACATAATTACAACTCCTGGAGTAAGAGGCAAACCACAGCCCTTTAGCAAGGCTGCAGACCTTACTCTGGCCTCATCCTATCCCTGTATTATAGTGAACCCCAAGTTTCTCTTCAAAGAATCAGTATGTCAGTATGTTCAGCCTCTTATTCTTTAATTCTCTATTTTCAAGTTTAACTTCCTTGTAATTCCAGTAACAACCTTCTCCACAGGTTCCTATCATTAGATCACATCTGTTCCCCTGGTCCGGGCTCCATCCTGACTCATCCCAGTCACCTGCTCCAGTCACCTTCTTTGACCTAGGTCACCCCTGGCTACCTGCTCTGACCCACCTGTAACCATCCTTCCTGCCACAACACTCACCCTGCCACTCCAGCTCGGACCCCTGCTCTCTTTAAAATAGTCAATCAGGATTAGTCTAGCTTGTGTGGTCTAACCCTAGCCAACAGGGGAACTACACAGCAGTAGGGACGACCCCGTCAAGCATAAGCACCCCTCCCCCCTTGTCCAAGTGTGTGGTCACCATTGCTCCATGCAGGAGCCACACCTTCTACAGAAATAAATTGCAGGGACTCCATATTTGGGTCCCCTTCCACAAACACTCCCTTAGTGGAAGCCGTCTTTCTCTTTCCTGGATTTCCCCTCTGGGGTCCCCTTCCACACACTCTCGTGGAAGCCTGTCTTCCCCTCTTCCCCTCCTAAACTCCATCTCTCACTATTCCCTTCCACTCAGTGTGGAAGCTGCTTTCCTCTCCTGGATCCTATCTTTCTGGATTCTCTCACTCAGCCTGAGAGTTAGCTGTTTCTCTCTCTCTCCTTGTCCTGATTCTCTCTCTAAATAAATCACTTTCTACAAACAGACAAAGAAGTAAATTGCCTTGCTGAGAGGATTTATCTCCGAGTGCTATTTCTTTTGTGGCATCGAAATATTACTTAGAACAATTCTGGGGGCCAGGATTCACCAGTCTCCTCCGGTGGTTTTTGGCCCTCTCATGAGGAGACGCGTCCTGCTGCTTCACTGCTAATTTTTTGTATTTTTAGTAGAGACGGGGTTTCACCATGTTGACCAGGATGGTCTCGATCTCTTGACCTGGTGATCCACCCACCTCGGCCTCACAAAGTGCTGGGATTACAGGTTTGAGCTACCGCACCCGGCCAGTATTCAGATTAATTACAAACAGAGGCCTCCAATCGGTCGTCTCAAGTGTTTATTTATTCAGATAATAGAACTCGTTTTACTGCACGTCACTGGGAAATTAGCCCAGATACTGGATATAACATGGAAATATCGTACCCCCTGGCACCCACCTTTATTCGAGAAAGTAGGAAGGCCTATGACCCTGTTAAGAGTCTGAACTGCTCCCCGAAAAGACATTCTACTACTGGCTGGGCCTGGTGGCCCAAGCCTGTAATTCCAGCACTTTGGTCCTAGTCAACAAGGTGAAACCCCGTCTCTACTAAAAAAATACAAAAAATTAGCTGGGCATGGTGGCGCATGCCTGTAATCCCAGCTACTCAGGAAGCTGAGGCAGGAGAATTGCCTGAACCCGGGAGGCGGAGGTTGCGGTGAGCCAAGATCGCGCCATTGCACTCCAGCCTGGGTAACAAGAGCGAAACTCTTGTCTCAAAAAAAAGAGACATTCTACTACTAATCTCCCTACATTTGAAACAACAAAAAAAAGTGTATATACTTGGTCTATCTTCCACTTTCCCTTCCCTCAGACCTAAAGGTCTGGTAGCAAAGATGCCACCCTGAGGTTTCCAGTACCAGCACCAGCCTGGAGACCACCCTACCTTGTGCTGCTAGCCACCAAGACTGCCATTCGGACAGCAGAAAGGAGATGAATACATCACGCCAGAGTCAAGAAAGCACCATCACCACTAGAATCCTGGGCTATGGTTCCGGGATCAGAGCCCACCCAGTTAAAGCTAAGAAAAGCTCAGTCAGTCTGTTCTTTTTTTCCTTTTCTTCCCTTTAACTAACCCCCATCTCGTTATTAATGTGATAAGATCTGGCTCAGATCAAGTTGTTGCTTTGATGTGTGTTTAGTTATGCCTTGTGGAGATTTGCATAACCAAGGACAGCTTGCTGCTTCAGAAGAAGGTCTCTGATTAGAGACCCCTTAGACTTCTCAGATTAGGAACACATGAGTTCCTCTAAGGATACTAGCAATCCGAGGAATAATAGTAGCTGCATTTGTAATTGGCAGGAATCAGACTCTTGTCCCTCTAAAACAGAATCTCTATGTTCTGCTTAGTCTAATGTCACATGGAACACTAAAGATTTAGGATAGCCTGCTTCCACAGGTCTTCATCAGTCCTCAAAACTATATATCCACTCCATCAAAGGAATCACTCCTTCTAGCTGTCAGTATAACCAGTGCTATCCTATACAGCTTACTGTTGTTACTGCAACATCTGAAAACTCTTCCCCTTCATTAAGCCGTATTTATGGTATAGGAGCCAACATTTCAGGAAAGGATCCTAAAGAAATTTTTGAAATGCACCTTATTGCTCCTTCAACCTCTTTATAAATCACTCCTCCTAGACGCAACGACAAAACCAAACTCTCAATGATAGATGTAGAGGACCGAAGGCAAACCACAGCCTTGAAACAAGATATAAGGATGCAAATGACGGAGTAGAATGGATTAAATATTCCATTTGGGCCTTAAATAAATGCGACTGTTAGGCTTGTGCGAACAATAGACCAGAGGCCCAGGTTGTCTCCTTTATACTTAGATGATCTAATCAAGCGGACATGGTATGCATGATAGCTTTAAGATTCCACAGCTTGGGGCCGGGCGCGGTGGCTCAAGCCTGTAATCCCAGCACTTTGGGAGGCCGAGGCGGGTGGATCACGAGGTCAAGAGATCAAGACCATCCTGGTCAACATGATGAAACCCCGTCTCTACTAAAAATACAAAAAATTAGCTGGGCATGGTGGCGCGTGCCTGTAATCCCAGCTACTCAGGAGGCTGAGGCAGGAGAATTGCCTGAACCCAGGAGGCCGAGATCCCGCCATTGCACTCCAGCCTGAGTAACAAGTGCGAAACTCCGTCTCAAAAAAAAAAAAGATTCCACAGCTTGGAATAATAAATTGTACCAAGTTCTTTCGCTGCTATTTCCTGAGGTTCAACTCCACCTTCCAAGGCAAACTTTGCCATGACTAAGGGAAAACTTAAGTGTTCCCTGGAAACTTAACAGGATGGAGTGAAGACAGGCGCTTCTGAGGGCCGGCTCATCAGTCCGCCCTTACTCATCCTGAGTGGATGCATGGTGGGACTGTGGGGAACCTTTACTGGACACTCTGCCAAATAACTGGAGCGGCATGTGCGCTGTAGTCCAGTTGCTATCCCTTTCACCCTGGCATTTCATCAACCAAAAAAAGAGAAATTACGACATCGGCAAGTAAGAGAAGCTCCTTATAGGTCTTTTGATTCAGAAAATGTCTATTTAGATGCAATTGGAGTTCTTTGAGGAGTACCAGATACATTTAAAGCTGGAGCTATCAGATAGATGCAAGATTTAAGTCAATGTTGTTCTGGTAGGTAACAATTAATAGAAAACTGTAGATTAAACTACATGTATTACAACCAACAGCAGTTTGTTAACTATACTACAGATGCTTTCAAAGGAATAGCTGAACAATTAGGATTCACTAGCCAAATGACCTAAGAAAACAGAACAGCCCTAGATATGATACTAGATAATTATACTTCTCCTTAGATGTTGTGTCATACCATGCATCCGAGGGCTCATGCAGAGGCTAGGAGACGCAACTCTTACTAAAATATCCACAACCCCTCCTCCCCCTTATTCAGACAGATTACTTCTTTTAGAAGGACAAACAGACTAAGCCAAGACATGTTAAGGAAGTTTGAAGAGAAAAAAATAAAAGAAAACTGTAAAAATTCAAGATGGGGAATTGTTACAGTAAAACCAAGTTTCTCTTCAAAGAATCAGTATGCCAGTATGTTCAGCTCTCTCATACTTTAATTATAACCTTCTCCACATGTTCTTATCAGTAGTCCATATCTGTTCCCCGGTCCCGGCTCCATCCTCACTCATCCCTGTCACCTGCTCTGGTCACCTTTGACCTAGGTCACCCTGGCTACCTGCTCTAATCTACCTGTAACCATCCTTCCCACCAAAACACCCACACTGCCACTCCAGCTTGGACCCCTGATCTCTTTAAAATAGCCAATTGGGCTGGGCGCGGTGGCTCAAGCCTGTAATCCCAGCACTTTGGGAGGCCAAGGCGGGTGGATCATGAGGTCAAAAGATGGAGACCATCTTGGTCAACATGGTGAAACCCCGTCTCTACTAAAAATACATAAAATTAGCTGGGCATGGTGGTGTGGGCCTGTAATCCCAGCTACTCAGGAGGCTGAGGCAGGAGAATTGCTTGAACCCAGGAGGCGGAGGTTGTGGTGAGCCGAGATCGCGCCATTGCACTCCAGCTTGGGTAACAAGAGTGAAACTCCGTCTCAAAAAAATAAAAATAAAAATAAAAAATAAAATAGCCAATTGAGATTAGTCTAGCTTGTGTAGTCTAACCCTAGCCAATAGGGGAACTACACAGCAGTAGGGATGACCCCATCAGGCACAAGTACCCCTTCCCCCTTGTCCAAGCCAGCGGCCACCATTGCTCCATCTGTGAGCCACACCCTTCTAGAGAAGTAAATTGCCTTGCTGAGAGGATTTATCTTCGAGTGATATTTCTTTTGTGACATCAAGATTTTACTTGCAATACTGTAAGGTCTGTTATGCTGACTGACAGTGTCACACCTATGGCCGGCAGGTACACCTCTAGGAAACCTGAAGTAGCTAGAAGATCATGAAAAACAGAAGAACAATCAACCCCTGCAGCACCTAACTAACCTGAGACATTCTTCTATTGTTTCTTATTCTGGCCTCAATTGACAAGACCACTGGACTTTGAAACCTACCTTGATCAACCTCGTGACTCCACTTGCAAAAAAAGTCCTAAATTGCAACTTCTGTAACTTTCCACTGCCTACCCCAAACCTATAAAACCAACTCCTATCCCTCCCCGCTCTGCTGACTTTTTGGACTCAACTCAACCCAACCACACCCTGGTGAATAAACCGCCATGTTGCTCACAGAAAGCCTGTTTTGGGGGGGTGGGGGAGAGTCTCTTCATTCAGAGCGTGGGTTTTAACACTTCCCACAATTCAGCTTTTTTTTTTTTTTTCTGAGTTGGAGTCTCACTCTGCTGCCCAGGCTGGAGTGCAGTGGCGTGATCTTGGCTCACTGCAACTTCCACCTCCCAAGTTCATGCAATTCTCCTGCCTCAGCCTCCATTACAGGCATGCAACACCACGCCCAGCTAATTTTTGTATTTTTAGTAGAGACGGGGTTTCACCATGTAGGCTAGGCTGGTCTCGAACTTCTGATCTCATGATCCTCCCACCTTGGCCTCCCAAAGTGTCGGGGTTACAGGTGTGAGCCACTACACCTGACCTTCAGCTTATTATTTTTTAAGGCAGGGTCTCATTCCATCACCCAGGGTGGAGTGCAGGGGTGCAATCATGGTCGACTGTGGCCTCAACCTCCTATAGTCAAGCGATAATCCTCCCACGCCAGCCTCTCCAGGAGCTACGACCACAGGCACAGGCCAACACGCACAGCTAATTTTAATTTATTTTTTTGTGTAGATAGGGTCCCCCTATCTTGCCCAGACTGGTGTGAATTCCTGGGCTCACACAAGCCTCCTGGCCTCCCAAAGTGTGTGAGCCACTGTGCCCTAATTCCACAATTAAGCTTTTAGTTCAACCCCGTTATCTCTTTAGGAGCCAAGCAGTCTGAGGACACGAAAAGGCAAGACATAAACTTACTCAACGAATATATATTGAGACTGTACTGTGTGCCATAACTTCTGCTAGGACCCCACATAATGATAGGCGGGATCTGTCCAGACATGAGGCTTCACCCTCCGTGTGGGTAGAGGTGGGGAGGGTCCAGTGGAGAACCAGCCTGGCAGGCTGGGGCCCTGAGACCAGATTTTAATGTTACCACTGCTACGATTTTTGGTCTGTTTCAAAAGCCTTGAACAACCAGCCTAGGGTTCCTAGGCCCATCACAGATCCTCCTCTGACAGGTCCCTACGGGTCGTTGGGGTGTGGGAGATGCCAACATGAGCCCTTCAATGGGTTCCAGGGGTCAGTAGGAGCCTCCTCCTTTATCCCGTGCTATAATCTGTTTACAATTAACATTCCCCTAGTAGACTGAGCTCTCTGATTCTAGTACCTGCACCCAGCGCAGGACAGGCATTCGGTGGGCACCCAGCTCATGCCTGGCGAATGAAACCTTGTGCCTCTCCCCTGAGAGCATTCCCTGAGGGCGCGCTGGGAAAATGCCCGCTGCAACTGGCCTGGCCCTCCCCCCCGACCCCGTCGAGTCCGTTTTATCCGTCAATCTTTCTGCGTCCGTCTGCCGGCCAAGGCAGGGCTTTTTTTTTTTTTCCTTTCTTTCTTTCTTTTTTTTTTTTTTGAGATGGAGTTTCGCTGTTGTTACCCAGACTGGAGTGCAATGGCACGATCTCGGCTCACCGCTACCTCCGCCTCCTGGGTTCAAGCAATTCTCCTGCCTCAGCCTCCTGAGTAGCTGGGACTACAGGCGCCCACCACCATGCCCAGCTAACTTTTGTATTTTTAGTAGAGACAGGGTTTCATCATGTTGACCAAGATGGTCTCCATCTCTTGACCTCATGATCCACCCGCCTCGGCCTCCCAAAGTGCTGGGATTACAGGCATAAGCTACCGCGCCGGGCCGGGGCTGTCGTTTTCGATTTGAGGATTACAAGCTCCCAGGAAGGGCTGCTCTCGGTCGCGCCCTAAAGCTGCAAAAGACTAGTACCCCTGGGCTCCAGCTGACGCGACCCAGAGAGGGCGACAGCCGCCCCAGGCGAAAAACAGCGGAGAAAGGCGCCACCGCCGTTAAAGGGGGTTGGTCCTCTCCCTAACTTGGGGGCCCCACCCTGAGGTGAGAGGTCTGGAGGCCGCAGCGCTGCATCACCCACCTCTGCCAGGGCCTTTTCGGCCGCCCTGCTCCGCTGCCCCGGACACAACCAGCGCCGCCATCACCTTCCTGCCCACGTGATACTAAAAAAGACAGAGCTGGAAGAACACGGAGAGCGCAGACCCTGCGATCGATCGCCGACCGGGCGGGGCCAGGGATACTCGCTGGGCGGGGCCATAAAGGAGAAGATAGGGGTGGGGCTACAGTGGGCCCCGCTTCAGCCCAGAACCTCCGGACTCTGGCTCTCCTCGTGGTCCCGGACCAGGGAGGGCAATTACCCTCTCCCTGCGACCCAGTCCACAACACTCCCCGGCCGGGCACGAGCCTGGCGCTCCCGGAGCAGTGCTCTCCTCTGTGCGAACTCCGAGCACGAGTTCTACAGACCGAGTCTTGTGAATGGGGACACTCACCAGGTCTTCCTTCGGTCCCCCTGCCAGTCTCCCCACAAGCACTGGTGGGTCAGCCCGCCGCCGCGTGGGGCACGTTTGCTACCTAGCGGGGGCCCCACTATCCGGCAGGACAGAGCTCAGGGACCACCAGCCCAGCTCCGAGTCTACAGTCTTGTAGGTTTCCAGATCGCCCTTATCTTTATTTTTATTTATTTATTTATTTTTTGAGACAGGGTCTCAGTCTCTCGCCCAGGCTGGAGTGCAGTGGTGTGATCATGGTTCGCAGCAGTCTCAACCATCTGGGCTCAAGCGATCTTTCTGCCTCAGCCTCCTGAGTACCTGGGACCACAGTCGTGTGCCACCATGTGCAGCTAATTTTTTTTTTTTGGTAGAGATAAGGTCTCAGTATGTTGCCCAGGCTGGTTTTGAACCTCTGGACTCAAGCAATTCTCCCACTTAGGCCTCCCAAAGTGCTGGGATTACAGGCGCCCAGCCCTTATCACCTTTAGAACCCACAGTGTAGATGCTGTAGAAGGTTGCCATGGGAGAAACTGCCTCTCTGGGGAAGGCCCACAGCCTGAGGGTGCTCTCCTGGGAGGGTGGGCAGTCGAGGACAGTGATGTCTAAACCTTCTGGACCCTGGCCAAGCTTTGCCCTGCCCCCTCAGGGCTAGTCTTTCTCCTGATCACTGGCCAGAGCCCCAGAGACCCGGAAGAGAAGACAGACAGTGAGACAGCTTTGACCTTTGGAAGAGCAAGTACCCACAGGACTGGCCCTGAGTGAAGTCCAGCCACTGGAACAATGGTCCCCCAGGGCTGAATGTCCACCCAGCCCCCTGGCATCCTCCTCCTTTCTCCGCCCCAGTGCTGCAAGCACAGGTGGCCCTTTAAGTCAGCTCTGTGGCCTCGGGCTCCCCCAGAGGCCCTCCCTGCTTAGAAACCCCTAATTAAGGTGCAGGGAAAAGTGAAAATAAGCAGCCAGAGACAGGCCCTGCCTGGGAGGCTGCCCAGGGAGCAGGAATGGCTGGGCAGGCTGAGAGTGAACAGCCAAGGGCAGGATCATGAGGGGTCAGTGCCCTGCCCTTTGGGCCACCACTTTTAGGACAGTTAATTTTAGACAGAAATGTGGCCGGTGTGGGTCCCAGGAACATTCCCCTCAACTGGGTAGGTGTCCAGATGGGACCTTCCCATCTCTCCCCAGCTCCTCTGGATTCCTAGCGTAAAAGATCTGAATTCCGGGAGCTCAGCCCCTCCTCTCTCAGGACACCAATGCCCAGCCAGTGGACAACCTTAGCTCTGGCTGCAACACAGCTTCCAGGGGAAAAGACTGGCTCCAGCTGAGCGATGGCTTCTCCCTAGCAGGCGCCACATCCCTCAGGACCTTCCCTCATCAGAGGTGAGGCCTGTTGATGGCAAAGTTCCCATCCTCTTGTAAAGTGCTCCGGATCCACTGTGCCTCATGAGCTGCCTGGCTCCCGTTAGGAAACCAGATGATGACTGGGAGAACTAACATGAAGAACAGATGTGAGAATGCGCCCCAGGACCCCGCAGAACAGGACACTGGGGGCTGCCATTCCTCTTGGGCTGAGGACACCTCCATCTGTCTGTGGGGGTCTCCCTGCCTGAGTTACTCAGCAGTCTGAGTAATTACTGACTGACAAGAAGGCGAGCACAGTGCACCCCCACATTATACCACAGCACCTGCCTTTAGTCGCCCCCACCCCCTGGCTAGACTCCAAGGCAGTACCCAGCCCTCCCGAGGCCTGAAATAACTCTGCTTCTCACACTCACACCCAGCTCCAGCCAACTTTTCCTAAGATGCTAGAGTTTGTGGGCTAGGGGGTCATGGGGAGGCGGCTTGGGAGGGTGGAAGGAGGATTATCCCACATTCGGGCCCTGAGTCAGGCCCATCTGTTATGTGACATTGAGCAAGTCTCTGGGCTTCAGTGTACTGACAGAGGACCTCAGGTCTGTGTCAGGGCTCAGGCAGGGGGCGGGGCAGCACTGCCTTGCAGCTGGTGGCTAAGAGAAGGAATGCCTCACCTTCTGTTCCTTCCCCAAGAGGGACCAATCTTTTTTTTTTTTTTTAACTTCTCCTTGTGGCCACGGGCAGTGTGCCCAGAGTAGCAGCCATCGATCTTTTTTTATCTTTAAACATTTTTTTTTTTGAGACGGAGTTTCGCTTTTGTTACCCAGACTGGAGTGCAATGGCACGATCTCAGCTCACCGCAACCTCCGCCTTCTGGGTTCAAGCAATTCTCCTGCCTCAGCCTCCCGAGTAGCTGGGACTTCAGGTGCGCACCATCATGCCCAGCTAAGTTTTATATTTTTAGTAGAGACAGTGTTTCACCATGTTGACCAGGATGGTCTCGATCTCTTGACCTTGTGATCCACCTGCCACCCGCCTCGGCTACCCAAAGTGCTAGGATTATAGGCGTGAGCCACCGCACCGACCCAAACTTTTTTTTTTTTTTGAGACGGAGTTTCGCTCTTGTTATCCAGGCTGGAGTGTAATGGCGTGATCTCGGCTCACCGCAACCTCCGCTTCCTGGGTTCAGGCAATTCTCCTGCCTCAGCCTCCCGAGTAGCTGGGATTACAGGCACGCACCACTGTGCCCAGCTAATTTTTTGTATTTTTAGTAGAGACGGGGTTTCACCATGTTAACAAGGATGGTCTCGATCTCTTGACCTCGTGATCCACCCACCTCGGCCTCCCAAAGTGCGAGGATTACAGGTGTGAGCCACCGCACCCAGCTAAACATTTTTTTTTTAATAGACATGGAGTCTCACTGTGTAGCTCAGGCTGGTCTTGAACTCCTGTCCTCAATCAGTCCTCCCACCTCGGCCTCCCAAAGTGCTGAGATTACAGGTGTGAGCCAGTGGTCCTCAGGAAGGACCAATCTTATTCATCTCAGAACAGGGTTACTTCTCATCTTCAAGCATCTGCTGGAATGCCCTTCCCCCTTCTCAGTGGCCAAACTCAGCCCTCAAGACCTAACTCCAAGGGCACCTCTTTGTGACTGTTTCCTGATTATCCCGTAGCCCTTGGCAGAGCTAGCAGAGCCCATTCTCAGTCTTCGTACTTCTGTCACATTCTAAAATGGTTTGTGGGTTTTTCTTCTCCCATGACACCTGAAGCTTCTGGAAGTCCAAGCCCAGATCCTTAGTTCAAATCTGAAGCTTCAGTGCCACCAGATGCATGCATGTCAGACTGGCCTTTTTTGTTTGTTTGTTTGTTTGTTTTGTTTTGTTTTTAGACAGAGTCTTGCTCTGTTACTCAGGCTGGAGTGCAGTGGCATGATCTCGGCTCACTGCAACCTCCATCTCCCGGGTTCCAGAGATTCTCCTGCAGCCCCTCAAGTAGCTGGGATTACAGGCATGTGCCACCACACCTGGCTGATTTTTGTATTTTTTTAATAGAGACAGGGTTTCACCACGTTCGCCGGTCTCAAACTCTTGACCTCAAGTGATCTCCTCAGCACTCAGCTCGGCCTCCCAAAGTGCTGGGATTACAGGCGTGAGCCACCATGCCCAGCCTTACCTTTTTTTTTTTTTTTTAACCGAGTCGGAGTTTGCTCTTGTTACCCAGGCTGGAGTGCAATGGCGCGATCTTGGCTCACAGCAACCTACACCTGCTGGGTTTAGGCAATTCTCTTGCCTCAGCCTCCTGAGTAGCTGGGATTACAGGCACACGCCACCATGCCCAGCTAATGTTTTGTATTTTTAGTAGAGACAGGGTTTCACCATGTTGACCAGGATGGTCTCAATCTTTTGACCTCATGATCCACTTGCCTCGGCCTCCCAAAGTGCTGGGATTACAGGTTTGAGCCACTGCATCCGGCCTACCTTTTTTTTTTTTTTGAGACAGAGTCTTGCTCTGTCACCCAGGCTGGAGTTCAGTGGCACAATCTTGGCTCACTGCAAACTCCACCTCCCAGGTTCAAGCGATTTTCCTGCCTCAGCCTCCCAAGTAGCTGGGACTACAGGGACACGCCACCATACCCAGCTAATTTTTGCATTTTTAATAGAGACTGTGTTTCACCATGCTGGCCAAGCTGGTCTCAAACTCCTGACCTTGTGATCCACCTTGCTCTGCCTCCCAAAGTGCTACAATTACAGGCTTGAGTCACTGCTCCCGGCCCTGACCTTTTTGACCTTCCTATCATGTCACCTTTTTCTCCAAGGAGGGCTTCAGCTGGATTTCTGGTTGGATGTCACCTGTTCTGAGCAGCTTTCCTTGACTGACACCCCACCCCTGTGTCAGCTACAGAACAGCACTGGGCTTGTTTTTCTTCTAAGCACAATCTCCCCATCTTCTCTGGACTTTCTCCATTTGGCCCCTATTAAAATGTAAACTCCTTCAGGACAGGGCAAAACCAAGTCTTTTCTGTCTGTGTCCCACACATCCATGCTGAGCCTTCGGTGAATGTGTGTGGAGTGAGGAACTTGGTCCAGCCACTCTATTTCTTCCTTCCGAATCCCTCTGATCCCAGGCCAGTAGGGGGTGCCGCCTCCACCCAGGAGCTCTCCTGTCCCCAACCTTCTCTTTCCTCAGCCCAACAGGCCCCTGCGGGACCCGCTTTCCAAGCGGCCCCTCCTCCTTTTTCCGCGAACCCCCTGGCGGGGTCTGTGTGGACCCAGGGAGATCAGAGACCCCACCCACCCACCCACGCGGAGACAGACCCCCCGAACCCGCGCGAGTCCTTCCTTCTCCCTGGAATTTGCAGCGGGCCCCTCCGGAATGCTTGCTCCCCTCCACTCCCTACAAAAGAACAGTGTCCTGGGTCTCGGGGTGAGGGGCGGCCCGGTTTGCTGGCGCGGTTCTGTGCGGGGAGGAGCCGTCGAGACTGGGAGAGGGGCGCTGGCCGGGGAGGAGGCGCGGACAGGGGGTGACTCGCGATCCGGACTCCGGGCGGCTGTCCTCGCGTCCCAGCCGCCTCTCCCGATGACCTCCAGCCGCGAAGGGCGAGCGGGCGGGGTCTGGGCTGCGGGTTCGGGCTCCGGGAGGCCAGTGGGGCTGGCGAAGGGTTCGGGGACTGGGGGCAGGTGCCTGGACAGACCTTCCCCGGGGGCGGGAGCAGTGAAAACACCTTGGGAGGCGGCGCCGCGCGGCTGAGCGCCGCTGCCCTGGGAATAGGACGGCGCTCGGCACTGCGAGCTGAGAGCACTTTCATAAATTTTGTATGGGAGGCGCTCCGTGAGCGGGGGCGGGGAGTGGAGCGAGAGGGAGGGAGCTAGCAGGCAACGGATGGAGGGAGGAGGAGAGGAGGGGGAAGCCGGGGGGAGGAAGGGAGGCGCCCCGCTCCGCCGATCGCTCGGTCCTGCAAACGCGCGCCGGGCGCTTTCCTCGGAGATCGGCGGTGCGTGCGAGCGACCTTTTGCAGCAGCCGCGGTGGCGGTGGTCTGAGGGGGCGGAGAGGAGGGGGCTGCGGCCGGCCAGTCAGGGGGCGGCGGCCCCCTCAAAACCGTCTGCAAAGTGCTCCAGGCGGCAGAAGCAGGCCGCCGGCTCCGGGGAGCCAGCAGCTCGCCTCGGGGCTGCGCGAGCGCGCGGGGCTGCCGGGCAGCGCCACGGTTGCTTGCGGGCGCCGGTGCCCTGGGCGCGGAGCTGGAGCTCACCATGCCCCTGCGGGGCCGGGCCGCCGGACACCAGCGGATCCCCGGCTTGCCCCCGCCTCGACGCGCTCGGATTAGCTGCAGCTGGCGCCCAGGGATTTGAATCTGGACCCAGGGAGGGAGTGCGTCTAGGCCGACCTCGAAGCGGCGGCCCCCGGCCAACATGCTTCGCAAAGGTGAGTTTGAGCCGCAGGGGCAACTTGAAGTTGAATGCGCTCGGGAGAGAGCCGTGAGCCCGGGAGCCGCCCGGCGCCGGGCTCCCGGTCCGGGAAGTAGCCCTCGGCAGGCTGGTGGGTTTTGCCGGGCGCACCCGCCTAGGGGCTGCTGCAGGGGCTCAGCTCCCGTCGGTGGCCAGTTGTGAGACCCGGGGTTTGCTCCATGGATGCAGTGGCCAGGCCTAGCGATCTGGCTCGGAGGGGTCAGTCTAAGACCAGAGTGAGAGGCCGGAGGTGGAAGTGGAACCGGCCTCCTGGGACCTTTGCTCTGCTGTGATAAAGTTTTGCACTTGCAGGCTCCATCCCCTGCGCGGGCACACGCCCTTGCTTCGGCCGCTTTGTGGAGGCCGATTCCGCCGGGCGCTCCAGTGCAGCCAGCAGTCAGCAACCGCGCGGCCCGGGCGCTCCCCGCGCGCCCTAGCTCCCCCGACGGGGCCCGGACGCGGGCGTCGCCTTTGCAGCCCTGCTCTGATCCCCAGGGATGGGCTTTGGGCACCCAGCGGCTGAGGGTGGGTAGCGGCAAGCGCCTGACGTTCAGTTCCTCAAACTTTCCTTCCGCTGGGAGCGGAGGGACGCGAAGGCCGTGCCAGCTGTGTGCGCGACCTCAAGCTCAACTTGAGGACAGCTGGCTTCGCGACCACCTTGGCTACAAGCCCCGGCAACCCGGCCCGGTGCTGAGCGCGGCAAAGTTGGTGTGGGCACCGGGGAAGTCCCGCCGCGCCCCCACGTGGTTGCCACGCGGGGTGCAGTCCCCTCAGCTCCGGGAGGGCAGGTGATCACGCCGGGAGCCCACGGGCCCGGCCGCCAGCCGTTCCGGCCTTTGCGTCTGCCTCTCTCCCCTCCCAGGTCGGAGCGGGCAGTGGCGCCCCGCCGGGATCCCCCCCCCGCTCCCGGCCCGGTGGGGAGGCTGAGAAGCCGCGTTGCCTGCGGCTGGCTGCCCTGGCCTTGCGGGAGCCGGCGGATTCGGGAGCTCAGGTAGCTGAGGGGCCTGATCCCTGCGCTCCGCGCTCCAGCCTTAATCCGCCCCTGTTTCCATGGCAACAGACCGAGGTGTCGTAAGCATAGGATTCTGACCTCACAGCAGGATGGGGAAGGAGAAGACGCGCAGTGGGGTGGGGGGGAGCGAATTCCTAAGATGGGCGGAGAGAAGCAGATAGCGGGGGTGATGGCAAACACCCAGGTCCTAAAGCAGGTCAGACAGTTGGGCGAGGAACCACGCCTTTGGTGTGGTGGTCCCAGCTTGGGCCAGCCCAGGAAGCCGAGTTGCCCCATGGTCTTGGAATAGCCAGAAACTTGTGTGCGACTTGTGTCCTCCACGTGGTTCGGTGCGGTGCAGGGGGAAATGGGGGCGGCCTTCACTGTGGTGTGAAAGAGTCTCTGGGGCTAGTTGGAGAAAGCACTTCGCGGATACCCGCCAGGTCCTCCTTTTCCCTGCAGAAAGGGACAAAAAGTCCTTTCAGGAACCAAACAGTGTTGGTCAAAGTCTTTGTACAGAGAAGGTGCTTTTACAGAGCTGAGCACAAGCCCGGAGCTGAGCACAAGCCCGGGTCTGAGCATCCTGGGCGCTGAGCATGCAAACTTGCCCCAGCCTAGAAGGCTTCCCAGGCAGTTCTAAGAGGCTGCCATGCCTGGGCTTCGAGGCTGTGACAGGGAGAATGGAGAGGAACTGGCATCTCCTTTCCCTTTTGGTCTTTTGTCTTTTGGCAGTTTATAGTTAAAAATGAGCTGCCAAGCCGCCCACGCACTTTATTTATATGGTTTAGGTGCCCAGGGCTGCTCCAGCAGCCTCTCCCACCCTGGCTAGCCAGAGGCCCAGCTCTGGACAGCCCAGTGCACTGTGGGGGCCGCTCCCTGGCGGGAGGCTCCCATCCTGCTCAAGAGGTGGCCCTTGGAGGCCGAGCAGGCATGTGTTTGCCACTGGGGCTGTTTCTTCCTTCCTACACAGCCTGGTTGGCTGAAGAGGTTCCACCAACAAGAGCTTTCCACCTGGACTGGCCCAAGGGAGGCAGAGCAGAGGAGCCCTTTGCTGGGCTGGGCTGGGCTGGGCTAGGCTGGGTTGGGCTCAGCCTGGGCGACCTGGAGTCTGCCCCTGGGACATTGTGTGGACAGATGACTTGTGTTGGCTCCTTCCTGGGCAGGCGGTTTTCTCTCTTGGCTCCAGATCCCGATCCTTTGGATTTGTTTCTTCTGCACACATGTATAGGACACTCAGATTCTCTGTATGGATTCTAGATAGTGCCCAAAGCCAGAAGCATGCCTGAGGCTAATGGCCAGGGAGGTGGCTGTTGAAGTGTCTGCTTCTACAATTGTTCCCAAAGTCTCCGAGCAAAAATGATACAGGAGGCCAGGTGCGGTGGCTTGTGGCTGTAATCCTAGCATTTTGGGAGGCTGAGGTAGGAGGATCTCTTAAGACCATGAGTTCGAGGCCAGCCTGAGCAACATAGTGGAACCCCATTTCTACAAAAAAGTTCTTGTTTTGCTTTGTTTTTGAGAACAGAGTCTTGCTCTGTCGCCCAGGCTGGAGTGCAGTGGCGTGATCTCAGCTCACTGCAACCTCCGCCTCACAGATTTAAGTGATTCTCCTGCCTCAGCCTCCTGAATAGCTACGACTACAGGTCCACATCAGCATGCCTGGCTAATTTTTTGTATTTTTAGTAGAGACTGGGTTTTGCCACGTTGGCCAGACTGGTCTCAAACTCCTGGCCTCAAGTGATCTTCCCGCCTTGGCCTCCAGGAAGTGCTGGGATCACAGGTCTGAGCCACCACACCCAGTCAAAATTTTTAAGTTATCCAGGTGCTGTGGCATACACCAGTAGTCCCAGCCACCTGAGAGGCTGAGGTGGGAGGATCACTTGAGCCTTAGAGGCCAGGGCTGCAGTAAGCCAAGATTGTGCCACCGCACTCCAGCCTGGGTGACAAAGTGAGATCCTATCTTTAAAAAACAAAAAAATAAAAAAGACCGAGTGCAGTGGCTCACATCTATAATCCCAGTGCTTTGGGAGGCTGAGGCAGATGAATCACTTACTTGAGGTCAGGAGTTCGAGGCCAGCCTGCCAACATGGTGAAATCCCATCTCTACTAAAAATACAAAAATTAGCCGGGCATGCTGGCACATGCCTGTGATCCTAGCTACAGCTACTTGGGAGGCTGAGACAGGAGAATCGCTTTAACCCGGGAGGCAGAGGTTGCAGTGAACTGAGATTGCGACATTGCATTCCAGCCTGGGCAAAGAAGTGAGACTCCATCTCAAAAAAAAGAAAGGTATAGGACATGTTTCGATAGTTCTTGCTGTATTCTTGCCTATGAGATGCAGAGCCCTGTGTGGGGTCCTGGACCTGAGGGAGTATAATAATTTAATTATGATTCTGAAAAGGGTTTGAAAGAAAGAGTAGCCTTCCCTAGATCCTGGAGAGAGAAGGAAAGAGAGAGAGAAAAAAACAAAAAACCCTTATCTTTCTGCAAAGGGCAGGGCTAATGGTCTTGATAATTGGGTGCCCTGTGCAGTGAGGGGTCCAGTGGTCTGAAGCCCCAGAGGAGGAGGAAGGCAGGGCTAGACCTTGGCCTTGAGGATGATCTCTGATTTCTGGTAAAGCCATCCCCTGGCACAGCATTTTGGGAGGACCGGGTGGGGACTGCCTTGCATCTCTTAATGAAAGGACTCCACTGGCCACATCCCCACCTCTGTGAACTAGAACAACCCCCATGGGACCAAGCTGCTGACAGTGCTGGTGGCTGAAGGAGACAGCAGCTGCCTCCCTGCCTCTCCAACTCATGGCCTACCCAGCACAACTGGGATATTAAAAGAAAGTCTCTGGTTAAGAGGTAAGAGGCCGTTAGGGCAAGTGAGGCCCCAAGCCACCCAGCAACATCCAGGAAGAAAGGCCGGCCTGCTGTGGGGGTTGCTGCACCAGAAGTGGCCTATTTAAGGTCAGGACCTGTGGTTTTCATGTTTAGAGCTATGAGAACAGAATGCAAATCAAGAGCCTCTGGGCTAATACAGAACCTTTCCTTAAAGTTTTTGTCTTGTTAAGCAAGAAAATAGAGTGCCAAATAGGCTTTGGTAAGTGGCAGTCTAATTAATAATTTAAAATTGTGTAACTGTCTTTCATTAGAATTTATCTGTACATCAACCACAAAATCAGTCAAACACGCTCATTTATAAGTTAATGCCATCCCTGAATAATTCAGCAAGAGCTAGATGAAGGCCTGCAACATAGTAAGATGCATTCTGTTCTCTTGGTTTCCATGGGCACATGAGCTGGTCTGGTGGCAGATTTGGGCTTCTGTTTTGTGGGAAGAAGGGAAGGCAAAGGAAGGGAGGGACCGTGGTGGTGTCCGATGGTTGCTTGACTTGAATCCACAGGTCTCCTGGGTGTTCGGAGGGTCTCCATGTGGCCAGATGTGAGCAGGCTACCTCTGCCCTTAGCCCCAGTGGTGAGGGGGAGAGAAGAGTGCTCCATGGATGGCCAAGAGAAAAAAGATTCTCTTTTCTGCTGCGGAGGAAGCATAGAGGGGATGCAGGAGCCCTTGTCTAGGAGGCTGAGCTGTTGAGACTTTCTAGCCCAAATCCAGGGTGCAGCGCATGTCCATCCCTATAAGGGCACGCAGCCTGGTGAACCAGTCTCACCAGAACAGCTTCTTTCCTTAGGAGCTTCTGGGTTGCTGCTCTCCTCAGAGCTCCGGGTCCTTATGTCAGAAAAAAGAAGTCAAGAGGAGAAACTTCAGGGAGCACTCTGACAGCGAGGAGAGGCAGAGTGAGTTGCTAAGCAAAGCCCATGCATGAATTTTCTCACCAGTAGCCAGAATAACAGCAAGGACATCGGAGCAGTGTTTCCCTGAGAGCTCAGACATCGAACATGTGTTCTGGTTCCGTTCCCGCCATGCCAACATGGCAACAATTCCTTACTGCAGTGTTCAGGTCCATTTTCTACAGGGAAACGGTTCATGACCCAAACTCCCAGCATGAGCCCTGGTTCCTCCACAGTGGGAACGAGCCTCAGTGTTTCTGGCCCTGGCCTCAGCCTGCCGCCCCACAGCCCTCTGGGCAGTTCAAGGGCTCTGCGGATGCAGACTGGGTAGAGACCCGGAGCAGACATGCGCTCCAGGCCAGGAGAGGTTCTTAGCCAAGTTTGAGAAGAAGACATCTCAGGAGGAAAAGGCAGGGGAAGGGGTAGGTGTTTGCCCCTGGCCAGTGGGGAGTGGAAAGCAGATGGCATCAAGGAGGGGGAGTTTTGTGGGGTGACTCCAACTCCAGGCTCTGGCTGTGTCTTTGGGATCAGGCCTGAAAAGGACAGAGCAGTTGACTCGCTGGAGATGAGGAGGGAGGCATCACGGAGGATGTCAAGAACAGAGCTGCTTTGTGCCATCTGCAGTGAAGTGGTGGTTAAGGTTAAAGCAGAGAGGAGATGACAGGGAGGGAACAGATGGCCGAGGAAGCAAAATAGCTGGTGAAACGGGAACGGAGCCTCCGGGGACAGCAGAAGGCAGGACCTCCAGGCAGAGCACCGGAAGCAGCCCTTTCCTCAGGGTGCAATGGCCAGACCGCTCTGGGCAGAAGTGAGTCAGAGAGGAGTCGGGAAGGGACCCCAGCGTGAGGGCTCTCCCAAGGCCTGGAGAAGATCTAGGGAGCCATCAGCTCCGAGGTGAGGGCGGCAGGAGCAGGGGCCTCCAGGGACGCCAATGAACTGGAGAGAGGAGGCCACTGACTTGGTGTCCATCACTAGAACGAGTCACAGCCACCTCGGGCTTCACAGAGCATGTCCAGCCAAGCCTGCTGGGAGGAGATATGGATGCTGGCTGGACACAGGCAACAGGGAATCAGCTGCCCTTCCTACCTGCCGGTCCTTGTCCACATGCTGCCCATAGCTGCTGCTGTTTACTGAGCACCTGTCACAGCCTGCACTAAGCATGCCCCACGCCTTATCTCACACCATCTCCATGGCCACCCTGCAGCGGCCACCTGTGCGCATTCCCCCGTTTCAGATAAGGAAACTGAGGCGTAGCTAGCTGGAGTCCCTAGCCCCAGGCTACCCGGGCAGCACGTTGCTGAGTCTGGATGCAGCCCTGTCCTGTCTGTCAAGCCTTCCCCTCCCAGGCTCTCTGGACCTCTGTGCTCCACTGTCTCACGTGCCCATCTGTCTTGATTTCTCTGACATTTGTTTTGTGGGGCGCTGGGCACTGCTGAATCATTTCTGGCTTCTCACAGAGCCAGAGCTTCCCATGAGCTCCCCCTCTTCCTCTCGGAGGCTCTTGCTGGGATCTGGGGCTCCAGGGGCCTGACCTGCTGTCTCCCATGGCCTCTTCCACCCCTCTCCCCTGGTGTCTAGAAGACACAGTCCTCACCTCTGTCTCCTGCTCCGGTTTCTCCCTTAGGGACAGAGATGGGCAGTGGGCCAGGCACCCTCCTGCCTGCTTTCTTGCCTCTGAGAAAGACCCAGGGCCATGGTTTATTTGGGGGCTGGGCTTGGTCTGGGGTCTCAGCCCTCCCCGTGCTTTGCTCTCCCTGGCTCCCCTTCTAGGGTGATCTGATGGACCTGCAGGCACAGTCTCAGAACGTGCTGGCTCCTCTACTCCACCTGCTCCCCCCCCTGCAGTGCTCCCTAGCTTCTGGGGGGTTCTTCCCACTGCCCAGCCCCAGCCCGCCAGGCAGGGGAGGAGCTGCAGGGCCCTGCTGCCCTCCAGAAAGGACTTCTCCTGTCCCCTTCCAGCCACGGCTGAGTCCCAGAGAGGTCAGTTCTCCCAGTGCTTCTTTAGGAAAAGAAGATGAAACAGTCAGGGAGCGCAGCTGACCGCAGTGCAGGACATGGGATCCCACATCCGAATGGAGGCCTCCTGCACCGCGGTGAGGCGCTCGCTTCCAACCTGCGATCACTGTCTAACCAGTCAGCGAAGCGTGGACACGAAACTGCAAACGGCCCCTGCTGTCCGATCTAGGAGAGTCACTCTGGAGGCCTCTGTGCTGGCACAGCAAGAGCTGGCACCACCCTGTGTGAGTGTGTGTGTGTGCAGAAACACACCTGGCAAGCACGCAACAGGCTCCCTGGAGTGTGTGTGCCAGAGGTCACTGTTGCCACACAGTATCCCCCAGGTCCACTAGAGCCTCTCTTGGCACCCCCAGCATCGGTCCACTAGCCTGGCTTGGTGCCACAGCACGCTGGTGAGCCACTTCATGGGGGCGGGGCTCCCAGGAGTGGGCAGGCCAGCGCCGCGTGTGCTGCGTGTCAGGAACAACACTTGCTGAGTGGGTGTGTGGCTCGCCCTCACAGGGGGTGGGTGGCCACGACTCACGGCATGTCTGCCAGGGGCAGACCACTGCCGCTCCCAGCCATGGGCCTCTTGGCAGCTTACTGAGTTGACTCCAGAGGGTAGTGGCATTGTGGTGACAGCTGTGTCAGCCAGGGTGGGTCTGCAGGAGATTGAACAAGAGTCTTTCCCAAGTCAGGAGAAAAGCTGGGCTCCCAACTTTCAGCCCACTGGGGCAGTAGGAAAGTTTGCTTCTGCCTCCAAAATTGTCCAGCAGGGTTTGTCAGCTCTCCGGGCACCAGAGCCAGCACGTAGTGAAGGGGTCTTTCTGTATGCTTACGTGGAGAGATTCATGAGGCCCTAGGGAGCAGATTGGCATTCTTCTGGCCATGATTTATTTATAGGGCGATGGGATGATGGCAATATGGAGGCTAACGTGCCTCCATTAGTGAGAGGCACACAGGCAAAAAGCCTTGCTCTGCATTTGACATTTAGTGGGGCGGCTCCTACCAGGGAGCTGCTTTTTCTTTTAGAAGGTTTTGCCTTTAATGTTCTATTCATGGGCTTGTCTGAGCAGGCTGGGAGAAGGAGGAGCACCTGTGGAGGTGGGCCTGGTGTCTGCAGCCAGCCAGCCTCAGGGGAGGCAGGGCCCAGGGAGGTCACTTGGTGGCTGGTGTGGGGCACCTGGGCAGGCCGGGCGCTGGGGACAGCAGCTCTCCTCTGGCACCTACCTGCCTGCCTGCCACCACCTCTTGCTGGCCTGTGCCTAATGCCACACGCTGTGTGATTACCTTCCTGTCAGTCTCTCATCACGGGCTGCCAGACTCCGCCTCTCACTGGAGCTCTGTGGCAAACCTGGCTTTGGCCTTCCCACGGCCCTTTCCTTTCCAGGAACTGTGGGGCTGTGGAAAGACCATGGAAGCTGGCATCCTGGGGCTGTGTTCGGTCATCTGTGGGCAAACTTAACAGAACCCTGGACATGTCTTTTCGCCTCTGGGCCTCGGTTTACCAATCTGTAATATGACTATATCAATAGTCGAAAATTTTTCTTTTTCTTTTTCTTTTTGTTTTTTTTTTTTGAGGTGGAATCTCTCTCTGTTGCCCAGGCTGGAGTGCAATGGCGCAATCTCAGCTCACTGCAACCTCTGGCCCTGGGTTCAAGCAATTCTCTGCCTCAGACTCCTGAGTAGCTGGGATTACAGGCACCTGCCATCACTCCCAGCTAATTTTTGTGTTTTTAGTAGACACGCGGTTTCACCATGTTGGCCAGGCTGGTCTCTAACTCCTGATCTCAGGTGATCCTTCTGCCTCGGCCTCCCGAAGTGCTGGGATTACAAGCATGATCCACTGCGCCCAGCCTTTGAAGGTTTTTCTACAGCATTTGAAGGGACTTCCTCCTTTGCCCACAGTGCCACCCTGGCTGCCCCTCCAGCTTGGAGGCTCTGGGGTCCCCTGTGATCCCTCCTAGCAGGACATAGGAAGCCACTGGGTGTGCAGAGCATTGCGTGTTGACAAGGAGGACTGTCCTCTGTCCATGGGGTGAAGGTTTGAGTTCTGTCACTCGCAGCGGGACGGGATGTTTCGTCCCCTCCTTTCGGACCCCTTGCAGCTGCTGGGCTCTCTCCGCCCGGACTGAGGAAGGGGTTTTCCACAGTTGTAGGCTCCCTGTTTCACCTCACTCCTCAAGCAGACTTCCTGCTTTTCCCCGGCATCCGTGGTTGCTGCTCTGGCTTCACGCTAAACCCCACAGCCTCCTTATCTCCTTGACCTTCTGGGGCATCGGCTCTGTTGGCCATCCTGCTTCCCGGCTTCCCTAATGGCTGCCCCTCTTGGCCCTCTGGGCCAGCTTCCCTCCTCTTGCCACCCCTCAAATGTGGCACCTCCCTGCACAGCGCCATGCTTGGCTCTGGGGCTTTCAGCATAGCCGTGGCCGTCATGGCCACTGGCTAACTTCCCCCATCTCCAGCTTCTGATGTCCGGAGCCATCTACCCACCAACCCCAGTGTCCTCACTGGTGGCCTCACACGCCTCTCAAACCCACCTGAAATTGCGCCTCTTTCTCATTTTCCCCATCATGGAATCTGGCACCATTATTTCCACCCACCCCCAGCCCAAGGGCTGACCCCTCCCCTCCCCACACCCTCCACCCTCAGAAGCCCTGCCCTTCTCCCACGGCACCCTTCAAAACTCCACCACTGCCTGCTCTGTGTCCACCGGCCCCCAGGCCACCATTGCCTCCTGACCTTCCTAGCAGCCTCCTCTTGCGTTCACTGAAACTGGGCCTTACATAGGGGCTGGATTCCACAGGGCCCTGTGCTCCTGTCACTCTCTTAGAAATCCTCAGCGATTCCCATTTTCATCAGGGGATGGCCCGTGCCCCTGTTTTCCCAGCTACTCAGGAGGCCGAAACAGGAGAATTGCTTAAACGTGGGAGACACGTCCTTCCCCCTGGCCCCACCACAGCTCTGGCCTTCTTTCTCCCCACTCCCCTCTTGGAACTGTGAGCTCCAGGTCTACCACACTTCTTTAGATTCAACTGAATCATGTTCTTTTTTTTTTTTTTCTTTGAGATGGAGTCTTGCTCTGTTGCCCAGGCTGGAGCGCAGTGGCACAATCTCAGCTTGCTGCAACTTCTGTCTCCCAGGTTCAAGCGATTCTCCTGTCTCAGCCTCCCGAGTAGCTGGGATAACAGGTACACACCACCACACCCGGCTCATTTTTGTATTTGTAGTAGAGACGAGGTTTAGGCATGTTGGCCAGGCTGGTCTTGAACTCCTGACCTCAGATGATCCACCCGCCTCAGCCTCCCAACGTGCTGGGATTACAGGTGTGAGCCACCATGCCCAGCCTGAATCATGTTCTTTTGTCTCGAAGGATTTGCACAAGCAGCTCATTCTGCCTAGAATACTCTGTGGCACACATCTACCCTCAGGTCTCAACTTACACACATCTTCTGGGGAAGGTCCCTCCACGCCCTGAATGGGGAGGGTGGTGGTCCTGAGAGCTGTGTAGGACCCTGCACACCCCTGCCATGGCACTCAGTCCGCCTTGTTGCGATGGTAATACATTATCTGTCTTCCCCGCCGGATGGTAAATTCCATGAGGAGCCTGGCACTCCTCTACCTGGGGCGCCTTCAGATCCCTCGCCCTGCGCTCTGCCTCCAGCGATGGCCTGTCCAAGTTCAACAGTGGGCTTCCACACCCTCCCACTTCCAGCTGGGTTGGCCAAGGGTGAGTCCCCGAGAGCGAGCACTCAGTATCCCTCCACGAAATGTCACCCAAAGGTTTTCCCAGAAGCACAGCCTGAGATTCAAAAATTCAAGCAAGTAGTTTATTTGGGAAGTGATCCAAGGAAATGCCAGGAATCAAGTGGGAGAGTGAAACAGAAGCGGAGAAGCAGTCACCGACTCACTGGCTCAAGCCACAGTTACCGCTGTGGGCGCCAGAGCTTAACCCTGTGGCACAGTTATGGGGTGCAGCCTAGAACCTGCACCCCAAAGTCAGCTCCCCAGGGTGAGGGAGCTGGGGTATTGATGTCCCAGCGCCCACCAGTCATGCTGAGTCCGGTTCCTGTGGAGGTATTCATTCCCGGCACATTAGGCCTGCTCTGTAGGTGAGCAAGGCCAGCTCTGTTGCTAGATAAAGCCCCGAGGCAAAGAAATGCAGGTCCTGGCAGCTGAAGTCAGGCTGGTGTGCTGGAACGGTCAAAGCTAGCGCTGTGGGCAGGCCCCTGCAGGATCTGTTACCCAGCCCAGCCACCAGCCCTCCCGCCGCTATTGCTACCTCCGAGTTCAGTAAGAGCTCCCCCATCACTCAGCCCTGGGGGTGTGTATGTGTTGGGGGTGGTTATGACATTACCACTTAGGGTTTCCCTATCCCCCACACTTCTCTCTTCTTTATTCATCAAATTACTCAATCTCAAGATGCTGTTTCCTAACAGGACCCCACTAAAATGGTATCCTGTGCAAAATAGAACATAGCAGGCCAGGTACAGTGGCTCACACCTGTAATCCCAGCACTTTGGGAGGCCAAGGAGGGCAGATCACCTGAGGTTGGGAGTTCAAGACCAGCCTGACCAACATGGAGAAAACCCGTCTGTACTAAAAATACAAAATTAGCTGAGTGGTGGTGCATGCCTGTAATCCCAGCTACTCGAGAAGCTGAGGCAGGAGAATCACTTGAACCCAGGAGGTGGAGGTTGCTGTGAGCCGAGTTGGCGCCATTGCACTCCAGCCTGGGCAACGAGAGCGAAACTCCAGCTCAAAAAAAAAAAAAAAAAGAACACAGCACCTAGTGAAATTAGGTAAAAAGTGCTGCATCAGTAAACATGAGTTGCTTGGATAAGTGTTGATTGAATGATTGTACACATAGAAACCACAAGAAACTTAGTACCAAAACCTAATATTTAAATTGTTCTGTACCCATAAGAAAAATTAAATAATAATCTAGGGCTTTAAAAAAAAAAGAGAGAGAGGGAGAAAAAGAGAAAGAAAAAAATAGAAACAGAACCAGGAACCAGGAAGAAATGGGAAATTTTTAGTGAGGAGGATGTAGAAGAGAGTCCTACCACGCAATTTTCCCTGTGCAATGCCTCATTAAAACAGAAAACGCAGGTCTCATTAGCCCCAAGTTACAGATGAGGATACCAAAGCTCAGAGGGACTGAGACTCTCAGGCCCCAGGGCTGCTGCCGCCTCCCCCAAGCCCAGCTGTGTTCCTCGTGGCCCCAGGAAACCAGCAGGCAAGGAAAGACCGGCCTTCTGGACCACAGAGGATGACAGCGAGCTAGTGCTGTGTTAGGAAAAGAAACGACCTCTCACTTTGAAAAGTTTAGGGCTGTACTTGGCAGATTTGTTTGGAACAAAATTTGCACTATTGATTCCGTGGCAAATGGAAACCTCTCGTGGACACTGTCTGGGCTTCAGAGATCTGAAATGTTTAAATGAGGCTGGACCAAACATGACTAGTTAAAATTGCCAGAGGAAGCTGGGCTCAGGTGGTGCCTGGGTGAAAAGACTCTGCCTCTTGTGTCTTCTCTCCCATCTGCGAAATTGACTCGTTACTTTGAACTGCTTCCTTTCCTCCCAGCGAGGGTTCCCAGGGTGTTGCTCAGGTCTGCAGTTTAAAAAGAACCTCCTGAGCTGGGGAAAGAGGGCGGAAGACTTGTTGGGCCATTCTCCAGAAAACGCACCAGCCAAAGGGGGCATTTTACTGCTCACACAGGACTGGGCAGGGGCGGGGCAGCAGTTAGCCCTGGGGCTGCCCTGAGATTGTAGACTTGGCCTATGGCCCCTTATGGGCTGGTATTTCTGCTTTCTTTTTCTTTTTTTTTTTTGAGACGGAGTTTCGCTGTTGTTACCCAGACTGGGGTGCAATGGCACAATCTCGGCTCACCGCAACCTCTGCCTTCTGGGTTCAAGCAATTCTCCTGCCTCAGCCTCCCGAGTAGCTGGGACTACAGATGTGCACCACCATGCCCAGCTAAGTTTTGTATTTGTAGTAGAGATGGGGTTTCACCTTGTTGACCAGGATGGTCTCGATCTCTTGACCTCGTGATCCACCCGCCTTGGCCTCCCAAAGTGCTGGGATTACAGGCATGAGCCACCGTGCCCAGCCTATCTCTGCTTTCATAAGCAATTCTGATTGCAAGGATTCATGGGAGCTCATCGGAAATGGGGGATTATTGCAACAAGATGAGTGACCTGGACTCCCAAAGCTCCAGGCAAGGGAGTAGTTTCGGGATGCCCAGCCCTCTGTGGCCCCTCTCCTGGCCTCGGCCCTGCCTCTCCTTCCACCCTGCCAGCTCCTCCTCTTACCCCACATCAGTAGCTATGGACCCACCCACCCCTTGCTCTCCAACACCGCCCTTCACTTCCCCTCCTGTAGCTAAGTGCCTCACATCCCCAGCATTCCCAGCTTCATTTCCCAGAAGGAAGAGCCCAGTGACCCAGTAGCCACGTTACAGACCACGTTACAGACCATGATCACCTACCAATTCTCTATCCATGGATGAGCAGCCACCTTTTGTCTCGTCGGCCAAGAGGGTATGGAGGGCTCTCTCCATTTGACAAACGTTTATTTAACAACGATTAACTGCCTGCCTACTGCTGGCTTGGCACTGAGGACGAAGCAATGAATAAAATCCAACGGGCTGAGCGCAATAGCTCACACCTGTAATCCCAACACGTAGGGAGGCCAAGTTGGGGGCATCACTCGAGCTCAGGATTTCAAGACCAGCCTGGTCAACGTAATGACCCCTCATCTCTACAAAGCTTTTCTTTTCAAAAATTAGCCAGGCATGACGGTATGTGACTATAGTCCCAGCTATTTGGGAGGCTGAAGCGGGAGGATTGCTTGAGCCCAGGAGATGGAGGCTGCAGTGAGCTGTGATCGCATCACTGCACTCCAGCCTGGGAGGCAGAGCAAAACCCCATCTCTAAATCAATCAATCAGTCAGTCAATTCCAAGTCTCCTGTTTTTATGAAGCTTAGTTGGGGATGGAGAAATAGACAACAAACAACTATATGTGTAGAGAAAGAGACAGAGTCTTGCTCTGTCTCCCAGGCTGGAGTGCAGTGGCAAGATCTTGGCTCACTGCAACCTCCACCTCCCAAGTTCAAGTGATTCTCATGCCTCAGCCTCCCTAGTAGCTGTTGCAGCTGCAGCGGCAGGGAGGAGGAGTGGCTGTTCTGGGGACTCCCTTTATATCAGGGTCACATGCCTCTCCTTCTCAGCTGTTTCTGTGGCCCAGGCTGCAGTTTGAGTACAAGATCGGAGATTGATTCCCATGAACCCTGCTTTTCTTTTTTTTTTTTGTCACCAGACTGGAGTGCAATGGCATGATCTCAGCTCACTGCAACCTCCTGGGGTCAAGCAATTCTCTTGCCTCAGCCTCTCGAGTAGCTAAGAAAACAGGCACACACCAGCACACCGCGCCAATTTTTGTAGTTTTAGTAGAGACTGGGTTTCCTCTTATTGACCAGGCTGGTCTCAAACTCCTGACCTTAGGTGATCCACCTGCCTCGGCCTCTCAAAGTGCCAGGTGTGAGCCACTGCACCCAGCGAACCCTGCCCTTTTACTCCACAGCATACAACATAGAAGTGCGTTCTGTGTATGTACAGTCTTGTCTTTTTCAGTCATCGTCGCATTTATATGTCAGCCTCTTCTCCCCATTTACACCATCAGTTCCAGCCACACCTGAGCCCTGTTCCCTGTAGTCATTTCCTGAATGAACTCTGGCTGTGCTCCAGGCTGGGTGGGCATGAGTAAGCCCTGGGCTGAGGCTCAATCCCAGCCGCATGCCCAGGAAATTTACAACCTGCCAGGAGAGAGAAGCCACACCTGGGAGAAGTGAAAGGATGCTGCAGGTGATAAGGAAGGCACTTTCAAGCTGGGGGTAGGCAGCTGGAGGAGAGGTACCTGCTCACCAGGTGCACCTGGGAGGCTTTATAAGAAAGAGGGCCTTAAAAGAAAGGTTAGAAAGGCTGGTGAGCAATTCAACAGCCAGTGCTTAGACCACGGTCACTGTTTGTGGCACGGAGCGGTGGCAGATCTGTTAGTGGTAGGGCAGATTGGTGGGAACCCAACAGTTGCAAAGTCTCAAGAACGAGGGAGGCCAGGTACAATGGGTCACACCTGTAATCCCAACATTTTGGGTGACTGAGGCGGGCAGATCATGAGGTCAAGAGTTTGAGACTAGCCTGACCAACATGGTAAAAACCCCATCTCTACTAAAAGTACAAAAATTAGCTGGGCATGCTGGCACATGCCTGTAATCCCAACTACTCAGAAGGATGAGGCAGGAGAATCACTTGAACCCGGGAGGCAGAGGTTGCAGTGAGCAGAGATCCCACCACTGCACTGCAGCCTGGGCAGCCGAGCGAGACTCCAGCTCAAAAAAAACAAAAAAAGAACCAGGGAGAAGGAGGGTGGGTTGACTCAACAGCCACAAAATTTTTAACTTACCAAATAATGCATGCCTAGCGAGCAAACACTGGAAAACTACAGATTGGCAAAAAGAAGAAAATCACTACAATCCCACAGCCCAAAGAGCAAAGTGTGGGAAAGCTCATCCCTCCCAGGGCGTTTGTGCATTTCATAATCTTGCTACGCTTCCTTCCCACTTTCACACGAATGCACCAGTCTTGCTTAATTAACAGTATTTCTCAAACGCCTTTCTATGTTGGTAATTCCTTTCTTTTATTTTATTGTCAAATTTTTATTTTATTTTTAAATTTTTTTTGAGACAGAGTTTCACTCTTACTGCCCAGGCTGGAGTGTGATGGCGCGATCTCAGCACACTGCAACCTCCGCCTCCTGGGTTCAAGTGATTCTCCTGCTTCAGCCTCCTGAGTAGCTGGGATTACATGTGTGCACCACCATGCCCTGCTAAGTTTGTATTTTTAGTAGGGACAGGTTTTCTCCATGTTGGTCAGGCTGGTCTCAAACTCCTGACCTCAGGTGATCCTCGGGCCTTGGCTCCCAAAGTGCCGGGATTATAAGGTGTGAGCCACTGGGCAGCTATTTTATTTTGTATTATGTTGGTAATTCTAAGCCTCAGTTTTGGTCTTATTATTATTTTTTTTTTTTGAGACAAGGTCTTAATCTGTTCTCTGGGCTAGAGTGCAGTGGCATGATTGTGTTTCACTTCAGCCTCTAAGTTCTGGGCTCAAGCAATCCTCCCACCTCAGCCTCCCGTGTAGCTGAGACTACAGGTGTGTGCCACCATGCTCGGATAATTTTTTTGTTTGTTTTAATGGAGTTTTACTATGTTGCCCAGGCTGGTCTCGAACTCCTGACCTCAGGCGGTCCTCCTGCCTCGGCCTCCCAAAGTGCTGGGATTACAGGCATGAGCCACCACGCCCGGCCTAAACCTGTTTGTTTATTTGTTTGAGGCGGAGTCTCACTCTGTCATCCAGGCTGGAGTACAGTGGCTTGATCTTGGCTCACTGCAACCTCCGCCTCCTGGGGTCAAGCGATTCTCCTGCTTAGCCCCCCAAGTAGCTAGAAGTATAGGCTTGCGCCACCATGCCAGGCTAATTTTTTTGTATTTTTAGGAGAGATGGGATTTCACCATGTTGGCAAGGCTGGTCTCGAACTTCTGACCTTGTGATCCAACTGCCTCAGCCTCCCGAAGTGCTGGGATTACGGGTGTGAGCCACCATGCCTGGCCAAGCCTCAGTTTTAATGGCTGCAAAATGCTCCGTTGTAGGATTTGCCAGCACCCTCAGTTGGCAAGACCACTGTTGGAGACCATGCCACAGCCAACATCTGGCAGCCTGGCCTACCCACTTTGTGAGTTTCTGAGCAGAGGCACAGCAGCAGGATGAGAGGCCAAGGCCTTCGCAGGGAGCTGGGTGGGTGGAGGCCAGAGCCAAAGGTCACTGATTTCCATTGGCACCACCCCAAGGAGCCAGACGGGACTTGAATTATTATCATTCAATTATTTGGAGAGGGAGAGAGAGAGTGTGTGTGTGAGTCTGAGTGTGAGTGTGTGTTGGGGCTGTGAACATGGCCTAAGTCTCCAGTGAAGCTGATTGTGGGTGAGCCAAAGGAGGAAAGCGTACAGAGCCATTCGTTTTCTTTGGGATTGGGTGGCTTGTGGCATCAGGAAACTGAGGCTGGAGGGTGAGGAGGAGCCTGTCCCTCACTTCTGATTTGGGCCAGGGGATTTGTGTGATTTTGACATATCTATAGACTCTTTCAACTGTGGCACTAGAAGGGACCTTATAGCTGAGAAAATTGGAGCTCAGGGAGGCGTGGTGGCTTGCGCAGCGTCGCACAGCACTGGAAGTGTTCAGCTAGCGTGTCCCACGCTAGCTGGTGGGAGCATGGTGGGAAACACCCTCCATCTTTCCGGGGCCCCATCGCCAACCTCTTCCTGTATCTCTACCTGTACCTCTACCAGCTGAGCCCACATTAAACAAACAAAAGAAGGGCCAGGTACAGTGACTCATACCTGTAATCCAACACTTTGGGAGGTCGAGGCAGGTGAATCTTTTGAGGCCAGGAGTTCGAGACCAGGCAACAGGGTGAAACATCGTCTCTACTGAAAAAATGCAAAAATTAGCCCGGTGTTGTGGCGTGGGCCTGTAATTCCAGCTACTCAGGAGGCTGAGGCACAGGAATCACTTGAACCCAGGAGGTGGAAGTTGCAGTGAGCTGAGATCGCACCACTGCACTTCAGCCGGGGTGACAGAGCAAGAGATTGTCTCAAAACAAAACAAAACAAAAAACTTGGCCGGGTGTGAAGGCTCATGCCTATAATCCCAGCATTTTGGGAGGCTGAAGCAGGAGGATTGCTTGGAGCTAGGAGACTGGCCTGGACAACATAGCGAGACCTCATCTCTACTAAAAATACAAAACATTGGCCTGGTATAGTGGCATGCACCTTTAGTCCCAGCTGCTTAGAAGGCTGAGGTAGAAGGATCCCTTGAGTCTGGGAGACCAAGGCTGCACTGCAGCCTGGGTGACTGAACAAAACCCTGTCTCAAAGGAAAAAAAAAAAAAGCTGTATGAGGTGGTGTATGCCTGTAATCCCAACACTTTGGGAGGCTGAGGTGGGTGGCTTGTGTGAGGCCAGAAGTTGGAGACCAGTCAGGCCAACATGGAGGAACCCTGTCTCTACTAAAAATACAAAAAAAGTTAGCTGGGCATTGTGGTGTGTTCCTGTAATCCCAGCTACTCCAGATGCTGAAGCATGAGAATTGCCTGAACCTGGGAGACGGAGATTACAGTGAGCCAAGATTGCGCCATTGCACTCCAGCCTGAGCCACAGAGCAAGACTCTGTTGCCAAAAAAAAAAAAAAAATTGCAAACGTCACCCTAATACGACATTCCTAATTCCCCTTCCCTTGCTTATTAAAAGAAAAAAAGGAAAGGAAAAAAGGAGAAAAAGAAGGAGATGTGGTCTTGCTCTGTTGCCCAGGCCAGAGTGCGGTCCTGCAATCCCGGCTCACTGCAGCCTCAACCTCCTGGGCTCAGGCGATCCTACCGCCTCAGCCTCCTGAGTAGTTGGAACCACAAGTGTGCGCCACCACTACAGCCATGAGCCCTGTGGCCTCTCTGGACATACTAGTGGCTGTCCTTGCTCAATGGAGGCTTACTTCTCATTGGAGGAAAGGGCTTGGTAGGGAGGGCCTAATTCCAAGGGTCAGTGGCCAAGCCTTCACCTGTGAGTGGAGTGGTTTAGCCAGAGCTGGGTTGAAATACTTATCTTTTTTTCTTGAGACGGAGTTTTGCTCTTGTTACCCAGGCTGGAGTGCAATGGTGTAATCTTGGCTCACCACAACCTCTGCCTCCTGGGTTCAGGCAATTCTCCTGCCTCAGCCTCCTGAGTAGCTGGGATTACAGGCACGCACCACTATGCCCAGCTAATTTTTTGTATTTTTAGTAGAGACAGGGTTTCACCATGTTGACCAGGATGGTCTCGTTCTCTTGACCTCGTGATCCACCCGCCTCGGCCTCCCAAAGTGCTGGGATTACAGGCATGAGCCACCGCGCCCGGCCCTACTTTTTTCTTTATACTTGAGTTCATCTGTAAAATGGGTCTGATAATACTACCTATCTTGTAGAGTTGTGAAGATTAAATAAGAATGTTTATAAAGCTCTCGGCGGCTGGATGGGGTGGCTCATACCTGTAATCTCAGCACTTTGGGAGGCCAGAGGACGATCACTTGAGCCCAGGAGTTTGAGAACAGCCTGGACAACACAGTGAGACCCCGTGTCCACAAAACGTGAAGAACATTAGCAGAGTGTGGGAGCGTGCACCTGTGGTCCCAGCTACTGGAGAGGCTGAGGTAGCAGAATCACGTGAGCCCAGGAGGTCAAGGCTATTGTGAGCTAAGATCATGCCACTGCACTCCAGCCTCGGCAACAGAGCCAGACCCTTTCCCAAAAATAAACAAGCAAACAAATAAATAAAGATGTCAAAGGCTCTTGGCACTTTCTTATGGCCTGACCCAGAACAGGAGCTCCGTGAACACGGCCATTCCTACTGCTGGTAGTGGCACTAACCTCTTTCCCAGCATGCCCAGCAAGCTCCCTGCACCAGCCTTACTCCTGCTGTCATCCCACCGCCCTTCCAAGTTCTGCCTCTGCCTCCAGAGCTGTGTGAGTGATCAGGACCGACATATGCCAGCTCTGGCCAGGGACAGGAAACTCAAGACCAGCAGGGACAGGTTGCCTAGAGTGGAGGAGCCACCCTGTTTGCCAAGGAGTCTCCTCCCTCTATCCTGAACCCTCTGCCCTCTCTTCCCAGGGCCAGGGAGAAGTCCCCTAAGGCAGTGTAGGCAAAGCTGCGGAAAGCATTTTAAAGTGGTTTCCATTGGCTTGGAAAAGTGAGAGGAGGGTGAAGGCTTCCCAGAAAACTGGCACGGCATCCAGCAACTGGCAGTCGGCAGCCTGGAGCACCATCAGCCACTTCCTCCTCATCTCTGAAACAGGGTCCGCATGATTGGAAGAGGAAACCCAGCCCCAGCCCAGTGGCTCCGTCTTCTGGCCTGCAAAATAGTCACTGCTTCTTTGTTTTGTTTTATATATTTGAGGCAGGGTCTTGCTCTGTGGCCCAGGCTGGAGTGCAGTGGTGCGATCTCAGCTCACTGTAACCTTCGCCTTCCGGGTTCAAGCAATTCTCCTGCCTCAGCCTCCTGAGTAGCTGGGACTACAGGTGCCTGCCACCACGCCCGGCTAAGTTTTGTATTTTGAGTAGTAGAGTTTTGCCATGTTGCCCAGGCTGGTCTCGAACTCCAAGTGATCCACCCACCTCAGCCTCCCAAAGTGCTGGGATTACAGGCATGAGCCGCCCCACCTGGCCAAGACATTTTTTCTTGCTTGGTTCCTCTTGAAGCTAATGCTGGTCTGCTCGGGTTTTCCTGCTGCTTCCGTAGATTGCACCAAGCAGACGGGCAGGGGCTGTGGAGCCAGGCAGGTGGGACTCAGGCCCCGGCTTTTCGGTTTACTAGCTGCCTGACCCTGGGCAGATGCTTTAAGTCCTTCTGACCTCAGTTTTGTCATCTGAAAAGTGGGGTTAATGCCACCTGCCTTCTGGGGCTTTGAGAATGTGTGACAAAGTGGCTGTCGTAGAGCAAGGCCTCGGTGAGCCACCGCTGCTGTTCCATCTGCGTCACGTCCTCTGTGACTCTTGGCGCCAGGCTCTCAGGGGACTCTGGGGACCGAAACGAAAGCCACAGTCGTCTTGCGGGTGGGCTTGCCTCCCTGGCTTTCTCATCACTGTAGATCCCTCTTGCCTTGCCCCGGTTTAGGAGCCACAACAAACGCAGCTGTGGATGTGACCCGCCTGTTTGCAGCCTGCGGGCTCAGGTATCAAAGGGCTTCGGGACCCTCGTAGGGTGACATCTTTGTACCATGCTTATGCCTGGCCCCCTTTCAGCAGGCAGATCCAGTCCCTGGGAGGATACGGGTGTGCTCTGGATGCTGGCAGTGCCCCCAGGTGAAACCCTCAGAAGCCTGGGGCGAAAGCTGTCACCTCCCCCACAGAGAAAGCTGGAATGGATTTCTCTCTTGCCACTCCCTTGAAAAGAACAGCAACACAGGGAAAGGCCTGTTACTGGTGGAGGGTTTGTCTTCAGAGAGCTCCAGTACATAAAAAAATAGCTGAGGCGACACGCCCGCCTCGGGCCCAGCCGGTGCAGCCCCAAACGGGGGCACCAATCCTTCCTGTCCACCCTCACCGCCGAGTTTGGGTCTGGGCCCCTCCTGGTAGCTGGGGTATGGAGCACCCTGGCTGCTGGCCCTGCCTCCTCCGGGGGACCTGACTTTCTTTCACCCCCCACTGGGAACTGGCTAGAGTGTTTTTACTAACGAGCTAGCTATGTCACAATCTCAATGGGGGGGTGGGGGGAGAGAGGAGGGAAGGAGGAGGAAGGAAGGAGGGAAGGAGGGAGGGAAGGAAGGAAGAGGGAGGGAGGGAGGAAAGGAAGGAAGGAGGGAAGGAGGGAGGAAGGGAAGGAAGGAAGACCGTCTTTACACCCTTGCCACTGCAGTGTGTGCCAGGACCTAAGAATCTCGTACTATCTATTTTTTTAATAATTGAGGGTAATAAATATGTATTTCTTTCTCCTCACCAGCCCCATCCTCCGAAGCTTGTCAGCTCCCTGAGTCTCTCCTCTGATCAGACCAAGTCTTCCCCAAGCAAAAAAAAATCCTTTAAGCAAAAAGGATTAAAGCCTTGAAAGTAGGTCTGCCTGACTCTCCCCGGCTCCCTCCCCCTCTTCTCTCCTCCCCCAGGGTTGAAGTGAAGAGGCCCCTCAGACTGATTCCACAAACCTGTAAGCCTCCGGTGGGAACCTCGGGAGGGGAGGATCCCGTAGTCACCCCTTCCCGCAGCCCGTCTAGTGCCGGGGGAGGCAGCCTAGCCCAGCCCAGGTCTCCACTGGCTGTTGAGGAAAGGCTACTCCAGAACCAAGCTCCCCATCCCAAAGTACAGGACAGAGGGAGGAGGCCTTTGTCTCAGGCCCAGGTCTACCTTGACACATGGCTCTGTGCTTCAGGGGGCCGTGTGACCTTGGAACAAGCACTTGAGTCTCAGTTTCTTCAACTGGAAAATGGGAATAAAAATAGCCTGCCTCACAGAGGAAGAAGTAAGCTAAAGATAGTCCCGTGTCTGGCATGTGGAAAATACAAAGCAAATGGAAGGCGAGGCGTGGGAGCTCACACCTGCAATCCCAGCACTTCGGGAGGCTGAGAGGGGAGGATCACTTGAACCCAGGAGTTTAATGCCAGCCTGGGCAACATAGCAAGACGCCGTCTCTACAAAAAAAAAAAAACAAAGTAAATGAAAAACATTATTGTTATCTTGATCAAATCATTCTGAGACACAGAGGGCGGCTGTCACCTCTCCTATTCCATCTCCGCAGCTCACAAAGGCCTGCCAGGCTCAGCTGCTTTCACAGTGTTCCCACCATCCCTCCAAGAGAGGTTGAAGGTGAGGCTGGGTGGTATGACTCGGAGCCTTGCCCAAGGCTGCTGGACCCATAGGTAATAGAACCGGAACCCCGCCAGGTACAGTGATGCGCACCTGTAATCCTACCACTTTGGGAGGCTCAGGTGGGCGGATCACCTGAGGTCGGGAGTTCAAGACTAGCCTGGCCAACATGGTGAAACCTGGTCTCTACTAAAAATTAGCCCGAGATGGTGGCATGCACCTCTAATCCCAGTTACTCAGGAGGTTGAGACAGAAGAATCGCTTGAACCCATGAGGCAGAGGTTGTAGTGAGCTGAGATTGCACTATTGCACACCAGCCTGGGCAACAAGAGCGAAACTCAGTCTCTAAATAAAATAAATAAAAATACTGGCCTGGCGCCATAGCTCACGCCTGTAATCCCAGCCCTTTGGAAGGCTGAGGCAGGCGGATCACTTGAGGTCAGAAGTTCAAGACCAACCTGGCCAATATAGTAAAACCCCATCTCTGCTAAAAATACAAAAATTAGGGCCGGGCACGGTGGCTCAAGCCTGTAATCCCAGCACTTTGGGAGGCCGAGGCGGGTGGATCACGAGGTCAAGAGATCGAGACCATCCTGGTCAACATGGTGAAACCCCGTCTCTACTAAAAATACAAAAAATTAGCTGGGCACGGTGGCGCGTGCCTATAATCCCAGCTACTCAGGAGGCTGAGGCAGGAGAATTGCCTGAACCCAGGAGGCAGAGGTTGCGGTGAGCAGAGATCGTGCCATTGTACTCCAGCCTGGGTAACAAAAGTGAAACTCCGTCTCAAAAAAAAGTACAAAAATTAGCTGGTGGCCGCCTATAGTCTCAGCTTCCTAGGAGGCTGAGGCAGGAGAATCACTTGAACGTGGGAGGCAGAGGTTGCATTGAGCCGAGATCATGCCACCGCACTCTAGCCTGGGCAACAGAGTGAGATTGTCTCACAAAAACAAAACAAAAAAAAAAAAAAAAAAAAAAAAACAACAGAACTGGAACCCAAAGTAGGACTTTGTGTCCTCTCCTGTCCTGAGATTCTTTCCTCTGCCCCATCCTACTTCCTGATAAGCACCCAGTATCCTTGGCTCTGGGCCCCAGGAACCAAACCAGGAAAGTCCTGGTCGGTCTGGGGAGGGACACCTGGGGCAGCGGTGGCTGGTGCTTGGCAGACCCACCTGCTCCTGGACGAGGCTGCCAGCCTTAGCAGTTCTGCTGAGGCAGCAGCCCTGGCCAAGCGGGCTTCCCTCCCTCAGTGCTGGGTACAGGCACACACGGCTGGCTGCAGGTGGCCGGCCTGCGCCCCCACAGCCATCCAGACCCAGGGCCCCTGGCCTGACCAGTGGTGGGCACTTGGCCACCTGGCCTCCAGGCCCCACTGCCTGGCCCCGGGGACCGGCCTGCCCCGGCTGCTCTGGGCCCTAGGCAGGAGAGGAGAGGAGAGGCAAGGCGGTGAGGCCGGAGGGCAGGAAAAGCCGGGAGGGAGGTGGCTATTTATAGCCGGCTTTGCTTTTGTTCCTTTTCCAGCAATGCTTCTCTTTAAATAGGAGCAGGGCTGGAGGCTGCAGCTCTTCCCAGCCGCCCGCAGTCAGCACGCGGGAGTGTGTGCCTGTGTGTGTGTTGGGGGGAACATGTGTAGGGAGTGGGCACTGCGGGGTATATTTGTGTGTGCATGTGTGCAGGGACAGGAAGAGGAGGCTGGGTAGTTCTGTGTGCGTGCACGTACACCGACGTGACGGGGGTGGCAGTTGAACAGCTCTTCGTGTATGATTGTTGGGAACTGCATGTGCACACACGTGGATAGGGATGGGGCGGTTCGTGTGTGTGTGTGTGTGTGTGTGTGTGTGTGTGTGTGTTTCTGAGATGGAGTCTTGCTCTGTCTCCCAGGCTGGAGTTCAGTGGCGCGATCGGATCACTGCAACTTTCACCTCCTGGGTTCAAGCAATTCTCCTGCCTCAGCCTCCCGAGTAGTAGGGATTACAGGCACGCGCCACCATGTCTGGCTAATTTTTGTATTCTTAGTAGAGACGGGGTTCACCATGTTGGCCAGGCTGGTGTCGAACTCTTGATCATGTGATTTGCCCTCCCCGGCCTCCCAAAGTGCTGGGATTACAGGAGTGAGCCACCGCACCCGGCCTGCTTGTGTGCCTCTATGATGAACACACATACAGTGCAGTGTGTGTGTCTGTGTGTGTGTGAGAGAGAGCACGCCTGTGTCGCGTGTAGACCCTGATGTGAGCGGCTCTCTGGGACGAGTGAACACCCCTGTAAGGGGCCTGTGGTGTGGTCCTCGCCCTGTGTGAGAGGATGTGTTCTAGTGCAGGGAGGGGAGAGCAGCTCTTCATTTGTGCACAGCGGACTGGAACCCTCAGTGAGGGCGAGGCGCGTGTCTGTGGCGCGCTCTGCCCCGCACGGCGCTCTTCTGCGGGTGGGATGAGCGCGCAGAGAATAAAGGGGCTCCGGGGGGTCTTGAGAGCGTCAAACACGCCCCCGAAGCAGGCGTTTTTAGGGCACTCGCAGAGCCCCACCCCACCCCCGGGTCCCCCCGCGCGCGAGGCTGCCCGTCTCCCCTGTGTCTGCTTCGAGACTAGCGGGGTCCGGGCGCTCCCACAGCTCCAGCTTGGGCAGGAACGCGCCACGGCGACCTCGGAGGCCAAATTCTGGCGAGCCCGGGGCGGGGGCGAGCTGGCCCCTCATCCCCGTCTCTCGGCCTCGGAGTTCAGGTCTGTACAGTGGGCCCAGGAAGCAGTCTGGCATCTGGCGGTGACTGTGCGCTGGGCAGCCGTGGTCGGCCCGGGCGGGGCGCGTGGGGTCTGCAGACCCCCGGCCGGCGGCTTCCGCGAGAGGGAACGGACCCCGGGGCAGTCACCCGGATCTGTCGGCTCCGAGGAGAGGGAACAGACCCCAGCGTGGGCCGCGGCTCCCAGCGCAGTCACCCGGACCTGTCGGCGCGCCCCCCGCCTCCCGGCTCCGGAGCGAGACGTCCCCCTCCAGGGCGGGTCCGGTGCCCCCGGGGCGCTCTGGGCTGGGGTTGGCCAGCGGGAAGCTCCGGGCGCCGGTCTGGCCACCGCCCTCGCCCCAGGCCAGTCCCGGCCTCGCCCCGCAGCTCCGAATCAATGCTACAGCCCTCCCGGCCCCTCCCCCAAAGGCCAAACAAAACATAGTAAATATTTAATCCGGGCCAGGGAGCCAAGGAGGCCTCCCCGCCCCCTCCGCCGCCGTCTGGCTCCCTTGCCAGCCCCGGCAGCTCTCCTCGGTAATGAGGCCGGGAGAGGCAGGGATCGATCGCGGCCTGGGGCGGGGTGGGGGTGGGGAGACCTGCACCCTGGGGGGGACATCGCCGTCCGCCCCTAGGCCCCAGACCCAGGAGCCCAACGGAAGGCACCTGCGCCCACGCTTTCCCAAGAAGGCCTGCGAGGAGCGTGCCAGCCCCCACCGGCCTGGTGGTGCCCACCTCCCTTCTTAGAGGCCTGTGAGCTGGGTCGGGAGGGGGTGGAGAGGCCAGCGGGGTGCCGGCCCAGGGGGAGGGCAGTGAAGGGGGCGGGGACCTTCCGGCCCCCTCTCAGGCCTGACCTCCAACGCCTAGTGGCCAAAAGCCGGCAGAGGCCTGGGTGAGGTCTGGGTGGGGCGTGCGGGGGGGACAGGGGACCCTAGAGAGAGGCTGGTAAGGTGTTCTTGTACCTCGGAGGGGGATCGGGTCATATTCTGGTGGTGCTCCAGACTTCCTGGGCATTGCCTGGGGGATCCCTACAGGGGCGATGACATTCTCACTGCTCATTCATGCATGCAGTGGGTAATGACTGAGCACCTACCCTGTGCCAGCACAGGGTCTGCTACCAGACAGACGTTCAGACCTGCAGAGGGATTGTGTCCCAAAGAGCAGTAGTTACTAAGTAAATAGGCCCCGTGCAGTGGCTCACGCCTGTGATCCCAGCACTTTGGGAGGCTGAGACGGGTGGATCATTAGGTCAGGAGATTGAGACCATCCTGGCCAACACGGTGAAACCCCATCTCTAGTAAAAATACAAAAAATTAGCCGGGTGTAGTGGCATGCGCCTGCAGTGCTAGCTCCCGGGGAGGCTGAGGCAGGAGAATCACTTGAACCCAGGAGGCAGAGGTTGCAGTGAGCCGAATCGTGCCACTGCACTCCAGCCTGAGCGACAGAGCAAGACTCCATCTGAAAATAAATGAATAAATAAATACATGCGATGATTTCTGATCGTGGTTAGACTTGGTGTAGAGAATAAAAGTGTAACGTGAGAGAGGAGCCACATCAGCTAGGGTGGTCCTGGAGTTGACTGGTGACGGTGGGTTGGGGTAACAGCATCCCAGGCAACGTTTACAGGGAAGTGCAAAGGTCCAGGGGCAGGAGATAATGTGGGAAGACGGCCAGGCCGGTTGAGTGCAGTGAGTGAGGAAGTAGGTTGTGAGCTGCAGGCCCTTAAAGGTCTTGCAGGCCGTGGGAGGAGTTTGGATTTTCTCCTAAGTGCAGTGTGAATGCATTAGAGGTTTTAAGCAAAGGAATGACATGATCTGATTTACATGTTTAAAAGCCTCTGCTGGCTGCAGCGTGGAGAATGAAAGATAGTTAACAGGGGAGTGGGGGAGGCCACATTGGTTTGGGGGGATGGTGCAGTGGTGTACACAAGGGACGCTGGTCCCCTGCCTGGCTTGGGTGATGACTCTGAAGTGGCCATTTACACATCTGCAGCGGGCAGGGCCTCAGCAGGCAGAGACAGGCTGCTCTTGGGCTCTTGGTGCACAGAGTACCAGTGGGCCGGGGGCAGAGGCTGAGGTGGCTCCCGTCCTGTCTCCACGACCCAGACTCCAGTGGGCAGTCCAGGAAGGTTTTTTTTAGGAGTATTAGAAAATGTTGACATGTTTTTTGAAACAATTTCAGATCTCATATCTCCGCCAGATTGAGTTTGTAACCAGCTTTATTGTTTAAGCCTGCTGGGATTTCATCAAAGGCGTCTGCTGTTTACCCAGAACCATTTCATTGGAGAAAACAGCAAACAGACCTGTATTTCTATCTGATTTCACTTTTTCCCTTTTCCCATGAATTTAAGTGCTTGTGAAAGCAAGGCTGATAAGGAGAGGCAGTGAGGATCAAATCCAGAGGAGGGGGCTTGGGAGGATCTCAGCTGAGGTTTATAAATAGAGCAGAAAAAAGTTGGGGGTGGGTGGCCACTTCTGGTGGGGAGGGGCAGCAGCAGCCAGCCCTCTGCAGGGGGACCTTGGGGGCAGGGAGGGAAGGGAGGAGAGCTGCTGTTCACCCTTACTCTGGACAAGATTTTTAGGCCATCTCCTGGTGTCTGTTGTCTTTACCAGTTTCTGGACTATTTCAGACACTGTCAGTGACAAAAGACTCAACATCATCTCCCACCTGGAAAGCAGCAGTTGACCCGGCCTCAGAGGTGGGTTCAATGAACCGGATTCAGGCTTTCCTGGGAGAAGGCTGAGGAAGGAAACAGATCAAAAGGCAAGTGGAAGGCAGATCATGAGAGCACCAGGAAAACTGCCTTCCTGTGCCTCCCCTGCCAACAACACTCAGGACTCAGCCCCTTCTGCCAAGCAGCCTGAGCCAGGGCAGGGCAGGGGTCAGGGGTGCTTGTCACAGGCTCAGCGCCCCTTGCCTCTCCAAGGAACCTCCACTAGTGTTATCACCACACGCCTAATAGCCCACAGGTGCCTCTAAGCAGGCCTGTTGACCCAGCAAATGTTAGCCCAATGGAGACACTGGCTCTGTAGCCTCTCAGGAGAGGGTGGTCTGAGAGATTTAGGTTAATATGCCTTATTCTATGCTTGAGCAACAGCTAGTTGAGTGCATGGGTTGCTTGGCATACAGGCCATCTTTCACCAGCTGTACGTTAGACCCACTTATAGGGTCAATCGATTTGAACCAATTAACAAGAAGATAAGGACTTGTTTATCTTTGGCGGTAGATCTTGCAGCGAGCGGGATGATAATGACACGGGCATCCCCTCAGCGCACAGTGCCAGGCAGAACCATGGTGCTGGACCGCCTTCTAGCAGGTGGGACTTCCAGCGACAGTGAGACTCAGCTCCTCATCTGCGGCACGAGGATGAGCCCTATGAGGACAAGGAGAGTGAGCAAAGGACAAAGGACTTTGCAGAGTGACTCTTAGGCCCTCCTGGCTGTTGATGCTCCCCTGCCCGTGGCTACCTTTTTTTTTTTTTTGAGGTGGAGTGTTGCTCTTGTCACCCAGGCTGGAGTGCAATGGCATGATCTCAGCTCACTGCAACCTCAAGTGATTCTCCTGCCTCAGCCTCCCAAGTGACTGGGATGACACGTGCCCACCACCATGCCCAGCTAGTTTTTGTATTTTTAGTAGAGACAGAGTTTCACCATGTTGGTTAGGCTGGTCTGGAACTCCTGACCTCAGGTGATGCACCTGCCTCAGCCTCCCAAAGTGCTGGGATTACAGGTATGAGCCCCCGCCCAGCCCCATGCCTACCTTTTACAGTGAGGGCTCAGTGGGTGGCTGGGACCTCAGAGGCTCATTTTATCACTGTGGGCCCTGAGCAGTCCTGGGTCCTGGGCCCCCTGTAAGTGCAGGGGAACCACATACTCCAGACACAGAGCCTTGGGAATATTTGTGGCCATCTGTTGAGGGCCTCTGTCATCTCATTTCATCTTTTTTTTTTGGTGAGATGGAATTTTGCTTTTGTCACCCAGGCTGGAGTACAATGGCGAGATCTCACCGCAACCTCTGCCTCCAGGTTCAAGTGATTCTCCTGCCTTGGCCTCCCAAGTAGCTGAGATTACAGGCGCAGGCCACCATGCCCAGCTAATTTTATATATATATATATATATATATATATATATTTTTTTTTTTTTAGTAAAGACAGGGTTTCTCCATGTTGGTCAGGCTGATCTCAAACTCCTGACCTCAGGTGATCTGCCCACCTCGGCCTCCCGAAGTGCTGGATGGGCCACCAAGCCAGGCCCATCTGTTTGTTTTTTTTTTTTTTAAAGAGATGGGATCTTGCTATGTTGGCCAGATTGGTCTTGAACTCCTGGCCTCAAGTGATCTTCCCACCTTGGCTTCCCAAAGTACTGGGATTATATTTAGGTATGAGGCACTGCGTCCGGCCATCATTTAAGCCTCCTTTTCAACCACATTTCCCCCAACCCAAGTATGTGCTGTCACCTTTCCTAGAGAAGGAAACTGAGGTTTGCAGGTGGGCGGCAGCGGGGCCTGTTGTGTGGGCCAAGGTCACGGGGCGCATCAGTGGCTAACCCCAGCAGCTTCACCTGAACTCATTGTCTTCTGCCTTCTGTGAAGTTAGGTAGGGGCAGATCCTGCTCCCAAACTGTGGGTTTGATGAGCTCACAAGTTGGCAGGGAGGGAATGGAGCAGGCCCCTTGGCATTTTCTCACCTGAGAATTGAGACTATCGGGGATGAGACCGAGGGTTTTCAGGCCTTGGGCCATATTCGTATTCGTCCTGCTTTCACCCTAGGAAGGGCCAAGTGGTCTCTGGCTGGGAAGTTGGAGGGTCCTTGGTAACACGGTGGGCTCAGCACGGGGCGGACACGGCTATGCTCCCCCACTGTTCCTGAACTCCCCTCACTATCCCCATAAAGGATGGAGTAAAGGCCACGTCGTCCTCTCTTGCCCATCACTTCCCCTCAAGCCCTCGGCTCCTGTGAATTCCACCTGGGCACATATTTCTCAGAGGCAGCAAGATCAGATCTTACTCCAGAGACCGGGGAAAGGAATCCACAGAGTGGGACCCTGAGCGGCAAGGTCGGAATGCAGGTGTCCTGAGGGACAACGTAGCTGGGGTAGGGGGGCAGGGGGGTGGTGAATGTCTTTCTTCCAGTTCTGCTGTGCTTGCTCCAAACTTGAGTTCTTCTTGGGAAATTGCTTCAGATCGCACAGCATTTTCCTCTTTTTAGCCTCGGCAGTGGTGAATCCTTGACCTTTGAGGGTGGGTTTGATTTTTTGGAAAAGGCCAAAAGTAATCTGAAGCTGTGTGTTATGAATACAGGGGTCGAGCAATTTGCAGGATGTGATTTGTTTTTGTTGTCATAATTTTTTTTTAAGATTTAAAACACGATGGCACCCTAAAGAACTGAGCCAGTTTTCTTGCAAGAAAATTCCAGAATTGTTTCAAGTAATGGCAGTGCTTTGCAGTGGGGGGCTTGGGTTCAAAGATGACTGCTCTGAAAGAAGGGAGGGGAGGGGGATGGACACTTTATTGAGCCGTTACTACGTGCCAGACACTCGATATATTATCTCAACTGCCTGAAAAAAGTTTTAGAATAAAGCAGGTCTGAAAAAAAAAAAAAAGACCTCATAAATAATCCATTTTCGGCCTGGCGCGGTGGCTCACGCTTGTAATCCCAGCACTTTGGGAGGCCGAGGTGGGTGGATCACGAGGTCAAGAGATTGAGACCATCCTGGTCAACGAGGTGAAACCCCGTCTCTACTAAAAATACAAAAATTAGCTGGGCATGGTGGTGCGCGCCTGTAGTCCCAGCTACTCGGGAGGCTGAGGCAGGAGAATTGCTTGAACCCAGGAGACGGAGGTTGCAGTGAGCCGAGATCGTGCCATTGCACTCCAGCCTGGGTAACAACAGCGAAACTCCATCTCAAAATAATAATAATAATAATAATAATAATAATCCATTTTCTTGCTTAAGCCCATTTCACAGGTGATGAAATTAAGGCTCTCAAGGAAGTTAAATGACTTCCCAAGGACACATGCTTAGAGTTTCAAGGCCAGGATTTGAACCCAGGTCTGACTGGCCCCAGGGTCAAAGCTAATTCTTCTCATTTGTTTTTGGATGTGTCAGTGCTGACATTCCCCGCCCAGTAATACACACCTGTAGTTTCATTATGTCACAGTGACACCATTCAGGCTTCATCCATTCAAAGAGAAAGCAGGTCATAGCGGGTGTCGGGGTGAAGTGCTGACTGTGTGCTATGGCAGCTGTCGGCAGCAGGCATCAGGGGACGCATGGGTGACGATGGCAAGGCATGAAGTCTAGAGTTTATTAGGTACTGGCAGAGGACCGGGAGTTGCAGATGCCAAGCAGTGATAAGTGGGAACTGCCTGTCTCAGCTCTCATCCAGCTCCAGGAGCTGAGCAGGCTCCCACTTTGGTGCCTTGGAATCAACTGGACTCTTGGACAGAATGGCACAGGGAGCTTTCCCAGCCGCTGGCAAAACAGGGCTCCCTCTGGATCACAACAGCAATAATAATAATAGTAGCAAAAATAGGTCACACTGATGGGGCACTTGGCATTGTATCCTGAAGCTTGAATCCCTCTGCATGCTCTGAACCCCATTTTGGGGAGGGGCAGGGGTCTTCACCCCCAACTGGGTCCCCAGCCACACAAGTTGGCTCTGTGAACCCAGAGAAGGACCCTTTTTCTGCATGCAGTCTAACCCTTGCTTCCATGTGGCACATGTTATGAGGGATCTGGGGGCCTGTGTGTACAAGGAAGGGGCTGGGCGTGGGGCTCAGTACACATCTCTCCTCTTCTGGAGACACAGCTCTAATTGGACTTCTCAGTCACAATGACAGTTACAGCTGCGTAAATCTAGCAATTCCACTTCCAGGAACGTATCTTACTGATACCCTCGTATCTGTGGGCAGAAATTCGCAAGTGGGAGCACGCACGTTCGGAACCTGGAAACAACCTGTATGTCCATCAGTAGGGGATGCACTGGGTAGACGACAGCACCCCCCACGTGAGGGGATTCTATGCTGAGGGGACCGTAACTCTGCAGGCACCGAGGTGGGGTGGGTGCCAAGATGCCTTGCTAAGTGAAAAAGCAGTGGTAATATACCGCACTACCATTTGGGTTTGAAAAAATATACTTGTAGGTGATAGAAATTTTCTGGAAATACACAAAAGAAACTGTTAACAGTAGGATACCTCTAAAGAAAGATACTGAGGACTGGAGGTCTGGGAGAGGAAAGGAGACTTACTTTTTATTGTATACCCTTTTGTGTGCTTTGAATTTTTTTTTTACTTTTTTTTTTTTACTATGTGCATGCATTATCTTTTTGATTAAAAAGGAAGCTGGGGGAGGTTAAAAAAAAACAAACTCCTGTCTTTATCTGGCTTCTCAGTCCACTTTTCTTCCACTTCCAGTCAGGTCCTACCGCCCTGATTCGCAGGCCTTTTCTCAGCTCCTCTCCCTCCGCCCAAGCCTGTGCCTACCCCTCCCCAGGGCATCCATTACTGCCTTTCACAGGTACTTAAAACCTATCTTTTTGCCTTGAAATACAAATAACTCTAATCTGGAGAGAAGGCTGAGCTTCACTGCACTTATAGAACAGACAGAAATCAGCTGGCACTGAGATGCTCGATAAATGTTTGCTGAATCGAATTGAATCTGCTACTCGGTTGATTACACTGAGCAAGGTACTAATTGGCCAAGGTCAGGTATCCAAATCCCACGTGAGTTGGTGCTCTCTGAATCTAGAGAGGGACTCTTGCCCTGGATGCACACCCTTTCTCCAGCGTGGCTGCATGTCACCCAGGGGAAGCACTGAATGTGCGAGAAAGGGTGGGCGCAGGGCTTGGTACGCACCATCTCCTCTCATGGAGACACAGCTCAGAGACTTTAAGAGGGAGAACAGAGCCACCATGTGATAGACAGAAACCCCGGCTTTGTACAGATCCTGACTCAGAGCATCTATAGTGGACTCAGAAAGCTCCACGATAATCCGTTCCTTCCTTTCTTACATTAGCTGGCTTGATTTTATTACAGTAATAGTGTCTTGCTCTATTGCCCAGGCTGGAGTGCAGTGGTGCCATCACAGCTCACTGCAGCCTCAATCTCCTGGGCTCAAGTGATCAGCCCACCTCAGCCTCCCAAGTAGCTGGGACCACAAGTGCATGCCACCACACATCTAGCTAATGTTTTATTTATTTATTTATTTATTTATTTATTTTGAGACGGAGTTTCGCTCTTGTTACCCAGGCTGGAGTGCAATGGCGCGATCTCGGCTCACCGCAACCTCCGCCTCCTGGGTTCAGGCAATTCTCCTGCCTCAGCTCCTGAGTAGCTGGGATTACAGGCACACGCCACCATGCCCAGCTAATTTTTTGTATCTTTAGTAGAGACGGGGTTTCACCATGTTGACCTGGATGGTCTCGATCTTTTGACCTCGTGATCCACCCACCTTGGCCTCCCAAAGTGCTGGGATTACAGGCTTGAGCCACCGCGCCCAGCCTTGTTTTATTTTTTATAGAGATGAGGTCTCCCTCTGTTGCCGAGGCTGGTCTTGAACTCCTGGACTCAAGCCATCCTCCTGCCTTGCCTTGGCCTCCCAAAGTTCCAGTACTACCGATGTGAGCCACCATGCCCGGCCGACAATAACTTTTCATTTTTTGTTATTTTGTTTATTGTTGAGATGGAGTCTCACTTTATTTTTGAGGCTGGAGTGCAGTGGCATGATCTCGGCTCACTGCAACCTCCACCTCACGAGTTCAAGCGATTGTCCTGCCTCAGCTTCCCGAGTAGGGATTGCAGGTGCCCGCCACCATGCCCACCGAATTTTTTACTTTTTTTGTAGAGATGGGGTTTCACCATGTTGCCCAAACTGGTCTTGAACTCCTGACCTCAGGTGATGTACCCACGTCGGCCTCCCAAAATGCTGAGATTACAGGCATGAGCCACTGTACCTGGCCTACAAGAACTTTTTAAAAAGAGACGTAAACAATGGAGTTATTTGTTAAATGTGGTAGTGAGTTGCTTATTGTTGTCTGTGTTCTCCACAGGTTGGAAAACAACCACTTTGTACACATTTTGTCAGAGAAATTAAAGCATGAGGTTATTGATTAAAGTATGTTTTTAAACTCAGAATTTTCAAAAGATTCTGTTATTCTATGTATCTTTTTTGTTTATTTGTTTTTGGAGACAAGGTCTCATTCTGTTGCCCAGTTGCCCAGGCTGGAGTGCAGTGTTGCGATTTCAGCTCACTGCCAGGTGCACCTCTTGGGTTCAAGCGATTCTCACGTCTTGGCCTGCTGTCTAGCTGGGATTACAGGTGTGCGCCACCACGCCCAGCTAATTTTTGTATTTTTTCTTTTTTTGAGATGGAGTTTCACTCTTGTTATAAAAACAGTTTTATATATATAAAAAGTTTCTTTCTTTTTTTTGAGACGGAGTTTCGCTCTTATTAACCAGGCTGGAGTGCAATGGCATGATCTTGGCTCACCGCAACCTCCACCTCCTGGGTTCAGGCAATTCTCCTGCCTTAGCCTCCTGAGTAGTTGGGATTACAGACATGCGCCACCATGCCCAGCTAATTTTTTTTGTATTTTTAGTAGAGACGGGGTTTCACCATGTTTACCAGGATGGTCTCGATCTCTTGACCTTGTGATCCACCCACCTCAGCCTCCCAAAGTGCTGGGATTACAGGCGTGAGCTACCGTGCCTGGCAATTTTTGTATTTTTAGTAGAGATGGGGTTTCACCATGTTGTCCAGGATGGTCTCGATCTCTTTTAATTTTTTTTTTCTTTTTTTTTTAAGACAGGGTTTCACCATGTTGGTCAGGCTGGTCTTGAACTCCTGACCTGATCCTCCCGCCTTGGCCTCCAAAGTGCTTGGATTACAGGCGTGAGCCACCATGCCCAGCCGGTCTCAATGTCTTGACCTTGTGATCCGCCTGCCTTGGCCTCCCGAAGTGCTGGGATTACAGGCGTGAGCCACCGTGCCCGACATGTTTTGTATTTTTAGTAGAGATGGGGTTTTACCATGTTGGCCAGACTGGTCTTGATGTATCATTTTTTTTTTAGAGACAGGATCTCTGTTACTCACTGTAACATAAAACTCCCAGCCTCAAACAATCCTCCTGCCTCAGCCTCCTGGGACTTCAGGTGCACACCACCAGGCCGGGCACATTTTTTAATTTGCCTGTAGAAACAGAATCTCACTATATTGCCCAGGCTGCTGTCAAACTCCTGGCCTCAGGTGATCCTCCAGCCTCAGCCTCCCAAACACTGTATGTATCCTTGATAATTAAAAAAAAAAATTTAATGTACACAACAAAATTTACCATTGTAATCATTTTAAGTGTAGGGTTCTGTGGCATTAAGCACATTCACATTGTTTTACAAACTATCACAACCTTTTTTTCCTTCTTCTTTTTTTTGTAGAGGCAGGGTCTTGTTGTCTTGACCGGTCTGGTCTCGAACTCCTGGGCTTAAGCATACTTTCTCCTTGAAATGACACTCAGGCTGGCCACGGTGGCTCACACCTGTAATCCTAGCACTTTGGGAAGCTGAAGCTGGCAGATCACAAGGTCAGGGGTTCAAGACCATCCTGGCCAACAAGGTGAAACCCCATCTCTACTAAAAATACAAAAGGTGTATTTTTAGCTGGGTGTGGTGGCAGGCACCTGTAATCCCAGCTACTTGGGAGGCTGAGGTAGGACAATTGCTTGAAACTGGAAGGTGGAGGTTACAGTGAGCCGAGATCACGCCATTGCACTCCAGTCTGGGTGACAGCGCAAGACTCTGCCTCAAAAAAAGAAAAAAAGAAAGAAAAAGAAAAGAAAGAAAGGAAAGAAAATAAAAGAAATGACGCCCCCGGGCCCCGGCTTTCTGGCCTCAGCCAGTGTGACACCCCCGCACCCTTCTGAGGCCTGTGGTCCAGCAGCTTTCCCTGACCCTGAGGCCCCTCCAGCGTGCTCACAGAAGAGACTTCTCATCCCAGTAAGGGTTATTATGATGAGGAAGCATTTGCCTGCTAGCACAGTGAGTCAGAAAGTTTGATGTGCCTTCCAAAAAAAAAAAAGCATCTATAATTTTTGGCCACATTAATAGAAGTGTCCAAATCTAGGACGGTGCAGGATGCGGCTCGCTCTGTGCTGAGCACTGAGTCATCCTCGCCCTCGCCATGTTCCATCAGTCGAGTCCATCTCCGGCACATCCTTGCATCCATCCCCTTCTCTCCGTTTCCCCCGCCGCTGCTAACCGTCTGAAGCCATGGTCCCCCGTCTCTTGCTCGGACCATTGCAGTAGCCTACTAATTGCTGGTCTGGATTACTCTCCCGTCTCCAGCCTCCTCACCGCAATGAGGGGATGTGAGGGAACACGATGTGATCATACCACTTTGATTGCTTGCAGTCCTTTAGCGGCTTCCCACAGCTCTTGAAATAGAGGCCCCTGTTTTGAACAGGGCTTTTTAACCCAACTCATGCAATCCTGCCCCTGCCTGTCCTCCAGCCTCATCTCACACCAGCTTCCACTCTTACCGACTGTTTTCTTTCTGTTTCTCACACGCGCCTGCCTCCCTGCGCACTCAGGGCCTCTCACATGTGGCTGTGCTGCCTGGAACATTGCCCCTGCCTCAGCCGACTTACCTGGACAATTCCTACCCTTCTTCTAGAGCCCGGCTCAAAGGATGCTTCCTCGAGAAGTGGTCCTGAGCCTTCTAGACGAGCCCAGGGCCCCCAGTTATATGTGTCTACAGCACCCAGTATTCATTCATTCATTTATTCATTCAGCAAGCATCAGGGGGTTCCGGTGCACTCCTGGGGCTAAGGTACACAGTGGAGAGAGACACCTCTAGAGAGGGGTGTTCGAGCATTCAGGGCTTAACTATTCCTTTTTCTTCCTTTTTTTTTTGAGATGGAGTCTTGCTCTATCATTCAGGCTGGAATGCCGTGGTGCCATTTCGGCTCACTGCAGCCTCTGCCTTCCAGGTTCAAGTGATTCTCCTGCCTCAGCCTCCCAAGTAGCTAAGATTACAGGCAGGCATCACCATGCCTGGCTAATTTTTGTACTTTGAGTAGAGACGAGGTTTCACCATGTTGGCCAGACTGGTCTTGAACTCCTGACCTCAGGTGTTCTGCCTTGGCCTTCCAAAGTGAGCTACTTTGGATTACAGGAGTGAGCTACTGTACCCGGCCTGAGGGTTTCATTACTTCTGGTCACAGGTGCTGTGGGATCATGCCTGGAAAGTCCACGTGTGTGTGTGCATATATGTGTGTGTGTAATCTGTGTGTGTGTGTGTGTAGTCTGTGTGTGTGGTGTGTGTGTAGTGCGTTTGTGTGTACTCTGTGTGTAGTGTGTGTGTCTGAACTCACACACATCTGCAGTGTAGGTAAACAGGTGCTGTGATTTTGTTGGTCATGAAAGCACACTGCTTTAGAGTTAAAGGACCCCTGGAAATGGCCAGGCCTGGGGACCTGAAGGTTGAGACTCTGGTTACAAAAGACAGAAACCAAAATGATTGGGACAGCAGGAATCTGACAGGCTCATGAAACGGAAAGCTTCACACTCAGGTGCATCTTGGTCCCATGGTGTCGCGGGATGGGATTTCTCTTTCTTGGCTTTTTGGCATGGCTTCGCGGAGTCGGCATCATTCTCAGAAGCTCCAGCAGCTCCAGGTTCCCATCTGTCCCTCCTCCCAGAAAGGGAGAACTTCTCTTCCCCCACAGGTTTAAACAAAAGTTGTGGGCCTGATCACATTGGCTGAAATTCAGCCCTGAGCCAGGCATGGAGGCCTGTGAGCAGGTGTTAGTTGGGTACAAGCCCACTCCGGAAGGTGGGGGCTGAGACGGTGCCATTGCAGTGCATGGGTGGAGAGTGGGGGACAGGGTACCAGCTCTCCTGAAGGAAAAGCAGAGTCCTGTGGACAAAAGGAGCGGAGCATATCATGGGTGGCCAAAACTCCATGTAAATGCTTGTCTACAGGTGGTTTGCTGAGTCTTTTTTCTTTTATTTATTTATTTTTGAGGCAGAGTCTCGCTTTGTCACCTAGGCTGGAGTGCAGTGGCACAATTTCAGCTCACTGCAACCTCCAACTCCCACGTTGAAGTGATTCTCCTGCCTCAGCCTCCCCAGTAGCTGGGATTACGGGCACGCCTCACCATGCCCAGCTTATTTTTGCCTTTTTAATAGAGACAGGGTTTCACCATGTTGGCCAGGCTGGTCTCGATCTCCTGACCTCCACCCACCTTGGCCTCCCAAAGTGCTGAGGTTACAGGTGTGAGCCACCACGCCCAGCTGAGCCTTTTTTCTTTGTCCTTCGCACCTGCCTGCATTACTCAGAACCCCACTTGGCCCCCTTGTCACAGCGGCCGCTCCTGAGGCACCCGCTTATCTTGTCCAGCCCCCTCATTTTGCAAATAGGGAAGCTAAGGCTTGGAGATGTCCCCAAGGTCACACAGCTCAGTTGCTGCGGAGCCAAGCCAGACACCCAGGCCTTGAGGCCGTCAGCATCACATCATGCGGTGGACAGAGTCTGGTGTCAGCCTGCCAGACCTGACTCGTCACTCTGTGGTTGTTGGCTATGAAACCGTTTTTATGGCTGGGAGCGGTGGCTCAAGCCTGTAATCCCAGCACTTTGGGAGGCCGAAGTGGGTGGATCACGAGGTTAAGAGATCGAGACCATCCTGGTCAACATGGTGAAACCCCGTCTCTACTAAAAATACAAAAAATTAGCTGGGCATGATGGCGCATGCCTGTAATCCCAGCTACTCAGGAGGCTGAGGCAGGAGAATTGCCTGAACCCAGGAGGTGGAGGTTGTGGTGAGCCGAGATCGTGCCATTGCACTCCAGCCTGGTTAATAAGAGCGAAACTCCGTCTCTGTTTTTATAATGGCTGTCACGACAAACTTGGTAGTTTAAAACCAGAGACCTGTATTCTCTCACAGTTCTGGAGGCCAGAAATCTGAAATCAAAGTGTTGGCAGGACTGCGTCCCCTGCGAAGGCTCCTCCGGCTTCTGGGAGCCATGGGGTTCTTTGTGCTGGCGTCACTGCAGTCTCTGCCTCTGTCTTCATGTGGCTTCCCTGTCTCCTCCTCCTCTGTCTCTTATAAGGAAATTTGTCATGATATTTATGGCCCATCTGGGTAATCCAGGATGATCTTATCTCAAGATCTGTGACTTAATCACTTCGGCAAAGACTGGCTTTCCAAAGGAGGCCTCGGAGTCCAGGGATTTGGATGTGGATATGTCCTTTTGGAGGCCACCATTCAATTCACTCCAGGGACCTTGGGCAAGCCACTCAACCGCTGTGCACCTCAGTTTTGTCATCTGTAAAGTGAGGTTAATAATAACACCTCCCTCATCAGGTGGTCATAAGGATTAATACGAAGTCCTCCTCACTGAGTCCTTCACAGGGTGCTGAGCGCTCAGGAAGCACTCAAGAGACATTAGTTACTGTTATTACTCTGCTGGCCTCAGCTCTCACCCGGTTTTCCTGTGGCCTTCTGGAGATGGCTTTCTTCCACCAGCAGGCCCAGTTCCTCTCTGCTAGTAGCAGTAGAGACGAGAGAGGTGGTTCGTGTCTTGGTGGAGACAGAGCTGTCAAGGTTACAACCAAGTGTCTTCCTGCTTGTTGCTCAGCTGGGACCATCCTCCTGTCCCTGAAGGCTGGGGTTTCGGGGGCCTGCAGCTGAGAGGTGGGGCAGCTTGAGGAGGTCTCCTGCCAATCAACCTCTCACCCTGGCTTGGGAGGCCGGCATGGGAACCCTATGATTTACAGTGATGAAATGCAAATTGCAGAGATTCCGCACTTCCCCTGCTGCTGAGATCCCATCAGCATCTCACTCCCCTTACTTGGGGCTCCTCCAGGCCTCATTTGGTGGGTTGCACCGGCAGACCTCCTCCTCAGCCACCAGACGGCTAGCTCCCTACATCTATCACACCTGTACTGTGACAATGTAATTTTTATCTCTGGTTGTTTATTTCTCAGGTGGAACTACTTGTAAATTCCAAGAAGAAAATATATCCCTATGTGTGACAGAACCAGCCCATGGCGATTAATCTGAGCTTTTAAGCCAGGAATGTAAGCCCGGTTTGTGTTGCTCTGTGCATGTGTCTAATAATCAGCCATAGCCGTTAATTGTCCCCTAATGAAGCAGTGGCTCCGGGAGGGGGGGACTCAGTAGGATGTGATCCAGATGGATGGGAATGGGATCTTCATTTCCCATCTGCCAGGCAGCGTGCAGGCCCTGGGGACAGAGAGTGGGAGGCAGGTGGCTTGAGGCCAAGAGGTTCAAAAGGTAGAGGGAAGGCCCACATTTCCAGGCAGAGTTGACAGAGGGTGTGAGAAGGAGGGGACCTAGGGCGTTGGTGTAGGCATGCAGAGAATGAGCAGGCTAGGCCAGGAGCACAGGCTTGTAGAGTCCACCAGGCCTAGGTTCAAATCTAGGCCCCACCACTTGCCACTAACCTTCCAGGAAGTTCCTTCCCCTGACACAGAAGAGTTTCATGATCAGTTAAAAAGGAACAAAGTACATTTGCCCCAAAGGGTCATCGAGAGAATTAAATGAGCAGTGTATGAAGAATGCTTGTTGAATATAATATGGGTATTCCTCCTGAGTGAACCACCTTTCTCCTGCTTTTCATTTTTCTTTTTTCTTTTTTTTGAGATGGAGTTTTGTTCTTGTCACCCAGGCTATTGAGTGCAGTGGCAGGATCTCGGCTCACTACAACCTCCACCTCCAGGGTTCATGCGATTCACCTGCCTCAGCCTCCCAGGTAGCTGTGATTACATGTGTGGACCACCACCCCCAGCTAATTTTTGTATTTTTAGTAGAGACAGGATTTCCTCATGTTAGCTAGGCTGGTCTCGAACTCCTAACCTCAGATGATCCACCTGCCTTGGCCTCCCATAGCGGTGGGATTGCAGGCGTGGGCTCCCATGCACAGCGCTCCTGTTTTTCTTGAAGGCCTGGGGGCAGTGCTCAGACCTGCAGAAGATGAAAGTCTCAGAAAGAATCAGAATGCTAAAGTTGGAAGGAATTTTGAGAACACCTCATGCAAAGCTCAGTAGAGGTTCGGGGAAGTGACTTAGATGGGGCCAGGCACCATGGCCCCTGCCTGTAGTCCCAGCACTTTGGAAGGATAAGGAGGGAGGGTCGCTTGAGTCCAGGAGTTTGAGGCTTCTGTGAGCTATGACTGAGCCACTGCACTCCAGCCTGTTCAACAGAGCCAGACTCTTTCTCAAAGGAAAAGCAGCAGCAGCCAGGATGGAGCTCAGCCTCTCCCTGTGACCTGTGATGCAGCTCACGTCAGGCTGCTTCCATGGCATAGCAGTGACCTTGATCGGCTTTCGGGCTCCTCCAGGGCACCTGGTGGGCCTCAGGCCTCCGTAGGCCCCTAGCATGATAGGCAGGTGTATTTAAGGGAGAGATGGTACATGGCCTTTCTCGGCTCCTCTAAAGGAGCCCCATTCAAAATGATCAAGAACTTTTTTGGGGGCCGGGCGTGGTGGCTCACACCTGTAATCCCAGCACTTTGGGAGGCCTAGGCGGGCAGATCATGAGGCCAAGAGATCAAGATCATCCTGGCCAACATGGTGAAACCTTGTCTCTACTAAAAATACAAAAATTAGCTGGGTGTGGTGGCGTGTGCTTGTAGTACCAGCTCCTTGGGAGACTGAGGCAGGAGAATTGCTTGAACCTGGGAGGCAGAGGTTGCAGTGAGCCAAGATTGCGGCACTGCACTCCAGTTTGGGCAACAGAGCAAGACTCCGTCTCAAAAAAAAAAAGAACTTTTTTGGACTCTGTGATATTGCCACAAAATGGGGGAAAGGGAGGTGCTGCCCACCCCACCCACCTGCATTTGGTGTATACAGCCAGCCTGGAGACAAGATCTGGGCGTTTCCTTGGCCTGAGGGCTCCGGCCAGCCCTTATTCTAGCCTGGTTCTGCCAGGGGAAACTAGCTTACATGTCCCAACCAGGAGCAGGGAGCCGGCCTTGGTGTCGGTGGGGGTCTGTGGGCTTTGGCATTCTGGGCCAGATGCAGATTAGGTGGAGTCTGAAGGAGGCTGAGGCTGGAGGATCGCTTGAGCCCAGGAGTTCTGGGCTGTAATGCGCTATGCCGATCGGGTGTCCGCACTAAGTTCAGCATCAATATGGTGACCTCCCAGGAGCGGGGGACCACCAGGCTGCCCAAGGAGGGGTGAACCCGCCCAGGTTGGAAACAGAGCAGGTCAAAACTGCTGTGCTGATCGGTAGTGGGATCACGCCTGTGAACAGCCACTGCACTCCAGCCTGGGCAACATAGCGAGACCCTGTCTCTAAAAAAAAAAGTATAGAACACAATAATGAAGTGGGAGGGAGGCAGATAACCAGAGCACCACTGTTAGCGTGTTGTGTTTGCTCTCAAAGCTTTTACAAAGCCCGTGTAAACATTAGTGTCAAAAGCTGCCTAGGATCCTATGGAATTGGAATTTGTCTTTTTAAGAAAATGTATCAGGCCAGGCATGGGGGCTCATGCCTATAATCTCAGCGTTTTGGGAGGCCAAGGCAGGCAGATCACTTGAGCCCAGGAGTTCTAGACCAGGCTGGGCAACATAGTAAGGTCCTGTCTCTACGAAATAATACAAAAATTAGCTGAGCGTGGTGGCACGAGCTTGTAGTCCCAGCTACTAGGGAGGCTGGCAAGAGAGTGAGGCCCTGTCTCAAATGAAAAAAAGGAAAAAAAATATATATCTGAGCCAAGTGGATTTGGAGTACCGGAATTTTAAGACAGTCCCAGGCCAGTGTGTGTGGGAAGGAGTCTGGGCCTTCAGCTCCTGGGGCTCAGCCTGGCTTCTCAGGAGCATCCCAAAAGGTTGGACAGGGTTTGCCTAAAGAACAGAGATTTTCTTCTCCACACCATTCTGGGTCTGAGTACTTTCACGCTTGGCCTGCCTAGTGGTAAGTGGCAGTCAAGGGTGGAGGAGAAGGGAAGGGGTGGGGAGGTGCTCTCCAAAGAGAAGAGCCGCCCCACTGGACAAAGGGCTGCACTTGGCTGGCCTGTCTCCCCTTTACTGTCCTGGTCTGTGCCTGGCCGTGCTGAATTGCAGGTGAGCAATGATTGCTTCAGGAAGGCAGAGATCTTAGTATAGGCTGTTGAAGATTCCCATGCGGAATGCTACTTAGAGGGAGAGAGGAAAGCTCGGAAAGAAGGGTGAGTGACTTGGGCAAGTAGGCAAAGCCTTGAGTGATACCCCCAACCCACACCCCCCCACTCAGCATTTCTTTTTTCTCCTCCGTCTCCTTCTTTATGAAACAGGGTTTTGCTCTGTCACCCAGGCTGGAGTGCAGTGGCACACTCATAGCTCACTGCAACCTTGACCTCAAGCAATCCTCCCACCTCAGCCTCCTGATAGCTGGGACCACAGGCATGTGCCACCATGCCTGGATAATTTTTTATATTTGTTTTGTAGAGACGGGGTCTTTGTTTGTTTGAGACAGAGTCTGGCTCTGCTGCCCAGGCTGGGGTGCAGTGGCGCTATCTCTGCTCATTACAGTCTTCGCCTTCCAGGTTCAAGCCATTCTCCCACCTCAGCCTCTCAAGTAGCTGGGACTACAGGTGTGCACCACCACGCCCAGCTAATTTTTGTATTTTTAGTAGAGATGGTGTTTCACCATGTTGGGCAGGCTGGTCTCGAACTCCTGACCGAAGGGATTCGCTCACCTTGGCCTCCCAATGTGTTGGCATTACAGGTGTGAGCCACTGTGCCTGGCCTCAGAGTTTCTTTAGGATTGTTGGAAATGGTGCTAGGATGCAGCAGTGCTAGGGCATACCTTCTGCTGGCCGGGCATGATTACCACCTGGGGAAGCCAGGGAGCCCACTGCCCTTCTCCAGCCCCCACCTCTGAGAGGTCACCTGCACAGGTTACTGGAAGTGGGGTGTGGTGGGGAGCTTGGACACTGCGGTGGAATTTCCCTAGCAACACCCAGACTGCGCCTGAGGGCAACAGCTTCCAGCTCCCAATGGAACCATTTCTTTCCCTGAGTTTCGTGGAGGGCTATTTGCTGATGAGCACAGTGCTCATGTTCTACGTGCATTACTTCACTGACGCACAGCAGCCTTATAAGGTGAGTCCACCCCCTCCCTGCCCCCCATTTGCTGGATGAGCAAACTGAGAGGCTGCAAGGCTAGCTCAAGGTTACAACAGTCACCGGCGGGAATCCAGATGTAGGCCTAATTCCAAGTAAGAGCGTTAGCCACTGTTCGCTGTTGCCAGGCGGCCGCGGAGAGCCCACCTGGAGCTTCCGCCTGGGTGGCTGCTGCAGAAATCCGCCACGCCTCTCCTCGGAAGGCGTCTGCTCCATGAGCCCCTCCCTGCTCTGGGGACAAGAGAAGGTGTCTGTGTGGGCCAAAGGAGAGCCCAGCTCCTGGAGAGGGAGGTGCCTCTGGTCTCCATTCTTGGGTTCCCCTGAAGTGCTGGCTTTGGGTCCTGGTGGGGTTGGGACCCTGGGGGCCGGCCTGCACGGGTCGGGGCTCTTGGTCACTGATTTGGAGGCTGGTGAAGAGACGCCTGGAGACTGCAGAGGCGGCAGGAGTAGTGGGGTTAAATGCAACCAGCAGGGCCTGGCAGCCGCCCCAACCTTGACCCCACAGGCAGGGCGCAGGAGGCGGGGCCGCTGGAGGGCTGCGGTGCGCGCCAGTGCGGGGTGCAGAATGCGGGGTGTGGGGTGCAGAATGCGGGTGGGGCTGCCGGATGCGGGGTGCGGGGTGCGGGGTGCGGGGTGCGGAATTGTGGTTGGCTCAAGGGAACGCCGCTCGCCCTATCACACACCTGCGCGGTTGCCAGGCAACTGGACAGCGTAGTACACCTCGGTGAGGGCCAGGAGGGGGTTTTATCTGCTGCTCCGGGTCTCTCCTCAGAAGTTGGGGACTGAAGGCACTGGTTTCCCTCCGCAGAGGGACCTCCTTCCGCCCCCACTTACCGCTCCCCCCCCCAGCCCCAGGCCCCGCGGGCTCTGGCCGCCCCAGGACTCCCAGCCGCAGGTGCAGGTCGCTCCTGGGTCCCAGACACCCCAGGCCGGGCGGGGGGGCAGGGGGCAGTGGGCGGCTCTCCACCCCGCTTTTGTTTGGGGACAGTCATCAGCGGGGATGGGGACTTCTGCCTGAGACAAGGTGGTGGGTCCGGGGAGAACCCCGAAGGTGGGGAAGGGCAGGCTCCAAGGTCAACGGGATCACCAGCACTGCTGCCGGCCTCAGAACGACCTTGGGGTGGAACGACCTTGGGGTGGGTGTGGGGCGCCCTTGGGCCTGACTCTGCCTTTCTATTTCCTGGGTGTTCCCCAGACTCCATACTCTGCCTCGCACCTTCCCAGCGTCTCACCCATCTGTGCACACCTGCACTATTCCCGCACTTCTGTTTTCTTCCGTGGATTGACCCATTTTCACTTAGATACATGTATCTTAAAAGGAAACTTGATAAAGCATCTTTAAGTCGAGATGCAGTAGCTATCACTTGCCATAAATAGAAAGTGACTGTAAAAATAAATACAAAGAAACAAAATGTGATTAAATTGTAGCACACAGAGTCTGATCTGAGAGAGCCATAATGATAACAAAGTTAGTATTAAGCACTTACTCAGCGGGAGGAACTAGCTAAGCACTGTACCTGGACTGGCTCATTTGCTTTCCCATTTTGCAGATACAGATGCTGAGGTTCACAGAAGCTAAGGGCTCTGGCCAGGAGCACATAGACACTGAATGACAAGTTGAGTCTGAGCCGAGTTCCACCAGAAGGCTGGGCTTGAACCGTGGCCTGTGCTGTCTCTGGTCCTGTCGCCCCTGGCTCCCTGCCCTGGGGACTGGGCGGGGTCTTTTTCCAGCATTGAGGCAATGGTTTTAGCCCCAACTGCAGTAGGTTTTGCCCAGATTCAGGGACTGTAACTAGGTACTCAGAGAAACTGCACAGCCTCCCAACAGCCCTGGGAAGTACCCTACTTTAGCTCAGAAACTGAGGCACCCGAAGGCCAAGCCACCTGCCCAAAGTCACACTGCTGCTGAGTGGCAGGGCCAGGTGTGGGTTCTGTTTCCCCGTCTGCAGCACCAGCACTATCTTAAACCTCTTTGTAACTCCATCAGCCTCATGCAGAGAGAAGATCCTTTCATCCTTAGCAAACCTTACAGTGAAACTGAGACTCCTGCCAGGTGCGGTGGCTTACGCCTGTAATCCCAGCACTTTGGGAGGGCGAGGAGGGTGGATCACGAGATCAGGAGTTCAAGATCAGCCTGGCCAGTATGGTGAAACCTCATCTCTACTAAAAATATGAAAATTAGCCAGACATGGTGGCATGCACCTGTAACCCCAGCTACTTGGGAGGCTGAGGCAGAAAAATCTCTTGAACCCAAGAGGTGGAGGTTGCAGTGAGCTGAGATCACACCACTGCACTCCAGCCTGGGTGACAGAGTGAGACTCTGTCTCAGAAAAAAAATAAATAATTACCTGGGCATGGTGGCACCTGCCTGCAATCCCAGCTACTTGGGAGGCTGAGGCAGGAGAATTGCTTGAACCCGGACCTGGGAGGTGGAGGTTGCAGTGAGCCAAGATTGCGCCACTGCACTCCAGCCTGAGCTACAGAGTGAGATTCCATTTCAAAAAAAAGGAAAGAAAAGAAAGGAAAAGAAATAGAAAGAAACTGAGACTTCTTCTCACAGATAATCAAATCTCCATCAGGGGAAAGTGTCCATTATTTGAACCCAGGTGAGGCTGTAAGTGGACACCTCTTCAGAGAGAACCTTGTTCTTCTTCTTCTTCTTCTTTTTGAGATGGAGTTTCGCTCTTGTTGCCCTGGCTGGAGTGCAATGGCACAATCTTGGCTCACCACAACCCGGGTTCAAGCGATTCTCCTGCCTCAGCTTTCCAAGTAGCTGGGATTACAGACATGTGCCACCACCCCCGGCTAATTTTGCATTTTTAGTAGAGACAGGGTTTCTCCATGTTGGTCAGGCTGGTCTCGAACTCCTGACCTCAGGTGATCCACCCGCCTCGGCCTCCCAAAGTGCTGGTATGAGCCACTGTGCCCGGCCTGGAACCATGACCATCTAGGGGTGACTGAAGACCCCTGGGGCCAGCCCCTTGTCCCTGGGCCTCCCTGGGCCTCAGCAAGACTCCTGTAGGCCTGGGCAGGGGCTTCTGTTTGGCACTGCAATTTTCCCTTCTGGGAATATAGTCCATCATTCCCTATGAAAATGAGTGACTGCACTTCTCACTCCAGAGCTGGCTCATTCTCACCTGAAAGAGAAAGAACAAGGGTACATTTGGAGAGGGAGGAAAATCTTAGGTTATTTTTAAAAGGCATTTTGAGCGAGTGCTGAATAGAATTCAAGAAAATTGCCTTAAAGACCTTTTCTTTTCAGGGATGGTGTTTCTCATGGCTTCCAAGTATCTGGAAACTTAATTGCACATTTATACGGACTACTGTTTTTATTTATTCTGGTCTCAGAGGTGGGCTTTGGAGATTGTGCTGTCTCTGTAATGGCTTTCTTTATCTCAAATAAATTTCACACACCTGTGAGGTAGATCGGCTTGAAGGAAACTGTGTCAGAATTGGCTTTCGATTCAGTAAATCAGCAAATGGTGCAGGGTTCAGTGAGATGATGTGGCCTTAGCTTGCCTTGAGCCTCCTGTCATGAGGGTGCAGCCCAGTCCTCCTTCCACCAAAGCTTGCTTTCTTTCCTTCTTTCTTTTCTTTTCTTTTCTTTTTTTTTTTGACACAGAGTCTTGCACTGTCTCAAAGGCTGGAGTGGCGCAGTGCTACGATCTCGGCTCATGGCAACCTCCACCTCCTGAGTTCAAGTGATTCTCCTGCCTTAGCCTCTCAAATAGCTGGGATTACTGGCACCTGCCACCACACCTGGCTAATTTTTGTATTTTTAGTAGAGACAGGGTTTCACCATGTTGGCCAGGATGGTCTCAAACTCCTGACCTCAGGTAATCCACCTGCCTCCCAAAGTGCTAGGATGACAAGTGTGAGCCACCGTGACTGGCTCCCCAAAACTTTCTGCTCTGAACTGCAGAGTCTCAGCCCACATCTTTGATGAAACCCTTTCACTTACCCCAAGCAAGGAGACAGTCAGGGTTGGAGAGACCAATTTCTTTTTTTATTATTATTATTTTTTATTGCATTCTAGGTTTTGGGGTACGTGTGAAGAACATGCAAGATAGTTGAATAGGTACACACATGGCAGCGTGATTTGCTGCCTTCTTCCCCTTCACCTATATCTGGCATTTCTCCCCATGCTATCTCTCCCCACCTCCCCACCCCGGAGAGACCAATTTCTATGTGGGTGTTTGGGGCCTTGTAGGTAAAGACGCTAGTAAGAGACTTTATATTATTTATTTATTTTTTTTAAAGATGGGGTTTCACCATGTTGGTCAGGCTGATCTTGAACTCCCAACCTCAGGTGATCTGCCCGCCTTGGCCTCCAAAGTGCTTGGATTACAGGCGTGAGCCACCACACCCAGCCATAAGAGACTTTTAGGTGAGTCGTAGAACAGCTTCTCTCTGCTGGGGACGTCCTCAGCCTCGTGTGACATGTCTTCTCTCAAAACTAGAAAGTCCATGTTGGGGTCAGAACTGTGAGGAGAGCAAGGTAGGAGCTGGATCGCCATGGGTGGGATTGCCGCAGGTGCCGACACTCAGGGCAGTGGGGGCCCCTGGCTTCTACCCCGTGGAAGGATGGTAGTGGAGGGGCTACATGCGTGGCCTTTGGCAGCAGAGTGAGCCTCAGTGTGAATGCAGGCTGGCTCCTTCCCAGCTGGTGAAGGTGCAGGATCCCAGTGCCCCTCCGTCCACCACCAGGCCTGGGAAGCTGACCTGTGCTGATGCCACCAGTGGGCCCTTGCCCTCTGCCTTCAGATCCAGCCAGTGGGAGACTGAGGCAGGTGAGAGAGGGAGAGGGGAGAGTGAGGAGGAGAGTGACCGCTGGGCATTTACTCTGTGCCCTACAGGCTGGCACTGCCCCTGAGCAGTCTGGCTCCGGTCAGAGCCCGTCTCCACCTGGCGCCTCTGTTTGGATTCTCATTTCCATCATTTCTAGTCCCTTTCTCTGCCCCTGACCCCAGTGGTTCCTGGCCTGTTATTTGCTGTCCCAGTGGATGCCCCAGGCCCCACCCACACTTTTGTCCCCTTATTAAACTCTCCTCAGATTGCCTAGTGACACTCAACTGACACCATGGTCCTGGACAAGTCACTGACTGCTCTAAGCTTTGGTTCCCTCTCATCTGTAATATGGAGGGTTTGTTTTGTTTTTGAGACAGTCTCACTCTGTCGCCCAGGCTGGAGCGCAGTGGTGCGATCTCAGCTCGCTGCAACCTCCGCCTACTGGGCTCAAGTGATCCTCCCACCTCTGCAGCTGGGATTACAGCAGCAGCTCTGTGTCCCCATCCAGATCTCATCTGGGACTATAGACAAGTTGCTGGGGCTACACAGACCACCATGTCTGGCTTTTTTTTTTTTTTTTTTTTTTTGAGACAGAGTTTCGCTCTTGTTACCCAGGCTGGAGTGCAATGGCGCGATCTCAGCTCACCGCAACCTCAGCCTCCTGGGTTCAGGCAATTCTCCTGCCTCAGTCAGCCTCCTGAGTAGCTGAGACTATAGGCACGCGCCACCATGCCCAGCTAATTTTTTTGTATTTTTAGTAGAGATGGAGTTTCACCATGTTGACCAGGATGGTCTCGATCTCTTGACCTCGTGATCCACCCGCCTCGGCCTCCCAAAGTGCTGGGATTACAGGCGTGAGCCACCGTGTCCGGCTGGCTTTTTTTTTGAGATGGAATCTTGCTACATTAGGTATGCTGGAGTGCAGTGGCACGATCTCGGCTCACTGTAACCTCCATCTCCTGGGTTCAAGCAATTCTCCTGCCTTGGCCTCCCAAGTAGCTGGGATTATAGGTGTGTGCGGCAAATTTTTTTATATTTTTAGTAGAGATGGGGTTTCACCATGTTGGCCAGGCTGGTCTTGGACTCCTGACCTTGTGATCTGCCCACCTCAGCCTCCCAAAGTGCTCGGATTACAGGTGTGAGCCACTGTGCCCAGCCCCATGTCTGGCTAATTTTTTGTAAAGATGGAGTTTCACCCTGTTGCCCAGGCTGAAAAGCTTTAATATTAAACAGTTTCCATGTGTGATGGGAATGAGAACTAACCATAACCTCCTCCCCCCAACTATTGCTCTTTTTAATTCAGTGTATCATTGTATGCAAAGTGTAACCTTGACCCTCAAGGTAACAGGAAGGGCTTGGGCCAGCCCTCAGAGACAGAAATGGTGGGGACGGGACTGGTCAGTCACCTCTGTCCTTGGACCAATGGCAGTCTCCTACCCTACTTTCTGCTTTCTGCTCATGAGCTGGGCACTGCTGACCAGGGGCCTGGTTTGGGTGGAGGATACCAGGGCAGCAGTATCCTGGGGAACTTTAAGAAGCTGGGATTTCCTTTGTCCTGTGATTTCTGTAGAAGCTGTCCATCCTACTCATACATGTCCGTGCTTTTGGATCTTTTTTTTTTTTTTTCAGATGGAATTTTGCTCTTGTCGCCCCTAGAGTGCAATGGCAAGATCTGTGCTCATTGCAACCTCAGCCCCCCAGGCTCAAGCGATTCTCCTGCCTCAGCCTCCCAAGTAGCTGGGATTACAAGTGTTTGCCACCATGCCCAGCTAATTTTTTTGTATTTTTGGTAGAGATGGGGTTTTGCCACGTTGGCCAAGCTGGTCTCGAACTCCTGACCTGAAGTGATGTGCCTGCCTCAGCCTCCCAAAGTGCTGGGATGACGCGTGTGAGCTACTTCGGCCGGCCTAGTCTTTATTGGTATTGGGAAACAAAGCATCCTCGGATTTCCTGCAACATGGTATCCCCTGAGAATGTAAAAGAAAGAAACAGATGACACTTGATATCCCCACTGGAGCAGCAGGTGGGGGTTGGACTCAACTGGGTTCTGATGCCGCATTTCATTTCGGCGGCTGCTCCATCTGCAGAGAGGAGGCAGGTCCAGTTCCAGCCAGGCCCTCTCTGTGTCATTTGGTCTTTGGGGCTGAGGATTCAGGAAACAAAAGAATCGCAGAGACATTGGGCCTGTGGAGAAGTCTGGGAAGAGTTAGTGTGGGTGCCAGTGCCTGTCTGGAAGGTGAGAAAGACGTGGACGATGGGTCTCTGCTCTCAAGGGCTTCCTGCTGATCTGGGAAGTTAACATTTACTCAGGAAATTATGAGAACTCCAGGCTGGCCAGGCGGGAACACAGGCATGAGTTGGGGGAGGCCAGGGTGGGGAAGTCTCCAGGGAGAAGGGAGACTTGACTTTCGGGTGGAGACAGAGGGGAGAGAGGCCGTTTCAGGGGAGGGACCACAAAGCGGGAAGAGTCAAGGGTGGCCAGGCTGAAGGGAGCAGAAGGTGTGGTTTGACAGCAGCCAGAAGTCTCATGTGGGGCACAGTTATGACTCTGGCTTCTTCAGGGCCTTGAAGCCCGGCAGGGAGTAGGACTATGGGAGCACTTAGAGAGGGCTTTTATTTTACTTTATTTACTTATTATTATTTTTGAGATGGAGTCTTGCTCTGTTACCCAGGCTGAAGTGCAGTGATACAACTGTGGCTCCCTGCAACCTCCACCTCCCAGGTTCAAGTGATTCTCCTGCCTCAGCCTCCCGAGTAGCTGGGACCACAGGAGCGTGCCACCACGCCTGGATAATTTTTGTATTATCCAGTAGAGATAATACAAAAAGAGTAGTAGAGACAGGGTTTCACCACGTTGGCCGGGCTGGTTTTAAACTCCTGACCTTGTGATCCACCCGTCTCAGCCTCCCACGGTGCTGGGATTACAGGCTCAGGCCACCTCACCTGGCCTATTTTACTTGATTTTTTGAGACTGGATCTTGCTCTGTTGCCCAGCTAGAGTGCCATGGTGTGATCACTTCACTGCAGCCTTGACCTGCTGGGCCCAAGTGATCTTCCCACCTCAGCCTCCCAAGTAGCTGGGACTACAGGTGTGTGTCACCATGCCCGGCTAATGTTTACATGTTTTTGTAGAGACGGGGTCTCCATATGTCGCCCAAGCTGGTCTCCAACTCCTGGGCTCAAACAGTCCTCCCACCTTGGCCTCCTGAAGTGCTGGGATGACAGGGGTGAGCTGTGGTTCCTGGCCAAGTACGTGGCTTTGTGGTCACACCTTCCTGCTCGGAGTCTGGGTTCTGCCTCTTCGTAGTTTTTCCTTCACCTCTTTGAGCCTCCGCTTCCTCATCTATGAAAGTGAACTGAGTAGTAGTGTACTGGCCCGTTTCCACACTATTAGGAAATACTCAAGAATGGGTGATTCATAAAGCAAAGAAGTTTAGTTGACCCGCAGTTCTGCATGACTGGGGAGGTCTCAAAAAACTTACAGTCATGGCAGAAGGGGAAGCAAACACATCCTTCTTCACAAGGCGACTGGAGAAGAGAGCACGTGAAGGAGGAACTGTCAAATGTGTATAAGCCATCGGATTTCATGAGAACTCACTATCATGAGATTAGCATGGGGGAACCGCCCTCGTGATCCAATCACCTCCCCACCCCGACACGTAAGGATTACAATAAGGGTTAAGATCTGGGTGGGGACTCAGAGCCAAACTGTACTAAGTCATGTCTGCCCTGCAGAGTGTTTGGTACGAGGTCAGGTACTGGGCGTGATGTGCCTCCAGTCACTGCCACGTGTTGAGCTCTCACTCAAGGGCAGCTGTCACTAGTACGCTGCAAAAGTGTGAGTGGTTATGTGTAGGTTCACTTCTCTGGGGAGAGGGTCTCCTACAGCTTTCATGAGATTCCTTAAGGGGTCCCTGATTCAAAAAATGTTAAGCACCACTCACTGCTTGAGAGGTTTGAAAACAGAGAAGCGTTAGGCAGCAGAGAGCAGTGTTGATGTGAACTGAACGCAATGGGGGCCTGGGGGCAGGGGAGCCAGCTTACAGCCCTTCTGTCCATCTGTTGGATCCACCGTCCTTCCCTCCATTCCCTCGGTTATCAGGGGTTGCTGAGCACTGGATCTGACAGGCCCCTGCTAGATGCTGAGGGCGCAGAGATGGAAAACACAGTGTCCGCGGGGAAGGAGGCTGTGTCATGGCCAGTCCCCAAAGATGGCCCCCATCCCTCCTGCCACGCCTGTCTCATGAGGGCCCCTTCCCACCTGGAATCCGGGCTGGCTCTGTGGCTGGAGCTAACTGGTAGAATGCGGTGGAAGTAAGGCTGTGCGAGTTCTGGTCCTAAGCCTTATGAAGGCTGGCAGCTTCACTCTGTGGTCTTAGGAGCTCTGCTCCTAACAAGTAAAAAGTCCAGCTATGTTGCCAGAGAGATTGCCTACAGAGACCACATTAAGAGGAGAAATCCTGGCTGGGTGCCGTGGCTCATGCCCATAATCCCAGCAGCAGTTTGGGAGGCCAAGGCGGACGGATCACCTGAGGTCAGGAATTTCAGACAGCATGACCAACATGGTGAAACACCGTCTCTACCAAATACAGAAAATTAGCCGGGCATGGTGGTGTGTGCCTGTAATCCCAGCTACTTGGGAGGCTGAGGTGTGAGAATTGCTTGCACCCAGGAGGCAGAGGTTGCAGTGAATTGAGACAGAGCAAAAACTCCTTCTCAAAAAAAAAAAAAAAAGGAGAAATCCTGAGGCCACCTGAAGAGAGAGGGAGAGGCTCAGGTGTCTTCACATCATAACAACTCAGTCCCCAAATGACTCTAGCCCCTGCCGCCATCTGCCTGCAACCAGGTGAGACAGCCAGAGTGAGAACAACAGAAGAACCGTCCTGCTGAGCCTGTTTGACCCACAGACTCATGAGGGCATGAGCAGGACTATTGTAGTAAGAAATGGTTTTGTTTTAAGCCCTGGTGTTCAGTGTGGTTTGTTAAACATGTGGAAATAAATGAAGACCAACCAAATGAGGACGGGTAAAGGCTATTTATTCAGAGGTGTCCTAGCAAGGGAGCCAGCCACCTCACTCAAATCTTGGCACAGAGTTGAGGCAGGCAGAGGAGTGGCATTTTATTATAGAGGAAAGTGGGAACACTTCAAGCATGCCCTGATTGGAGGCTGTCTGCATCAGGAAGCTAGAGGCTCGCAAGGGGAAGCAGGTCACCCAGTGTGACTGGCTAGGGGAGCATATTTGGCCTTCTCTTTGCTTGGTCCAAAGTTGGAGGTGGGGACACAGGTGAGGAGGACTAATCCAGTCCTAGCTGTTTTGGGCATAATGTGGCAGGGGTCATGTTTGGCTTCTTGGCTTGTTTGCTAGAGATCGTGGTCCCGTGGTCCTGCTCCCCGTGACTGACTCTACTCAGTGCATTGGCTTCCTGGGCTGGTTGCTGTGGATCATGGGTTGGTTTCCCGGGCAGGTTGCTGCAGACCGTGGGTCAGAATTCTATTTTTATGTGTGGCTTGGTGCTGTCCATTTGTGCCTCTAGTCTGTCACTCAGCAATAGATACCTACATGCAAACTGACAATTATGAGGCCAGGTCTAATGTACAGTGTTCTGGGTAAGCCCTACAGGGGGACAGTCCCCTTTAGCCTGTGCCAAGTTTGAAGAGCACATACAATGAGGAAGGTAGGTGCAGGAAGGAGGGGTGTCCCAGGGAGAGGGGATGCCAAGAACATCAATGGTGGAGGGCGCGGGACTCCTGACTGCAGAGGAGTGTTGGCTCCCAGCTCAGGGCAGAGCCAGAAATCCTCCTGCAAGAAGGGCCACAGAAATTGGGAGCGACACCATGGGAACTGAAACACCATGGTTTTCAAAAAAACCTCTCAGATGGAGAAGGGGGAGTGGGGCCAGGCGAAGGCAGGAGGTGAGTGAGGAGGCAGCTGATCCATCAGGAGAGAGGATGACTGGCCCAGGCTATGGGACTTGGAGAACCCAACTCAAAAGAAGGCAGCATCCCAGGTTTCTGGAAGACAGAAGCGGTGGCAGTCACTGAGAAGGTGGCCCAGGGAGAGGGAAAGGGTTTGGAGGGGGTGCTTTTCATTTGGGGAATGCCAAGGGGGAAGAGTCCACTAGATCGCATGGGACATGTGCAGAAAGCAGTTCAGACTCAGAATCAACAGAGTGCTGAGATGAGGGCAATCAGGAGCCAGCAGAACACGCACAGGTCACAGTGCCCCCCGCCCCGGGCTTTGGGCAAAATAAGAAGAGGGGCCCATGCCAGGGCCGAGAAGGAACATCCAGGAAAGCTGGAGTGGTCCTGGGTGAGCGTCGTGTCAGGGAAACTGGGAGGGGGAGATTTCAAGAGGGCTTTGACCTCAGCAGCATTTGAGGCAAGACAGAGACTGGAGGCCAGGCGAGGTGGCTCACGCCTGTCATCCCAGCACTATGGAAGGCTGAGGTGGGTGGATCACCTGAGGTCAGGAGTTGAGACCAGCCTGGCCAACATGGTGAAACCCCCATCTCTACTAAAAACTAAAAAGCTGGGCTTGCTGGTGGGTGCCTGTAGTCTCAGCTACTTGGGAAGGAGGCAGGAGAATCACCTGCACCTGGGAGGTGGAGGTTGCAGTGAGCTGAGTTCGCACCACTGCATTCCAGCCTGGATGACAGAGAATTTCCAAAAAAACAAAAAAAGACAGAGCCTGGGAAGTGTTGGGTTTGGGCAGCAGCAGGGTCTGCATGGCTCCCTGGGAGAAGGGATGGGATTCCCAGTGTAGGGCTTGCAGAGGGAGAGTGGCCAGGGAGGAAGTGTACCTGTGGAGAAGTTTGCCTGTGAAGGGAGGAAAGCGAGGTGGTGACTGCAGGGAGGTTTGCGTTGGGCAGGGTTTTGCTGTTCAAGGGGAGAGTGAGCAGAGTCTGCAGGCGCAGGCGCTGGGCAGCGGGGCCGCACTAGCGGGGAAGGCAGCTGTCGAAGTTGGTGGGATCCAGGCTGCAGGTGGAGCTGTGCTGGCCCACAGTATTTTGTTTTGATTTTTTCTTGTTGAATTTGATGCCAACCAATTGCATGCAAAAATCCTGATTCCCAGCCTCTGGCAAAATTCAGAGCCAATAACCCAGCGTCCCCTCTTCCTTCAGGAGAGCAGGCAGGAGCCTGGGGCCTGCAGGGGGGCCTGGCTTCTGGGGCGCCACCTGTGCCACCTCCCTGCCCACCCAGCCTCTTCCGTTTCCTGCGTGGACCCTGAAAGCCTTTGAATTGAGATCTAGAGGAGAGCATGGGACGGGAGGAGGAGGGTCTGAGGCCCACCGTCGGGGAGAATGTGAGGAAGCTGGGAAGGTGGGGCCTGGGCCTGGAGGTGAGGTAGGGAGGGGGCGAGGTTTGGAGGGGCCACTGAGGGCAGTGGGGGTGGGGGCGAAACTGGGAAGGCCCTGTGGAGAAGCACTGTGCTGGCAGCAATGCCTGGACTAGCAGCGGCTTGGTTCCCATCCCAGGATGACAGAAACGGGTCTGGGGAGAAGCAGAGGGCAGAGGACCCTGTGTCCTCCAGGAGCATCCACACCAACATCACACCGGTGGCTATGTCAGCGGGTGGGGCAGTGTTGGGCTCTGGGGCCATACAGACAGGGCGGCAGAGGACAGAGTGCCCTTACCCACCCCAGGGTTTCTCCTTGGATGCCGAGGGCGACACGCTAGCTGGAGAAGGCAGCTGTCCTAGGCTAGGAGCACACTGAGGTGCTCCACTGACGCTGGGAGGAACTCCTGTCCAGGGAAGTGAGGCTGTTCCTGGGATTCTGGGCCAGGATCTTCTCGCTCCCTGGGACACGCCCTCAATAAACGCTTTTCCTGCACCACCTCCCTCCATAGTTTCCACTTGAAGCATCTTCTGTCTGTGCAGCTGTAGCCTTAGGCCGAGTTCTGTTAGTTCCCCAGGTGGGCTGGGTCTTGACGGAGAGGGGGTCTCGCTCCAAGGCCTCCCTGGTAACAGCTCAGCACACACCTCAAGATGGAAGCATCCCCACTGCACACTTTTTCGGCATGTTCTGCTCTCAGTGGCCCTGGGCATCGAGTGCGGCTTGGACACACGTCACTGTGTCACATCAAGCTGGAATGTAATTAGGCGATGGTGGGGAAAATTCCATCTGTCTCCCGGGAATACCGGAATAATGAGCCATCACAGAGGAGCAGGGGGGTGGGCGGGGGCTGCTGACCTGAGAGGGAGGCTCAGCCCCTTCGGTAGCTCCCACGGGCCTGCCCTGTTCTCCAGCAGGAAGCGGGAGCTATAGTGAGGAGCCTGAAAGGGTGTGTTGGGCTCTGAAGCAGGGAAGAGAGCAAGCCATCCCTCTCTGGTGTGGGGTAAGGCAGAAGCCATAGTCCTCCCCACAGGCATGTGGCCTTGTGCTAGATGCAGCCCAGGTGAGGGTGGAGAGTCCTGGGACTGAGGACGCAGACTTCCCGCAGGAGTGGGCTGGACAGTGTGGGTCAGCGCTGAGGGCAGCAGGGGCCTGGCGGGACCAGGGGTCTTCACCTGGAAAGCAAACCTGGAAAGCACCTCTACCTTGAGCCAACTCTCCTCTACACCCACTGAGGTCACCCAGACCCACTCAGGCCCCGAGCCCGCCCTGTTCCTCCTCCACGGGGCCAGGGAGATGGACCCGCCCAGAACCGGTGTTCTCTGCTCAAGACAAGCCCGGGCCAACACAGGCACATTTGATTTTCTAGTATCCATATTAGAAAAGCAAACTGTAACAGGTGAAATTAATTTCAATTTTTTTTTTTTACTTTTTACTTTTTTTCCCTTTCTTTTTTGAGAGAGTCTTGCTCTGTCACTCAGGCTGGAGTGCAGTGGCGCAATGTGGGCTGACTGCAACCTCTGTCTCCTGGGTTCAAGTGATTCTCCTGCCTCAGCCTCCTGAGTAGCTAGGATTACAGGCGCCTGCCACCAAGCCCAGCTAATTTTTGTATTTTTAGTTGAGATGGGGTTTCACCATGTTGGTCAGGGTGGCCTCGAACGCCTGACCTCGTGGCCTGCCCACCTCACCCTCCCAAAGTGCTGGGATTACGACCGTGCCCAGCCATAAATTTTTTTAGAGATAGGTTTTTGCTCTGTCACCCAGGCTGGAGAACAGAGGTGTGACCATAACTCCCTATGGCCTTGACCTCCTGGGCTGAAGTCATCCTCCCACTTCAGCCTCCTGAGTAGCTGGGACTACAAGCACATGCCAACATGCTGCTAATTATTAAAATTTTTGTAGAGATGGTTCTTGCCATGTTGCCCAGCCTCAAACTCCTGGACTCAAGCAATCCTCTCACTTCAGCTTCTCAAAGTGCTGGAATTACAGGTGTGAGGCACCAGACTGGGCCTAAAATATTTTTATATTTAACCCAATGTATTCAAAATATGATGGTGCATGGCCGGGCTCAGTGGCTCAAGCCTGCGCCACTCCCATTGCACTCCAGCCTGGGAGACAAGAGCAAAACTCCGTCTCAAAAAAAAAATACGATGGTGCAACATCAAAATGCAATCAATGTAAAATTATTCATGACGTATTTTTATTCTTTTTCATACTAAGTCTTTGAAATGAGCACATTTCAGGCCGGGCACGGTGGCTCAAGCCTGTAATCCCAGCACTTTGGGAGGCAGAGGCGGGTGGATCACAAGGTCAAGAGATAGAGACCATCCTGGTCAACATGGTGAAACACTGTCTCTACTAAAAATACAAAAATTAGCTGGGCATGGTGGTGTGCGCCTGTAGTCCCAGCTACTCGGGAGGCTGAGGCAGGAGAACTGCTTGAACCCAGGAGGCAGAGTTGCGGTGAGCTGAGATCGTGCCATTGCACTCCAGCCTGGGTAACAAGAGCAAAACTCCACAGCACAGCCCCAGACTGTTCCAGGTGCTCGAGACCCCAAAACTCTTTTCTCAAGTGACTGCCATCTGTGTCCAGGACCTCCTCCCCATTAGAGCTCCCAAAGGCAGACTCAGGTTGAGAAGGGCCAAGGGCCAGGTTTGCCTCCAAGGCAGGAATGCAAACTCCCCATAGATTTGTTCTCCTTACCTCAAAATCCACTCTGATCCTAGAGGCTCAGGCGATAAGAGCTACGAAGCAGAGGTGGGTGGACACAGCCAGAGGCAGCAGGGACCCAGCAGAGGCAGCCTGCACGGGCCTGGCCGGCAGAAGGGAGAGAGGGTGGGGTGCCGAAGTCCACAGACAGGTTAATGGCTCCTGCCTCGCCCACAATTGAATTTGTCCTTGTGAGCCTCCTGGCTTTGGGCAAGGGCCTCTCCTCCTAGGAGCTCAGCCGGACTCCCAGAGCCACAGGGCCTGGGTCAGCCAGGCCTGATTCAATCAAGAGAAATGAAGGACTAGGGGCTCACAGACAGCTCTGCGCCCAGAGGGGCTGGCGGCAGGCTGGGGAGGGCCAGTGGGAAGCAATCATAGGTCCATCCCAGCTCTGCCTTCTTCCCAAGAACCTAAAGAGCTGGGACCCTCCTCTGACTATTAAACACAGCTGACACACCAGGTGCTGTGGCTCCTGCCTGTAATCCCAACTACTCAGGAGGCAGAGGCAGGAGTTCGAGGCTGCAGGGAACTATGGCTGCACCTCTGCACTCTAGCCTGGGCAACAAAGTAAGACCCCATCTCTAAAACAATAAAATAAAATAGAGCTGTCAATGATCTATAATATATGTCATTGCCCTCCCTACCTCCCCATGTCCCTCTTTTTTTTTCCAAGATGGAGTCTCCCTTTGCTCTCCAGGCTGGAGTAGTGGCACGGTCTTGGCTCACTGCAACCTCTGCCTCCTGGTTCAAGCTATTCTCTTGCCTCAGCCTCCCAAGTAGCTGGCGCACCACCCTGCCTGGCTATTTTTTGTATTTTTGGTAAAGGCGGGTTTCGCCATGTTGGTCAGGCTGATGTTGAACTCCTGATCTCAAGTGACCCACCCGCCTTGGCTTTCCAAAGTGTTGGGATTATAGGCGTGAGCCACCACACCTGGCCTTCCCACTTCTCTTAAAAAGTGGTTGCAAGATTATTTTAATTAGAAAACTGGAAACTACGGCTGGGGTGGCGGTGAGCACCTGTAGCCCAGCTACTCCGGAGGCTGAGGCAGGAGAATCACTTGAACCTGGGAGGAGGAGGCTGCAGTGAGCTGAGACTGTACCACTGCACTCTGGCCTGGGCAACAGAGTGAGACCAATCTCACAAATACATACATACAAAGAAAACTGGAAACTAGTCTATTTTTTTCTTTCTTTTTCTTTTTTTTAAGAGAGGGTCTTGATTTGTCATGCAGGATAAAGTGCAGTAATGCAACATGGCTTACGGCAGCCTTGGTATCCCAGGCTCAGGCAGTCCTCCCGCCTCTGCCTCCTGAGTAGCTAGAACTAGATGCACGTGCCACAACACCCGGCTGATTTTTTTTGTGTTTTGTAGAGATGTGGTCTTGCTCTGTTGCCCAGGCTGTTGTCAAATCCTTGGACTCAAGTGATCCTTTTGCCTCGGCCTCCCAGTGGGCTGGGATTACAAGCATGAGCCTCCACACCCAGCCTGCTTTTCTTTTTCTTTTTCTTTTTTAGACAGAGTCTTGCTCTGTCACCCAGGCTGGAGTGCAGTGGTGCAATCTTGGCTCACTGCAACCTCTGCCTCCTGGGCTCAAGCAATTCTCCTGCCACAGTTTCCCAAGTAGCTGGGACTACAGGCATCCACCACCACACCCAGCTAATTTTTTTGGTATTTTTAGTAGAGATGGATTGGACCATGTTGTCCAGGCTGGTCTTGAACTCCTGACCTCAAGTGATCTGCCCCAGATGGCTTCCCAAAGTGCTGGGATTACAGGCATGAGCCACTGCATCTGGCCCCAGCCTTCTTTTCCTTTTTTTGAGACGGAGTCTCACTCTGTCGCCCAGGCTGGAGTGCAGTGGCGCGATCTTGGCTCACCACAACCTCTGCCTCCCGGGTTCAAGCAATTCTCCTGCTTCAGCCTCCTGAGTAGCTGGGACTACAGGCGGGCGCCAGCCTGCTTTTCTTTGTGTCTCTGGGGCGTCCAGAACACACTACGACCAGGGTGGGAGGAGGGAAGAAGAAACGAACAAAAGAGACTCTGCCCCTTCTTTCCTCTCCGAGCCTTAGGTGCTGAAACCCTCTCTGTGGGAGGCCAGTGAATGTGAATCAATTAGGGGACAAATTGCAAACTAGAGACGACATCACTTGACTCCTACCTTGATGCTGTCTCACTCTAACGCCTCCAGGCATCTGCCCATGCGGTTCTTTCTGCCTGGAATGCCCTGCCCCTTCCTCCCCCAGTGCCAGTGGAGCTTCTAGCCCTCCCTCCAGGCCCCCCTTCCCTTTTGACTTTTCCGGGTCACCCCTGTCCTCCCCAGCAGCACTGCTTTATTCCATCCTTGGCTGTTTCTTTGGCTTTGTAGATGGTTCCATCCGAGTGCGGAGAGCTTGATAGTGAATTGGCTTGTTCAATCCACAAATAATTGCTGAGCACCACCTGGGTGCCTGGCCCTATTTGGGGCTGGGGGTATCACAGGGAGCGACCAGTGGGGAGACAATAAACGCAAACAAATAATTAAGCAAGGTGCTCTCGGGTTAAGTGCTAAAAGTGAAATAAATAGGGCAGGGTACTTACGAAGTCGAGAGTGGCTGGGAGCCGAGGGGCCAGGGCCTCGGCTCCAGACAGGGTGACTTTTGAGCCGATACAAATGTGAAGAAGGAGGTGGTCCAGCAAAGGCCTGGGGCAGGGAGGGCCTGGTGGGAACAGTCAGTTCGAAAACTCCCAGGCCAACACGGTGTGATTCCATTTGTGTGGAATATCCAGAAGAGGCAAATCCACAGAGACAGAAAACAGATTCATGGTTGCCAGGGGCTGGGGAGGAAGAATGGGGAGAGACTGCTAATGGGGACGGGGTTTCCCTTTGAGGTGATGAAAGTGTTCTGAGCCCGATAGCGATGATGGTGGCACAATGGTGTGAATATGCTGTGCGCTAGCACGTCATACACTTCAAGATGGTAATTTTGTGTTACTTATCTGTCATAAAAATTTGTATATTTTTCAATAAAACAAAACAAAGCCTGCAAGGCAAGAATGAGCTCGCTGTGGTCTAGGAACCGAGGCTAAGTGCAGCTAGCATGTGAAGAGCTGCGCAGGATGGGGCTGGAGAGGGGGTGGGGCTGCTGGCGAGGGCGCTGTGGGCTGTGAGGAGCCTGTGTTTTATTCTGGTGCAGTGGAAAGCCACTGAAGGTTTCAAGCAGGAAAGTAACATGATAGCACTCACTACTTGTGAAGATCCTTTTGGCTGTGCTTAGGCTGTGGGTGGAGATGGGGCTGTAATAAAAAGAGGGGGATCAGTGAGGGAGGCCACTGCAGGGGGGGTGCCCAGGGACAGGTGATAGTGGCCTAGGGTAGGGAGGGGGTGCTGGGGATGGGGTGATGTGAATTTAAGAGATATTTTGAAGGTGGGGCCAGTGGGACTTGGTGCATTAAAGGAAGAGATGATGAAGGAATAGCATCTGCATTTCTAGCTTGAGCAACAAGAATGACTCGGATGTCATCTGTGCAGACAGGGAAGCCTGTACCGGGAGCTCAGTTACGACAGGTGGAGTTTCCGTTGCTTATTAGATACTAACATGGCAATGCCAGGTGGGCAGGCAGGTGGACTGGGCTGGAGTTTAGAGCCAAAACATGTCTGATCCCCACCCCCACAGAGATATTTAAAACCTGGACCTAGCCGGTGGCTCACACCTGTAATCCCAGCACTTTGGGAGGCCAAGGCAGGCAGATCGCCTGAGGTCAGGAGTTTGAAACCAGCAGGGCCAACATGGTGAAAACCTGTCTCTACTAAAAATACAAAAATTAGCTGGGCATAGTGTTATGCATCTGTAATCCCAGCTACTCAGGAGACTGAGGCAGGAGAATCGCTTGAACCCTGGAGGCGGAGGTTGCAATGAGATGAGATCTCACTACCGCACTCCAGCCTGGGCAACAGAGTGAGATTCTGTCTCAAAACAAAACAAAAAGCTGGGCCTAGGTGAGCTCACCTGGGGACAGCTGTGGCTACAGAAGAAAGAAGGTTGGAAGGCTGAGCCCTGGGGGGTCAGGATATGTAGTGATCAGGCCAGAAGAGCTGACCAAGCAGCAGCAGCCAGCAAGGCAGTACAAGACAGAGAAGAAAGCGTTTCCTGAGGGGAGGGCCGGCCGTGTCCAGTGCTGCCAAGGTGAGCAGATGAGGATGAAGAAGTCACTAATGGATTCAGCAATACGATTATAGTTCTGTCTCTCTGGTGAGCCTGAGCACCCAGCACATAGTAGGTGCTTATTAAAGGCCAGAGGACGTGACATGGTCATTTTCTGCACTGTGTGCCATAGACTGTCAAGAGAATAAGGGTTTGAGCCAGAAACCTAGAATCAAGGGAAGTGGCCGAGGGGCTTGGGCACCCAGGAAATAAAAGGAGCCACTGTCAGAGGCCGGGGAGCCCAGCGGAGCCCAGGATTGCAGCTCACTCACCGGCGCCTTTGCAGAGGCCCTCACCCTCCGCTTTTTTTTCCTTTTGCCTCTCAGGAGGTGATTCATGTTACAGTATATTCCAGCTGAAAAAGGATCAGATTTTGAGCAGGTGGTAAGTCAGTACATGGAAATTTGATGTATTTTGACTAATGCAGTTTGAAATTTGAAAACTGCAGACAGTTTTATTCAAGATCATTTTTATACCAACTCATTATTGGGGGGAAAAGGCAAGACTTCTGGCTTCTGGAGGAGGACGTCTGAACCCGGGCCCATCACCAGCAAGCCCCCAGAAGCAGGCTTGATCTGGCCGTCAACCCGCACGCTGCAGCCCAGCCGCCTGCCTCTGCCTCTGCTGCCGCCATCCTGCCAGGGAGCGCTTTCGCTAGCAACCTCTTTCAAGTATCCCCCTGGGGTTACTAGTCCAATTTAATCTGACCTTCAGCCCCACCTCTATCTCGCCAACTCCAGCAAATCCCTGGGGCTGGCACTTAAGACAAGTTTTGTGATACTGATGATGGTATTACACAGAATTTCCACTTCCTTCCCCATCCGCCTTGTCCATCTCCCCGGCCTCATGAGTGTGAAGCACAAGGAGAGGGAATTAATAATGAAAACAGGGAGGAATGAAGTTACTGGCCGGGGAGCATACACGGCTCCTGGGAGGCATGGGGGTGCCTGGTGGGACACTGTGGGGGCTGGTGCTGGAGAGAGGTCTCTGTACAGCAGCAGTCTCTAAGGAGAGAGCTGTGTCCTCCCACGGTTGGATGCCAGAGCAATCTTGTTTGAATCCTGGCTCCACCATTTTGGACAAATCACCTCACTTTTTTGTTGTTGTTGTTTTATTTTTATTTTTTGTTTTGGAGAGCAAGTCTCGCACTGTTGTCCAGGCTGAAGTGCAGTGGCACAATCTCAGCTCACTGGAGCATTTGCCTCTGGGTTCAAGCAATTCTGCCTCAGCCTTCCGAGTAGCTGGGATTATAGGCATGTGCCACCACACCCAGCTAATTTTTGTATTTTTAGTAGAGACAGAGTTTTACCATTTTGGGCAGGCTGGTCTTGAACTCCTGATCTTGTGATCTGCCCGCCTTGGCCACTCAAAGCGCTAGGATTACAGGCGTGAGCCACTGCAGCTGGCCCTTGTTTTTGTTTTTCAGACATGGTCTCACTTTGTCTCCCAGCCTGGTGTGCAGTGGTGCAATCACAACTCATTGCAACCTTTCAACTCCTGGGCTCCAGCCATCCTCCCTTCTCAGCCTCTCAAGTAGCTGGGACTAAAGGTGTCCACTCACATGCCAGGCTAATTTTTTTTTTTTAAATAGAGGTGGGTTTCACTATGTTACCCAGGTTGGTCCTGAGCTCCTGGGTTCAAGTGATCCTCCTGCCTCAACCTCCCAAGGTGTTGGGATTACAGGTGTGAGTGCCGTAACCCCCCATCTCACCTTGTTTTTGATGTTGTTTGAGAGACGGAGTCTCGCTCTTTTGCCCAGGCTAGAGTACAGTGATGAGATCTCGGCTCACTGCAACCTCTGCCTTGAGTTTGAGTGATTCTCTTGCCTCAGCCTCCCAAGTAGCTGGGATCACAGGTATACGCCACCGTGCCCAGCTAATTTTTGTATTTTTAGTAGAGACGGGGTTTTGACATGTTGCCAGGCTGGTCTTGAACTCCTGACCTCAGGTGATCCACCTGCTTCGGCCTCCCACAGTGCTGGGGTGACAGGTGTGAGCCCCCACGCCCAGCCCTGCCACATCACTTTGTTGAGGCTCATTTTTCTCAGGTGTAAGATGAGGATATTAACCTTTAAAATAATTCAAGGAGACTGTTCATCGAGTGTATGTGGACACCCCCAGCATGGGTGGGCCTGGCACACAGAGGGGGTGTAGCAACTGTTAACCTCTTCCATCATCCACGGTCTCCTCTTCACACCAGCCTTGTCTCTTGTGGGCACTCACGGTCCAGCTGGGAAGACAAACAGGAAAGCGCTGAATCTCTGGAAGCTCCCATAGCTGGTGATTTTCTGAGTGTAGAACTTCCAGTTTTAGGGGCTGAATGTTGTGACAGGTGCCTCATCAGCAGATGTCAAGAGGACTTGGACCCAATCAATCTGATCTAAGGAAGGGTCAGGTATTGAACCAAGCCATGAGCACAAAGATGCTCATTCCAACATTATTTAATTTTTTTTTCATTATTTAGTTTTAATTTAACTGACTCTTGAAAAGAATCAATAGATTGGTCACATGGTAAATACATCTAAAGTTCCTGGCTGGGTGAGGAGGCTCAAGCCTGTAATCCCAACACTTTGGGAGGCCGAGGCGAGCAGATCAACTGTGGTCAGGAGTTCAAGACCAGGTTGGTCAGCATCATAAAAGTAACTATTATCCCAGTTACTTGGGAGGCTGAGGCAGGAGAATCACTTGAACTGGTGAGGCAGAGGTTACAGTGAGCTGAGATTGCCCCATTGCTCTCCAGCCTAGGCAACAAAACTGAGACTCTGTCTCAAAAAAAAAAAAAAGTTCCCAGCCGGGCGCGGTGGCTCACGCCTGTAATCCTAGCACTTTGGGAGGCTGAGGCGAGTGGATCACAAGATCAAGAGATTGAAACCATACTGGCCAAATAGCATAACCCCGTCTCTACTAAAAATACAAAAATTAGCCGGGCATGGTGGCACACGCCTATAGTCTCAGCTACTCAGGAGGCCGAGGCAGGAGAATCGCTTGAACCAGAGAGGTGGAGGTTGCAGTGGGCCGAGATTGCACTATTGCATTCCAGCCTGGGCAACAGGAGTGAGACTCTGTCTGAAAAAAAAAAAAAAAAACAAAGTTCCCGATAGGGATACAGTGATGTCTCCCTCACCCCAGTCCCAGAGCTCCCCTATAGCCCTCCCAGGAGGCAACTGTTACCAATTTCTGCCATGATCATTTGTAACAGTGAACAATGAGAATCTGACTGTTCCACAGATAAGTAAATTACCATCTGTTCCTGCAATGGGATCCTCTGCAGTCTCTAAACACCTTGCCTGTTACCATATCACTCTTCTGTTATTTAGCTGTGCGCTTCCTCTGGCCTCAGGCTCTCCGAATAGGCTACTACCTCTGTCTGGAATACCCCCTCCCCCGATAACCTGACTTGAGTCCTCAGCCTTCAGACCCTCCAAAACTTCACAGCCCCACGGATGAGGGAACCCTACAGTTCTCTTAGCTACCTGGATCTTTACTCCACTTTCCAAGCTACAGGTGTATTTGGACGTGGTGCTGGTTGCATGCCTGTTTCACCAACTGCCCTTCTCTGGGCAGTGGGGCCCCCCTTCCTGCTGGGCTCCCTGCTGCTCCCCTAGTACCCAGCCTCGAAGATAGAGACCCCCTGAGAGCTGCTGCGTGAATGGAATTGTCTTAAGTAGAAAATGCAGGATACAGAAATTTCATATATAGCGTGATCCCAATTTTATTTCTTTAAATAAAATTTTTATTTAAATTTTATATAGCTCCATATAAAAAAAGGAAGTATTGAAAGAAGATACAGCAAGGCTCTGTCAACGGCTGTCAAGGGTAATGGGATTGTAGTGATTCTTCTTCCTTTTTGCTTCTGTACTTTTCATGTTTTCCACAACTGGCAAGTATTATTTAATTTAATTTAACAATGCTTAATTCACACCTGTAATCTCAGCACTTTGGGAGGCTGAGGCAGATGGATCACTTGAGGTCAGGAGTTTGAGACCACCCTGGCCAACATGGCGAAACCCCATCTCTACTAAAAATACAAAAATTAGCCAGGTGTGGTGGTGGGCGCTTATAATCCCACCTACTCGAAAAGTTGAGGCAGGAGAATCACTTGAACCTGGGAGGTGGAGGCTGTAGTGAGCTGAGATTGTGCCACTGCACTCCAGTCTGGGTGATAGGATGAGACCTTGTCTGAAAAAAAATAAAAATAAATAAAGATTAAAAATTAAAATTTAAAACATTTAGGCAAGACACAGTAGCTCATACCTGTAATCATGCACTTTGGGAGGCTAAGGCGGGAGGACTGCTTGAGCCCAGGGTTTGATACCAACCTCGACAACATAGTTAGATCCCATCTCTCCAAAAAATGCAAAATTAGCTGGGCACAGCAGCGTGCACAGGTATGTAGTCCCAGCTACTCAGGAGGCCGAGGCAGGAAGATCACTTGAGCCCATGAGGTTGAGGCTTTAATCTTTATTTTCAGAGATGAGGTCTTACTCTGTCACATGGGCTGGAGTGCAGTGGCACAATCATAGCTCACTGCAGCTGGAAACTCCTGGCCACAAGTGATCCTGCCACCTCAGCCTCCCAAAGGGCTAAGATTATGGGTGTGACCCATTGCACCTGGCCCCTGTGTCCCTTTTAAGGAGGAAGACAAATGTTTCCAGAAGTCCTTCAGCAAACGTTCCTTTGTGTCTCATAGGTCAGAATTGAGTCACGTGCTCCCGTTTAAATCAACCCCAGACAGTGGAGTACACAGTAGATAGAGACTTGCCCGGCAGGAGCAGAGCCCAGGCGTTGCCTCTGAAGGAAGTTTGGATCTTAATAGCCAAGAAGAGGCAGGTTGGGCTGACGTGTGCAGAATGAAGATGGGGGAGGGTGGCCTGCAGACCCAAAGGAGAAGGTGAGCAACGCAGCTCTGGGAGGACAGGACTCCAGGGTGGCGCCGGGGACTTGGTATAAAGATCTAGTGGACAGTGTCCCCAGGATGGCACCACCAGGGTGGAAGGGCTTCGGACCCGTTGCTTGCTTTGGAGTCAAGCTCCTGGGGCAGAGTCTCACTGGCTGACCCTGGCCGCTGCGTTTAGTGCTGCCTTCTGACTCACCTTCCCGGGCAGCTGCTGCTCCAGAAGGCAGGGAGAGGGGAGCGGGAAGCCTCAGAGCAGAGACTGGGGTGCACAGATGGGCACATCTGTCTCATCCCGGAACCCAAGCTGAGCTACAGGGACCCCGCATCAGAGAAGATTCTTATTTGCCAGCAGCAGACACCAGCCTTGCCCCATATAAGTGAAAACTCAGACTTATTTCAAGGCTATCAGGTAACTCACCACCTCCCGAGGGTTGCAGGCTCCAGGGGCAGGAGCAGTGCTCCCAGTGAGGGCAAAGACACCTCCACCTGCATCTCCAATGTTCCCGCCCAGTCGCCAGCCCCCGCTGGCTCTGCCACCGCCATGGATCCTTTCTTATACAGCTGTTGCTTCCCCTAGAGTTAATAATTACCTCCATTTTTGTTTGTTCTGTATGTCTCTCACTAATTCATACCCAGACTTCTCTTCTTAAAAATCAGGGCTGGGTGTGGTGGCTCAAGCCTGTAATCCCAGCACTTTGGGAGGCCGAAGTGGGTGGATCACGAGGTCAAGAGATCGGGACCATCCTGGTCAACATGGTGAAACCCCGTCTCTACTAAAAATACAAAAAAATAGCTGGGCATGGTGGCGCGTGCCTGTGATCCCAGCTACTCAGGAGGCTGAGGCAGGAGAATTGCCTGAACCCAGGAGGCAGAGGTTGCGGTGAGCCGAGATGGCGCCATTGCACTCCAGCCTGGGTAACAAGAATGAAACTCCGTCTCAAAAAAAAAAAAAAGAAAAAGAAACTCCTGTTTGCAAACACCTTCAACTTCCTCGACTGCAGTTCTCACTGGAAAATCCAGCCCTGGGTGAACGCTTCTCCGCTTCCCGCTGTACCGAGCCGCTGATATCACAGGAGCAAGCCACAGCGGTGGGCTGACTGGTTTCACTTGAAATGCTCCACCTCCCCCATCCCTGCTGCCAAGAGGCGCCCTCCACCCATCTCCCATGTGACTAGGGTATTACCCATGACAGGGAAGGCCTGTGCCATCCTGTCCTCTTTCTCCTCAGACTCGGCCTCCCAAAGTGCTGGGATTACAGGCGTGACCCACCAAGACAGAAGAAACTAGAGCCTGTTTGTGTGCTGACAGCATGACTCAGGAGGAGAGAGAAACTGAGGCCCGATCATCTGAGGTCAGGAGTTTGAGACCAGCCTGGCCAACATGGTGAAACCCTGTCTCTACTAAAAATACAAAAATTAGCCAGGCGTGGTGGCAGGCACCTGTGGTCCCAGCTACTCGGGAGGCTGAGGCAGGAGAATACCCAGGAGGCGGAGGTTGTCCTGAGCTGAGATTTCACCACTGCACTCCAGCCTGGGCAACAGAGTGAGACTCTCTCAAAAAAGAAAAAACCAACCTTGCTTGACCCATGGCCCTCCAGGTCCTGCCCTGTTTCTCCACCACCCCCCATGGCAAAGCATCCTGCAGTGTAGTCTCTGGGTGCTCAGAGATATTCACGAGTCCCCAGTCTCCCCTGGGGGTTTCATCCATGATGGCAGCTGGGCCCGTGACTCACTTTGACCAGTGAAATGTGAACAGGAGAGACACGTATAACTTGAAACAAAAGTGCAGGGGCCTTGCCCACATGTCCTTTCCTTCTGCATGGAAACCAGCCGCCTTCTGGGTAGAGGGTGTCCTCTCGGCCCGGGTCCCGGAGCAGAGCCTTAGCCATCCTGCTGTCCCTGAGCCGTTAGGACGGTGGCTCCCTCACCATCTCCGTGCATCCCAGCCTGTCCTGCTCCCGCTCCTCACTCCTATTCACTCTTCGTTCCACTCCATATGCCTTCTGCCTCTGCCTTTCCGCCAGGAAAGACCCTTCCAGTTGCCTCCAAGTCGCCAAATCAATGGGGCACTTCTCTGCCCTCATCCGTATCTATGATGATGGCAGCCCTCATCACAGGAGTTACCTCCCCTCCTTTTCTTTAGATGGAATCTCGCTCTAACCCCCAGGCTGGAATGCAGTGGTGTGATCTTGGCTCACTGCAACCTCCACCTCCTGAGTAGCTGGGATTATAGGCACGTACCACCATGCCCAGCTAATTTTTGTATTTTTGGTAGAGACAGGGTTTCACCATGTTTGCCAGGATGATCTCGATCTCTTGACCTCCCGATCCACCCACCTCGGCCTCTGAAATCATCCGCCTTCCTGAAACACTTGTGCCTTTGGTGATGCTGCCCTTTCCGGGTTCCCTCTCACCTTCCTGGCTGTTCCTTCTCCTTGGCTGACTCCTCCTTTTCTCTCCCTGAAAGCATTGTGTTGCCAAAAGCCTCCATCCTGCGTGTTTACTATTTGTTATTATATAGTTTAATTTTAATATTTTTGATAGAGGCTGCTCTGTCTATGGAGTAATCATTCTTTAATTATTTTGCTTTCTTAACATACTTTCACACACACACACACACACACAGAGACAGAGAGAAAGAGAGAGAGAGAGAGAGAGAGAGAGAGAGAGAAGGTCACTGTATGGCCAAGTAGTGAAACTGTGTCTCACTCTGTCACTAGGCTGGAGTGCAGTGGCGTTATCTTGGCTCACTGCAACCTCCGCCTTCTGGGTTCAAGTGATTCTTGTGCCTCAGTCTCCCAAGTAGCTTAGGTTACAAGCACCCTCCACCACACCCAGCTAATTTTTCTTTTGTTTTTTTCTTTTTTTTTTTTTTTGAGACAGAGTTTCGCTCTTGTTACCCAGGCTGGAGTGCAATGGCGTGATCTCGGCTCATCGCAACCTCTGCCTCCTGGGTTCAGGCAATTCTCCTGCCTCAGCCTCCTGAGTAGCTGGGATTACAGACACGTGCCACCATGCCCAGCTAATTTTTCTATTTTTAGTAAAGGTGGGTTTCACCATGTTGGTCAGGATGGTCTCGATCTCTTGACCTTGTGACCCACCCACCTCGGCCTCCCAAAGTGCTGGGATTACAGGCATGAGCCACCGCGCCTGGTTGGAAACCTTTTTTTTTTTTTTTCAGATGGAGTCGCCCAGGCTGGAATGCAGTGGCATGATCTCAGCTCACTGCAATGTCTGCCTCCCCAGTTCAAGCAATTTTTCTGCCTCAGCCTTGCAAGTGGCTAGGACTACAGGCACCCTCCACCACACCTGGCTATTTTTTGTATTTTTAGTAGAGACAGGGTTTCACCATGTTGGTCAGGCTGGTCTCAAACTCCTGACCTCAAGCGATCCACCCACCTTGGCTTCCCAAAGTGATGGGATGACAGGCATCAGCCACTGTGTCGGCCTCATTCCCACAGAGTTACACGCCCTCTCTGTGCCGATGGCCGCCGAGTGTACGGCCGACCTCTGGGCACCAGTTTTGGGCATACAGCTGCCGCCAGCTAAACATCTCTATATGGCTTCTTGGATTTTCCGCATCCTCAGCCGTGCCCCTGGATGCCCCTGGGCCTGCTTTCCTGTTTCACTACTCCAGTCTCATAGTGATGCCAGCATCCTCTCTGCCATCTGGGATAGGATTGGGAAGCCGCCCATGGCCCCGTCACCTCCCTCACCCTGATCCGTCTGCATGTCCTGTTGGTCCCCATCCCAGCACTTGTCAGTCTTCCTGCCACTGTCTGTCTCCACGGCCCCTGCCCTCTTCAGGCCCCTGAGGTCTCTCACGGCCACAGGCCTGGCTCCTCACTCCCCGTCAACTGCAACCTCCCAAATCCAAATCCAGTCCTGTCACTCCCGCCCCAGGCTCATCAGTGGCTTCTCATCACATCCAGAATTAGCTCCAAACCCTTTCCCATGTTGTTCAAGGCCATACGAGGCCCAGCTTTCCCTGTTCCGACCTCATGTCCTGCCCCTCTGCCCTTGTCCAGGCCAAGCTCAGTCCTGCCCCACGGCCTTTGCACCTGCTGTTCCCTCCGCCTGGAATGCTGCTCCTCAGCTCCTTCTTCTTTTTGAGGTTTCAATCCAGATGTCACCCAGGGAGGGAAGCCCTCCGAGAGCACACAGCTAAGCTAGGTCCCTTCCTTTGTCTCTATCTAAACCCTGTTTTTTTGTCCTCACCACTTACCACGATCCGTCATTTGGGGCTTATCTAGTTCCTTGGGTTCGACTGCACCCCCAGGAGAATGTTGGCCCCAGGAGGGAAGGCGCCGAGCCTCCTGCTGTTGTGGAAGGAAGCCTGGAGCTCAGTCACTCTGGATGAATAAGGCGTCGGGACAGATTCAGAACTGGGTGATAGGTAGAATCTGGGCTGTACTCAGAGCTCTAGATGCCGGTTCTAAGCACCTTTCACTCACAGCAGGGAAGGGGTGGCTTTCAGGGACGGGAACAAGGGCCGCTGGCAGGGGATTCTGCACCTGCCTTTTGAAGCCGGGCTCCCAGCTCCTGCTTTGTGCTGTGGGCACCTTGGCCTGCCCAGCACCAGGGCCTTCAAGAACAGTAGGTCCCCACCCTCTCCCTCCCCCTATACCCCTCCTGGACCCCCGGGCAGGCATCACAAACAGACATTTGCCACTGAGGGTGCAGCCTCCACCTCCCAGGTTCAGATAATTCTCCCACCTGAGCTTCCCTGAGTAGCTGGGATTACAGATGCCCGCCACTAACCCAGCTAAGTTTTGTATTTTCAGTAGAGACGGGGGCTCCAGCATGTTGGCCAGGCTGGTCTTGAACCAGCCTGAGGGTAGGGGAGCTGGGGGGTGCTCTGACAAGGCCTCTGAGAATGTGGCAGCCTAAGTAGCAAGGCATTTCCAGCCAGGCCCGCCTCCTCACCCCACTAAACACACCTACGAGATCACTTGGGATTGGGTGGGCCTGTTCAGCGGTGGGTGGTCCACAGTTTGCTGTAGCTTAGGGGAAGGGGCAGTTGGCTCCACAGGGTGCCAAGTCCTGGCCCCAGAGCCTTCACCAAAGCTTCCCGGAAAGCGGAGTTCTCAGAAGCCCTCGACCTTCATCCCTGGAGTCTGAGCTGCCACAACTCAGGTTCTGGGACCAGGGAGCAAATTTGCATAACAGGACACATTTTGTGAGCCCTGGAAAGCAAAGGCCACAGGAATGGGAGGTAGAGGCCATGGGCCCTGGGCTTCCTGCGGAGCGCTGCCCGGCAACGGTGGGCTGGGGTGGATGGGGAGAGGGCCAAGTAGAGAGGTCAGGGTGCTGTCCCCACCGGCAGCTGCAGCCTAGCAGTGACCCTCAGCCCTGGGCTAAAACCCCTTCTCAGCATCTGCCACGTCGGGTCCCTCAGCAGTGGGTTGGGTGCATCAGGGTGGGTGGAGGGAAAGCTGGGGTCCAGGGTCCAGGGTCCGCTGGGGGCTGGTAGAGCCCTGAGTGGGTGCGGGGGGCAGCCCCCTCTGTTTACAGTAGCAGTCACACAATCACTGCTTAGGGAGGGCCACCAGTACAACCAGCGCTGGCTGAGCAGTTCAGGCGCACGAGTCCCACTGAGTGCACCCAAGAAGCCAGCCGCTGTGACCCTCAGTTCCCAGACCTCAGGCCTGAGTGCCCAGCCTCGGTCAGCCCACTGAAATGTGCCACCATGGGGCCGCTCTCCATCCTGGCCAATACTCGGGTCCCGAGCAGCCAGGGTGCCAGCCGCCAGCTCCCACTCCGTGCAAGACCTTCAGAGCAAGGAGACAGGAGACCCGGTGGGCAGAGGGCCGGGGAGCGGGGCTTGCGTCGACAAGGCCCCCCGAGAACGTGGCGGCCTAATTAGCCCAGCATTCCCAGCCAGGCCTGCTCCAGGGGCTAGCGAGGCAGACGAAAGCTGAAAGGTTATTCCAATAAGGCGCCGTCCACTTCCCAGCTGAGAGAGCCTGTTGTGCAGGAGGGACCTGGAGTGGGTACATAATTCAGCATGGTGGGAGGAGGGCGGCAGTTGAAGGCGAAGCCAGAGCAAGTGCCAAGATAAGATGGGACAGCTCACAGCCCGGGATGGGCATCTCTGCTCCGAAGAGGGACCTGCCCCCTTTCATGACGGCAAGTGAGGCACACAGCAGGATGAAGGGAACCAGGCTGCCACCCCACTGACTGTCTCATGTTATAAACACAGGCATGTGTTTGTATGTGAATGCCTGTGTATTCACACACATGTACACAGCCATGCAAACACATAGATGAACACAGGCCCGCACATGTACATGAACACACAAGCACGTGTGCACAGACACACATTCACACAGAGCTGCACATAAACCCCATGCACACACACACACGCACACGCCACATGCCACACGCAGGCTCTGTCCAGGCCAGGCCGGCCTCCTAGCTACAGGCACTGAGCTGACACGTGGTGACTGAGAACACGCGCGCCTCGGGACTGCCTGTGCTCCCTCTGCTTCCTGAATTCAGAGGATTTTGTCGAGGGAGGCGCAGGGATGTGGCTGACCTGCATGGCTGGGACGACTGACCTATCCTGGCTGGTTGGTTGGTTGGTTTGGGACTCTTGTGGTTTTAACTCTGAAAGTCCCACATCCTGGGAACCCCTCCGCCCCAGGCAAGCCTGCCCTGGTCACCCTACCATGGGCATCTGGCGGCCTGGTGCTAGGTTCCTTCACAGAGCTCTCCTCACCGTGCGGTCACCTCTGAGGCTCCTCAGTTGTGATGAGAACCCCTCTGTTGCCGGGCGTGGTGGCTCAAGCCTGTAATCCCAGCACTTTGGGAGGCCGAGGCAGGTGGATCACGAGGTCAAGAGATCGAAACCATTCTGGTCAACATGGTGAAACCCCGTCTCTACTAAAAATACAAATTACAGGCATGTTGGCGCGTGCCTGTAATCCCAGCTACTCAGGAGGCTGAGTCAGGAGAATTGCCTGAATCCAGGAGGCGGAGGTTGCAGTGAGCCGAGATCGTGCCATTGCACTCCAGCCTGGGTAACAAGAGTGAAACTCCGTCTCAAAAAAAAAAAAAGTGGCCAGGGCAGCCGCTCACGCCTGTCATCCTGGCACTTTGGAAGGCTGAGGCGGGTGGATCACCCGAGGCCAGGAGTTTCAGACCAGCCTGGCCAACATGGTGAAATGCCATTTCTACTAAAAATACAAAAATCAGCCAGGTGTGGTGGTACACGCCTGTAGTCTCAGCTACTTGGGAAGCTAAGGCAGGAGAATTGCATGAACACAGAAAGTGGAGGTTGCAGTGAGCTGAGATCTTGCCACTGAATTCCAGCCTGGGTCACAGAACGAGACTGCAACTCAAAAATAAAAATAGAAAAGGTGGAATCAGGGAAGGATTTTTTTTTTGACAAGAAGATACATTTATTTCACTGTTAAGTTATTTTCTTTAAAAAGCTTAATATTTGATAAAACAAACTTTTAGTACCATAGAAACCTTTCAGCATGTATAATGACATGTTATTACTATGTACAACTTCAAAAACAAATGCTTCCAGCTCCCAGTAAAGTGATGTTGACTGTTCTGGCTACAGTTCAGCTGTAGGAACTTTCCTGGATGGCCAGTGGTTTCCTTGGCTTGGAAAAAGATTATATAAATAAGACCTTCAATGAGTTGGAAGTCATAAAAATGCTATCTGAAGTTCAGTCATCTGGATCTTGGGAAGTGTGCAATAGCTGTAAGAGTTCAACAAGCAAAATAAAACCCTGTGGATATTTAAACTTGAGTCATCCAGGGGGTCTTGTAAGTTCACAGTTGGTCTATCAAAAATAAAAGCTATTCCTATTGTGGTAAAACTTGGTGTCTTGTTCAAATACCATTTTTCACCAGCTCATGAACTCCATTCTCATCGATGATCAGAGGTGCATGGAATTCTTTATCTGCCACATAACTTTCTAATCCAGGGAAGGATGTGTTTAAAAAAGCCTGCTTGGGCGTGTGGTGGGTCACACCTGTAATCCCAACACTTTGGGAGGCTGAGGTGAGTAGATCAGGAGGTCAGGGGTTCAAGACCAAACTGGCCAACATGGTGAAACCCCATCTCTATGAAAAATACATAAATTAGCCAGGCACGGTGGCGCATGCCTGTAGTCCCAGCTACTCGGGAGGCTGAGGCAGGAGAATTGCTTGAACCCGGGTGGTAGAGGTTGCAGTGAGCCGAGATCACACCACTGCACTCCAGCCTGGGCGATAGAGTGAGACTCGTTTCAAAAAGAGAAAAAACACACAAAAACAGGCTGCTGCTCAGTCAGGGCCTCAGGGGAGGTGGGGCACCGAGGAAGAGGTAGGAACAGAGCCGTGAATGGTGAGGTGAGGGCGGGAGCCCCCCAGACACCCTGGGAATTGCTCTGGGGAGAGGGAACAGCACGAACAAAAGGCTAGAGGTGGAGCTGCCTGGCATGAAGGATGGGCACCAGGGAGGCCACTGCGGCTGGGGAGGGAAGGAGGGGATGGCAGCTCAGGTCCAGCAGGGCCTCTGAGCCACAGGACAGACTTGGAGGGACCTTACTGAGTGAGATGGGCGCCGTGAAGGGTGTGAACAGAGGCACATCCTATTCTAACTTAGACTTTGCTGGCTCTCCCTCGTGACTGTGTCAGATGAGACGGGGCAAGGGTGGGGCAGAGGGACCACTTAGAGGCTATTGCCACAGTCCGGGCCATAAGCGATGGTTGCCCAGACTGGGGTGGTGGCCGTGAGAAGTGGATAAATGCTAAATACATTTTGAAGTTGGCCGGGCCAGTGGCTCACCCCTGTAATCCCAGCACTTTGGGAGGCTGAGGCAGGCAGATCACCTGAGGTCAGGAGTTTGAGACCAGCCTGGCCAACATGGTGAAACCCTGTCTCTACTAAAAATACAAAAATTACCCAGGTGTGGTGGTGCATGCCTGTAATCCCAGCTACTCAGGAGGCTGAGTCAGGAGAATCACTTGAACCCAGGAGGCAGATGTTGCAGTGAGCTGAGATCGCGTCACTCCACTCCAGCCTGGGTGACAGAGCGAGACTCTGTCTCAAAGAATGGAAAAAAAGGTTGGGCGCGGTGACTCCCACCTGTAATCCCAGCACTTTGGGAGGCCAAGGCAGGTGGATTACCTGAGGTGAGGAGTTCGAGACCAGCCTGGCTAACATGGTGAAACCCTGTTTCTACTGAAAATGCAAAAAATTAGCGGGGCGTGGTGGCGCACGACTGTAATCCTGGCTACTTGGGAGGCTGAGGCAGGAGAATCGCTTGAACCCGGGAGGTGGAGGTTGCAGTGAGCCGAGATCACACCACTGCCCTCCAGCCTGGACATCAAGAAAAAAATTATTATATATATATATTTATGAATATAAATAAATAAATAGAATTTGAAGCTGAACCCAATATTGAAGTTGAATGGACAGGATTTCTGAGGGGCTGTGTGTGGGGTGAGAGAGAGTGGGGACGCACCGTGACTCTGAGGTGTTTGGCTGGAGAAGCCGGAACGAAGGTGCTGCCTGTGACTGAGGCGCAGAATATGTGAGTGGAGGAGGCTTGTGAGGGACAAGCATTGCTCAGCCTGGGAGGCTTTCGTGTGACAGATGGAGATGTGGGGGAGGCAGGGCGGTGTGGCGTCCACAGGCAGGAGGGCCATGCTAGAGCTTTAAATGACTGCCCCATTTTGCAGGTGAGGAAGATGAGGCTCACACAAGCATGGGGTTAAGTTGGGGACCTGGGGCTGGGTGAGGTAGCTCACACCTGTGATCCCAGCACTTCGGGAGGCTGAGCCCAGGCATTCAAGACCAGCCTGGAGAACATAGTGAGATCCCATCTCTACAAAAAATTAAATCATTTGCTGGACATGGTGGTGTGGGCCTATATTTCAAGCCACCCAGGATGCTAGAGTGGGAGGATCTCCTGAGCCCAGGAGGTTGAGGCTGCAGTGAGCTATGACTATGCCACTGTACTCCTGCATGGGCAACAAAGCAAGGCCCTGTCTGGAAAAAAAAAAAAAAAATGGAGGAGCTAGGATTCAAACTCAGGTCTGTCTGGCTCCAAAGCTTGTACTCTTTCAAATGCCCTGTGCCACGGATGAGGAGCCTGTGCCCATCCTGCGCACCCCACACCCCACGTCCAGCAGTAGGGGCTGGTGACAGAAATCCAGCTGTGCCCTAGCTGGCATCCATGTCCCGAGGGCTGAGCCAGGCTCCAGGCGGTGCTGGGGAGGGGGAGGATGGGCTGCCCAGGAAGTGGCCTGTGCTTGGGTGCAGTGTGGAGGGACAGGGCCAAGTAGCCCAAGGCGCCAGCAGCCCCCAAGTGCAGCCAGCCTGGCCTGAGGCTGTTATCTGACCAGCACTGGGTTAGCATCGATTGGGTGGAGAGGAGCATCTGGCAAGGCTGGGGAAAGCAGGGAAGGGGAGGGAGGGCTGCAGAGCCAGAGGGATCTGACCAGTCTCCAAGACTCAGAGAGCCCCACAGCCCTGCCCAGGGGTGTGCGGGGATGTCAGCCCATTGGGCCATCCCCGCTCGGGCCCAGGGAGTGGCAGTCCCTTCAGTGCTGGCAGGTTGGGGTGAGCAGCTGGAGGCTTTGGGGCTACGAGGGTCAAGCTGCCCTCCATGGAGGCATGCCCCGCCACCAGAGAAGCGTGACGCTGGGGGCAGAGCCCTGGCCTCGCTGTCAGCTGGGTGAGTCCTGCTCACTGCCCTGTCACCAGCCTCATGCCATGGCTGGTGGCTTCCCCCAAGGGCCTTGTCTCCTCCTCTGTGACAGGGCGCCGGTCCGGGGGCCATCCTGAGGCCTCTGCTGCACAGATAGGGCTGGGTCTGCCTTGGTTGGTCCCTTCCTGCTTCCAGGGGCTGGGAAGCTGCAGAGTCCCCACAGCAATGGCTGGCTGGCCTGGGCCTGGGGCAAGGGCCTCGCCCGGGCTGGTCACAAAGCGGAGACCTCTGGCCCTCATGGCTCTGGGTTCCCCCAGCTCAGCCGAGCGGAGGTTGCAGCCTCCTTGGAAGCTCTGCGTACTTAGAGCCTGAGTGGCAGAGCCCGGCAGGAAGATGCATGGGTGTGGCGCCCACTCCCACCGCCTTTGCCATGCAGTTGCCACTGCCTTTCCCTTCCCCATCCCGGCAGGTCTGGCCCCACAAGGCCCCTCAGCAGCATATCCGGGCTGCTGAGAGGACTGGGTAGGGACCTGACCACCATCCCAGCTGTCCTTGACGCCTCTGTGCTGGCTGGAATACTAAGGCAACCCTGTGAGACACGGACCCTTCTCCTCTCAGTTCCCAGATTCATACTCCAGGCAGTGACAGAACAATGTTGGCAGGTGGCACAGGGGTGGCAGGGGCCTTCCCTGAGTACCCTCCCTTCCCACCCCCCCCAGGAGTCTACTGTAGAGAGTATCCCTGGCCAGACTGCCTGCCTGCTCTTGTGAGAGAGACTCCCGTCTGCCAGTGAGCATGAAGACCCCCCCCTTGCCCCCTCCCACTCATTCTGGACCCTCCCCACTGGCACCCCCGACACCCCGGGGCTCAGGCCGCAAGTGAATGAATGAGGCTGTGGAGATGCTGGTGAGCTCAGATGTGTGGGAGGCCGGGAGGTTTGGGGGTAGCCGAGCAGTCAGCCAAGTGCGCGCCCCTGGAGGAGAGGAGGAACGGGGGACACCCCAGGGAAAGCTCAGGGGAGCCTTGGTAGAGGCCGGGCCTTGCTCTCCTCGGCCCCCTCAGGCAGAGCCACCCCTGCCTCACCCAGGAGGGGGTGAGGAGGCTGGTGGGAAGGGGTGCCGGGCTCCTCCACAGAGACCCTGATCCCTGCTAATTCGAAATCTTAAAATGCACGGCAAAGGCAAGGGCCTTATTGTTAGTACATTAATCAGGCAATCAGTGGGTCTGGGCTCCGCAGGGCTGCACGCAGGGGCACCGGAGGAGCCATGGCAATGCTATGCCAGCCTCTCTGGGAGAAACCCCGTGGGGGACAGTCCAAGACTGGGGCACCTGCTGGCTGTGGCACAGGGTACTAGAGGAGGCAGGGCCAGCTGGGGCAGCTGGTCCAAGGTCTTGGAAATGGGGCCAGCTTCCAGGCTGCAGAAGCACTCAGCTGAGATGCCCCACTCTCCAGGAGGAGGGGCGGGGTGCCTGGAAGGGCAGCTTCCCTGGCCTGGGTCCCTGCATCTGGGCCATACTGAAGGTGGTGAGCACGTCCTGGGGCTCAGACCCCCTGACCTGCCCCTCCACCATCCTCAGGCATTGGGACAGGAAGGAGGGGCTGCCCACACTGGGGCCTGTGGCTTGTCGCCCCGCCCGGCCCCCAAGACAATGGTTTGTTCTTCCTTGAGACAGGGAATGTAAGCCAGGCCCAGCAACCCAGGAGCCCTCTCAGAGGCGGGGCAGGGGGGTTCCTGCCCTGGGCCTTGCCTCACCTCACCCCTGCCCTCTGACCCCTCCCAGCCATGGCACACTCACAGATACCAAGTCCACCCCTGGGTCATCCCGGGTGATTACAGGGGGATAAGATTTGGCCTTTTCACCTAAACTGGGGTCCTTGCCTGGTTTCCCCATTCCTCTACATCCCTCGAAGACCCCTGCTTTGTGTGTGACGGGAAACGTCTCTCCATGGGCCCAGGCTTCTCCGGGCATCATTTCAGAGAACTCCATCCTGGGCCTCACAGAAGCAGCCACACCTGGGATGGAGGAGGGCTCCTCACACCCTCACCCGGGGCAGCTCCGAGCCTCAGGGGAGCGTGAGTGGAAGCATTTTGTAAACTCCAGTAAGCTGCACAAATGTCGAGTGGGATTAGTGCTGAGCCGGACACGCATCACCCGTCCCCCCGCCTCGAGGCCTCTCTTGCTGTAGACTGGGGGCGGAGATGGCTTTGTCTTTGCAGAATGGCCTGGCTGTGGCCCTTCCCTGACATGTGGGACACCCTTGAGCTGGGAGGGGAACTCTGGCTCCCTCAGCAGAGTGGGGTGGCTCCCTGGGAAGGAAGCTCCCTGCAGGGCGTAGCTAGGGTGCCGAGCAGGGGTGAGGAGTGCGAGCTGAGCCAGAGGGGCAGCCAGTGTGAGTTGGGCCCCCTCCCAGCCCTGGATGGTGGCTTCAGAGAGTAGGCAGGCTTCCCAAAGTCAGGTGGGGTTTGGAGCCCAGGTTTCTTACCCTCACGCCCCTGCCTCCCCCTGCAGGTAGGGCTCCTTGGACAGCTGGAGGCAGGCGCAGGGGCTGGAGGCAGGATCTGAGCCTCCAAGTGGCGACAGTGGGCACTGCCATCATCTCCCATGCATGGTAGGGGAAACTGAGGCTGAGGTGGCAGCGGCAGCCTCAGCCCAGCTTGTGGGCTGTGCATTGGCTGGGGAGTGTAGCGTAGGCTACATAGAGCCTGGCTTGGCCCAGAAAGGGTCCTTGAAGCTGCGCCGCCACCGCTGAAGTCGTAATTGCTCTGAAATCACAACCGAGCCCAATTATGCAAAAAAACACAAATTATGTGCAATGATTTTTATGTGTCGGAAATGGTCGGTCGAAGCCGGGTGATTACAGGGGGACAGGAAGCAGCTGCCACTCTCTGGGAGCCCGTAACTCCCAACAGCTGGGAGCTGTCACTTATTTACGATGCTGTTTCTGCCAGGAACGAGGGGTGACAGTGGCAGCGAGGCCTGCTGGGCCAGGAGCCTGGGCAGGCAGCAGCACGAGTCGGGAGCAGGCCTGGCCCCAGAGTGGCTGGAGGGGCTGTTTCTCATCCCACAAGCTTTGGGCGCAGCTGCAGTAGCGACTCGGCTGCCCCTGGCGCCCTGACTCTCCCTCGAGGCCTCACTGGAGCCAGAAGCAAAGGGGCAGGAGGCCCGTTGGGCAGGGAGGAGAAGGCTGGCTGGCCATCCAGGGTGGGCGCCTGGAGCCTGGAGCCCACCCCACACCTCGGCGCGTCTGCCTGGCCACCTGGGGCGGCTGCGACCCTGGAAAAAGGCAGGTAATGACGGTCATCGGTAATAAGGCTGCTCCGATAATGAGCGCAGGGTTATTATCCGACCACAGGCTGGACACATCCGAAAATAAATTACTTTAAGGATCCATTAACGAATGCCTAATTAATGCCCAATTAGAGGGAAGCTACAGAGGAAACGCTCCGGACAGTGGAGAGGCGAGGCCTGGTTTTGCAGCCACAGCCTGGGGGCTGGAGCGAGTTGCAAGAGGGGAGGGGCCCAAGGGTGGGCCGGGATGGGGCAGCCTTGGTCTGACAGCTGCTGTCACCCCCAGGCCCTCACAGATAGGTGCCTCTCAAGGCATCCACACAGCTCTGCCAGGGAGAACTGCTATTGTCTGTATTTTATTTTATTTCATTTATTTATTTATTTTGAGACAGAGTCTCCCTTTGTCACCCAGGCTGGAATGCAGTGGCATGATCTCGGCTCACTGCCACCTCTGCCCCCAGGGTTCAAGTGATTCTTGTGCCTCAGCTTCCCAAGTAGCTGGGATTATAGGCACATGCCACCATGCCCGGATAATTTTTGTATTTTTAGTAGAGACAGAATTTTGCCATGTTGGCCAGGCTGGTTTTGAACTCCTGACCTCAGGTGATCTGCCCCCTCGGCCTCCTAAAGTTCTGGGATTACAGGCATGAGTCACCATGCCCGGTCATGTCTATATTTCAGAAATGAGGAAACTGAGGCTTAGAGGGAGTGTTGCCTCTATGTTTTGAGGACATGGAAGATTCTGTAAAGGAGACATTATTTCAGGTGAACTTTGGTGCCATGCATGCATGCTCTGCTTGTGACCAGGAATGATTTAAATAAAGAGATTCTGGCCAGGCACAGTGGCTCACGCCTGTCATCCCAGCACTTTGGGAAGCTGAGTGGGGCAGATCACCTGAGGTCAGGAGATCAAGACCATCCTGGCCAACATGGTAAAATCCGGTCTCTACTAAAAACACAAAAATTAGCCAGGCGTAGTGGTGCACACCTGTGATCCTAGCTACTCGGGAGGCTGAGGCAGGAGAATCACTTGAACCCAGGAGGCACAGGTTGCAGTGAGCCGAGATTGCGCCAGTGCACTCTGGCCTGGGTGACAGAGTGAGACTCCGTCTCAAAATAAATAAATAAATAAATAAATAAATAAATAAATAAATAATAAGGCCGGGCGTGGTGGCTCACATCTGTAATCCTAGCACTTTGAGAGGCCGAGGCAGGTGGATCACAAGGTCAAGAGATCGAGACCACCCTGGCCAACATGGTGAAACCCTGTCTCTACTAAAAATACAAAAATTAGCTGGGCGTGGTGGCGCATGCCTGTAGTCCTAGCTATTCAGGAGGCTGAGGCAGAACTGCTTAAACCCAGGAGTAGGAGGTTGTAGTGAGCTGAGATTGCACCACTGCACTCCGGCCTGGTGCCTGGTGGACACAGCAAGACTCTGTCTCAATAAATAAATAAAATAAAATAAAATAAAATAAAATAAAAATAAATAAATAGATTCCTCAGGACAGCAAGAGCCCCTCCACTCTCCGTGAGCAGAGATAACAACAGCCAGGGACACAGCTAGGAGGAGAATGGGAAGCTGATGGCGGTGTCCCTGGGTCGTGACCTCCACCCCTGCAGCGTGACAGAGCTGGAGCAGGTGAGCCTGGGGCTCAGTATCTGTGGGGTGGAACTAAGGAAGTGTGGGGGTGATCAGGGCCTTCACTCCAGACTCACCTCCCAGACCCAAGAAGTGGGTCACCAAGGAGGGGAGGCCTCTCATCCCAAACGGGTTCCAGGCTTGGACCTGGACCCTTCACCCTGACCTTGCTCCAGCCAGGGGCGAGGCTCTCACTGAGCTCAGCCAAGGTGAAAATGTAGCCCCAGTGGGCCCAGGAGAGCGCCGTGCCAGTCCTCCCTGCACTGCACCGGCCTCCCGCCCCTGTGCGGCCCCTGACCTGGCTGTGTTCTCTCTCCCTGCTAGGGTGCTGTGTGGAAGTACTGCTGCTGCTGGTGGCTGCAGAGCTGCCCCTGGGTGGCGGCTGCCCGCGGGACTGCGTGTGCTACCCAGCGCCCATGACGGTCAGCTGCCAGGCGCACAACTTTGCGGCCATCCCAGAGGGCATCCCGGTGGACAGTGAGCGCGTCTTCCTGCAGAACAACCGCATCAGCCTGCTGCAGCCGGGCCACCTCAGCCCCGCCATGGTCACGCTCTGGGTCTATTCCAACAACATCACCCACATCCACCCCAGCACCTTCGAGGGCCTCGTGCACCTGGAGGAGCTGGACCTTGGCGACAACCGGCAGCTGCGGACGCTGGCTCCTGAGACCTTCCAGGGCCTGGTCAAGCTCCACGCCCTCTACCTCTACAAGTGCGGGCTGAGCGCCCTGCCGGCCGGCATCTTTGGCGGCCTGCACAGCCTGCAGTACCTCTACCTGCAGGACAACCACATCGAGTACCTCCAGGACGACATCTTCGTGGACCTGGTCAACCTCAGCCACCTGTTTCTCCATGGCAACAAGCTGTGGAGCCTGGGCCCGGGCACCTTCCGGGGCCTGGTGAACCTGGACCGGCTGCTGCTGCACGAGAACCGGCTGCAGTGGGTGCACCACAAGGCGTTCCACGACCTGCGCCGGCTGACCACGCTCTTCCTCTTCAACAACAGCCTGGCGGAGCTGCAGGGCGCATGCCTGGCCCCGCTGGGGGCCCTGGAGTTCCTCCGTCTCAACGGCAACCCCTGGGACTGCAGCTGCCGAGCGCGCTCCCTCTGGGAGTGGCTGCAGCGGTTCCGCGGCTCCAGCTCCGCTGTCCCCTGCCTGTCCCCCGTGCGGCGGCACGGCCAGGACCTGAAGCTGCTGAGGGCCGAGGACTTCCGGAACTGCACGGGACCAGCGTCCCCGCACCAGATCAAGTCGCACACGCTCACCACCACGGACAGGGCCGCCCGCAAGGGCCACCACTTGCCCCATGCCCCTACCAGAGGCAAGGGCCACCTGCCCGGCTCCCGGCCCGGCCACAGGAAGCCGGGCAAGAACTGCACCAGCCACAGGAACCGCAACCAGATCTCTAAGGCGGGTGGTGGGAAGCAGGCCCCCAAGCTGCCAGACTATGCCCCCGACTACCAGCACAAGCTCGGCTTCGACATCATGCCCACCGCCCGGCCCAAGAGGAAGGGCAAGTGTGCCCGCAGGACCCCCATCCGTGCCCCCAGCGGGGTGCAGCAGGCCTCCTCGGGCCATTCCCTGGGGGCCTCCCTCCTGACCTGGATTCTGGGGCTGGCAGTCACTCTCCGCTGAGGGCCCAGGGCGTCATCACCCAGCATTGCCACGTGTCCACCAAGGAACAGAATTTATTTTCTTCTTTTTTTCCTAGTGGAAGATCTGCTGGGTTTCAGGAAAAGGCTGGTAGAGGCGTCTTCACACGGCTGCTGTCTGGACCCTGCCATGTGGATTGTAAACCCAAAGTGTACAGCCCTAGGTGGGAGGGGATTGGCACGTCTCACCCGGCTGTCCCCGCCAGCCCCACAGAACACCCACGGACAGCGTCCACTCCAGCAAGGCAGTAAAAGGCATGCCGAGTGCATCCTTCACTAGCGACAATGGGACAATCGCCCCCGACGGCGGCAGCAGGGCTCTGCAGAATCCCGAATGTCTGGAGAGGTCCGGAGGGCCCCATGGTTCCTGGAGAAAGCAGGACGCAGAGAGGAACAAACGAGGCGCATCCACGAGGCTGGGCGGCCGCAGTCTGGGCACACATGAGCAGGTGGCATCCTGGCTGTTTCCTGAGGCCACTTAGTCACCCTGCCCTGAATCCTACCCAACTCCATCTTCAGCCCCTCCCTGGGGGCAGCACCTCTCCTTCCTGATGTCTCAGGCAACCCTGGCAGACCCAGGCCCAACTGCTGGGGTCCAAGAACCAATTACCAAAGGAAAGATCATCAGAGGCTGAAATTCAAACTTCATCCCGGGCAATGAGGTTCTCACAGAAGGTGCAGTTTTATAACTACGTCCACTTATATATACTCACTCTACAAATATATATATATATATATATATATATATACACACACAAATGCACAGGTCCTCCCTCCCACTCCATCACCTAACTGTTTGTCTTTCCATGTTTATAAACTATACAGAAAACTGAATTTGCTGAGCTAAGGATTGTATTGGTGATTTCTAGCAAAAACAAAGTGATAGAATTTTTGTCTAGAATCCCAGCCTAGTGTGCCAGGGACTGGGAAGGTGTCAGTGGGGAGGGTGAGGAAGGGGTGGCAGCAAGAGTCACTTTGGGGGACCAATATTCTTAGATATTTACAGCATCACCTTGTTTTCATATGCAACACAAGCCTGTCTGCCACCCTGGAGCACACTGTCACCTCTGCTATACTAGCTGTGGGCTTCAGGGTGAGAAGTGAGAGGCAGCATGTTGAATGTCAGGGAGCCAGGCCCTGAGGGCCAGCAAGACAGGAGGGGAGGGAAGGGCTTTGGGATCTGGAAGCTGGCAGGCCAGGCAGCATCCACAGTGTTAGTCCAGTGGGTTGGACGGTGTCAGCAGCCTAGTGTTTGGCCAGGGACAGTCTGGACATGCCAAGAGACTCGGGTTTGAGCCCAGGCCTCCAGCACGGCTCAGCTACTAAATGTTTCCTTGAGGTTCTTCAGTGGACAGCCCAGCAAGGGCCCTGTGCAGGGCAGCAGGGGGAGGCATCAGGGGTCCTTAGGCAGAAGGGAAATGATGAGGGCATTTCATGAACCATCTCAGGCACCCAGCCCTCCCAGCCCTCCTGGGGATGCTCAGGGTGCAGGCAGAGGCTGGGGAGGCCAGACTCAGGGGTCAGGAGCAGGGATGGGCACCACACAGGGACTGGGGCAGGCGAGCCCAGACAGGGAAGAGGCACTCCGATCAAAGCCAGCCATGCCGCTGGCCAGGGGCCCAGGTGGGCACAAGCTCCTTTGCGCTTTGCACAAACCTGAATCCCCCACCAGAGAGGATGTGTGTGAAGAGCGAGAAACGCCGAATCCAATTAAGAGAAAAATAATAATAACAATAAATGATCTTGGACAAGAACCCTGTTTTTCATTTCCTAGCCCCGCATTCCTGACAGGTGGCAGATCCTGGGCTTCTGTGGGTTGTCGAGCCTGGCTGGGCCCAGCTCTGGGAACACAGCACATTTGTTGGTGGGAGGAGCTGTAGGGGGCAGGGGCACACTGACTCATGGGGACATGCACGCACACCCTGGCCCTCCTGTTTCCACGAACGCACGCGCACCCTGGCGCTCCTGTTTTCACACACGCGCACCCTGGCCCTCCTGTTTCCACGAACGCATGCGCACCCTGGCGTTCCTGTTTCCACGCACGCACGCGCACCCTGGCGCTCCTGTTTCCACGCACGCACGCGCACCCTGGCGCTCCTGTTTCCACGAACGCACGCGCACCCTGGCGCTCCTGTTTCCACGCACGCACGCGCACCCTGGAGCTCCTGTTTCCACGCACGCACGCACACCCTGGCGCTCCTGTTTCCATGCACGCACGCGCACCCTGGCCCTCCTGTTTCCATGAACACACACGCACCCCGGCCCTCCTGTTTTGTGGCGCTTCCTTCACCAGCACAGATCATGATTCACTTCCCACATTCTGGTTGTGCTGGGTCAGCAGCACCTCTGTGTCTCTCCTGGGCAGTCTGGTCCTGGACCCTTCCTGGCCTATTCCTGGGAGCCTCAGGAGCAACTGCTGAGTGACTGATTCTCAGGGGGCAGGGCAGGTGGCTGGTGGGGATGGGTGGCTGCAAGGGAACAGTCAGTTCCTGGCGCCCAAGGCGTTTTCTGGGAGACCAGGGACCCACTTCACACAACTGTGGGTGGGTTTGGAGACTGCATCTGCCTCTCTGGCTTCAGAGAAAGGAGAGGGTCTCCCGGATAGAGGGAGAAGGCTGTGTTTTCAGGCCTGGCTGGAAAAATACTCAGTAGAGGCTTGAGGTATTCACTAAAGGGAGCCCAGTGACTGCAGAGTGAAGAATCCTCAGCCTGCAGTTGCTCCGCTGTGGCCTGCAGGCTCTGACCCAGGCCGGTGCCAGGGCCTGGGGGTCTCTTAGAACCCAAGGATGTTATGTTGTTGATTTCATCTCCAACCTCAGACAACAAGGCCCTCAGTGGGAAAATCACGAGTCTAAGCACTTTATTATTTTTTTAAAAAAAAGACTTAGGAAGTCCTGTAATATGGAATGGAATGTCAGTACGAGAAATGCTAATGTTTTATAAATGATCCGCTTCTGTCAAGCACAGCACAGTCTCTGGTTGCTGACTGTTATTAGAGGCAAGGTGGTGGGGGCCAGGACGCCAGGTATTTTTAGCAGCTTTCTCCTCTAAGAGGTAGGGGGGATTGAGGCAGCTCTGTTGCAGGTGACATTACTTGTCACCCAGCAGCTCATGCTACGCAGTTACCATGACACCGTCTCCCCAAACATCAAAGCAAGTGGACACATCAGGGGCACAGCAAAGGCTTCTCTATTTGCCAGCCCCAGCCAGCCCCTGGTCTCATTCAGGGCAGGGACATGCAGATTCCTGTGGTCCTCCTAGAGGTGGAGGCCCCCCTCCCCTGCCATCTTCTGCCAGCACTTTTCCAGGACCCACCCCTTCTCCCTCCCCCTCCTCCTGCCACACAGGTCTCCATTGTGGACTTACGGAGACAGAGCCAGCCCTGTCGGAGGGGCTGGGTGGCTCTGGTTGTCTCTAAGACTCTCCACACAAGCTCCTCCCCTGACCCCAGAGCTTGGCTGGCTCTGCATGCTTCATTCAACAAAGGCCAATCCAGGGCCTCCGTGTCCAGCCACATAGGCTCTGGGGATATAAACATGAGAAGACGTGGCTCAGGGCAAGGAGCTCAGAGCTGAGATGTAGAAACAAGTATTCACAATTGGTATGGAGTTGGCGCTCCTGTTAGCACCACGCAGCCCGCAAAATGAGGAGCTCAGCTGGGTGGGGGTGGTCAGAGATGGCTTCCAGGCAGAGGTGACACAGTGTGTCTTGGAGGATGAGGAGCTGTCCAAAGAAGAGTGTGGGGAGTAGGGCTGAGGTGGTAACAGCTCGTGTCCGGGGCATCCATAAACCACTTCGAGCTGAGGTCGTGGGAGATGCACCCGGCCCGGGGGGCTCAGGGGATCCTGCTCTGGGGGCCATGTGGCTCCCCACCCGGGGTTGTCCTCCCACCCGCCTCCCCAGCCTGTCTTGGGCACGTGGTTTCCGACCGTGGCACCCTTGCCGCAGTTCCTCAACAGCGGGTTTCATGATGGAAACTTGCCTCCTTGTGCTCAGCCAGATCCTCCCCTCGTGCCAGCAAGCTGGAGCGCTCGCTGGAAGTCTGCCTGGACCACAGTCCTATTCCCAGACACCTGCTGCTTCCAAGCTCGGGAAGCGTTCCACAGCCCGGCGCTCCCTGCTTCCCAGGCGCCTGCTGCCCTCAGCCCCTCCTGGCTTCCGAGCAGCCTGCTTAGATCCCCCGTGCTTCTGCGTGTGCCGACTCTGACCATCAGCCAGCCCCAAGCCCCTCCCATCGGCCGCACCCTCCCCCTCCTGCTGGGGCTGTTCATCCCAAGAGCCAAGAATCCCATTTAGCAAATGTTTACTCATCACCCAGCTAATCGCCAGTGCTCTGCCACCGTGGTGAATGCGCTCCAGAAAACCTGTGAGCAGGTTCGAGGAGGCAGGAGAGACAGGGAGCCTCTTGGAGGGCAAGCTGCAGGGACTGGGGTCAGAGAGGAGTGTGCTGGGGAGGCTCCCGGGAGCCACAGAGCACTCAGCAAATTCCCCTTTCCACGCTCCCCAGGCAGGCCCACCAGTCCCTGAGCAGACCCACCTCTGGGATGCCAGGGACTCAGCTCTTCCAGGCCCTACTCTATGCTGACCTAGGGAGCCAGTCTTTCTCTTGGTTAATTTGCTGTTTGTTTTTGAGACAGGGTGTTACGCTGTCACCAGGGCTGGAATGCAGTGGGATGATCATGGCTCACTACAGCCTCAGCCTCTTTAGGCTTAAACAATCCTCCTGCCTCAAACAATCCTCCTGAGTAGCTGAGACTACAGGGACACAGCACCATACGAGGATAACTGTTTTATTTTGTATTTATTTATTTTTTTAGACGAAGTCTTCCTCTGTTGTCTAGGCTGGAGTGCAATGGCACAATGTCGGCTCACTGCAACCTCTGCCTCCCGAGTGGCTGAGATTACAGGAACCAGCCACCATGCACAGCTAATTTTTGTAGTTTTAGTAGAGATGGAGTTTCACCACATTGGCCAGCCAGGTCTCGAACTCTTGACCTCAGGTGATCCACCTGCCTTGGCCTCCCAAAGTGCTGAGATTGCAGGCGTGAGTGACCACACCTAGCTAATTTTTTTGTATTTTTAGGAGAGACGGGGTTTCACCATGTTGGCCAGGCTGGTCTCCAGCTCCTAGCCTCATGTGATCTGCCCACCCTGGCCTCCCAAAGAGCTGGAGTTACAGGCATGCGCCACCACCCCCAGCTGGTGTTCATTCTTTCAGGAGGGGAGAATACGTTTTGATGGAGTCCCTTCCAGCCCCCGTTCTGAAGCCTCCTGACCCGGTTCAGCTCCCCACCTTGCTCTCTAGATTCACTTGCCTCTAAGCAGGAGTTCAGCTGTCAGCCAAGACTCCATCCCATGTCACCAATCCCCTGCTATCAGCTCGTAATGGGCCAATTTTCTTTTATCTTCTGTCTACTTTGAAAATATCCCAAGAACCTTTGTGTGTTAAAATATCCTTTACAATTCTATGCTCAGTATCTCTCTGCTCCTCTAATTGTCCCTTTTAACTCACCGTGCTTTCAGTATAAATCTCTGGGTCTCCTCCTTCTCAGGCTGTTAATAAATATGAGCTCTAAAAAAATACATAAACATCTATTGTTGGCTAAATATCTCATGGCACAATCAAAAAGCTGGGGAAAAAAGAGAGGCTTGGCATGCCGCACTCCCTGAAGGGTCTCTCCGCAAAGGGCTGCTGAACACAGGGGGCCCAGGCCCTAAAGAGCCCGTGGGGTGAAGGGACCCTGGAGGGCCTGGGGAGGAAGGGAATCGAGGAGAGGGAGTAGCCGTGCTGCCAGGGGGATAGACCTCTCTCCAAGAGCACCAATTGATGGGCTTGACCTGTGAGACCCTCGTGCAGGGAGCAGCAGCTGATTTACGCGGCATTTTGGTGGGCTGGCCGCTAAGGCCCCTCAATGTCAAAAGAAGTGGGTCAGCCTGCTCTGATACCAGCAGCAGCCGCGGAGCGGCCCGCCCCCATCTCTCTCCTCTCTGCCCTCATTTCTCATTAGAGCAGTTAGTTTCTAAGCTCCAGGAGGGTGGGGAAGGATGTGCCTTTGTGTCACTGATTCCTGCGCGGCAGCGTGTATACTAATGGCATGCCCAAACGGCAGGATTTGACACTGCTGCCGAGAGATATGCTTGGGTCACAGGGCTTTCCAAATTGGCTGAGGCTCCCCGCCACCCCCTCCTGCCACCCCCAGGCGCTCGGAGCCCCGCCAGCCACTGCTTCTGGAGCTGCCTCTGAGGGCCTCGAGTGAGAAAGGAAGCAAGACATGTATTAAACTATTCCATCTCTGTAAGTGCCATGTCCCGGGAGGCCCGCTCTAAGGAAGAAGGTAATGCAAGCACCGGAGACCTAAGCAGGTAGGAGGCTTGGAGGAGGCACCCGGCTGTGCGCTTCTCTCCCCACCCCGCCACTGCTTTGGGGACAGTCACTGCCAAGACAAGAGTGCCCTCTGAGTGGCAGCATCCAGGCAGCCATGCGCCAGTCCAGCCAGAGATTGGACGGATAATTGCCACATAAGACTTACTCCATGACGGGCCAGGGGGACAAACCCACAGAGGAAACAGCAACGTGGGCTGGATGGGCAGGGGAAGGCGGGCTCTAAGCAAGACCCCAAAGGGTCCACACGTACAGTCTCACTTGGAGAGAGAGGGCACAGCTCCACAGGGCAGCCGTGTAGCCAAAGAGGCAGAAGGAGGCCTGGCGCCATGGCTCACACCTGTAATTCCAGCACTTTGGGAGGCCGAGGTGGGGGGACTGCTTAAGGTCAGAAGTTCGAGGCCAGCCTGGCCAATATGGTGAAACCCCATTCTAGTAAAAATACAAAAAAATTAGCCTGGCCTGGTGGTGCATGCCTGTAATCCAAGTTACTCAGGAGGTTGAGGCAGGAGAATCACTTGAACCCAGGAGGCAGAGGTTGCAGTGAGCTGAGATCTCATCACTGCATTCCAGCCTGGGCAATAGAGGGAGACTCTGTCTCAAAAAAAAAAAAAAAAAAAAAGATTTGAGCCCTGGCCACATGCAAGACCCTGGTCAGGCCCTGGGACTGCAGGGTGAGCACAGGGCCTCCCCACGTGCAGCGGACGTGCCAGCCAAGGAGGCAGCGGTGGAAAACCAAATCCCCCTTCCTCTAATTGCCAAGATAGTTGTCAGAAGACAGGCAGCAAGGTGGGTCACGCAGCTGTCACTCAGGAAGAGTGAAGGTTGGGGTTAAGCCCTGCCTCCCCGCACCCTGGTGGCCATCTGTCAGGGACGCGGGCACTGGTGTGGTATGTGGGCAGGTTCTGGGCTGAGCCCTGGGCTGCGGCATTTCCCACTGAGGCTTGCCCTAAAGGAGTTTATGTGACTCACGGGGGTGGAGGTGCCGAGGGCAGGGAGCCCTTAGTCACCCACAAAGCTTGGCTCTCGAGGTGTGTGCCAGCAGGGTCTGTACTTCCCGGGCCGGCCGGGCTGCACTGACATTCTCTCTGTACCCAGGATCGCGGGGTCTCCGAGGTGTTTTTATTCTCTATCTTCAATCTGAGCCTCAGAGGCCCTGAGGTCCCTGACCCCTCATCTCTCATGCTGCCAGCAGAGCCTCTCAGTGTTTTATCTGTGGCATTTAAAGTGCCACCGGGTGTCTGGCACTTTGCAAGTCTAAGGTACAGGCTCCTCTGAATTTCCACACCAGCTCCTTTCCAGGAACTACTCCCAGGCCGGCCTCCTCACCTGTGACCAGAGCACTCTGACAGGAGGCCAGGGACTGGCAAGGCAGCTCACACCTGCCATCCCAACACTTTGGGAGGCCAAGGTGGGAGGATTGCTTGAGGCCAGAAGTTCAAAACCAGCCTGGGCAACATAGTGAAATACTATCTCTATGAAAAATATAAAAATTAGCTGGGTGCAGTGGCACGTGCTTGTAGTCCCAGCTACTCAGGAGGCTGAGGCAGGAGGATGGCTTGAGCCCAGGAGTTCGAGGCTGCAGAGAGCCATGATCACGCCACCGCACCCCAGCCTGGGAGACACAGCAAAATCTTGTCTCAAAAAAAAAAGTTCCTTAGCAAGCACACTAAAAATACTAAAAAAGTAAAAATGAAAGAAAGAAAAGAGGCTCATTTCTTTTCTTTCACATTGGGGCAGGTCCCACTTAGCACTGTGCCCACTGAGGGGGACCGGGTGGAGCCAGAAGGTGCCACAGAGGTGCCCTGGCTGCAAACTGCAGGGTACAGTTGCTGGGACCGCAGAGGCCACTGCAGGAAGCTGCCTCCTTTGGCCCACTCCTGCTTCTCACTCATAGCAGCTTCATTTGTACTTTTTTTTTTTGAGACGGAGTTTCGCTCTTGTTATCCAGGCTGGAGTGCGATGGCGTGATCTTGGCTCACCGCAACCTCCGCCTCCTGGGTTCAGTCAATTCTCCTGCCTCAGCCTCCTGAGTAGCTGGAATTACAGGCACCTGCCACCACACCCAGTTATTTTTGTATTTTTAGTAGAGATGAGATTTCACCATGTTGGCCAGGCTGGTCTCCAACTCCAGACTGCAGATGATCTGCCCACCTCAGCCTCCCAAAGTGCTGGGATGACAGGCGTGAGCCCCATGCCCAGCCCAGAACTGGCTTCATTTCTCAAAGCTGTTGACCCACTTCAGCCCCTGAGAAGGCTCTGGTCAGGCCATGGCCCTGTCTTCTTACAGATGTCACTTCCTACTACTCCATTTCCTCTCCAAAGAGCAGGGCAAGGGAAAATGAAAAAGCAACTCAGAGTTGAATAGTAGTTCAGATTTTTGTTTTGAGACAGAGTCTCACTTTGGTCCCCAGGCCGAAGTGCAGTGCAATCTCTGCCTCCCGGGTTCAAGCGATTCTCCTGCCTCAGCCTCTCAACTAGCTGGGATTACAGGTGGGCACCACCACTCCCAGCTAATTTTTGTTTTTTTTAGTAGCGACGGGGCTTGAATGCCAGTCTGGTCTCCTGACCTCAGGTGATCTGCACACCTCAGCCTCCCAAGGTGCTGGGATCACAGGCGTGAGCCACCATGCCTGTATTTAAGATTTGTAAAGTTCCTTCACAGACACAAGTGAGAAGTGCCCCCTCTGTGGAGATATGATTATAATCCTCACTCTACAGATAAAGAAATGGTCCTTCTAGTTATTCAGACCTGTGCTTCTGAGTTCAAGACTGGAGCTCTTCCTCAATTCAGCCCTATTCTTCCTTGCCCAGGAGGAAGAAATCCAAGCATTTTGAGCCATCCCAAGCCCAGGCTGTCACAGTGGAGAGCCTGTCCCACATGGCCTGAGGCAAGGACGGGACCACCCTGGAGGAGTCTTCCTTTTCATTCCTAGGAACTTCAAGCTCAGAAGAGCTGATTTGCAAAAGCCTTGGAGAGAAAGTCAGAAGATCCGTCTTCCAGCTATTCCTAGTTCTTCCAGCTGTCCTAACCCCTGCAACTTTCCCTAACTAGGTCACTGGGATTGCCCACCCACTCACTGAAGGAGCTGCCAAGAGTTCCCTCCTGTCTGCCTTCCTGCCCACCAAGAAAAGGGTGCAGTGGCAGGAAACCCCCAAGCTAACCAAGGTTGTTCCAGGTACTTGTGGCCCAGTTGACAGCTATAGCTGAACATTCATTTCTGAAAAGACCCCATGTTAAGTGTGACAGACTCCTGTAGTCTGGGCAGAGAAAGAGGACCTGGCCCCATCATCCTTCCTTCTACAGGGTACCACGAGGCTGCCATGGGAATCATCCTTCCTCCTACAGGGTACCACGAGGCTGCCATGGGAATCATCCTTCCTTCTACAGGGTACCACGAGGCTGCCATGGGAATCATCCTTCCTCCTACAGGGTACCACGAGGCTGCCACGGGAATTATCCTTCCTCCTACAGGGTACCACGAGGCTGCCACAGGAATTCCATACATCAGGTAAAGGAGGATGGTGGACACCTGGAATCCCAGCACTTTGAGAGGCCAAGGAAGGAGGATCTCTTGGGGCCAGGAGCTGGAGACCAGCCTGGGCAACATAGCAAGACTCCGTCTCTACAAAATATACAAAAAATGGCTGGGTGTGGTGGTTCACGCCTGTAATCCCATCACTTTGGGAGACTGAGGTGAGAGAATGGTTTGAGCCCAGGAGTCCAAGGCCAGCCTGGGCAGCATAGAGACTCCATTTCAATTTAAAAATAAAAAACCAGGGGAGCATTACACACTGAGGTCTGTGGCGGGGGACTACAGGAGGGACAGTGAGGGGTAGGGAGTTGGGGAGGTATAACATGGGAAGAAATGCCAGATATGGGTGATGGGGATGTAGGCAACAAACCACATTGCCATGTATGTACCTGGGCAACAATCCTGCATGTTTTTTACATGTACCTCAGAACCTAAAGTACAATTTTATATATATATATATATGTATATATATATATATATATATATATATATATATATATATACATATACATATAAGAAATTTGAAAAAAAAGAAAAAGCAAATAAATAAAACTATAAAAAAATAGCTGGTGTGGTGGCGCACGCTTGTAGACCCAGCTACTCAGCAGGCTGAGACAGGAGGATTTCTTGAGCCTGGGAGGTCCTGGCTGCAGTAAGCCATGATCGAGCCACTACACTCCAGCCTGGGGACACTGGAAGATGATGAGCGCAAGGTGACTCAAAGCTGACAATCACTGAGGAGAATCTTTATTCTAAAAAAAAACTTGACAATCAAGCTTGCAAGAATCACATAGGGGCTCTATGCACAAACATAAAATAGGTCCATTCTGGGCTGGATGGAGTGGCTGACACCTGTAATCCCAATGCTTTGGGAGGGCAAGGTGGGAGGACACTTTAGGCCAGGAGTTCAAGACCAGCCTGGGTAATATAGCGAGACCCATCTCTAAATTTAAAAAAAAAAAAATTAGCCAGGCACGGTGGCTCATGCCTGTAATCCCAGCACTTTGGGAGGCTGAGGCGGGTGGATCATGAGGTCAAGAGATGGAGAACATCCTGGTCAACATGGTGAAACCCCATCTCTACTAAATATACAAAAAATTAGCTGGGCATGGTGGCGCGTGCCTGTAATCCCAGCTACTCAGGAGGCTGAGGCAGGAGAATTGCCTGAACCCAGGAGGCGGAAGTTGCGGTGCGCCGAGATGGCGCCATTGCACTCCAGCCTGGGTAACAAGAGCGAAACTCTGTCTCAAAAAAAAAAAAAAAATTGTAGGGCACTCTATCACCCAGACTGGAGTACAGTGATATGATCTCAGCTCACTGCAACGTCCATCTCCTGGGCTCAAGTGATTCTCCTGCTTCAGTCTCTTGAGTACCTGGGATTACAGGCACCCGCTCCAATCCCTACCTCATTTTTGTATGTTTAGTAGAGATGGGGTTTCATCATGTTGGCCAGGCTGATCTCGAACTTCTGACCTCAGGAGATCTGCCCACCTTGGCCTCCCAAAGTGCTGGGATTACAAGTATGAGCCACTTCGCCCAGCCAGTTTTTTTTTTTTTTTTTTGAGATGGAGTCTTGCTCTGTCATACAGGCTAGCATGCAGGGCATGATCTTGGCTCACTGCAGCCCCTGCCTCCCTGGTTTAAGTGATTATCCTGCCTTAGCCTCCCATGTTGGGCATGGTTTTGAGCCGAGGCGTTCAAGACCAGCCTGGGCAGCCTGGGTGGCTGTAGAGCCACTGCACCTGGCTCTACACACAAAAAACTTGTTTTAATTAGCTGGGCAGCCTGGGTGTGGTTGCTGACTCCTATAATCCAAGCACTTTAGGAGGCTGAAGCAGGAAAATCACTTGGGCCCAGAGTTTTTTTGTTGTTGTTGTTGTTTTTTCTTTTTTTTTTGAGACAGAGTTTTGCTCTTGTTACCCAGACTGGAATGCAATGGCAAGATCTCAGCTCACCACAACCTCCGCCTTCTGGGTTCAAGCAATTCTCCTGCCTCAGCCTCCCGAGTAGCTGGGACTACAGGCGCGCACCACCATGCCCAGCTAATTTTTTTTTTTTTTGTATTTTTAGTAGAGAGGGGGTTTCACCTTGCTGACCAGGATGGTCTCCATCTCTTGACCTCGTGATCCACCCGCCTCAGCCTCCCAAAGTGCTGGGATTATAGGCGTGAGCCACAGCGCCTGGCCAAGGGCCCAGAAGTTTTTAACCAGCCTGGGCAACACAGACTTCCCCACTACAAAAAACTAAAAATGATTTGGGAGGCCACAGCAGATGGATCACGAGGTCAAGAGATCAAGGCCATCCTGGCCAACATGGTAAAACCCCATCTCTAATAAGAATGGAAAAATTAGCTGGGCATGGTGGCGCACACCTGTGGTCCAGCTACTTGGAGGCTGAGGCAGGAGAATCGCTTGAACCCGGAAGGCAAATGCTGCAGTGAGCCGAGATTGTATCACTGCACTCCAGCCTGGTGACAGAGAGAGACTCCGTCTCAAATATAATAATAATAAATAAAATAAAATAAATTTTAAAAACTAGCCAGGCCTTGTGGGATGCACCTGTGGTCCCAGATACTCAGGAGGCTGAGGTGGGAGGATTGCTTGAGCCCGGGGGTTCACAGGTACATTGAGCTATGATGTGCCACTGCACTACAACCTGAGTGACTGAGTTAGGTCCTGCCTAAAAAAAAAAAAAAAAAAAGCTGGGCCTGGTGGCAATGGCCTCTTCTCAAGAGCTTTTGTGAATCCTGGAACTGTCCTTGGAATTTGTATTTTCTTTTCATTGTTTTTGCTCATTTGAAAAATTTTCCTAAGATTTTCATGTTAATTTCAATCAAATATGTCTACTTTTCTTGTGTGGAATATTTTCATGGATTTTAACATTCTGTTTTCAATTTTAAATGGTCTAATAGCAAATTGGCTTAAAGACTGAATAGGCAACCACTAATTGATGTATCAATTTATCCTAGGTGATATTACATTCTACAATGTATCTTAGTAAAGTTTTTTCTTTTTTATTTGGAAATATTATAGGTTCACAGGAAGCTGAAAAAGAAAGTGCAGGGAGGCCCGGGAGCCCTTTCATTCGCTTCCCTTAGTGGTGATATCCTGCATAACTACCTGTTAATTTGCCACTAAAAAAATATTGGGCCAGGCGCGGTGGCTCCCACCTGTAATTCCAGCACTTTGGGAGGCCGAGGTGGCTGATCATGAGGTCAAGAGATCCAGACCATCCTGGCCAACATGGTGAAACCCCGTCTCTACTAAAAATACAAAAATTAGCTGGGTGTGGTGGCATACACCTGTAGTCCCAGCTACTTGAGAGACTGAGGAGGAGAATCACTTGGACCTGGGAGGCGGAGATTGTGGTGAGCCAAGATCGCGCACAGGACGCCAGCCTGAGCGACACTCTGTCTCAAAAATAAATAAATAAAATTGAGGCCTTTTCCTCTCAGAAGTACCCTCTCTCTCACTAGAGAGAAAACTTTTCCTTTCTCCTTTCTCTTTCCTTTGCCTATTAAACCTCTGCTCCAAATATATATCTATATATGTGCTTTCAGTTAATAATTTTAACTTTACCTATTTAGGTAAAGTTTTCACATATTCAGACAACTTTGATAAGGAGAAAAATAAAGCTTTCAACAGGGACAAAGAAAGGAATAGTCCATTTTTTCCCTTGGCTATTTCTGAATGAAACTTTAGAATTTTAAATGTAATTATATCACTGGACTGAGAAATGGAGAATGAGAAGTGTTTGCCCGGAGGCAGGGTTCTTGGCCAGAGTCGCCCTAAGAAGGCTGGGGAGATGAAGAAGGAGGTTTCCATAAACCTCCTGGAATTCAGTGCAGGGCCTGGGAATGTGCAGGTTTCCAGAGAGAGCTCTTCTTTTCTTATTCTGAGATGGAGTCTTGCTCCATTGCCCAGGTGGGAGTGCAGGGGCACCATCTTGGCTCACTGCAGCCTCTACCTCCTGGGTTCAAATAACCCTCTCACCTCAGTAATTGGTGTTACTCGGGAGGCTGAGGTGAGAGGGTTATTTGAACCCGGGAGGCAAAGGCTGCAGTGAGCCAAGATGGTGCCCCTGCACTCCCTTGGCACCTTCATCTGATAGGTATCTCATGGGAAAATCTCATCTCTGGCTTTTAGCCACCCTGCCAGCCTCCTGTTCCAATCTCAATCTCAGTAAACAGTGCCACCACACACCCAGTTGCCCAGGCCAGACACCTAGGAGTCTTTTTTTAAATTTAATTTAATTTTTGTTCTTTTTTGAGACAAAGTCTCGTTCTGTTTCCAGGCTGGAGTGCCATGGCGTGATCTCAGCTCACTGCAACCTCCGCTTCCTGGGTTCAAACAATGCTCATGCCTCAGTCTCCTGAATATCTGGGATTACAGGCATGTGCCACCACGCCTGACTACTTTTTGAATTTTTAGGAGAGACAGGGTTTGCCATGTTGGCCATGGCTGGTCTCAAATTCCCAGCCTCAAGAGATCCACCTACCTCAGCCTCCCAAAGTGTTGGGATTACAGGCGTGAGCCACCACGACCAGCCTCTAGGAGTCTTCTTGATGCTCTTTTCTTTTTTGGCGGGGGGAGGAAGGGAAGAAGGCAGGAAGGGAGGGAA
>CM052652.1:91232432-91267669 GCA_028533165.1 Leontopithecus rosalia | reverse complement strand
AAGACTAGAATATGATACAGCAAAGAAAATGAATACGTTACGCCTACACATGCAAATGAATCTCACACACCTCATGTGTGAGGGACAGAAGTTAGACCTATAAGGATAGATAATGTGTGATTCCATTTACACGAAGTTATCGTCAGGCAAAGTAATCTCAGTAATAGAGTTTACCCGGGGCTGGGGTGCAGGTATTTGAGCCTTTCGTGGGGCCTGAAATGTATGTAGGGAATCAGTTTCACCATCTCCCACAGATATCAAAATCCACAGATGCTCAAGTCCTGATATAAAACGGTGCAGTATTTGCATATAATCTAAGTACCTCTTCTCATATACTTTAAATCATCTCCAGATTACTTACGCAATTGCCTGTCAGATAACGACACTTCAGTCCATGCCACAATACATATAGGATGGTGGTCCCATAAGGTTACAATGGAGCTGCCCTATACAGGTGTATAGTCGCTAAAAGCTGATATTTAACGAGAGATGGGGTGGCCAGACGTGGTGGCTCACGCCTGTAATCCCAGCACTTTGGGAGACCGAGGAGGGCGGATTACGAGGTCAGGAGATGGAGACCAACCTGGCTAACATGGTGAAACCCCATCTCTACTAAAAATACAAAAAATTAGCCGGGCATGGTGGCATGCACCTGTCATCTCAGCTACTCGGGAGGCTGAGGCAGGAGAATTGATTGAACATGGGAGGTGGAGGTTGCAGTAAGTCAAAATTGTGCCATTGTGCTCCAGCCTGGGCAACAGGGCAAGACTGTCTAAAAACAAAAAAATCTTTCTTTTATGAGACTAACAGGTCTGGTACATAGCAGCTGCTGCATCTTGAGGTCTTTAACTGGCCAAACAAAATGCTGGCAACCCAAAGCAAGCCCTCCAAATTCTTTCTGGAATCTTACTGCTCTGTGGAATGCAGAAAGTCTGGGAAGGGTGGTTGTGCAGGAGTCTGGCGGTGTAGTCCTTGCCTTATGCTGTCTCCGGCCCCAACCCAACCCCACTTGGGCCAATGGCTCTGCTCTCCTGTGCCAGCTTCGTGAGCACGAACTCCTTCCTCCTTATCACCTGCCTTCCATTGCTGGCAGGTAATTATCTGCAATAACCAGCCAGTTACCCTTAAAGACAATTATACTCTTCTTTTTATTTTATTTATTTATTTTTTTGAGATAGAGTTTCACTCTTGTTACCCAGGCTGGAGTGCAATGGTGAGATCTCGGCTCACCGCAACCTGCGCCTCCTGGGTTCAGGCAATTCTCCTGCCTCAGCCTCCTAAGTAGCTGGGACTATAGGCACGCGCCACCATGCTCAGCTAATTTTTGTATTTTTAGTAGAGACGGGGTTTCACCATGTTGACCAGGATGGTCTCAATCTCTTGACCTCATGATCCCCCCGCCTTGGCCTCCCAAAGTGCTGGGATTATAGGCGTGAGCCACCGCGCCCAGCCTATTTTTATTTTTTGAGAGAGAGTCTCCCTCCATTGTCTAGGCTGGAGTGCAATGACATCATCTCAGCTCACCACAACCTCTGCCTCCTGGATTCAAGTGATTCTTTGCCTCAGCTTCCTGAGTAGCTGGGATTATAGGCATCTGCCACCAGACCTGGCTAATTTTGTATTTTTAGTAGAAATGGGGGTTTCACCATGTTGGCCAGGCTGGTCTCCAACTCCTGACCTCCCTCAGGTGATCCACCTGCCTTGGCCTCCCAAACTGCTGAGATTACAGGTATAAGCCACCATGAGGCCGAAAATTATACTCTTCTATCAGTAAACATTGATGTTCTTTTCTTAGATCTTTTAATGAAGCTGATATTAGGGAGATGTTTTATTTCCATAGAGTCAAATGGCTGCCTTTTAAGAGGGTTTGAGTTCAATTTTAATTTTTTTTTTTTTTTGAGACGGAGTTTTGCTCTTGTTACCCAGGCTGCAGTGCAATGGCATGATCTCGGCTCACTGAAACCTCCACCTCCTGGGTTCAGGCAATTCTCCTGCCTCAGCCTCCTAAGTAGCTGGGATTACAGGCATGTGCCACCATGCCCAGCTAATTTTTTGTATTTTTAGTAGAGATGGGGTTTCACCATGGTGACCAGGATGGTCTCAATCTCTTGACTTCGTGATCCACCTGCCCTGGCCTCCCAAAGTGCTGGGATTACAGGCTTGAGCTACGGCGCCTGGCCCAATGTTAATGTTTTAAACCTTAACTAGGGATGGGTGTTTGGGGCTCGTGGTGGAGGACTTCTTCCCTGTTGATCCAAGAGGAGCTGCTTTAAGAGGCAAGAGACCCAGGGGACCTGGCACAATGTGCCAGCCTCCCTCCCCAAGCTAATGAGTTCTAAAAGTATCAGTGCGATGAGCTCAGCCCTGCAAGTGAAATCATTCAGAAGTGCTGCTCTCATAGCTGTGCCTGACTCTTACTGACCACAGCTGAAATCCTCCCTCCCTGCAGCCACCTCTGGGGACCTCCAGAGCTAATCGCTTCAGGGAGCTTGATTGCAATATACTCCTCACCCTCGGCTGCTCGTGAAAGCTTTATCCTGGGTGAAGAGGCCGACCCAGATGGACCAGTGGTGTCTCCCAAGTCAGGGGCCAAAGGTGCTGCCAAGGCAGGATCTAGGCTTACAGAAATAACTCAGTTATGTTTTAAAAAGCCGGGGGCGGGGAAGAGGCTGCAATCTTCTCTCTTCCCAAGTGCCCCCTTTATGGTCTGGGCCTTTCCTGGTGACTGTCTGCACTTCAGCCGTTCGCTGTGGGCCAGACATCAGGCTGCAGTTTCTTTCAAAGTTAGAAAATAAATAAATAAACAGAAGTCTGCTGCTGCTACGTTTATAAAGAGCTGTTTTCCTCCTGAGCTCTGGCATGGTGGCTCTAATCTGAGATTTCTTTTTAATCATAGCAGGAGTCCCAATTAGCATGTTGGGGGATCTTTCAAGGAGAACTGGGAGTTCCGTGGCCATAGAGAGTGGGGGAATGTTATGTGTGAAGGTCTGGAGGAGCCGGGCGGAGGAGTCGGGCCTCGACCCTGAGCACATATGGATGTCAATCAACCTGTGTTTGCAGGCTGGATCCCACCCCCGAGACCAGCTGTGTGCACCCTGGGCATCTTGGCCCCCAGCACTATCATACTTGGACCAGAAGGAACGTAGGGAGTGTACCTGGTGTTGTCCTTGGTGCAGAAACCCCCACTGGCCCCATCCGTGAGCCAGCATGCCGTCACACAGGTCACGCACCCAGGGCCATAGCCCTTCCCCCTAAGCACCCAGGGCAGGAACCAGGCTGCATGTGCAAGGCCTTGGTGCAGAGCGAGGGGCACCCCTGGCTCTCCCTGAAATGGGGCTGCAGCCCCGTACTCCGTTGGCACCGGCCAGTGACCTACTTTCCTTTGTTGTTGTTTTTGGAAGTGCTGATGTCAATGCAGAATTCAGCGGAGAGGCTGAGTGAGGAAAAAGGAGAGCGGGTAGAGAGAGAAGCAGGGAGAGAAGTAAGGGGTGGGAGAGCGACAGATCGGGAGGGGGTGGCAAGTCCCTGCAACAGTGCCAACCGCCTGCTGCCACTGTCCCTACAGGGCCTGCCCGCAGGGTAGGAGCAGCCTGGGCCTGTGGCTTTGAGCTGAGTAGCAGGGAAGAGGCTTCTTCCCCCCTTTCACGTACAAGGGGCAGGAGGTGCCACCCAGGCAGGCATGCCCAGAAATGCCTTCCCTCCGAGCAGGAGCTGGGAGTGTCGGGCCCCTTCCTGCATCTCCCCAGGTGCCTGGAGGTGCCGGGTGTGCCTCCATCTGTCACGCCAGCAGAAGACGCTGAGCCGCAGCCACCCTGATGCCTGGGCCTCGGTGGAGGCTCCCTACAGTTGCTAGGGCTGGAAGAAATTGGTCTTTGGGGATTCTGAAGGCAGCTTCCTCTCTTCACGTGCTCCTTGGTAACCCACATGACAGAACTCCACCAGCAACTTGCCTGCCAGCACCTCCCGTTCTCAGGTACCCCAGGAGAGCTGCAGGCTTTGGGGCGAGATGAGCCCAAGACTGCCCAAAACGCATGCAGCACAACCGCAGAGAATTGTTCAAGCTGATCCCCGCCCCTGTGGGGTCTGAAGGTTGCCCCTTCCTCGCTGCCTGGCTTTTGGGTTCTATAGTTGGTGTTGAACTCTGGCCCTGGGATGACCAAGACTCTGCCCTTCTCACCCATCACAGGCCCCAGCAGCCACTCCACTGTCCTGTGGCACGGGCTGCTGTGCAGAACTGCGGCCCAAGCCTCCGGCTGAATGCTTCCTCCCGACACTTGGCCAACAGCTTCTTGATGATCAGTTTCAGAGCCACATTCTCAGGAAACTCAAGGCTATAAGTCTCCTGATCCCACCTATATTACACAGCCCCCCCCCCAGCCCAGGATGTTTATCCATGTGCCAAAGGGACTCCATTCCAGTGGGGCTGGGACTTGAAATGTGTGGGCCGCCCCTGCTTCACTCTCGATGCTTCAGCCTCCAAACAAGCTTGGCACAGGATTAAAGTCACTCTCTCCGGTTCCATAAGCTCATACATTTTTCAAGCAAAGAAATATACAGAGGAGACAAAGCCCTCATATGCTGAAATTAGACCCCGAAAAATAGGTTACCTGACAATGACTTGTTTCTAAGTGGAGCAGGCGTTTCTAGTGGCAGAAGCGTTGGCTGGGCTGCCAGCACTGCCGCCTTTTCCTCCCAAGTTACTGCCTCTTAACCTCACTCAGTCCCTCGGTTTAGAGCCGGGATAATAATCCTCCCCACCCCCTCCTCCCTGAGCTGGTGGAAGGCGTAATGAATCAACATCTGAAGCACTCTGAAGAGGCCGGGTTCGGGGCGCCGTGTAAGCACACAGCATCGCCAGCCACCTCTCAAATCTACATCGAGCTGATTTATTTACCTCCCATGAAAGAGACAACAATCATCATATTTACACTTCACGCCACAGCTCCCCACACTTCCCACAGCACCACTCCCCCGCCTGCCACTGCTAAGGACTCCATTAAAGATGCTGCTTTTCCACACGAGAGACTCCCTCTCCCAGCGTCTCTCTCGTCCTGGAGATCACAGCCCTTATTCCCCAAATCACAATCTGTTGCCACACACTTGCCGCCCCACGGTCCACGGGAGGCCACGGCCTCTCCCCAGGAGGATGAGGAAATGGATTCCATAGCAAAAGAGGAAGTCAGGTGCTGCCAGTAATTAAGAAGCGAAGCAGAGCTGTGTGAAAGGTAAATGGATGTCGTTTAAATGTTGCGCCATTTAAAGAGTGCCCTAGCGCTGAGTCCCTCATTACCACACAGGGCCAAAGACTGGTGGCAATCAGGCTGGCACAGGTAGGACCGCCCCGCTCCGTGGGGGCTCGAGGCGCACCTGCCAGTGATTGCTGCTGGGGGCAGCATTTGACTTTCCTTCATTCTGGTTTTTTTGACAGCCCCTTTATTTTCAGCAGCATTCCATCCTTGGAGCTCTCACTCAGTAAATAATGCTTTAAAAAAAAAAAGGAGAAGAAAGAGTGAGATGAAAAGGTTTAAAAGGTGCTTTTAGGCCGGGCGCCATGGCTCACGCCTGTCATCTCAGCACTTTGGGAGGCCGAGGTGGGTGAATCACGAGGCCAGGAGTTTGAAGGAAGCCTGCCCAAGATGGTGAAACCCTGTCTACTAAAAATACAAAAATCAGCCGGGTGTGGTGGCAGGCACCTGTAGCCCCAGCTACTCGGGAGGCTGAGGCAGGAGAATTGCTTAAACCCAGGAGGCAGCGGTTGCAGTGAGCCGAGATTGCACCACTGCCGTCCAGCCTGAGCAACAGAGTGAGACTCTGTCTCAAAAAAAAAAACCGAACAAACAAAAAGGTTCTTCTTGGTTCTGAGAATTAGAAAGGCTGCTGCTCCTCTGCTGCTCCTCTGACATGGAGACTGGCTGGGAGAATCTCGATGGATGTTCTGGAGCGACAGCATCCTGCACAGGAGTAGCTCCAGCATGTCACGAGAGAGGAAAGATGGACCCTCACTCCTCAGGGCAAAGCTGGGGACTGATCCCCCAACACAACTGTAAAGGGATACCAGCAGGGTCCCCTAAAGAATGACACCTCTCGGTGGATCACGAGGTCAAGAGAGCGAGACCACCCTGGCCAACATAGTGAAACCCCATCTCTACTAAAATACAAAAATTAGCTGGGTGTGGTGGCTTACGCCTGTAGTCCCAGCTACTTGGGAGGCTGAGGCAGGAGCATTGCTTGAACCTGGGAGGCAGAGGTTGCAGTGAGCCGAGATCACACCAGTGCACTCCAGCCTGGTGCCTGGTGACAGAGTGAGAGTCTGTCTCAAAAAAAAAAAAGAATGACACCTCTATTTCCATACTAATCCTGGGTTGCACAGAGGATATGCTTCTGTCTGAAAAGCAGGGCAGGCCCATCGGAGCTCAGAGGACCACACCCAGGGGTTCTGCGGTTCTCCTGGGAGAAAGCAGGGGCTGGGGTAGGGGCGGCGGTGGATGGGAAGGTGAGGTCCCCCATGCCACCTGCACAGCCGCCTCTAGACCCCCTGCAGGCTCCTCTGCAGCTCCTGGAAGACAGCAGTGGCTCCAAAGGAGCGTCACTGCTGGGCCTTCCAGCTTATCTCCACAGTGCTCTCGAGATCAAAATCCCCAAACTCGTTAACTAAAAACTTTGCTGAGGGAACAATACACGCCGAGGTGCAGGATGTGGTGCCAACTCTCTTATTAAAGTGACTTTCATCCCGAAAACTCACCGCCGATGACAACGAGCACTTGGCTGATGCCAGCTCAGAGTCACAGGCTGAAGGAAGGAGAGGAAAACAGTTGTGTCCAGGTCAAAACAGATGAAATCTACGGCTGCAGAGTGTGGCTGAAAGCTATTTGCTGCACGCTTGGTGCCACTAGTTTTAAAAGGTGATTTTTGAAAAGGTGGTTCTTCTGGTTGCTGATGTGCTTTTTTTTTTTTTTTCGTGGAATGGGAGCCTGTGCCCAGGGGCCTGTGCTCCTTGGAGCTGGCTCAGGTGCCAGTAAGTGATAAGAACCCCAGTCACTAAGGATGCAGCCATACCTGATCAGAAGAAAGCAGACACCAGGATGTTTGGGGATGAAGAAAGGCCAGCTGGGCCGTGAGTGTTCTAACACAGCAGCCCCGGGAGTGAGGAACCCCGGCTACGAATGAACACGATGGAAACCTGAGTCAACTCACGGCTTCCTCACTGACCCAGCGGAAAGAACACAAGACAGTTCAAGATGGCAGAAACCGTGGGCCGCCTGCGTTCCCAGGGCTGCAGAAACATATGGCTGCAAACTGGGTGGCTGCAAACAAGAGAAACTCTCCTCTAGCTCTGGAGGCCACAGGTCTGGAACCAAGGTGTTGGCCAGGTTCGTTCCTTCTGGAGGCTCTCACGGAGAACTTGTTCCATGCTTTTCTTTTGTTTTTTTGAGATAGGGCCTCCCTCTGTCACCCAGGCTGGAGCGTAGTGGCATAATAATGGCTCACGGAAACCTCTACCTCCTGGGGCTCAAGCCACCCTCCCTCCTCAGCCTCCCTCCTGAGTAGCTGTGACGACAGGTGTGTGCTATGATGCCTACTTCTTTTTGTGTAGAGCTGGGGTCCTGCCATGTCCTCCAGGCTGTGTTCTGTGCCTTTCTCCCGGCCTCTGGTGACTGCACATGATCTTTGGTGCTCCTGGGTTTGTAGGAGCATCCTCAGCCTCTCTGCCTCTGTCTTCACGTCCCCTTTTCTGAGCATCCTGTCTCCTTCTCCTTATGTTCTCCTAGAAGGACACTTGTCATTGGATTTAGGGCACCCCCTAACCTTGGATGACCACCTCTTGAGATTCTCATCATAAAACATCTGCAAGGACCCTTCTTCCCAACGAGGTTTCACTCACTGCTTCAGGTGGACATGTCTTGTGGGCAGCCAATGCTCAACCTACTGTGATAGCCACAGCGATGGAGAGAGCTGCTCCTGGGACAAAGCCTTCTCTCCCAGCCCCCACTGGATCCTCTGCTGTCAAGGGAATTTCCCAGCCACCCCTTGGGTTACCATAATTTTGTTTTTTTTTTTGTTTTTCTGAGACAGAATCTTGCTCTGTCGCTCAGGCTGGAGTGCAGTGGCACCACCTCTGCTCACTGCAACCTCCACCTCCTGGGTTCGGGTGCCTGCCACCACGCCTGACTAGCTTTTATATTTTTAGTAGAGACAGGGTTTCGCCATGTTGGCCAGGCTGTTCTCGAACTCCTGACCTCAAAGATTCACCTGCCTTGGCCTCCCAAAGTGCTGGGATTACAGGCGTGAGTCACTGTGCCCAGCCGGGTAACAGTAATTTTGGATCCATGACAAAGCCACAGGGATGCTGGACCTTTCCCTGAGACAGGCCGAACCTGTCTCAACCATGTCTCTGTCTCAAGGGTCACTCGGCCCGAGTCCCTTCTCTTTGAGGCGGTTTCTAAAGTGGAAGACTGCAGCAGAGCATCTTGCCCACAGGCACCCTCAGGGAGGAAGGGAGCCAACAGGAAAGTGTGAGCCACGCACAGGGACCAGGGCTGCTCCTCCTCACGTGTGTCCTCACCGGAAGCTCCGGTCACCAGGGCCGGCACGGGGCTGTGCTGCTACAGGGCTTGGCTGCTACGGGCCTTGGCATATGTTTACCAGCCTTTGCTTGATGGGGAAGGGATGGAAGCTCATTATCCCCCAAAGCAACCTATTATGTCACAGTTGGTTCTGATCATTAGAAAGCACTTATTTTGGTTGAGTCAAAACCAACCTGCCTGCAATGCTGCTCACCCACTGTCCCAGATTTGCCTTCAGGAGCTCTAAGAAATGAAGGTCACCACCAGACTCAGAAGCTGCCTCATGGCAGTCACCTGAGGGTGCGAATATATCCCCCCAGGGGTCCCAGGACTTCAGCAGCGGGCCCAGATTGACCAAAGGAATTTCGATTTTTCCTTGAGCGTGGATAGCAACCATCACCGCATTTTAAAAAACTTAGCCCACGTCTTCCAGAATTAGATATATAAAAGAAAAAAAATGTTAGCCCATGATGCGATAGATGTTTTATGTATGTTATTTCTAATTCTTGCAATTGGCCTGGAAGGCATGCGTTAATATCATCCCTGCTTTCTACACGAGGAAATACATTCTGACTGAGGCCAGGAAAATGGAGGCTGTGGGATTTGAACCCAGACCTGCCTGACCAATCCTCACGTTGTCTTCTCCCCACGCTACCTCCTTCATGTGCAAAGGAACAGTCTATTTTCTATGCCTGGGGGCTGGAGAGTGGAGAAAGGAGTGTCCTCAAAGTAGGGTGAGGATAAAGCAGAAACTCCACTTTCATCTCTAAACTAAGCAATAATGCTTGATTTCCATTTCCCTGAACATACAGTTCAGTTACATGGTTTAAATAAAATACAACGGCTTCTTGAGAAATGTCAAGTATTACATTTCAGCGGACGTGTACAGAACAATCAAAATGTTGGACATCCCCAAACAGATGCTAACCTTCACCAAAGTCTCTTCCAAAGGCTCATCACTGAGGTTTGAAAAGAGCAGCTCATGAATGTGGCCTGGCTGATTTTCCTAGTGTGTGAGCTTCGTGCCTCCAAAGTCTGGTTCACCCAGAGGAGAACATGTCATCATTAGGATTCCTTGCACGTGTATGGACTGTTTTATGCTTTTCCTTTCCCACAAATTACTTCGTTTGATCCTCACTTCCACCCTGTGAGGTGGGAGAGACTGATGTTCTCCTTGTTCTCTCTACATGTGAGGACATCAGGAGGTGTAGGAGTCCCTGGAGGAGGCCAGGATGGTAATCAGGTGTCCTCTTTCCTCTGCCATCCTCGCAGAAGTCCCACTGTTCCTTTTCCTTTTCTTTGTTTTTTTCTCTTTCCTTCTTTTTTTGAGACAGGGTCTTGCTCTGTCACTGAGGCTGGAGTGCTGTGGCATGATCTTGGCTCACCACAACCTCCACCTCCTGGGTTCAAGCAATTCTCCTGCCTCAGCCTCCCAAGTAGCTAGGCATGCACCACCATGCCCAGCTAATTTTTGTATTTAAAGCAGAGATGAGGTTTTGAGTCCATGTTGGCCAGGCTGGTCTCGAACTCCTGACCTCATGATCTACCCGACTCGGCCTACCAAAGTGCTGGGATTACAGGCGGGAGCCACTGTGCCCGGGCCCAATGTCCACTTCCGAGCTTTAGAGTCCCCAAAAAGATGTGGCCGTTGAAGATCCCACTGAAGAGCTGACGTAGGAAGAGAGAAGATGGAAAAGGGAGAGGCGGGACCATGGCAATTCCCAAGAGAGGAGCTACAGTATCCCGAAGGCCAGAGACTCGATTACAGCTTCTGCCAGGGACACCCATCAGCAAGTGCAGCCAGGCTCCTTTCAGAAGGAGGAACCAGAAGCGTTTTGAAATGAAACATTCTTCCCACTCGCCAGACCTTTACCTCAGGACCCCGAGCTTGCCCTCAGCAACTACGCTGCTGGCCCAGAGAGCTCTGGAAGGCCAGCAGAAGCTAGTCTCCCGGTGTGCCCGTGGCCAGAACACAGCGGAGATGCACGCGCTTCTTGGAGGTCATATTGGCTAATGAATTAAGGTTAGCAGCTAAACAGCTAAAGAAAGGCAGCTGAACTTTACTCTGCCACCACTTTGCTTCTAAGTAAATGCTTTGGGAATTGCCTCACCCGCTCGTCAAATACCAGTAGTTCCACTGAATGACAAGCTGGCGGCCCCAGTGGGCCTTCATAATACATGAGTAGACTCATTCTTCCTTGAGATGCTCGGACTGGCCTTTGCCTCATGCAAAACTCCCAGGACACAGAAAAGCTTAACAGGAACACGTCAAACAATTCTGTTGGCTTCATAATTTCCCCTAAGAAGAGAAATGTCTCCTGCAACAATGGATCCCCAAGTTTGGCCCCTCCTCAAGGCCTGGGGGAGGCTTCCTCCAGAATAACTCCTGGTAACCTGTATTTCTGTGCTGGGGGCCACTCTGCTCTTGGACACGGAGAAAGGAAGAGTGTTTACATGGTCATTTTTTGTTACAGAGATGGAAGTCTTGAAATGATCACAGAAGGAAAATTGGAAAATGTGTCTCCTAAAAAGAGCTGAGGCAAATTATTATAGCAACCGAATCCTAAAAGGAATTTTCAAGTGAAAATATGGCTCATGTGAAGTTGTTATGGCAACTGACATTTAAAAGTAACTGGATTTGGGCAAGTTTCTTTCTCCACCCTCTCTGCAAAGTCTTGCAGTAACTTCATGCTAAAATTATGCTTTAATTTTAATTAGCCAAATAGGTCATAAATATAGCGTATTCCCAAATCCTTACAATTTCCACCCTGTGAGCAGCTGATCTACTAATGAGAAACAATTTCTACAAAAACCCACTTACCATTAAAACTCCTAGCCAATATTTTTCTAATATAATTTATCAATTTAAACACATTGCATAATGTGATATTCTGTAGCATTCTATTAACATGATAAATAGCAGTGTGGGGGGGAACCCCCAGGAGATTAAACATACTGCAAGCAGTGTAACTATTCAATAAGTCAGGCCACTGCGGTGGAAAACACACTGTTCTCATCCTCAAATGCGATCTAAACTCCGCTACATATCCCAGACTGTACGGGCATTAATAGGATGGGAGAAGTGGGGGCAAGAAGAAATGACAGGCAACTTCAAAGAAATAAAATTTCTATTAGGCTTTGTTATAAGATTACATCAAAGCAGTTCATATGTTTTAATCTGGGGAGAGAAAAAGCAGCTACTTGGGGTTCGTGCCTAGGGGCTGCCTCTGTGTACTGAACCCGACGGTTTGCATAATGAACAATTTTCATTCAATCAGGATTTCAGCACAGATAGCTTCCTCTCCAAGGTCCCAGGCACCGGTTCAGAGCTTTTATTCTCCCAGCTCCACCTGCTGGAGAAACAGCTTGTAACTGGGAGGAAGGAGACGCAGGGCGGATTTCCCAGCCACCATGCTGCTAAATTCGGGTCCCTGAAGTTACAGACCTGACTTGAAACAACCACGGCCGCTGGGGCCGCCGCCAGGGCCCGGGTGGGAAGCCCGAGCCTGGATCATCAGCGCCTGCAGCCGCCTGGGAAGGCGCGGGGGTCGAGGCCTGAAACCTTTGTCCCTCCCAGCGCTTCCGGAATTAGGGAATTTGGAAACTGTGGTTTGCATTCTGAGCCAAACCCGGGTGAGAATGGTGGTGCTGGAACTGCTGGAAGGCTGTTTGCCCCAAGAGACCGGGGACAAGGTCGCTGGCTTCAAATACCAAATGCGGCTCCCATCCGGCCGGTCCCTTTCAAGCTTCCCAGGACCTCTGGGTCTCCAGGAAATCACACGGGGGAGACAAAGCTGCCCGCCCGCGTGGAATCGCATTTTCTTTTTCTTTTTTCTTTTTTCTTTTTTTTTTTTTGAGAGAGAGTCTTGCTCTGTCACCCAGGTTGGAGTGCAGTGGCATAATCTCGGCTCACTGCAACCTCCACCTCCCGGGTTCAAACGATTCTCCTACCTCAGCCTCCAGAGAAGCTGGGGTTACAGGCGTACACCACCACGCCCGGCTAATTTTTCTATTTTTAGTACAGACGGGATTTCGCCATGTTGGTCAGGCTGGTCTCGAACTTCTTACCTCAAGTGATCCACCTGCTTCAGCCTCCCAAAGTGCTGGGATTACAGGCGTGAGCCACCCCGCCCCGCTTTGGAATTGAATTCTCATGCACAATGGGAAACTTAAAATCTGAGCAGAGTGTGTTGAAAACCTGGCACAGGCTTTAGGGAGAGAAAGTCCTGGGCGAGAGGCTGCGCCAGGACTTGGGGCTGCGGCCTCTTCCGCCCTGAGACCGGGGTTTAGCGCGCGCCCCTCCCGGCGGAGGCCGCGGGATCCGAACGCTCCACCTGGCGGGTCCCGGGCAGCCGAAGGCTGCGTCTCGGGAAGAGGCCGCCGGGGGCAGGGAGGCGACATCAAGCAGCGCGAAACTGTTGTGGAAAACCTGGGATGATCATTTAAATGTTTAAAATATGCACATGGTAATTCAAAACTAATTACCCTGAGCACATTTGAAACATTGTTGCCACCGTCTCTGGATCCCGCCTGCCGACTGCGCGGCGGCTCACTCTGGTGTTTCTATAAACTGCTTCAGCGATTTTAACTTCCAGGCTAAATCCGGCAGCGCAGGCTCTGCCTCCCGCCCCTGGTTGGTGGAGAGACCCTTTCCCCGACTTCCAGGAGAGGAGGCTGCGCCCCGTTTCCCTGGAGAGTCATTTGTCACGGACTCGCAGCTCTGGCTGCGGAGTCTGCTCTCGTCGTGTTCATGATGGTCATTTCCATGATTTAATTTGGGTTAAAATGACCTCTGTCCCCGCTTACTCCTTTTCTTGTTGTTTTCTCCCCATTCCCCTTTCCTCTGTGTTGGCACGTGGCCCCTATTCCAATCACACCCCACCCGGCTCCTTCTCCACTTCGGGGTGCGCACAGAAGGCTTTTGGGGTTTGTAAGGTGGCCATATCCACCAGCTACCGAGAAGCAAGACTGAACCGGGCCAACCAGGGCGAATGGCGGCCACTGGGGAGCACGTGATGGTGGTGCCAGGGCACACCCGTGCACATGCCACACACGTGTGCGCACACACCAGCCGTGTCCATGCATGCCGCCGACACGGAGCCAGGCCTGCTTACGGACTAGACTAATTAGACCTAGGCGGGTTCCGAAGCAAATTCACTTCCCCAATTTCCAGAATAAAATGAGTTCTCTTCCTTTGGGGGCACTAAACCAGCGTGCCAGCGGCTCAGAGACCGACAATGGTGATGTGTGGCCAAAATGACTCGACTCCCCAAGTCTATCCAGGGAGACCGGCCGCGGGCTGGGATTGGAAGAGGAGCAATTCTGGAGTCCAGAAATTAGCACAGACTTATGTGTATGTTCCAGGACACAGGTGAGCGATGACTGGCTCCTTATTAATGCTGCAAAGATGCCAGGGGCAGGCTTTAGACGTTTAGGAGGACAAAAGTGGGTTAGATTCCCACAGCCAGCTCCAGTTTGATAGAGCAATATTACCAGGTTTAACTGGCACCATTAAGAGACTCTTCATTATCCCCACACCACCGCCACCAAAGTTATCACATGAGCCATAATGCAAGAGAGAATTTCCATCCCATCAACAAGAGAGGGAGCCAGTCTATCTTTGTCCAAGGAAAATGAGCAGCCAGCATGAGGCTTGTGAGGAATCGAGTGCACAGCCCTCCAATAACATGCCCTGCAGGAATTCCTGAGCTATGGAGTTGGCTAAGTGGAGGCAGGCTGCTCAGGAGTTATCTTCCCTCGTACCTGGCCTCTGAGAACACTAGCCAGCTCCATGAGCAACTGAAAGGTCGATTACCGACAAAGGACACTCCCAGGACCTACATTCCACAGGGCAGGGATGTTATTATTATTATTATTATTATTATTATTATTATTATTATTTTGAGACGGAGTTTCACTCTTGTTGCCCAGGCTGGAGTGCAGTGGCGCGATCTCAGCTCACTACATCCCGTGCCTCCTGGGTTCAAGCAATTCTCCTGCCTCAGCCTCCTGAGGAGCTGGGATTACAGGCGCACATCACGCCCGGCTAATTTTTGTATTTTTAGTAGAGACGGGGTTTCACCCTATTGACCAGGATGGTCTCGATCTGTTGACCTCGTGATCCACCCGCCTCAGCCTCCCAAAGTGCTGGGATTACAGGCGTGAGCCACCGCGCCCAGCCAGGGCTTAAGTCTTAAACTCCAAGGAAATCGAGATCCAGGCCGCCCTCCTGACATGCAGCAATCTCATTGCTTTTTCTGCAAAGATACACCATGCAAACCAAGAGAATTTTCTTGGTCTCACCTGCACCTGCTTTACTTGCTCCTGTGCAATGTGCCAGTCCTTCGGTTTCAAATGGGATTTTCTTCCAGCTAATCCATTTACACAGCTTCACAGTGATGGCTCATAGGTTTTGTGTCTACCTTCACCGGACTGTCCCCTCCCCTCCACTGGCCTCCCTTCTCACACCACATACTCGGTCTCCTCTGTGCCACTCTGCTTTTGCTTATAGAAAGTGTTCTTCCATTTTGTGAGCCTCCCCCTCGTGGATGGAAACTGAGAAGGGAGCTGGTCTTATATTTCCTTTGCATTTCTTGTGTCATCTCAAGTATCTTCTCACAGTCCAGACACTGAGTCAGGTACCCAGAGGATCCAGGTTTTTTCTTTTTTTTTTTTTTTGAGACAGTCTGGCTGTGTTGCCCAGGCTGGAGTGCAGTGGCACAGCCTCGGCTCACTGCAGCCTCTGCCTCCTGGGTTCAAGTGATTCTCCTGCCTCAGCCAAAGTAGCTGGGTTTACAGGCACACGCCACCATGCTCAGCTAATTTTTGTATTTTTAGTAGAGACGGGGTTTTGCCATGTTTGCCAGATGGTCTCAATCTCCTGACCTCAGGTGATCTGCCCGCCTTGGCCTCCCAAAGTGGTGGGATTACAGGTGTGAACCCTACACCCGGCCAGGAGGACCCACTTTTGTAGCTGGAGTCAGAAGACCCACAGGATGACCCAGCACACCCCCATACACAGAGCAAAAATGCCCCTCATTCAGATGTTCCTGGCATCCTATAACTTGCCCAAAGCTAGATTTATTGCTCCTGCTGTAAAGTGTATCTGCTCTAAGCCTCACTTAAAAGCTACCACTTGGCAGAAGATCAACTTAGAAGTGCAGGCTAGCAGGTAAGGGTGAGGGTGGGAGGGTGCGGGGAGGGCGGGGTGGGGCAAAGAATGGAAGCTTGGAGAACTACCAGCTCAATATTTAACCTAACTGGTAATTTGCTGTGACAATTATGCCACACACGGAACACTGCCACTATGCAAGAATGTCGCTCTCTAATTAAGAGGGCTCTGCGTTTCCTCATCACTGGCACTTTAATAACACACACAAAACGAGGCTTGGCGGCAGGAGCTCAAGGTTCTATCAGGAGGCACGTGCAGCACGCGCAGCAGCGGCGTGCACATTGGTCTGAGCGCTGCTGCCGGGTAAGCCTGCTAACACCTTCAATTCTCCCCCAGATGGAGATGGAAGGGAGCGGAGCCATCAGACCCTCTCTCGACCAGAGCTGGTTTGACTGACAGGCGTCTTCCTGGATAGCCTGTGCGTGTCCCCACTGCAAATCTACACTCGGGCCGCTCCTCTTTCCAACCAGGAAGGCTTGGTGTGGGTTGGACCCTTAAAGAGTAACAAGGATCTCCATGAAAATCAAAATCCAGGGAAACAAATCTTCCTCTTCAAGATGGAGAGCAAGACAGGAACAGGGACACACCCCCCCCCAAACACATGAACTGCTGGTTAAAGGGACACACACACCCCCAAACACCCGAACTGCTGGTTAAAGGGACATACACCCCCCCAACACACACCTGAACTGCTGGTTAAAGGGACACACACACCCACACCCACACACACCCAAACTGCTGGTTAAAGGGACACACGCACCCAAACACACACCCGAACTGCTGGTCAGTGACCCTGGTGTGAGACAAAAGAATATGATTAACATCTCGCCTGTAAAGGATGTTGCCATCTTCTAAACTGCCTGCTGGATTCCTGAAACTCGGCTAAGCAAGACAAACTGTTTTCTGCTTAATTAGTGGCTCTTTTATGGAAGGTCTGCTGCCTGGAAAGAGCCCATTAGAGGAGGAGAGCTCATTTGCAGCGATGCACCTTATACAGCTACTCAGATTTTCAATAAATCGTGGCAAAGGATGTTGCCGGTGGTGGTGGTGGTGGTGGTGGTGGTGGGCATGGCGCTGTGATGGGAGCAGAAAAGCTTCTGCAGGAGACAAGCTTTGCATTCCAAGCCTAAGTGCTGAGGAGATCACCTTTCCCAGACAAACATATCAGCCTCTAAAATTTTAGGCCAACAGAAATGACCTCTGTACCATGGCTGACTGAAGATATAAATAAACTCCAATATGAACAGCAGTGTCAACAGTGAGAGGAAATGAGAGTCCAATCAGGGCTTATTTTTTAAAAGTCCTGGCTGTTCTGACTTCATTTCAGGGCAGGGCATGCAGGGACACAAAGCTGTGGCTCCCTGCGGCGAGGCGCCCTCCTCACAGCACCAGCTCCTAGGTTACCTGGCTGGTGAAAGGAAGCCACTACACAAAAGTTAAATATAGGTTTGGTTATCTGCATTTTACAAGCGCCCAGAATGTTATCTGAGGAAGCTGTCATTTTTAATGACAGCACAAACTTCCAATTACCCACTGGGTAATGCACTAGGGAACAGGCATGATTTTCTAAGAACAGCTCACAATTATTAAAAGTTTACATGATCACTTTTGAATTGGCTATATAAATATTTCTCATGAGGCAGGTGGGATTCAGTTTTTCACAGGGTCTATTCGAGGCTGAAAAAAATGATTTGTTTTCTTGAAAAATCTACATTTTGAGACTTATCAACAACTAAGGAGGGGGTGTAAAGTGATAGCCACTAAGAGCCTGAGAGGCTGCAAAGGCGGCCAGGTGGCTGGTTCAAAGCCTCACAGACACCCACAAGCTCACTGGCAAGTCAGACACACAACAGGCCCAGTGCAGATCAGGGGTATGGCAATGAATAACACAAGAACCTCTTACTGGCTGGGCGTGGTGGCTCATGCCGGTAACCCCAGTGCTTTGAAAGGCCAAGGTGGGTGAATCACCTGAGGTCAGGAGTTCAAGACCAGCCTGGCCAACATGGTGAAACCTCGTTCCTATAAAAACACAGAAATTTGCCAGACATGGTGGTGGGAGCCTGTAGTCCCAGCTACTCGGGAGGCTGAGGCAGGAGAATTGCTTGAATCTGGGAGGGGGTGGTTGCAGTGAGCTGAGATTGTTTCACTCTAGCCTGGGCAACAAAGAGGCTCTATCTCAAACAAAACAAAACAAACTAAATCTCTTACTCAGCCCATGGTCAAATATGATTCTGTTCGCATGAGGAACCCAATTCCCTTCAGCGCCTCTACCCAGCTTCCGTGGCACTATGTGGCTTCATGTGAGTTATGAACACAGCACGCATCGCCATTCCCAGGTGTTGCTCTTGTTCTCCACATACAGAACAGACAGTCCCTGACCTCAATGCAGGCTCTAATCTATGAGTCTCAAACCACCCAATTCTTTGTGGAGTCTTTCCTGATTGACTCTAGTCTTCCAGCAATCTCTCCATCAACCGAATTTTAATATCACTGTGATATAACAACATGGCCCCCAAGCCTGGCTCCAAATAGTCCACAGTTCTCAGGGACAGGTATCTTGATTTAAAGTCACATACTGGCCAGGCGAGGTGGCTCACGCCTGTTATCCCAGCACTTTGGGAGGCCGAGGCGGGTGGATCACCTGAGGTCAGGAGTTCAAGACCAGCCTGACCAACATGGAGAAACCCCGTTTCTACTAAAAGTACAAATTTAGTCAGCTGTTGTGGGGCATGCCCATAATCCCAGCTACTCAGGAGGCTGAGGCAGAGGCTGCGGTGAGCCCAGATCACGCCATTGCACTCCAGCCTGGGCAACAAGAGCAAAACTCCGTCTCAAAAAAAAAAAAAAAAGTCACACCCTAAGGCCAGGCACTGTGGCTTACGCCTGTAATCCCAGCACTTTGGGAGGCTGAGGCAGGCAGATCACCTGAGGTCAGGAGTTCGAGACCAGCCTGGCGAACATGCTGAAACCCTGTCTCTATTATAAATACAAAAAATTCACCTGAGGCCAGGAGTTCAAAACCAGCCTGGCCATCATGGTGAAACCCCCTCTAAAAAAAAAAAGTCACCTCTCCTTTGCCGGGCGCGGTGGCTCAAGCCTGCAATTCCAGCACTTTGGGAGGCCGAGGCGGGTGGATCACGAGGTCAACAGATTGAGACCATCCTGGTCAACATGGTGAAACCCCGTCTCTACTAAAAATACAAAAAAAAATTAGCTGGGCATGGTGGCACATGCCTGTAATCCCAGCTACTCAGGAGGCTGAGGCAGGAGAATTGCCTGAACCCAGGAGGCGGAGGTTGCGGTGAGCCGAGATCCCACCATTGCACTCCAGCCTGGGTAACAAGAGTGAAACTCCGTCTCAAAAAAAAAAAAAAAAAATCAGCTGGCTGTGGTGGTGCACACCTGTAGTCCCAGCTACTCGGGAGGGTGAGGGAGGAGAATTACTTGAACCCAGGAAGTGGAGATTGCAGTGAGCTGAGTTCGCACCACTGCACTCTAGCCTGGGCGACGGAGATGCCATCTTAAAAAATAAAGTCACATACTAAGAGGCTGGAGCTGTGAAATCAAGTGACTACATACTTTTCCCAATGACTTCTCAAAACCAGCATTACAAATACAATGAAAAGATTTCAGGATCATTAATAGCTTTAGATAATCAGGTTGATTTATAGGCAAGTCAACTGTATTTTCAAGAGGCCATGTCTGCCAGGCTGGTGGAAAACAAGAGTTTAGCGTCTTCATAGGTACAACCCCCACCTCTGTAGTAGGCAAGATGGAACTAAGGCTCCAAAGCCTTCCTTTCCCTCCCCTCCCTAAATTAATCTACCTGCTTGCAAGGGCCGGCTCAAATTACCTGCCAGCCTTTGATGGTACACAGGGTTAGAGGAGTTATCACTGGACTTAGGCAAAGAAAAATCAATCAGAGAACCCAACAGAACAAGAGGAGGCATAGATTTTCGTGCCACAAAGTATAAATGCTTCTGCCCGTGAAACCCTGAGTTTACAACAATTAGAAAAGTATAAGCATCCTGCAAGAGTGAATTGGCTCAACAGATGCACAAATCCAAAGAGCCAAACACCACTTACGATTATTTATGCATATTATTACATTTTAAAATTATGTTTGTGATAGTCGCTTTTTTTTTTTTTGAGATGAAGTCTCCCTCACTCGCCTAGGCTGGAGTGCAATGGTGTAATCTCAGCTCACTGAAACCTCTGCCTCCTGGGGAGTGAGTCTCCTGCCTCAGCCTCCCAAGTACCTGGTACTACAGGCGCGCACCACCACACCCGGCTAATTTGTGTATTTTTAGTAGAGACAGGGTTTCACCATGTTGCCCAGGTTGGTCTTGAACTCCTGACCACAAGTGATCGCCTGCCTAGGCCTCCCAAAGAGTGGGATTATAGGCGTGATCCACTGTGCCCAACCTGATGGTGGTTTTGATGAGATTTTTATCAAAATAAAGATATTGATCCCACAGTGCTAGGAGAAAAGCATTATAAAATGTGTGTATATGATCCCATTTTTAATTTAAACTATACACATAGATACATAGAAAAAAGGGGCCAGCTATGCAAGTGTTTATTGCTGGTTGGTGAAATCCTAAGTAATTTTTTCTTCTGCCCTCCTTCTTTTTTTGAGATGGAGTCTCATTCAGTCACCCAGGCTAGAGTGCAGTGGCATGATCTTAGCTCACTGCAGCCCCTGCCTTCCAGGTTCAAGCGATTCTCCTGCCTCAGCCTCCTGAGTAGCTGGGATTACAGGCGCCCACCACCACACCTGGCTAATTTTTGTACTTTTAGTAGAGACGTATTTTGCCATGTTGGCCAGGCTGGTCTCAAACTCCTAACCTCAGGTGATCTACCTGCCTTGGCTTCCCAAAGTGCTGAGATTACAGGGGAGAGCCACCACATCCAGGCTTTATTCCCTCCTTTTTGAGACAGGGTCTCGCTCTGTCACCCAGGCTGGAGTACAGTGGTGCCATCATGGCTCACTGCAGCCTCGACCTCACAGGGCTCAGGTGATCCTCCCACCTCAGCCTCCCAGGTAGCTGGGACTATAGGTGCTTGCCACTACGCCCAGCTAATTTATATATATTTTTAGTAGTGATGGGGTCTCCTTATGTTGCCCAGGCTTATCTTGAACTCCTTGGCTCAGGCTGTCTGCTGCCACCTTGTTCTCCCAAAGTGCTGGTATTACATGCGCGAGCCACTGTGCCTTGCCAATTTTTTTTTTTTTGAGACGGAGTTTCGCTGTTGTTACCCAGACTGGAGTGCAATGGCACAATCTCAGCTCACCGCAACCTCCACCTTCTGGGTTCAAGCAATTTTCCTACCTCAGCCTCCTGAGTAGCTGGGATTACAGGTGTGTGCCACCACGCCCAGCTAATTTGTATTCTTAGTAGAGATGAGGTTGCACCATGTTGGTCAGGCTGGTCTCGAACTCCTGACCTCGTGATCCACCCGCCTCAGCCTCCCAAAGTGCTTGGATTACAGGCGTGAGCCACTGCGCCTGGCCTTTTGTTTTTTTTTTAACTGCAGATTATTTTCCTAAAATAAACATGGATTACTTGTATAACAAATAGTCAATAGTCCAAATAATCCCCTTTCCTTTTTTTTCTTAAACATTTACTTAACATCATTTTTTTTTTTTGAGACAAGAGTTTCGCTCGTTACCCAGGCTGGAGTGCAGTGGTGGGATCTCGGCTCACTGCAACCTCCGCCTCCTGGGTTCAAGCAACTCTCCTGCCTCAGCCTCCCGAGAAGCTGGGATTACAGTCATGTGCCACCACGCCCGGCTAAGCTTTGTATTTTTAGTAGAGACGAGGTTCCACCATGTTGGCCAGGAGAAGTCCCGATCTCTTGACCTCATGATCCACCCGCCTCGGCCTCCCAAAGTGCTGGGATTACAGGCATGAGCCACTGCGCCTGGCCTACTCAGTAACTCACCGTTTTTTTTTTTTTCTGAATAGGTGAAAATTATACATCTAAGTTCTATCTTTTTGGGAAACTGATTATTTCCAAATGTGTTTATAAAAGCCAGAACTCTACCAGCAGAGTGGATATAGGACCAGAAGCTAACAAACCACACAAAAGGTGGTGGGGGGAAAAAATCTCTTTGAGAGGAGGAAACAATCAATTTACTAGGGGAATAGTGGACTTCTCACAGTGAAAAGAAGAAAAGAAGCTGAAACAACCTGTTTCATTTTCTATAAATAAAACCCTGGACAGGGTATTGACAAAGAAACACGAGTCAACAGAAACCTTTACATACTGAACTGCCAAACTTCACTTTTAGACAGTATATTAATTATGTAGTCAATAACCATGGCTTTCATTAGTGTATGAAAATACCATGATCAGGCGGGACGTGGTGGCTCACGCCTATAATCCCAGCACTTTGGGATGCTAAGGCGGGTGGATCATGAGGTCAAGAGATTGAGACTATCCTGGTCAACAAGGTGAAACCCCGTCTCTACTAAAAATACAAAAATTAGCTGGGCATGGTGGTGCGTGACTGTAGTCCCAGCTACTCAGGAGGCTGAGGCAGGAGAATTGCTTGAACACAGGAGGCGGAGGTTGCGGTGAGCCGAGATCGCTCCATTGCACTCCAGTCTGGGTAACAACAGTGAAACTCCGTCTCAAAAGGAAAAAATAACCATGATCAATGTTATTTATACTTTTTGAAGACGGGCCACTCAGGAAACAAAAGTGGGGGATGGGAACATTTTTGACCCTGTAGTTCAAAAAAAGAACAGCACACCAGAGATTAGCAAGGCTTTAATGGAAAGCATAAAACACTGGGAATACCGACAGAAATCAGATTATTACCCTTTTATTTTTTTCCCTGCCCCTTTCACAATGAGACTGGAGGGAATTCAAGAACCACTTAAAATAAAGGCAAAATGATTAGATTTTTTTCTAATTGCTTCATGCTGATGTCATGGTGTACGCAAAATCAACATTGATCTCTAAGTGAAAGATGAGAAATACAACACAAACAGCCTTTTGAGGTAAACTGTATCCAAGAGAATTCTACGAACTGTGGGCCAGAATTTATTAAGGCAACCCTCAGGGACCCAAATCTCTTAAAAGCCTCAGTGGGGAGCCAATTTCTCCTGCTCCTCTCCTGGTGATCTGAAAGTTTAGTAGGGAAATCTGTTAAAAACACCCTCCTGGAGGGAGCCCTCACCCAGCACAGCCCCTGGATTTCTAATCCCATCCGCGTAGACGTGCTGGTTTCGTCCCACTGGCCACTGAGAAAGCTCGAGGACGGGTGTAACATTCCCTGGATTCGTCCTGGTCCACAGCTGGTGGCCAAACATGTGGGGAACGGAGGGGATGCTGGGAGTAAAAGACTGGTTACCGGCTGGAAGCTGGATCACCACTTCCCAACCACAATTTGTCAATCCAGAGCAGGGCTGAAGACTGTAATTTTCTAGCTACTGATTTATAAGCAAGGTCAGACAGGAAAGAATTTCTGTAAATACTGTTGAGGCCTCAGTCAGAGAATGAAACGCCACCCAGTTACCATCTCCTGAGACTAGAGAAGGGCAGGAAGGTATACATCCAAACAATTAGTGAGGCTGAGCCAGAGTCCCCCACCTCTGCTCTCAGGAATGGAAGTCAGGCTGTTTAGGGCCACCTGGCTCCTGTGCCAAAAGAGGACGGCAAAGAGGAAACAGACAGGCCACCATTGCTCCCCACCTCCAACAGCCGCCCCAGGCTGCATCTGCACCAGTGAAAAGCCAGGGCCTCTGGCTGCAGACTGGCCACAGTGTGGCTGGGGGACGAGGGAGAGCGGAGCAGCCAGTGCCAGGCGGTGTGTTACAGCCACCGGATAGATAATTAATATGATTAGGAACACACAGAGCAAGCATGCTCTCGCTGACTGAAGGGCCCAGTAGCATAATTACTGTTTTCTTACTAGCTCACTGTCTGTGCACATTTCAAAACCTGGTTGGTGTGAGACTGCTGTGTAAACATCAATAAAATCCCAAAGTGCCAGATCATCAGCATCCTTGGGTGAAATGGCTTTTTGTTTCTAGTGTTTTCATGCTTTTAAAGATGCATTTCAGGGCTGCAAACACCAGGAAGAATGGTCTCCATGCCTTGGATTAATCTTCGGGTTTATAATGAGTTAACATCTCCCCCAAGTGAACGTTTATTATGAAGGCTAATTAATTGCTTTCCAGTTATAGGAACTTTTTGCATTAAAAGAAAGTAGGATTCACAAGCAAAGAATATACTGTTTATTAAAACAAAGCAAGGGAAACAAAAGGTTTCAAAATCCTTTCCACTGAACATAGCTTTAGTTGAAAAAACAAAATATACGTATGCAAGGACTATGAACAGGTAGGAAGAGTCTACGTTCACCAGCCGAAATGCAACGTGAATTGAAGTGGAAACTAAAGAAATGCTTTGTAGTTGCCTGGATTTCCCTAGGGGACGGCATGTCAGTGCTTAGCAGCAGTCCTCAGAAGAGACAATTCTGATTAGTATCAGACCCATCTGACTCAGGCTATCAAACCCTGAAGGAATGATATTCTGCGGATATAAAAGATATGCCTTTGATTAATAATTCTACCCTACTGCCATTCCAAGCATTAACTAGTAGGTAGCACCTCTAGAAAGAGAGTACCTTTGAATCTAGGAAGACACACTTACTAAAACACCCAGGTGTCCCACCACCTCTTCTCATCTCTCCCCGCTGAGACGCAACCCAGGGTGTGAGGGGGTCACCACGGGAGAAGCAGAAACCCAGTCACATCATTTACTTCACGTCCGCAGTGAGGGTCAGTTACTGACATCATCATTCCTGCATGATGGTAATGGAATCTTCACATCACTGACAGAAGCCTGGAGACAGGGGGTGACTGGTCTTACACTAAGTGGCTGGACGCCTTGGGCCTGACAGTCTAAACCGCAGCCACCTGAGCGTATTCTCCATTGCCTACTGCTCAGCTGTGAGATGCACACGAGAGGAAATTGCTTAGTCCACCATAAAGAGCCTTTGTGCTGTGTAGCAAATGTGGGCTTGTCACACAGGGGTGGGAGGAAATGGATTTCATTTGGCTCTTCACCTGCAAGCTTCTGCCCAATCGGCACTCTCTCCTCACATTGATGCGTTTCTCCGGATGCTCTGGACCAACCTTCTGCCATACTCTCTGTAGTCCACAGGCTTCACATCCACCACAGTGGCCTTAATTCGAGACTCATCCTTCAAAAAGAGAAGCGGTCTGTGAGTGATGAAAGCGTGGCGTGGAGCGATGAAGCCCCTTTTGCTTCATAGCTTCAATGAGCCCAGCAGGAGGGAACATAGACGCACTGGGTTCAGGGTTCAGTCACTGCAGTGAGTGACAGCACAGGTCTAGATGTCGGGGGCTGGGACTGCCAACAGGCCTTCCTCTAACACAGGCCCTTCAGTCAGAAGCCTAGAAACATCCCACTCAGAAGACTAGAACCCCAATGAGACGGACTTTAGAGGGCTTCTCTGGTTTACTGGGGGAAATACAGCCCAGAGACGATACGTGACTTGCTCAAAGCCACACAGCTAGTTCAGAAAGCTAAACTTTCATTTCAAGAACAGCTGAGTTGTAAAAGGAATAGCACTGCGGCAGAGGGAGAGGCCCGAGTTCATCCCGTCTCTGCTCTAGGGGAGGCAACCTCTGCCCTTCACCTTCCCTGTCCAGACATGATGGGGCTCAGTGACCCCAAAACTCCCCCCAGGCCCCACCCATTCCCGACATTGTTTCCCAGTGGCATCCGATCCCTACCTTACTTAATGTTTATAGCAGCACATCTAAGCACAGGTATTGAGGCTAAGGTCTGGTAATTAAACAGCGTGCAAACCCTGCCAGAAGCAGGGATTTTCTGCAACTCCCGCTTCCTTCCCGCAGGTTCACATCCAAGCACTGAATGGTGCCTTCATAGGCAGCTGGAGCGGCGCCCAGGAAGGGTGCATGGGCAAGTTTGGGGTGCTCACACTGTGTGCTTGGCCATTACAGAATCCAGTGATACTTGCAAGCATGACTGAGAGCGCAGCTCAGAAGTCAGACTGCCTGGGTTGGGCCTTAGCTCTGCCACTTGCTCCACAGGACTCAGGCAAGCGACCTGCTTTCTGATGCCTCTGGGTCTCTCTGTGTGCATTCAGTGGTAAAATGGGGTAATGACAGCTCCTACATACAGGGTTACTAGGTTCAAGTGAGATATTCCATGTAAAGGATGGAGCACAGTATCTGGCAACAGTGCTCAATAAATGCTGTTTGATTATAACTACATAACTAGGCCTGGCGCGGTGGCTCACATCAGCAATCCCAGCACTTTGGGAGGCCGAGGCAGGTCAAGAGTTCAAAACCAGCCTGGCCAACAGGGTGAAACCCTGTCTCTACTAAAAATACAAAAATTAGCTGGGCCTGGTGGCAAGCACCCGTAATCCCAGCTACTCGGTAGGCTGAGGCAGGAGAATGGCTTGAACCTGGGAAGTGGAGGTTGCTGAGATGGCCCCATTGCAGTCTAGACTGGGCGACAGAGTGAAACGGTATTACTCTCTGGTATTATGGGCAATTTAAGGAACTTTCAAGGAAGTTTTAACTATATGTGGTCTTTGTTTCACATATTGACTGATTTAGAGATGGGGTGTCACTGTGTTACCCAGGCTGGCCTTGAACTCCTGCCTCAGTTTCCCAAGTAGCTGGGGCCACAGGCACACACCATCACACCCAGCTCATATACTTAGTATACTTATTTCACAATCTAAAAATCAGTCAGAGGCGATTCCTCTGCATTTTTTTTTTGTCAGAATGGACAATAACTACCTGTGTCAGGAAGTCAACAAAGAATGAACACAGTGCTTAGTGCCGGGGGCCATGCACACAGTGAGCACGGGAACTCACTGCCAGGGAGGGGGTGGGGCGCACGGGAACTCACTGCTGGGGAGGGGGTCCGGCACACGGGAACTCACAGCTGGCAAGTGTGACGCTGGGGTCTGGCACAGTGTCGTGACGCTGCCGTGGGGGACAAACAGCATTCCCCACCACTAACCCCGCTGCCCCGGGGCCTTTACTTACATTGTAGGTCTCTACTTTGACCCTGACTCGGAATATGAAGGATCGGAAGTTGGCATTCTGGAAAACTTCTTCAAACGCCTGTTCATTCTGCAAAACCAAGTATAAAACTTGACACACGGAAACCACCAGACAACTTGCAAACACTGATAAGACTTTTAAAATGACTTTCTGAAAATTCCTGTGGGAATGACTAATCTACAGGTAACATTACATAAAACTGTTTTCAGTAGAATTTTATTTAAAATTAAAACACTAATCAAATTCACAGAAAGAGGAATGGTAGTTGCCAGGGCCGTGGAGGAGAGGGGGCAAGGGGAGTTACTGGGTAATGGGTACAGCATTTCAAACCCCAAGCCATCAACAGTCAGTCTGTATTCTCCCCTGTCCTCCATCCTTGGAAATACAAATCTGTCGTGTGTGTCTACGAATTTGCCTCTTAAAAAAAATGCTGGAGACGGATGGCAGTGACAGTGCACAGTAATGTGAAGGTACCTAACGCCACTGAATCGAATATGTAAAAATGGTTACAACAATTATGTATGTTTTACTAGACATGAAAAATTAAAAACACTCTTAGGAAGTTTCTAAGACTTTAAGGCTGGGCACAGTGGCTCACACCTGTAATACCAGCACTTTGGGAGGCTGAGGCAGGCAGATCACTTGAGGTTGGGAGTTTAGACCAGCCTGGCCAACATAGTGAAACCCCAGCTCTACTAAAAATACAAAAATTAGACAGGCATAGTGGCTGGTGCCTGTAATTCTAGCTACTAGGGAGGCTGAGGGCAGAAGAATTGCTTCAACCTGGGAGGCAGAGGCTACAGTGAGCCAAGATTGCGCCACTGCACTCCAGCATGGGGTAGAGTGAGACTCCATCTCAGAAAAAAAAAAATTAAGAGGAGGTCAGGTGTGGTGGTGCATGCCTATAATCCCAGGTTTTGGGAGACCAGGGTGGGAGGATTGCTTGAGGCCAGGAGTTCAAGACCAGCCTGGGCAACACAGCAAGACCCCATCTCTAAAAAAAAAAAAAAATTAAGCCTGGTATACGGTGGTGTGTGCCGGTAGTCCTAGCAACTCTGGGACTGAGGTGGGAGGACTGTCTGAATCCAGGAGTTTGAAGCAGCAGTGAGCCATGATCCAACCTAGGTGGTAAGGCAAGACCTTGTCTCACAAAAAAGAGAGAGAGGAAGGGGGGGGGAGGGGGAGGGGGAGGGGGAGAGGGAGAGGGAGAGGGAGAGGGAAAAACACTCAGAAGAAGTTCCAGCTATCCTATAATTCACGATTTCAGCCTCTATTTCTAGCTACTGATTCGGTGTGCACGCAGAGAAGACTGCTGAAGTGAACAAAGGCTAGGGAACGCCTAGAAACAATCCTTTGCCCTCTCGCTCTTCACATGCAACTTGACAAAAAAAAAGGGAAATTAATAGTTGATAGCAGCCGGGTATTTCTGCAAGTCACACACAGCACAAAAGCAGCTTTGCTGAATGAACTCTTTTCTGTAAAGGTTAGTTGGTCCAAACCAAAACCAAATGCTTCCCGTGGACTTTCAGATATAAAAACAAAACAGTGGGTTAAACCTTGAGAAAATTATGCTGGCTACCATCATACTTCCAAGATGAGGGGCGTGGAGTGCATGCTGCAAGATCTCATGGTTCCTCAGGGAAGGTTCTGTATGTCCTCCTTCACCGGCAGTAAGAACAGTCAAATATAATAGGTCCATAAAAAACCTGAAAGGCTGACTCCAGCCTTAAAATCTGATAGGAAAATTGAGGACCAGGCAAAAACAGACAAAAGATACTATCACATTTTAAAGTCAATTCCAGTTATTTCTGTAACAGGATTTGTTGAACTATTTTGAGAGATCTCATGGACAATTTAAAAAGTCGGGGTAGAGCCCAAACAGACAGAACCGAGGATAGGAAAGAACAAGAAAAACACACCAGAACAAATGGCAAAGCCTTTCATCTTTGTGGCCTTTACAAGTAGTCGAGCCAATTTGGAGGAAATCAAGGGGAAAGAGCCACCTATAGACAGGTGCCCATTTATGTGGCCCAGAAAATATAGCTTTGATTGGTCTTCCTTACGTTTTATTTGAGCAACTGTCTTTCCTAAATTCAGCATCAATGGCAATCTATTCCGTGCATTAAATAAACCTAATGTGTGAACATGCAAATTTATAAAAACGAAAGGGACAAAGTGATGTTACGGAAGAAAGTGATTTCATCAGAACTGCATGTGATGGCCTGAAATGGCAGGCTCCTTAGATGTGCATTTATTAGTATTACTTTGTAGGATAGACTCAGGAACTTGATATTTGTACATTTAAACCAGGATCTGACTCAACTTTTCTGGAAGGTATGTACTGTGTTAAAAAGCATGCCTGTAATTTAGGTTACTTCAGATGACGCCTCCCGATCTAAGCAATCTCAGGCACACTAGCTCTGATGTGCTAATTGGAACAGGAGAAATGAGGGGCTTAGACTTACTGGTTTTAAAGTACTTTTGTTTTCTTAAGCTCATCCAAAATGGACAAAACTAGATGAAATCAGATGAACTCATAAATAATTATCAGACTTAGAAACTGTGTACAGTACCAACAAGAAACAAACTAAAAAAATATAAAAGCAAAAAGGGGGTCAGTGTTACAGCATGAGAACCATTAACATTTATAAAATATGTGGCTGACCTTGTCTTTTAAGTCTCCAAGATAGGCAGCATTTTGTCCAAGGATAGCTTCAGCTGACTCCTGGAAACAAGTCACCCACTGATTCTCTTGAAAATCTGCAATATTTACCTACAAACCACAATTCTACATTATTTCAGCAAAGAAATAATAAAAAGAAGACACTTTAAGGAGAAGGGAGAGGTTAACATTCTTTTTCCACTCATTAAAATAATTTCCAGAGAGGGCTGGGCGCAGTGGCTCAGGCCTGTAATCCCAGCACTTTGGGAAGCTGAGATGGGTGGATCACTCGAGGTCACAAGTTCGAGACCAGCCTGGTCAAGAAAGTCCAACACTGTCTCTACACAAAATTAGCCAGGCATGGTGGTGCATGTGTAATCCCTGCTACTCAGGAGGTCGAGGCAGGAAAATTGCTTGAACCCAGGAGGCGGAAGTTGCAGTGAGCCAAGATTGCACCATTGAACTCCAGCCTGGATGACAGAGACAGACTCTGCCTCAAAAAAAAAAAAAAAAAAAAAAGAATCTAGGTATATCAGATTAGCTCCTGTCCAGGTGCAATGGGCTTTGCATGAAAGGTTTTGAGTAAATCAGGGGAGTTCGCTGCATTTTATTTTATTCATTATTTATTTATTTATTTTTTAGACAGAGTTTTACTCTGTTGCCCAGGCTGGAGTGCAGTGGTGTGATCTTGGCTCACTGCAACCTCCACCTCCCGGGCTCAAGTGATTCCAGGACAACAGGTGTGCCACCATGCCCAGCTTATTTATCTGCATTTTAAATTGTACATTGTGTAGTCACTAGGAGTCCTGTGAGATGGCTCTGTCACTGCAGGGCAACCAGACAACTTAGGAGCCTGCACGTGGGCCTCTGTCAGTTACCAAATTGAACTCACAAAAGAAATGAGCAATTGAAGGCCGGGCGCAGTGGCTCACGCCTATAATCCCAGCACTTTGGGAGGCTGAGGCCGGTGGATCACGAGGTCAAGAGATCGAGACTATCTTGATCAACATGGTGAAACCCCGTCTTTACTAAAAATACAAAAAATTAGCTGGGCATGGTGGTACACGCCTGTAGTCCCAGCTACTCAGGAGGCTGAGGCAGGAGAATTACTTGAACCCAGAAGGTGGAGGTTGCGGTGAGCCGAGATCGCGCCATTGCACTACAGTCTGGGTAACAACAGTGAAACTCTGTCTCAAAAAAAAAAAAAAAAAAAAAAAAGAAATGAGCAATCGAGCGTCTTCAACTGGACTGAGGTGTAAAATTACACAGAAGAGAGTCCAGGACAGAAGCAGATCACAAAGAATCCACTTGCTAAAGGAAAAGCCTCTGCATAAGAGTCGTTTTTCTTTAAGGCATCACTTTGACGGTTTTACATCTTCATTTTGCATGAGTACAAGGCTTTTAATATAGGGAATGTTATGATGAAAAATAAGGTGACAAAATTAAAAGCTAAAAGCACTCTCATACCCTGCGCTATCCTAAGAAGCAAAGAGCAATTTGTGTACAGGGCAAGAACTACAGTGACGCAGCCGTGTGATCAATATGAAATCGAACAAGTATGCAGGAGATTGCAGTGTGTAGTTTAACGGAAAGGCTGATGCTTGAATAAACTGAATTTTCTTCCTCGTAGTTCAATGAAAAGTTTAGAGTTTACAAAACATCAGCCTAGATGCAGAACTTTCCTGCTAAACTAACAATTCATTTTATTTTACTTTTTTTTTTTTGAGACAGAGTTTTGCTCTTGTTACCCAGGCTGGAGTGCAATGGCACGATCTCGGCTCACTGCAACCTCCGCCTCCTGGGTTCAGGCAATTCTCCTGCCTCAGCCTCCTGAGTAGTTGGGACTACAGGCGCGCACTACCATGCCCAGCTAATTTTTGTATTTTGAGTAGAGACGGGGTTTCACCATGTTGACCAGGATGGTCTCGATATCTTGACCTCGTGATCCACCCACCTCGGCCTCCCAAAGTGCTGGGATTACAGGCCTGAGCCACCGTGCTGGGCCTATTTTACTTATTTTTTTAGAGACAAGGTCTCACGCTGTCATCCAGGCTGGAGTGCAGTACCACCATCACAGCTCACTGCAGCCTTGACCTCTTAGGCTCAGGTGATCTTGCCATCTCAGCCTCATAAGTAGTTGGGACTACAAGAGCATACCACCATGCCCAGCTAATTTTACTTTTTGTAGAGACAGGGTCTTGCCATGTTGCCCAGGCTGACAACTCTTGGCCTCAAGCAATCGTCCTGCCTCAGCCTTCCAAAGGGCTGGGATTATGGCATGAGCCACTGTGCCTGGCCAATATGAACATTTTTTAAGGCTTCTGATCTATTACTGCCAAATGATCTTTTGGAAAAATGTTAAACTGTTTGCAACCTCCGCCTCCCAGGTTCAAGTGATTCTCCTGCCTCAGCCTCCCAAGTACCTGGGATTACAGGCATCCGCCATCATGCGTGGCTAATTTTTATATTTTAAGAAGAGATAGGGTTTCACCACATTGGTCAGGCTGGTCTTGAACTCCTGACCTCAGGTGATCCACCCTCCTTGGCCTCCCAAAGTGCTTAGATTACAGGCTGAGCCACTGCGCCAGGCCTTAAACTGTTTTCCTAAACTGTTATCGCCTAGTTCTATCACTGAAAACAAATAAAAAATCTTAAGGCTGGATGCAGTGGCTCAGGCGGGACGATGACTCGAGGCCAGGAATTTGAGACTAGCCTTAACAGCAAAGCGAGACCCTGTCTCTACAAAAAAAAAATTTTTTTAAATTATTTTAAAATTTAAAATTAAATTAAATTAAATTTCACACTGGGTGTGGTGGTGCACACTGTGGTCCCAGCTACTTGGGAGGCTAAGGTGGGAGGCTGCTGAAGCCCAGGAGGCAGAGGCACTCTAGTCTGGGCAACAGTGAGACCCATTTCTTTTTTTTTTGAGACGGAGTTTTGCTCTTGTTACCCAGGCTGGAGTGCAATGGCGCAATCTCGGCTCACCGCAACCTCCGCCTCCTGGGTTTAGGCAATTCTCCTGCCTCAGCCTCCCGAGGAGCTGGGATAACAGGCACGTGCCACTATGCCCAGCTAATTTTTTCTGTCTCGATCTCTTGACCTTGTGATCCACCCGCCTCGGCCTTCCAAAGTGCTGGGATTACAGGCGTGAGCCACCGCGCCCGGCCGAGACCCATTTCTTAAAAAAAAATTGTCTTTACACCTCAACTTTACAAGCTTTTTAAAAAAAGTTTTTAAAACAGAAAGAAACAATTCTTACAATGCAAAAAAGTAACAATCTCACACTGTTACATTCCTCTGAGGTCAGCTATACTAAAGCTAGAGAATAGATTATTCACACAAAAATAACTAAATACAGGCATTGGCTGTGTAAGTACAATTACTGCTCTCTAGAAATGCCATTTCAAATTAAGTTATCTTCATAGCTGTTATGAGCGGGCAAGTGTCACTGACATTATATATGACAGGCACAAAAGACTGAAATCAGCTGGGGTATCTTAACGCCACTTTCTCGAATGAAAAAAAAAAGCTGCTTATCTTAGGAGGCAAAAAGATTGCTCTGTCAGTTGAGTGATAGGCCCTTAACTTCCTTATTAAGAGAGGATGAATGAGCTCTTCCACACTGACTCATCTGCTCTGCAGGCTTCCTACCGTGAATAACCGTTTCTACCATGGTGACCACAGTGCCTGGCACAAGGGAGGGACTCTGTGAAACAACCCTGCTCCTCATCCAGCAAGTCTACTTACCGACAGGATCATGCGGTACTTGAAACTGGGGAATTCAGTGTCGCACTTCTCACAGCGGTATAAGCCATTCTGCTGATCAATCACTTTCTTATTGCAGTCCTGAGTCGGGCAGGCCTGGTACATGCAGTTCTCTTTGCGAAGATACACCACTGTGGCCACGGAGCTAAAGTAGTCCGGCTTTGGGAGAAAAGAATGGCATAAGACAAAGCACCCAGCCCGCTCAGGACTAGCTTAGAGGCAGTTCAAAGCCTGCCCTTACGTCCAAGTGCTAAGCGTTTATACATTTCAAGTCTCAAGATCACAAAGTGATCACAAGGAATAATTCATTCTGTAGTTTTAGAAATCACATGTGCCAAGTACAAAACCCATGAATGTACTAAGCTAAGTCCTAAAGCATGTAATTCCTTAACAATACAAGAGTTAATTCTAAATTAGACTGGGTTAATTAAAAGTGAAATTGTTTTCCTCTTCCCTTGAAAGTCTCTGAAAGACAAAGACTTGTTCCTCCTGATCCTCTGATCCTCCACAGGCAACAGATCTAGGAAATACAGAATGCCGGCCACAAAACCCAGCACAGCAACAACCAACCACTCCTCCCACATTAAAAACAATGGCAGGAATGTCTAGAGATTCACTTTTTCCTTGTTTAGGCCAGGGATCAGCAAGCTGCTTCCGTAAAAAGCCGAGCAGTCAACATTTCAGGCCTTAGAAGCCATTTGGTCACGGTCTCTTCGGCATCTGCAGGCACACCTCATCTGTGGTGCTTTGCTTTACTGCACTTCACAGATAGTGCATTTTTTACAAACGGAAGGCGTGTGGCACCTCTGGGCCCAGTAAATGCACCGTTTTCCCAGTAGCGTGTGCTCACTTTATGTCTCTGTGTCACATTCTGGTAATTCTTGCAAGATTTCAAACTTTTTCATTATTATTTTTCTCTGAGACGGAGTTTTGCTCTGTCGCCCAGGCTGAAGTGCAATGACTGGTGCGACCTTGACTCATGGCAGCCTCTGCATCCACTTCCCAGGTTCAAGTGATTCTTCTGCCTCAGCCACCCGAGTAGCTGGGACTATAGGCGTGCACTACCACGCTCGGCTAATGTTTTTTTTTTAGACAAGAGTCTTGCTCTGTGACCCAGGCTGGAGTGCAATGGCACAATCTCAGCTCACTGCAACCTCCACCTCCTGGGTTCAAGTGATTCTCCTGCAAGTAGCTGGGATTACAGGCACCTGCCATCATGCCCCACTTATTTTTGCATTTTTAGTAGATGAGATTTCACACATGTTGGCCAGACTGGTCTCGAACTCCTGACCTCAGGTGATCCACCTGCCTCAGCCTCCCAAAGTACTGGGATTATAGGCATGAGCCACCATGCCCGGCCTAATTTTTGTGTTTTTTAGTAAGGTGGGGTTTTGCCATGTTGGCAAGCCTGGTCTTAAACTCCTGACTTCAAGTGATCCACCCATCTCAACCTCCCAAAATGCTCAGATTACAGGCATAAGCCATCATGCCAGGCCCTTTTTCATTATCATTGTAGATGTGATGGTAATCTTTTAAAATTTATTTATACTTTTCTTAATTTTTTTTTTTTTTTGGGGGGTGGGGAGGAAGGGAGGAAGGCAGGAAGGGAGGGAGGAAGGAAGGGATGAAGGAAGGAAGGGAGGAAGGGAGGGAGGAAGGGAGGGAAGGGAAGGAAGGAAATCAAGCAATGAGAGAGATATTGCCGACCTGGATCTAGAGGTTTACAAGTAGATTTCTTGCTTTTTTTGAGAGAGGGAAAGAAAGAAAAAAAATGAGTAAAGAAGAGGAAGAAAGAGGAAGAGAGAGAGGGAGGGTGAACGAAAATATTGCTTTATTCTGAAAAAAAAAAAAGGGCATTAATAATGACCAATCAATGTTTCATTTAAACCTATGAGTAGGTGTGATGTGATATTGATAAGAATGTATATTTTGTGTATTTGAAGTGGAGAGCTCTATAAATATTTATTAAGTTTACTTGTTCCGGATCTGAG
>CM052652.1:91168386-91231932 GCA_028533165.1 Leontopithecus rosalia | reverse complement strand
AGAAGGGGAGCCAGCCCCGCCTACTCAGCTCGGAGAGCTGCCGTGCGGAGGTGCCGCGAAACTTCTGCCCCGCGTGGCTCCTCCACTGGGAATCTTCTGCTCCTGAGCGACCAGAATTTGTCTGAAAGTGTGGCGTCCTCTAGTTCTATGAGCTTTAACTGCGAGCTGCAATCCCGAGATGTTAGCGATCGGCCATCTTGGATCGTTCCCCCACTTTTCTTAATTTTTATTAAAAAAAAATAAGATGGGGTTTCACCATGTTGGTTAGGCTGGTCTTGAACTCCCAACCTCAGGTGATCTACCCACCTTGGCCTCCAAAGTGCTTGGATTACAGGCGTGAGCCACCACACCTGGCCAGTGGTGATCTTTAACATTACTATTGTAGTTGTTTTGGGATGCCACTAACTGCACCCATCTGAGATGGGGAACTTATATGGAAAAAAGTTCTAGTGATTTGGATAGATCAAGCCAGCCACCACATTTTCTTAAGCCAAAGCCTAATCCAGAGCAAAGCCTTAACTTTCTTCAATTCTATGAAGGCTGAGAGAGGTGAGAAAGCTGCAGAAGAGGCCAGGTGTGGTGGCTTATGCCTGTAATCCCAACACTTTGGGAGGCAGAAACCAGAGGATTGCAGAAGCCCAGGAGTTTGATACCAGTCTAGGCATCATAGTGAGAACCAGTCTCTACAAAAAATTGTCAGGACATGGCAGTGTGCACTTGTAGTCCCAGCTACTCCAGAGGCTGAGGTTAGCTGTGACTGCATCACTGCACTCCAGCCTGGGTGACAGAGTGAGACCCTGTCAAAAAAAAAAAAAGCCTCAGAAGAAAAGCTGGAAGCTGGCAGAGGTTGGTTCATGAGGCTGAAGGAAAGAACCATCTCCATAACAAAAGTGCAAGGTGAAGCAGCAAGTGCTGATGGAGAAGCTAGAGCAACTCCATAAGATCTAGCTAAGGTACTGATGTTGGCTGCACTCAACAATAGATTTCCAATGCAGACAAACAGCCTTCTTCTGGAAGAAGATGCCATCAAGGACATTTGTCCTAGAAAGGAGAAGTCAATGCCTGGCTTCAAAGTTTCAGAGGACAGGCTGACTCTCTTCTTAGGAGCAAATGTAGCTGGTGACTAGACGGTGGAGGCAATGCTCATTGACCATGTCAGAAATCCTGGGACGCTTAAGAATTATGCTAAATCTACTTTGCCTCTGTTTTATAAATAGAACATCAAGGCTTAGATAACAGCACATCTATTTATAGTGTTTTTTAAAAGAAATATAGCGTAGTTTATTGAATATTTTAAGCCCACTGTTGAGACCTACTGCTCAGAAAAAAAAATCCTTTCAAAATATTACTGCTCATTGGCAATGCACCTGTTCAACCGAGAGTTCTAATGGAGATGTACAGTACAAGAAGATGAATACTGTCTCCATAAATGCACCTGTTCACCTCAGAGTGCTAATGAAGATGTACAGTACAAGGAGATGAATACTGTCTCCATCAATGTACCTGTTCACCCGAGGTCTCTAACGGAGATGTACAGTACAAGATGAATACTGTCATCATGAATGCACCTGTTCACCAGAGAGCTCTAATGGAGATGTATAGTACAAGGAGATAATACTGTCTCCATGAATATACCTGTTCACCAGAGAGCACTAATGGAGATGCAAAGTACAAGGAGATGAATACCGTCTTCATGAATGCACCTGTTCACCTGAGGGCTCTAATGGAGATGTACAGTACAAAAAGATGAATACTGTCTTCATGAATGCACCTGTTCACCTCAGAGTGCTAATGAAGATGTACAGTACAAGGAGATGAATACTGTCTCCATCAATGTACCTGTTCACCCGAGGTCTCTAACGGAGATGTACAGTACAAGATGAATACTGTCATCATGAATGCACCTGTTCACCAGAGAGCTCTAATGGAGATGTACAGTACAAGGAGATGAATACTGTCTTCATGCTTGATAACAACATCTATTCTAGAGCCCATGTAGATCAAGGAGCATATTTCATAAGGGTGATAGCTGCCATAGTGATTCCTCTGATGGATTTAGGCAAAGTAAACTGAAAACCTAAAAAGGATTCACCATTTCAGATGCCATTAAGAACATTTGGTTGGGCAGTGGCTCACACCTGTAACCCCCGAACTTTGGGAGGCTGAGGCAGGGAGATTCCTTGAGCCCAGAAGTTTGAGATCAGCCTGGGCAACATGGCAAAACACTACAAAAAATGCAATAATTAGCCAGGTGTGATAGCACCTGTAGTCCCAGCTTGGGAGCCCAGGGAGGTTGAGACTGCAGTGAGCTGTGATAAAGCCACTGCACTCCAGTCTGGGTGACAGGAGCCCTGTCTCAAATTTAAATTAAAAAAAAGGAACATTCGTGATTCATGGAAGGAGGTCAAAATACTAACATCAACAGGAGTTTGGAACAAGTTGATTCCATCCCTCACGGATGATATGAGGGTTTCAAGACATCAGTGGAGGAGGGAACTGCAGATGTGATGAAAATAGCAAGAGAACTAGAATGACAAGTGGAGCCTGAAGATGGGCCTGAATTGCTGTAATCTCAGGATCAAACTTGAACAGATGAGGAGCTGCTTCTTATGATGGAAAAGAAAGTGGTTTCTTGAGAGAAAATCTCTTCCTGGTGAGGATGCTGTGAGAATTGTTGAAATGACAACAAAGGATTTAGAATATCACATAAGCTTAGTTGATACAGAAGTGACAGGACCTGAGAGGGATAGACTCCAATTTAAAAAAAAGTTCTACTGTGGGCAGAATGCTGTCCAAGAGCATCACATCCTATGGAGAAATTGTCTGTGAAAGAAAGAGCACCCTGGGTGGCAAATTTCACTGCTGTCTTAAGAAATTGCCAAAGACACCCCAGTGTTCAGCAACCATCACCGTGATCAACAATGAAACAAAACCCTTCACCAGCAGGAAGATTACGAATTACTGAAGGTTCAGATGATTGTTAGCATTTTTTAGCAATAAAGTTTTTTTTTTTTTTAAGAGAAGGGGTCTCTCATGTTGCTCAGCTGACTGCCTGGGCTCAGGCAATCCACTTGCCCCGGCCTCTTGAGTAGCTGGGATTACAGAGAACTAAGAGTGGGTGTTCCCATGATGGGACAATGCAGACCATCCAGTGTTCAATTCTCGAGATGGTCTATAACAGCACTGTAAGAGCTGTTGCTGATGACAGTGATGGATCCAGGTATACAGTGAAAATAAGACAGCAGGTATGAAACCTACACTATGTGTTATGAAGTTCAAGAGCAGGGAAGGATTGCTATTTTAGGGAGCATAAAGGAGAAAGAAATGATTTAAATATTGAACTGCTGACAGAATACAGGTTTAGATCAAGATAGAAGGAGGGTCATTAAATACAAACACGGAAAGGAAAGCTGCAACTAAAATTCAAATATCAGGGCCCATCCTTTCAGGGAGTGCTGGCAACCCTCAGCCTAGGAGACGTCAATATGCTGTATTCTAGTCAGGGACAGCACCCACGAAACTGCCCGTCGGACACTGAGCCAGACTCATCTCAGAAAACATCTTTCTGAGCCGGGCGTGGTGGCTCACACCTGTAATCCCAACACTTTGGGAGGCCGAGGCAGGTGGATCATGAGGTCAAGAGATCGAGACCATCCTGGTCAACATGGTGAAACCCATCTCTACTAAAAATACAAAAAAAATTAACTGGGCATGGTGGCGCGTGCCTGTAATCCCAGATACTCAGGAGGCTGAGGCAGGAGAATTGCCTGAACCCAGGAGGCAGAGGTTGCGGTGAGCCGAGATCACGCCATTGCACTCCAGCCTGGGTAACAAAGCGAAACTCCATCTCAAAAAAAAAAAAAATCTTTCTGATTTGTGGGCACTTTAATTTGCAGGAATGATCACAGAAAAGAAACATGGACCTGAAGGCAGTTAACATTACACCACAAAGCCGACTGTCACTCCCACATCAAGTTCCCTCCGAGAATTAATTCAAAGAGTTCTTCACTTTTCTGCCTCACGTACCCTGAGGGTTAAAACACTCCCATGAGCACCCCTGGCTACTTCACACTGGCCGTGATTCTCGCCCCCATGGCATGCTCGGGTCACAGCCCCAGGTAATGCCGAGTTTCTCAATGCACCCTTTTGTACCCTTCCCAGGCTTTGTGGAGAAAGTCAGGGGTGCTGGCTACCTTGTCGCCTTGGCCCAGGTTCTCTGATTTGACCTCATACAAGGTTTTCCAGTTGGTGCTGCTCCCTCCAAGTCCACCGCTCTTTAGATCAGAGATGGAAACGCCATCTAAGGCTTGTCCTTCTGAGTCAAACCTGAAAACACAAACAAAGAACGATGATGAGCACCTGATACACTTCTCGACGCGTGACCTGTTTCTGCACGCCAGGCACAGGTTTCCCACCAGCCGCCCAACTTTCACACAGCGCACGGTCATATTGGCTGAACTTAGTATCTTCGGAATTATATCTTTTTTACATTTTTAAATTTAAAAAAACAATCTGTGACAGAGTTTTACTCTGTCACCCAAGCTGGAATACAATGATACAATCAATCACGGCTCACAGCAGCTGTGACCTCATAAGCTCAAGTGATCCTCCCACCTCAGCCCCGATAAGTAGCTGGGACTACAGGTACCTGCCACCATACCCAGGCCCATTAAAATAAATTTTTTTTTTTTTTAGAAATGGGGTGTTGCTATGTTGACCAGGGAAGTCTCAAAAACACCTGGACTCAGGCAACCCTCCTCCCTCGGCCTCCCAAAGTGCTGGGATTACAGGGGGTGAGGCAGTGCTCCTGGCCCAAAGTCAGCTGAAGAAACTGAATGAATGACCTTTCTTCTAATCTCAGTTGCTTTGATGCCCACCAGTGGTGAAGAGAATCAGTGCCAAAGTACCAAAGAATCTTTTCTTCAATTAGCCGGACCACTCCAGGCCTAAACTCAGAATCTGGGAAAGTCAACAACCAGTAAGCTATAAAGTAGCTGTCTGGTGTAGTCCTTTGGGCTACTAATGCTCATTTGCAGCAGGGAGCTGCATTTTGATCATCACTGAATGTATCAGTACAGAAAGGGACAGTTAATATACTGCGATAGCCTAGCAAAAAGGGTTTCCATAAAAGGCCTCCTATGCCCGATACAGAGGCCAAAAGTGGTGTTTTTGTTGTTGTTTTTGAGACAGTCTTGCTGTGTCACTCAGGCTGGAGTGCACTGGCACCGACTTGGCCCACTGCAACCTCCACCTCCTGGCAAGCCATTCTTGTGCATCAGCCTCCCAAGTATCTGGGACTACAGGCATGCACCACCACACCTGGCTAATTTTTGTATTTTTTGTAGAGATGAGGTTTCACCATGTTGGCCAGGCTGGTCTTGAACTCCTGGCCTCAAGCAATTGCCCACTTTGGTCTCCCAAAGTGCTGAGATTATAGGCATGAGCTATCGTGCCTGGCCCAAAATATTTTATAACCCAGAGCAATTTATCAGAAGGTATTACCATTTTTCTTGTAGATTTACTTTTGCCAATATGGAGGCTAAATTAATTTGTATTAAATTATTATTAAAATTGATGGTGCTTCTTGATCATGTAACAACTGATATGAAGGAAACGAGGCCAAGGAGAAAGCGGCCCAGGAACACTGTAGCGCAGAAAGGAGCCAGCCTGAGACTAGAGGCAGGCCAAGCACCCGCCAAAGGTAGGTAACTAGGAGCTCATCACGTAAAGAACCGGTTCCTCACAAAGAGACCATCTCAAAAATGGATGTCATCCTACGCTGCAGCCAGCCAGCCGCCTTCTCCTGTCAGGTAAGCATCTAAATCCCCCACAGGGCACAGCAAGGTCTGTACGTCTGTTTCACCACCACCAGCTACACCAGTTTATGGTTTCAAAGACTCCAAGGAACATGCACTCATCAGGAGTCAACAGAGCACAGAGACAGGCGACCCCCATCAAAATCCTGCACGGTCACAGCCAAGATCTAAACACCTCTAATCCCTGTCCAGGTAAAGTGTGCGCACTGAGCAGCCCTTGGATCAGTGCCAGGTTATTTGATTCTGGGGACAGCCGTGCTCCTTATGTTGACTGGGATCATGATTATTGACAAGTAAAATATGAAGACCTTCATGTGGGAATGCAATTAACCTGGGGACGAGCTCCACAGCCCGAAAGGAAATCAAGCAGTAAGAACAAAGCAATCTGTGGCTATTTCTGGTCAGACTGGGCCCCGCTTTCTGCAATGCCAGCTATCACAACAGCTCAGTAGAGATGTGTGGACCGTACTCAGGAGGGTGGCTTATGTGACATGAACATTCCAGAACATGCTTCATGAAACTGGTCAAACACCAGTGCCACTGGTTCACATGACTCAAAGCAGAGGAGGAGTATGTAAAATGAGCTCATTCTGTAGCTGATTAAATCCTAAGACACAGCTGGAAACCAACACACTGCCCCGTGACTAGAGCTACAGGAGTTATTCTAGCTGGGCTAGTGAAAGCGCCTTCCTGACCACATCAATCCTTGCATACTGTGTTTCAGTTTCAAGCACTCTTTTAAGACCGAGTTTTAATGTCTTAAAAGGCTAGAGACAGTGAGGAGATTTTAACAGCCTCTTCTCATCCCCTGAGTGCTATGGGAATAACAGTCTAATCCTAACAAAAAGCCCGTTGTTTTCACCACACTTTATCAGAGGCCAGTGAATACACACTGGAAGATGAGATCGGCACCAAATACTCGACAGAAAAAGAAAGCACATGCTCCCCCCATGCCACAGAGGCCTGGAGTGTGAACCCTGGAAAGAAAGACACCTCAGCACCTGCCGCGGAAGCCTGCCGGGCGCTCCTTGGCAGGACCGAGGTCAGCAGGCAGCACCACATTCTAATCGCCTCCTGGGACTCTCTGGTTCGTCATGGGATTCCAGGACCGAGGTCAGCAGGCAGCACCACATTCTAATCGCCTCCTGGGACTCTCTGGTTCGTCATGGGATTCCAGGTTTGTCAGCTCAAGGGTTTTAAAGCCATCCTCTCAGAAGGCAAAATGCCTCCAAGAAACGAATGCACCACTCACTTCCCTAACGAAGGCTTCTGCTTGGCGGAGGCTCACACATGGTAATCAGCTCTCCTCAAACCCAGCCTCAAACAGCCCTTTGTTTCGCCCCATGAAACCTACCATCCACGAAGCTTATAGGCCTCTGGGATGTCAGGATTCACGATGATAGTGCTGGAAGACAGCACAGAGAGGCTCCGTCCACCGAAATCTGAGACTCTGGCTCCTTTGATAGCCAGCACAGGCTGTCTGGAACCATCAAATTTATCAGCCTGTAAAAGAAACACCAGACACACACAAGTGTCACTCGCAGGAAGAACACAGAAGGTTTTTATAGAAAACAAGGCAATTTGTCAATAGTGAGTGAATGTAATCAATGTACACAGAATCTACACAAGACAGACTTCACACATAACGATCTTCTCAGAGACACATCAAACTAGCACTACTTTCCCAGAGTTAGGGGGAAGAGCATTTGCCTCCGTAAAGCTTGAATCACAGCAAATCTCACAGAAGATAAAGGATTTCAAATATTTGCCAGACAGCACAGCCCTTCCCATCTACATGGCCAAAGCCCCCAACTCATAGGACAAGACCGCCTGCTCCCCTGGAAGCTCCTCCTGTGCGCGCTGACAGCCCTGCCCTCACTTACATCTTCCCCCCACAGTGTAGCAGTCACCACCTTCCCTGACGTGTCCATCAAGTAGATATTCCTCTTAGCAACCTCTCTGTTGTTAGACCTCACTGTGATTTTTGTGGCATCTTCATAGCTCTTGCAGATCCCAATTATGTCTGAAACACACGCACAACGTGTTAGCAAGAGACCGTCAGGGCTCCAGCTGAAGGGGATGGGAAGGTGAATGGCAGGCACTGGGGTCTGACACCACCCCAGACACTGCACAGAAGCACTGCCCTGGACACTGCACAGGAGCACCACCCCAGACACCGCACAGGAATACCGCTCCCCACGCTGCACAGGAACACCGCCCCTCACGCTGCACAGAAAACCACTCATCACTGCTGTTCCTTCCCATACACCAACTTACCGACAAGTGAGTCTTTAGACTTGCTCTCTAGGTTATCAATCCCTGTGAAATCAAACTGAACGGTAGGCAAGTGATGATCATCTTCACAGGGCATGACGGAAGTCTCATTATTGAAGGTCATCTCATAGTCATTTTTAACAGCTGTGAATTGTTTGTTAGCAATCTTCAGGGTGCCCTTTGAGAAATAATACACCTGCAAAGGAGGCCAAGCCACAGACCTTCAGACTATCATCAAATTGGACAAGAAACCCTGGTTTGCCACTACACAACCCTCCACTGGACCAGAGTCCTCTCATCCTCAGTGAGTGTCAGCCCCAAAGCCAACACTACCATACCTTGTTCACTTCAATGAGGGGAAAGAACTTGTCCACTTGCTCATTGAAAGCTGTAGCTCTGATTTCACCCTGTGGAAGCACGTGAGAGCAGTTAGGACTGTGGAATTCAACTTCAAGCCTGACCAGTCAAACAGAGGCCACCTCAGCATCAAAATGACATCTTTAGAGCAGGGAGGCACAAAGGGGACCCCGAGAGGGCTCCAGACATCCCAGAAACTCGCATTTTATAGTCACACATTCAAGTCATTAGCCTGCTGAAAAAAGAATTTCAGTTGCTGGTCCCATAGTCATGCTGCATTAACCTCAAGTGAGACACTGAGAACTGAATGAAAGGACAATGTCGAGTGGACTATTTTGACGATAAAAACCAAACCACGCTGACCACTGAGCAACACAACTGGAGCCCACAGCATGCTGCTGCCGGGATGACTCACGCTTCCCCTGGTGCCTTCTCAGTGACAATCACTCTACGCTCGGGAGCCACTGCCACAAATGTCACAGTAAGTCACGTTTTCAAGTTGCCTGTGATCTGATTTTCACTTTTGCTTTTCTTTCAGCCAAAATGCTACAGGTGGACAAGAAACTTAAATGATTGAAACTGTAGCCAACCATTAGAGCAGTAATTTGTTAAAAAAAAAGGTTCTAATATTGATTCTGCCACCACACAGTCAAACATTTTGGGTGTTATACCATCCTTCCCCCCACCCCCCAAAAATCTATTTTTTTCTCTGCCTTTGGGAGTTTGAACAAACAGGAAATATGCGGCAGTTTGATTTAGACATCATTATATTATTATTTCTATTTTTTTTTAGATGGAGTCTTGCTCTGTTGCCCAGGCTGGAGTGCAGTCGTGCAATCTTAGTTTGCGCAACCTCTGCCTCCTGGACTCAAGTGATTCTTCTACCTCAGTCTCCCAAGTAGCTGGGACTACAGGCATGTGACACAAAGCCCAGCTAATTTTTGTAGTTTTAGTACAGACAGGGTTTCACTATGTTGACTAGGCTGGTCTTGACCTCCTGACCCCAAGTAATCTGCCCACCTCGGCCTCCCAAAGTGTTGGGATTACAGGCATGAGCCAGCGCGCCCAGACAGTTTTTGCATTTTTAGTACAGATGGAGTTTCACTATGTTGGACAGGCTGGTCTAAAACTCCTGAAATGGACAGATTAACAGCTATCAAGACTGTCATGATTCTATGGCATAGGAATTCTATCTCATTGTTGTGGTTTTTTTTAGTTTAAATAAAGCAAGTAAGAGAATCTCCACTGTCAGAACCCATTTCCCACAAAACCACTCCCGTATCAAGGTCACAACCATGTGTCTTCTGCTGTGGCCGGAAGCTCCACTCTGCGCATGAGCAGGTATCACCTCCCAGGGTCTCAATGGAGCCTGCCAGCAAATCAGTCTCCAGTTTCTCCTGCCCAAGAGGCTACTTACACATTTAGAAAACTACTTTCTACTGCTACAAACACTGTCATTTAAGATCAAAGATTTTTTTATGACCTTTAACCCTCCACTCCAAACAGCATCAAAGGACCAGGTCAGAGGGAGAAGCACAAAACAGTCACGCTTCTTTCTGGCCTACCGTTCTTCTTCACCCCTTCGGCCCACAGAGCTAAGGCTTTTGTTTCTCTGAGTCCACGACTCTCACTTCCCCACTTGGCAAATACTCACACTTTCATCAACTAGTTCTAGAGAGAACAGCTTCCCTTCCCCTCGGGAGTTGCTCCAGGTACGGATCTGACTTTTGTTGGTGACACGAGCACAAATTGTCCACCTAAAAACCAAATCCATTATATTAGTGTTTGGAGTCTTACTTGGAAAAGATCAAGTGAGAAATCATCTTCCTACAGCCTTTCTCATCTTGCACACATTCCATTTTCCAACTCTGTATTTTAATCCAGCTAATTAAAACCCGAAGATAACACACGGATTTGACAGTTTACAGAATAAGCAAATAGTAAAACATGCAAGGTGATTTAACACTAACTCATTCTCCTGTCAAACAAGTAAATTTATAAACTCTCTCCCTTCTCCAAAAAGCATCTCCAAGGCAACAATAACCCCTTAATGAAAGGTTCTAAGCTAGAAAATACAGTAACACCAGCAATTATATTTTACCAGAGTTTTCAATTATGGGAACTGATATAACTCGTGTCAAACTTCCATCTCATTTCTCGCGCACATGGAATATAAATACATCACGTTGGCGGGCCATCCAGGAAACATACTGCGGCAGCAGGACCTTACAGAGAGGCCGCAAGGAGAGGAGGCCAAAGATCTGAGTTCCACTTCTGGTGCCCTTCTGAACACCTGAACCAGGCACATAGGCACCTTATTTCACAGGAAGAAATCTCTTTCCTACATTACAAAGTATTGAGGAATAGAGACATATCTGAAAGAATTCTGAAAAAAAGAACTCTAATTTTTAACTATGCAAATTATTTTATTTGTTTATTTTTTGAGACGGAATCTCACTGTTGCCCAGGCTGAAGTGCATTGGTGCAATCTCAGCTCACCACAACCTATATCTACTGGGTTCAAGCGATTCTTCTGCCTCCGCCTCCCGAGTAGCTGGGATTACAAGGCGTGCACCACCACACCTGGCTAATTTTTGTATTTTTAGTATAGACAGGGTTTTACAATGTTGGCCAGGCAGGTCTCGAACTCTCAAACTCAGTTGATCTGCCCGCCTCGGCCTCCCAAAGTGCCCAGCTACAAATTAATTTTTAGTGTAAAAAAGTCATATAAAAGAAATATACATTTGGGGTATGTTAATGTGGTTAATACAAATAGTGAAGATTATTTCAGCCAACTAAACCAAAGGCGAAGTCACCTGTTTACAGGAGAAGATGAAAGGCCTTCAGATACATTTATTTTTACTCATAAGACTATCAACTGATTAAGCATTAAATATTTTTAATTTCAAATTCTTTCAAAATAAATGAAACCCCACAGGTCATGGCAGATTGCTATTTTTGCTCTACTTTCCAGTAAGAAAGTTAAAGGGTTACCACAATCTGTACCCCTCTCCTCCTCACAAAACAAAGAGAGTAAACCCAGGCCAGGTGTGGTGGCTTATACCTGTCATTCCAGCACTTTGGGAGGCTGAGGCGGGTGGATCATGAGGTTAGGAGTTCAAGACCAGCCTGGCCAAGATGGTGAAACCCCGTCTCTACTAAAATACAAAAAAAATTAGCTGGGCATGCTGGTGGGCGCCTGTAGTCCAGTTACTCGGGAGGCTGAGGCAGGAGAACCACTGGATCCTGGGAGGTGGGGGTTGCAGTGAGCTGAGATTGCACCACTGCACTCACTCCAGCTGGGGGAAGAAGAGAAACTCTGTCTCAAAAAAAAAAGAGAAAAAGAAAAAGAGTAAACTCATTCTATTTGGAGGTGACCCCGAGGGTCACGCATGAATAAACTCAAGAGTCCATAGTGACTTCTCTATTTCATACGTACACCTGGAACTTATCCTATGCAACAACTCACTTGGACTGGTAAGGGGTGAGGCTGGCAATGGGCACCACTTTGGCTTGTGTTCCCCCGGAAGTGCTGGACAGGCTGGGACCTCCAGCTTTTCCAAAAGTCTTTGACGCACCATAAGCCTTAGGAAGAGTGGAACCTTTAAAAAACAAACACAAATGAAAAGGAGTATCATTATTCTACTTAACTTTTTTATAGTAAGCTTTACAATAACTCTAAATTACTGAGGTGCCACCAGTGAAATTATACAACATGACAGGCAAAGCTTTTCCTTTTTAGTATGCAAGAGATATGCAGATCAAATAGACACTGAGGCTGGCGGCTAGAAAAGCAATCTAGAATGAAGGCTGTGCATACAGAAATTCACTGTTACATTTGCTCACGTCAGCCCCGAGGTCAAGGTAATAGTGGTAATGAATCCAGACACTGCTCTTTCTGAAGGCTGCCCTCCTAAACACTTCTCTTGCCTCAACGGGCAAGGTAACAGGTCAGAAGAAGAAAATCAACTTTCTTAACTGGTAAAACTGATGGCAAGGCACTCGTCACATGAGAAGAAAAGCAGGGGGACAGGACAGGACGTGAGGGGTCTATCACAAAGAGATCGCTTCCAAATCCCCAGGCAGCTCCCAGGCCTCAACGAGGCCGGAGGACCAGAGGCTAGCACGGAGCCCATGCGGCTGAGTCTAGTCAGGTAGAAAGGGCAAGAGTCAGTTTTTAGTCAAGACACGTAAGTGGGTGACCACGAAGACCCTTCTGCCTCCTTATCCAAACCTAAGCAGCTGCCCCGCACTGGGAAAGAACCGGAAATTGGAGCATTTGAGCAGATGAGTTCTTCTATATGCACCGTGTATCTGCAAAACTTCAACCTCTAAATTCAGAAAATACAATTCAGTTGAGTGACTTCACAACCTCTATATGAAAACATCTCTTCAGAATAGAATTTGGCTGAAAGTATCAATACACCATCTATCCAGTATTTATTTACTGAGTTTCCACAGCCTGTCCTACATCCTTCGAGACATTCGTAGTAATTAGTAAAAAACATACACAGGAGTGTTCCAGATCCTAAAGTTCTCTATTCTAACTGGGGAATCGAGAGAGGTCATTACACACAACAGTAATTATCTCAAGACTGTGTAAGGAAACACACGTATTTGTAGAGTATACTCATATATAATATATAATTTTATAAAACACGCACAAGCATCCATCCATTCATCCAATTTTTTCATGCTGGGTAGCTTCCCCTCAGTACAAATCCAGTTCATTTTCTTTCACTACGTAGTTTAGGAACATTCACTGACTTTCATTTTTTTGAGACATGGTCTTGCTCTGTCCCCCAGGCTGGCGTGCAGTGGCACGATCATAGCTCACTGCAGCCTCAAACTCCTGAGCTCAAACGATTCTCCCACCTCAGCTTCTTGAGTAGCTGGGACTATAGGCAGGCACCACCATTCCCAGCTAATTCTTAAACAGTTTTTTCTTACAGAGATGAGGTCTCTGTTGTCCATGCTGGTGTCAAACTCCTGGGCTCAAGCAATCCTCCTGCCCTGGCCTCCCAAAGTGCTAGGATTACAGGTGTGAGCCACTGCACCCAGCCCCAACTTTTAAAAATAAATCTTAATATAAGGCAAAGCTAGACAACCAGAAACATAATTCTGTGGAGGGAGGGAGATGAATAATGTACTGTTTGTATATCAGCCTAAGTAAGGAATTGATTATTTACCACTTTAGAGCGTCTATTTCACCACTGTCTTCAACAGTATCTTTTTCTTTTTGAGACAGAGTCTTGTTCTGTTGCCCAGGCTAGAGGGCACGGGTGCAAACTCAGCTCACTGCAACCTCTGCCTCCCGGGTTCAAATGATTCTCATGCCTCAGCCTCCTGAGTAGCTGGAATTAGAGGCACATGCCATCATGCCTGGTTCATTTTTGTATTTTTAGTAGAGATGGGGTTTCACCATGTTGGCCAGGCTGGTCTCAAACTCCTGACCTCAAGTGATCCACCCACCTCAGCCTCCCACAGTGCTGGGATTACAGGCGTGAGCCACCATGCTGGCCCACAGTATATAATTTGAGAGTTGTGTATAAATAGATACACTTAAAAAAGGAGAGAGGGAGAGGGAGAGGAAGAGGGAGAGAGAGAGAGAGAGAGAGAGAGATAGAGAGAGAGAGAGAGAGGTAGATAGATACTGCAAGGTACATTTAAAACAGCAAAGACCAATGGAGGAAAAGTCCTGAAAATTTCACAGAAACATTAGTGACGTCTTAAACTTGCTTTTCTTAGAATCTTAACACTGAAAAATAGAAACTAATAGTTGAGGGGAGGAGAGGAAGCGTATGTGAAGCTGTGACAGAAAAAAGGACCTCTAAAAATAAATCCAACCGCATTCTACAAATCAAAATTTTCAACGGTGACTTCTCAGATCAAGAGGTTCCTTTACTTTAGGCCAGAAAGTAAACAAAAGGATTCCATTAGGGCCATTCGGGACCTGCTGCAGAGAAAAGTAAAAAAGATTTCTCATCCATGAGACTGAGGAGCTGAACCTATGACCAACAGAAACGATACTGTCTTCAAGCAAACGAGAAATGCCCATGAGGGCTCCCAGGGGGACAGCTGGAGAGGTAAGCCAGATGTAAGAAGGCGAGAACCTAAAGGGAATGCAAATGCACACAAAGTCAGAGGGTATCAAACCCAAAGATGAGAAAAACTAAGAAACTACCTGATAAACTACTAACAGCGAATAGAGCATTTTGATCTTTTTAAAAGGCTGACGTGTCTTTAAAAGACATTAAGTATCTTTAAAAGAAAATCTTTGGCTGGACACTGTGGCTCACGCCTGTAATCCCAGCACTTTGGGAGGCTGAGGCTGGAGGACTGCTTGAAGCCAGGAGTTTCAGACCAGCCAGGGCAACATAGTAAGACACCATTTCCACAAAAAAATTAGCCAGGCACGGTGGCATGTGCCTACAGTACCAGCTACTTGGGAGGTTAAGGCTGCAGTACGCTGTGATGGTACCACTGCATTCCATCCAGCCTGGGTGACAGAGCGAGACCCTGCCTCAGAAAAACAAACAAAAAGATAATCTTTAGTCATTTTTTCAGTCACATACTGTACAATATGAATCGGAATTATTTGCAAAACACAGCCTGTAATGAATGGCATTTTGAAAACTCCCCTTAGTCCCAGATTCAATTTAAAAACATTATTCAAGAGTCTGACACACATGGTCAACATGTGTCCTCGTGTGGCGTCTTACCCACTCCCGAGCTTCCATTCTGTGGCTGGGGCTTGCTGCTCGCTGGGCTGGCAGCTGGAACTGGAGGAGGAGCCACCTGCTGTTGCCCATGTCCTGAAGATCAGAAGGGAAAGCCCATGTTAGTGCACAAGATTTGGGTTAAGAGATTTAAACTTGGATAGAAGACATGTTCTGGGAAAGAGTACACTTTTTTTATTTTGTCAAAGACTCCCATGGGTTAGAATTCCTGCTGAGGCATTCAACTGCAGGCAGTGAATTTGCTAGGGGTTCACTTTTTGTTTTCATTACACAAAAGGTTGGCTCAGTTTACCTTTCACCTGCTTATAATTGATAGCCTTCAGTTTTAATGAGGTCTCCCCTGAAGCCTTGCCCATTTCTCCTGCAGCAACCTGCAGTAAAGTCACTGGGTTGAATCTGTGACATTACCACTATTTCCATAGCAACAAATCGATGTCATCAACAGAACCGTGTGTTCACGGCAGGATCAATCAGAAGAAAAAGCTGGGTAGTAAGAAAAACCTAAAAGCAGTTCAATTGTCTCTGAAGTGCTCCTGCTTCAAAGGAAAAGGAGATATTCAGAAAGGATTCTACCCTCTCCCTCCCAAACAAAGCAACCTTATTTTGCAACTGACAGTTGGTGGAAAATACAAGTTGAAAGAGTCTCGGGTACCGTGAAGTGCTGGTGAACTGTCACAGCGGGGAGAGACGAGAATGGGGTTCAGAAGCAGGTGTGTCAAGGAAACAGGAAGATTAAAAGGAAAGGAGGGAAAATGAGCAAGTCTCTCAAGCAGAAAATAAGAAAGTATACTGTAAAAGTCTTACTTGCCCACCACTCTCTGCACAAACGTTTATGAAGCTGAAGAATGTGAAAACTGTAAAATATGCCTCATTTTGTGAAATAATAGACTTATGGAATCTGACTTTGCCTTCGTGATTGGCTCTAAAAGGTAGAAGTCAACCTCATCTGGGCAGCTCCCCAAGAGTACTTGCAGCATACAAAGGCAACTCAAAAAAATCTCCTAGCGTGCCCCAACAACAAAAATGATACCCACAGCTGGGCGAGCGTCCCGCCTGCCCCCTGCCTCTGCCTTCTCCAACTGCTGAGTTCACATTCCTGCTGCATCTTCCAAGGTCCTAACTCAAATGGGCACATTACACACTGATTCAACTGACTTCTGCTAATACTACCCTTAACCGGCACAACTAAATGAGAGGTGGCTGTGCCATTAGAGTAAATTTAGCATAAATTAAAAAGGTTAAATAGAACTGTTTAGTTCTTCCTATGGACAGAAAAATTGAGAGACCTTATTTACATAGAAAAAGAGCCAGGTTATTGAGAGAAAAATTTTTGTGTTTACATTTTGGCTTTTCCATTATCTCTGAATTTACAAAGTGTCACACAGAATTGCAAGGGAAACTGCTCTTCCCTGACAATGCATCTTGTGAAGGAACAGTCTAAAATGCTGCAGTGAACCTTTTTTTACAATCAGCAGAAAAAGAAGAGCTGCTCAGTAAATGGTATTGGGGCTAAGTGGTTGGAAAGAAATAGATCGAAAGCTGTATCTTAACCTGCTTCCTGAATTATATTCAAAAGAATAGAGATGTAAATTCAAACACAGGCGAGCACCACAGAGCTAGAGAAACCCCGTATTCTCCTTCCTGCCTCCTCCCTCTCTTCTACGGCCTCCAAAATCTCTCAACTAAAAAATCCCCTCCTCAGATCGTGTCTGCTTGTTCAAGTACCTTGTTGAAAGGAAAATGGTCATCCGATCTTCCTCAGCGCATAAATTCAATTTCTATAAAAATGTAACTAACACTTAAGCAGTATCTACCGTAGACAGATTCACAGGGGCAGAAAGTAGAAGAGGGGCTACCAGAGACTGGCAGGAGTGGGAATGGAGAGTTGGTGTTTAATGGGCAGAGTTTCAGTTTGGGATGATGGAAGGTTTTGGAGTTGGAGGAGTTTAACGGGCACAAGAGTTTCAGTTTGGGATGATGGAAGGTTCTGGAGCTAGAGGGTGATGGCTGTACAACAGCAATGTTGATAGACTTCATGTCACTGAACTGTAGGCTTCAAAATAGTCACAATTTCATGTTAGGTATATTTTAACACAGTTCTTAAAAACGTGACTTACCTTGGTTTACCTATTTATTCTAAGATGTACATTTTTTTCACATTTTAACATGTACATTAAATTTAATGTCTTACCACAATTTCTTTTTAGTAGTATATACCATAATGGTACAGTCTCATTATCACTGGATTCTTAGATTCAACGAAGCACAGCATATTCAGCAAGACTCCAGTCAAGCCCTATGACACACATGAGTAACAGCTACCCTTCTTTGAGTGTTCAGCCTGCTTTGGGTACTAGGTTACCTGTACTACTCCAGTGCCTGCCAGCCCTATGAGAGACACAATTAATGCTGGGTTAGAGGCCACATAGCTCGCTGCAGTCGCAAAGCTGAGACGCAGGACCTCACCTGGAAAACGCATCTCACGCACTTCACCATTGCCCACGTCACTGTTAAATGGGAACAAGCAGTCCCGGAGGCCATAACTCCAGTAATAAGATCTGGCAATTAGGAAAAGCCACTAATCCACTTATTAGAGCAACTCCTGCTTTGGACCAGCTGTGCAAATCTGGCTCAGGAGACAAGAGGCAGCCCTCAGCCAAATGGACTGCAAGAATGCGGTGCATTCCAAACAGCAAGAGCCACCTTTCCGTTAATGCACTGCAACACAGCCGCTGGCCACGAGACCTGAAAAACTAGGTCTACAGCTAAAATCCTTCTAAAAATTAAATCACACCCCAAAGCAGTGATGCAGAGACTTAACTTCTGAAAAATCTTCTGCTTTGTGTCACCTCCACATCAAACCATTCCAATAAGACAGCTCAACTTCAAAGTTCTTAAAGAACTTTTTGCTCTATGCTAGCTTTGTATTGCTGGCTTTGACCTGGGGAGAAATAAGACATCTCAGAGCAGATTCTCGGCTCCTCAAATTACTTACACTCATACTTATGACTTTCATCATCATAATGGTTAAGTGAGCCATCACAGAGAAAAATTTGCTAAATACACAATGGAGGATAAGGGGGCAACAAAAACTTCAACTTTTATCAGTACTTTTTTTTTTTTGAGATGGAGTTGTGCTCTTGTTGCCGGGCTGAAGTGCAATGGTGCAATCTTGACTCACCACAACCTCTTCCTCCTGTGTTCCTGCCTCAGTCTCCCGAGTAGCTGGATTACAGGCATGGGCCACCATGCCCGGCTAATTTTATATTTTTAGTAGAAATGGGGTTTCTCCATGTTGGTCAGGCTGGTCTCGAACTCTCAACCTCAGGTGATCCGCCTGCCTCAGCCTCCCCAAGTCCCGGGATTAGAGGTGTGAGCCGCTGAGCCCAGCCTACTAAGTACTTTCTTAACAACTACAAACTGTATGTAGAAGAGGCAGTCCAATAATTACTATTGCCTCTTGGCAGAAAATGGAAGAAATCAGGCTGAAAGAAATTCCAATAATGGGTAACACTAATGACTAAGTATTGTGTAACAAATTTTGGTAAAAGTAAAATATTGTTAGCCACAGTATAGGTACACTGAACTTATACACACAGATAAAAATATACTGGCAAATATGGAAGATTTAAAAATCATCCAATTCAATATAGTATGAAGCATGCATTACATCTGAAGTTTTATTTCTCACACTTTGAAAAATCTGTAACTACCTTTACTTAACATGGTAGGAGTACCATAAGACAATTTCCTTCCTCCCTCCCTCCTCCCTCCTTGCCTTTCTTTGATGGAGTCTCACTCTGTCACCCAGGCTGGAGGGCAGTGGCGCGATCTCGGCTCACTGCAACCTTAGCCTCCCAGGTAGCTGGGATTACAGGCGCTAGCCACCAAACCTGGCTAATTTTTGTATTTTTAAAAAGGGCAGGGTTTCAACATGTTGGTCAGGCTGATCCCGAACTCCTAACCTCAGGTGATCCATCTGCCTTGGCTTCCCAAAGTGCCAGGATTACAGGTGTGAGCCACTGCACCCAACCAAGACAATTTCAATGCACATTTTGCAATTCTGCCTATCTGTGGGCTGAACTTAGTCAAGTAATTGTACTGGCCACCTCGCATCGCACCTGTTCTGGATTAGGTACTGGGAAAATACAAATTTAACTTTAGTTCTCTACCCACTAGTACAGAGTGTGTTTCCTTTCCCAATAGAGAAACCACTGCTGCAAAATACCCTGTAAGGTAACAGTCACTATAAGAAAATTATTTCCGAGGTGGGTGGATCACAAGGTCAAGAGATTGAGACCATCCTGTCAACATGGTGAACCCCTGTCTCTACTAGAAATACAAAAAATTAGCTGGGCATGGTGGCGTGCGCCTGTAATCCCAGCTACTCAGGAGGCTGAGGCAGGAGAATTGCCTGAACCCAGGAGGCGGAGGTTGCAGTGAGCCGAGATGGCGCCATTGCACTCCAGCCTGGGTAACAAGAGCAAAACTCCGTCTCAAAAAAAAAAAAAAAAAGAAAACTATTTCCACATTGGCTCACTGATCTGGTTACAATGTAATTCAATAGTATAAAAAAAAAAAAAAGAAATTCGATAGTAAATCATCCTGAACAGCAATCTTCTCATCCCTCTGAGCTTTAACAGACCCTGAAAAAAGGAAAGGGCCAGTGGAACTGGGTATTGAAAGAAAGGAATTTTTCTTCCACAGCCCTATGTTTCTTTGCTTTTTCTTTTTCTTTACCTTGAGACAGGGTATTGCTCTGTTGCCCAGGTTGGAGGGCAGTGGCATGATCCTAGCTCACTATAAGCCTTGCAATAAGGAAGGGTGTGGTGACTCACGCCTATAATCCCAGCACTTTGGGAGGCTGAGGTGGGTGGATCACGAGGTCAAGAGATCGAGACCATCCTGGTCAACAAGGTGAAACCCTGTCTCTACTAAAAATACAAAAATTAGCTGGGCATGGTAGTGCGCGCCTGTAGTCCCAGCTACTCGGGAGGCTGAGGCAGGAGAATTGCTTGAACCCAGGAGGCGGAGGTTGTGGTGAGCCGAGATCGTGCCATTGTACTCCAGCCTGGGTAACAAGAGCGAAACTCCGTCTCAAAAAAAAAAAAAAAAAAGCCTTGCAATAATGAGCCTATGCAATCCTGGGCTCAAGCAATCCCTCCACTACATGAAAAATTTAAATAGCTGCCATACAGCAAAAACAAAACAAAAATAAAAACCCATCCAAACCAAACAAACCACCATCAGCAAAGTCAGAAAGATTCTATAACTTGTATCGGGGACAAAGAACTAGTCACCCTACTTTTTAAAGAACTCCTAGAAATTAAGAAGAAAAAGATAAACAACCCCAAAGAAAAATGGGCAATATTACTATATAGGACTCGTTCAGACACTAAAACCAAAATCAAAAGGCCCTTAAGCATTTAAAAGGATGCTCGCCTTGCTCAGAATACAAATGTAAAACTATAGCAGATAACACTTTTCATCTATCAAATCAACACAAATTCAAAGGACAAGCTACTGGCATAGCTGTGAAGAAATTAGTATATATTCATACATTTCTGGTGGAAATACAAAATGGTAGTATTTGATGGAGGACAATCCATCTAACGCTGCCAGGCACAGATACATTTACCCAGTGACCCACTAATCTCGTTTCCGGCAACCAAGCCCCTCTGCCCTTATGCCTGAATAGCTATGGAGTTATTCGTTGAAGTGCTGTTGTCATAGCCAGAGTATGAAAACAACCCAGTGTCCAATAAAAGGCCGGTTACATAAACTACACAACAGCCACACAATGGGATACTCGATTTCAGAAAAAGAAACACAGAGTCAACATTTAAAAAAAGAAAGAAACTTGTGGTGCATGCCTGTAATCCTAGCACTTTGGGAGGCAGAGGCGGGCAGATCACTGAGGTCAGGAGTTCAAGACCAGCCTGGCCAATGTGGTGAAACCCCATCTCTACTAAAAATATTTAAAAAACTAGCCAGGCATGGTGGCGGGCACCTGTGATCCCAGCTACTAGGGAGGCTGAGGCAGGAGAACTGCTTGAACCCGAGAGGCAGAGGTTGCAGTGAGTCGACATCGTGCCACTGCACTCCAGCCTGGGTGACAGAGACTCTGCCCCTGAAAGAAAGAAAGAGAGAGAGAGAGAGAAAGAAAAGAAAGGAAGAAAGAAGGAAAGAAAGAAAGAAAAAGAAAGAAAGATCTTTAAGCATATACAAGTATATAGAAATAGCTCTAGGCCAAAAAAAATTTTTCCTTTTTTTTTTGAGATGGAGCCTTACTCTGTGACCCAGGCTGGAGCACAGCAGCAGGACCCTAGCTCACTGCAACCTCTGCCTCCCGGGTGGCTGGTACTTCAGGTGTGCACCACCACGCCTGGCTAATTTTTTGTATTTTTGGTAGAGACAAGGTTTCACCCTGTTGCCCAGGCTGGTCTCAAACTCCTGAGCTCAAATGATCTGCCCACCTTGGCCTACCAAAGTGTTAGGATTGCAAGTGGGAGCCACCACACCCGGCCAAAAAATGTTTTAAAAACAAGATATGGCTGGGCGCAGTGCTCAGGCCTATAATCCTAGCACTTTGCGAGGCTGGTGGGAGAATAGCTTGAACTCAGGAGTTTGAGACCAGCCTGAGCAACGCAGTGAGGTCTCATCTCTATTAAAATAATAAATAAATAAAAGCAGATAAGAAGACACAATAGTGTACACAGCATGCTGCCTTTTATGTAGGCAAAGTGGAGTACAGAATGAGTACATCTATTTGTATTTGGTTACGTTTCCATAAATGCCTGAAGGATTAAAAAAAAAACCACTACCTCTAGAGGGCAGCAGTTGGGGGGGAGGCAGGGGTAGGAGTAAGAGTTCTCTGAACACACAATTTGGTAGCTATGACTTGAAATCATGTAACTGTATTATCTTTTTGAAATCATTTAACCACATTATCTATAAAAGATTAATTTTTATTTAAAAAACAGATGTCTTATTATCTCAATTATATTTCACATTTCTTTAATTATGCAAGTTTTTTTTTTGAGACGGAGTTTCGCTCTTGTTACCCAGGCTGGAGTGCAATGGCGCGATCTCGGCTCACCGCAACCTCCTCCTCCTGGGTTCAGGCAATTCTCCTGCCTCAGCCTCCTGAGTAGCTGGGATTACAGGCACGTGCCACCATGCCCAGCTAATTTTTTTGTATTTTTTTTTTTTTAGTAGAGACAGGCTTTCACCATGTTGACCAGGATGGTCTCGATCTCCTGACTTTGCAATCCACTCGCCTTGGCCTCCCAAAGTGCTGGGACTACAGGCTTGAGCCACCACGCCCGGCCCCAATTATGCAAGTTTTAATGGACAAATATATAAATGTGAAATAGAGATAACTTTTAATTATATATGTATATATATAAAACATTTCTGCAATAGATTCACTCACATGATCTATGTACTTAAATAATTTTCAAGTAGGCAAAAATGTTGGTATGAAGGTTAATCTTCGAAGACTTGAACACAGAAGAAAGTGTTCTCGCCAGGAATGATAAATGCTCATTCTCATTTCTTGTAGCAACTCACAGCGTGACCTTGGGTAAATTACTGCATTGGCTCATTCATGTTTTTACTTCATGATTAAAAACTGATTAACTGATCACTAAAATAGTTTCCTCTATATCTTAATAGTCTGTGATTGTGCTGAATTCTCTGCGAAGGTCCAGGCCTGAGATCTCCTACTTTGCTTTCCATGATCTCATTTAGGCAAAGGCCAGGATGCAATTCATCTCCAGCCTAAGAATTACTGGGTTCAATTCCACTTACCCCTAAGCAAAAGCCCTACTAATAGTAAAAGTTAGTTGTGGACAAATTGAAGAACTATGTTGGTAAGTTTACTTTTATTTATTTATTTGAGACACAGTTTTGCTGTTTTTGCCCAGGCTGGAGTGCAATGGTGCAATCTCAGTTCACTGCAACCTCCAACTCCCAGGTTTAAGTGATTCTCCTGCCTCAACCTCCCAATTAGCCAGGATTACAGGTGCCTGCCACCATGCCTGGATGACAAAGTAAGATCCTGTCTCCAAATAAGTAAATAAATTTTGGCCTGGTGTGGTGGCTCATACCTGAAACCCTAGCACTTTGGGAGCCTGGGCAACAGAGCAAAACTTTGTTGCAAAAAAATTTAAAAAAAAAAAAAAAAAGCCAGGCACGGTGACTCACACCAATAATCCCAGCACTTTGGGAAGCCATGGTGGGCAGATCACTTGAGATCAGGGGTTCAAGACCAACCTGACTAACATGGTAAAACCTCGTCCCTACTAAAAATACAAAAGTTAGCTGGGTATGATGGTGTGTGCCTGTAATTCTAGCTACTAGGGAGGCTGAGGCACGAGAATTACTTGAACCCGGGAGGCGGAGGCTGCAGTGAGCCAAGATCATGCCACTGCACTCCAGCCTGGGCAACAGAGTGAGATTCCATCTCAAATAAATAAATAAATAAAAATACATTTTGATCTAATCTGATATTGACATCTACTTCCACATGGACAGCAGTGACAGGAGAGGTGTAAGAGGACCACATTCTTTAAGATTTATAATACTTTTACTGATTGTCAAAAAAAAAAAGGGAACTACAATCTAAACCAGGTGTGATGGCTCACACCTGTAATCACAGCACTTTGGGAGGCTGAGGTGGGTGGATTGCTTGAGCACAGGAGTTCTAGACCAGCCTGGGCAACACCGCAAGACTCCCATCACTACAAAAAAAAAAAAATTAGCAGGGTGTGGTGGTGCATGCCTGTAATCCCAGCTACTCAGGAGGCTGAGGCAGGAGGATTGCTTGAGTCCAGGAGGCGGAGGTTGCAGTGAGCCGAGATCATGCCAGTGCACTCCAGCCTGGGCAACAGAGAGACTCTCTCTTAAAAAAGAAAAAAAGAGTGCTACATTCTAATCTTCCACAGTGTGATGTCAATAAACAAATGCCTCAACTGAAAAAATTAACAAAGAGCAGGACAAGTGTGTTGTTTAGAAACATGAAGACGGCCAGGCGTGGTGGCTCACACCTGTAATCCCAGCACTGTGGGAGGCTGAGGCAGACGGATCACAAGGTCAAGAGATCAAGACCATCCTGGCCAACATGGTGAAATCCTGTTTCTACTAAAAAATACAAAAATTAGCTGGGCGTGGTGGCACACGCCTGTAGTCCCAGCTACTCGGGAGGCTGAGGCAGGAGAATCGCTTGAACCCAGAAGGTGGAGGTTGCAGTGAGCCAAGATCATGCCACCGCACTCCAGTCTGGTGCCTGGGGACACAGCAAGACTGTTTCAAAAAAAGGGGAAGGGGAAAAAGGGGAAAGGGGAAAGGGGAAAGGAAAGAAATATGGAGACAAACAGAGAAGAAACAGCTGTGAGATCTAAAACAGACTGTCTCTGGACAGGAGTCAGAGGCAAAAAGAAAAGTGAGGCAGAAGAATGCTGTTTTGGACACACCTCGCAAAAATATTCAACTTTGAAAACTATGTACAGGACAAGATGGAGCAACAGTCACCAGGTTTACCCTACCATCTAAATAACCACCCCCCTCCAAAAAAAGAGAAATATTTGAAACACATGGTTTTCAAGACCCTAGACACTAAGCAATGAAGGACAGTGCTGCTGTGACAGAGGAAAGTGAGCGGGTCTGCAGCAGCTCCCTGCCCCCAGGGTTTAGCGGGCCTGGGAGACAGAACCCAGAGCCTGGGGGGATCACCTTCCAGTCAGCAGCACAGAGCAGCAGAGGAGAGAGGGCTACACAGAACTCCAGAGACCTGTGGCGGATTCCCGGGTGGTCAGCAGAGCACTCACTGGTTGGCCCAAGTATGTGTGGACACCATCTCAGGCCAGGGTGAGAAACATCTGAGAAGGCTGGAGGGAACTGTGCCTGTGTTTATAGCTAGCCTGAAATAGCACCTGTTTCTACTAGTCAGACTGGAAGAATTCATATTCATGGGGCCCGAGGCAGAACAATCTGTCAGGTCCTGGTTCAGCATTGGGAATAACTACACCTAGGCTAAACGCAGCTCTCTGATCCCATCTAATAAATCTTAAAAGCAACACACTGAAAGATCAAACTGTCTTCAAGTTAACTTAACTCTATCCCTGAAAAAGCTCAAGAATAATGAGAATCATGAAAGTTTCCAGCGCCCAACAAGGCATGCATCCCAATGTCTGGCATTCAGCCGAGGGCCAGGCACGGAAGGCAGCAGGGAAATGGGGCCCACGACTGGACAGACAGGGTGCTAGAGGAAACATACCGGACTACACAGACATAGGGCCAGCAGCAGGGACCTTAAAACAAACATTGTGATTGTACTCTCGATGTCCCCAAAATTAAGCAGAGAGGTAGAAGATATATTTTTAAAGTCCTAACACAAGCTTCAAGGGATGAAAATTGTAACAACTGAGAAGAAAAGTACACTTCATGGGATTAACAACAGATCAGTCATCACCTGAGAAAAGACACTGAACTTGAAAGCACAGTGGTAGAAAGTATACACAATGGCCAGGCTCAGTGGCTTACGCCTGTGATTCAGCCCTTTGAGAGGCTAAGGTGGGAGGATTGCTTGAGGCCAGGAGTTTGAGACCAGCCTGGGAAACAAAGTGAGACTTTGTCCCTACAAATAAAATAAAAGTAACGAGCCGGGCATGGTGGCACGGTAGCCACAGTCTAGGTAGTCCACGGGCAGCCCTAGTGCTCCACTTCCTGGACTATAGGTATAGCCTGAAGTCCCAGCTACTTGGGAGGCTGAGGCAGGAGGATTGCTTGAGGCCAGGAATTCAAGACCAATGTGGCAACAGGGAAGGACTCCATGTCTATAAAAAATAAAATGAGCTGGGCGTGGCAGCACATGCCTGTAGTCCCAGCTACTCAGGAGGCTGAGGTGGGAAGACGGCTTGAGCCCAGGGTATTGAGGCTGCAACACACCACTGTACTACTTCAGCTTGGGCAACAAAGCAAGATCTCGTCTCTAGAGGGAGAGGGGGTAAGAATGCCTAAGTGGCTATGCTAATATAAAGCAGATTTCAAAGCACAGAACTTCACCAGAGATAAACAAAGTCATTTCATAATAAGTCAATTCAAGTGGATATAAGAATCCTAAATCATATAGATATTTAATAATAGAGTTTCGAAATACATGAAGCAAAAACTAATAGAACTTCAAGGAGAGACAGAGAAACTTAAAATTATTATAGTTAGAGATTTCAATATCCCTCTCAGCAACTGACAGAACAGTAAACAGAAAAACAGTAAGGATATAGAAAAACTAAATAACACAATTTACGAAGTCGACCTAATCAATATTTATAAAACACTCTGCCCAACAACAGAATACATATTCAAGCACACACAGAATTTACCAAAAGATACCACAATCCGGACATAAAATAAGACTCAAGGCCGGGCCAGTGGGTCACACCAATAATCCCAGCACTTTGAGAGGCGGAGGTGGGTGGATCACATGAGGTCAGGTGTTTGAGACCACCCTGGCCAACATGGTAAAACCCAATTTCTACTAAAAATACAAAAATTAGCTGGGCGTGGTGGCAGGCACCCATAGTCCCAGCTGATTTTTGGGACTACTTGGGACGCTGAGGCAAGAGATTTGCTTGAACCCAGGAGGTGGAGATTGCAGTGAGCTGAGATCACGAAACTGCACTCCAGCCTTGGTGAAAGAGTGCGTCTCTGTCTTAAAAATAAATAAACAAAATAAAATAAGACAATATATTTAATAGAATTCAAGTCAAAAAAGTATGCTGTTTGATCAAACTGGAATTAATTAGATACCAATAACAAGAAAGTCTCTGGAAAATACCCACATTTGGCTGGGCAGGGTGGCTCATGCCTTTAATTCCAGTACTTTGGGAGGCTGAGGCAGGCAAACCACTTGAGGATAGGAGTTCGAGACCAGTCTAGCCAACATGATGAAACCCCATCTCTACTAAAAATACAAAACATTAGCCAGGTGTGACGGCACACACCTGTAGACCCAGTTACATGGGAAGCTGAGGCAGGAGAATTGCTTGAACCTGGGAGGTGGAGATTGCAATGAGCTGAGATTGTCCCACTGCACTCCAGCCTAGAAGACGGAGCAAGACTGTCTCAAAAAAAAAACCAAAAACCAAAAACAAAACAAAAAGACAAAGAAAAGAAGAGAAAATCCCCACATTTAAAAACTAAACATACTTCTAAATAACAGAATGTCAAAGAAGAAATTGAAAGGGAAATAAGAAAGTCTTATGAAATGAATACGAATCAGAATATAACATATTCAAATTTGCTGGATGCTATTAAAGCAGTAGCTAAGGGTATATTTATAATGCTACAAGCCTATGTTAGAAAAAAAGATCTCAAATCAATGAACTCAGCTTCCACCTTAAGAAACAAGAAAAAGAACACACAAAACCCAAAGTAGAAAAAAATATTAAAGATCAAAAGCATAAATCAATAGAATATAAAACATGAGAAAAATCAATAAAACCAAAAGTTGTTCCTTTGAGATCAATAAAATTGATAAAACTCTCAAATTCTACAGATACTCAAAGGATAACACACACACACACACACACACACACTTTTTAAAATGGTGTTTCCATCTGTTGCCTAGGCTGGAGTGCAGTGGCGCCATCTCAGCTTATTGCAACCTCCACCTCCTGGGCTCAAGTAGCTGGGACTGCAGATACAGGAGCACCACGAGGTCCAGCTAATGTTTTGTACTTTTGGTAGAGACTAGGTTTCATCCTGTTGTGCAGGCTGGTCTTGAACTCCTAAGCTCAAACAATCGGCTTGACTTGGTCTCCCAAGGTGTTGGGATTATAAGCGTGAGCCATTGCACCTGGCTGGAAACACATTTTTTTAATCCATCGGATAATTTCTCATAATTAGGGTGTTTAAAATATTTGTATTTCTATAAACTAATAAATTCAAGAACTTAAATGAAATGATTAAATTCCTTGAAGCACATAATCTACCAAAGTCTACTCAAGAAGAAAGATTGCCTAAATAACCCTATATCTCTCTATTAAGAAACTGAACTTATAGTTTAAGACTTTTCTGTGAAGAAAAAACATCAGGCCCAGATGGCTTCACTGGTGAATTCAATAAGCATCTAAGGAAGAAGTGATACCAAGTCTGCATAATGTGCAGCAGATAATTTAAAACGGAACACTTTGCAACTGACTTAACAAGGTCAGGGTTACTCAGATATCAAAATCAGAGTTATAACAAGAAAACAGAAGAAAAATCTCTCTCATGAATATAGATACAAAAATTCTAATCAAAGTAAACCAAATCAAATGGACTCAGTAAATCAAATCCAACAATATGTAAAAAGAGTAGGACATCATCTATCACGACATAGACTCATTCCAGATTGGTTTAACACTCCAAAATCAATCACTGTGGGTGAGCGCAATGTCATCCCAGCACTTTGGGAAGCCGAGGTGAGTGGATCACTTGAGGTCAGAAGTTTCAGACCTGCCTGGCCAAGATGGCAAAACCCAGTCTCTATTAAAAATACAAAAAAAGAAAAAAAAATTTAGCTGGGCATGATGGTATACGCCTGTAATCCCAGCTTCTCTGAGGCTGGGGCACAAGAATCACTTAACCCAGGAGGCAGAAGTTGCAGTGAGCCAGGAAAGCATCACATCCCATCCTGGGTGACAGTGAGACTGTCTCAAAAAGAAAAAAAACAGAAAACAACAATCAATGTAACTCACCATATTAATCAACTAACAAAGAAGACCACATGATCATCATCAGATCATCGCAAGCACAGAAAAAGCATTTGACAAAACTCACCATCCATTTCTGATGAAAGCCCTCAGTAACTAGGAATACAAATAAACTTCTTTACTTCTGATAAAAAGATGCTAAGAGGAACCTACAGTTAACATGATGTTTAATGGTGAAAGTCTGAATGCTTTCTCCCTGAGATCAGGAAGAAGGCAAAGATAACCAGTCAGTGGGAAGAATTTTTCTAACATTTGCCATTTGTTTTCTTTCTACAGAGGACAATCTTTTTTTCTCCAATGCCTGCTTTGCTACTGAAGTACTTTTTTCCTTAATATGTAAAAAATTCCATAGATAGTAAAGACAGTATTTTTTTGTCAATCCTATCAGTTGCAAATATTTTATCCTAGTTCCAGTTTACATACCTTTAATTTTGCAGTGGGGAACAGCAGACACTCGCTGTGTCCCCTAGGCTGGAGGGCAGCGGCACGATCAGAGATCACTGCAGCCTCAACCTCCCAGGCTCAAGTAATCCCCCCATCTCAGCCTCCCAAGCAGCTGAGAATACAGGTGCAAGCCACCACACTTCGCTATTTTTAAAAACTTATTGTAGAGATGGGGTCTCCCTGTGTTGCCCAGGCTGGATCCGTCCTCCTGGACTCAAGCAATTCTCCTACCTCAGCCTCCTAAAGTGCAGGATTACAGGTGTGAGGCACCGTGCCTGGTTTCCTATTTTTAACATGTAATTTTAAAATTTCAATTTAATCAAATATTCATTGTGAATTATTCCAATCTATCTGTGCAGCATCTTCCTCTGGATTTTTGATGGTTTCATTTTCTAACTTTAAAAAGTACATCTCGGATTTATTTTGGTGTAAAGTGAGGCTTTTATTTTATTTTTTGACTTTGCCTAAGGGCAAACCAATCTTTCCCTTCAATGGGGCCAGTGATTTGAAGATTCTTTTTGCCTTTCTCTGGAATTGTCTCTCTGGTCTAAAATAATGAAAGTTTTCCAGCTTTCCAGGATGCAAAGAAAAAATAATGGACTTTTTTCCGATTTCATTGTGCTTTTCTATACATTTTAAGAAAATTAAATCATTAGTAATTTTAACATAGGAGATAATCACAGTAACATGTTATATATTCAACTTGTTTCAGCAAAAACTGATTAAAGGCTGGCTACAAGTTAGGCACTAGAACAAACATGATCTCTACCTTCAGTTTACTTACGGCTTAGCAATAAACAGATAATTCTAAAAGCTGCCAGTCATATAGACCACATGCTTCACACTTTCTAAAAACAAAAGTGTGCATCAGATACATCTTAGGAAAACACATTTCTCATTAATATTACAGCTATCCAATAATATCCTAGGTGTTTATTTTTTCAGTCTACTATAACCGAGTCTTTTTCCATTACTTTCTTATTTTTTGAGACAAGAGTCTTGCTCCATCACCCAGGCTGGAGTGCAGTGGTGCGATCTCAGCTCACTGAAACTTCCCCCTCCTGGGTTCAAGCGATTGCCCTGCCTCAGCCTCCCGAATAGCTGAGATTACAGGCGCGTGCCACTCTGCCTGACTAATCTTTGTATTTTTAATAGAGACAGGGTTTTGCCATGTTGGCCAGATGGGTCTCGAATTCCTGACCTCAAGTGATCTACCTGCCTTGGCCTCCCAAAATGCTGAGATTCCAGGTGTGAGCCACCCTGCCCACTCCGTTTTCCCACTACTCTCTCATCATGCCCTTTCTTCATACATCATTTCTTCAGTATTGAAAAAACCTGACTCCTAGAGCCCTGAATCACTAACATTTTATCAACACAAACAAGTCGAAGTGAATCCAAAAGGTAGAATTCTGAATATATAAAGCAGTATTCAACTGAGTGCCTCAACCTATGTAAAAGCATTTTATTTTACCTTCATTATAGGGCACTGGATTGCCAATCTTCACTCCAACTGCTTCAGCTGATTTCAAAACTTCTAATTCCATCAAAATAACTACTCTCCTGCAAAGGCAGACAAATAGAAACAAGTCAGAAAAATTCAGTTCAAATGATAAGCTACTCAAAATGCTTTTCCCAATGATCTTTTTGATAAAACTATTTCCTCTTTGTCATCTGTTTTCATAAATATTTCTCTTAATCTTTCACCGCGTCATTATCAAGGCTTTTTATGATTGCAGGGTTTTCATTTTCCATCTAGTTCCTTAATTAAAATTCGGTGTTCTTGCTACGTACTGTATCTTCAAGGAGCAACTGACATGGTAAGAATTTAGATTACTAAACAAGAGAATATGCGGCATAAAAAGAGACGGCCTGTTTTCAGAAACACATACTTCTCTAAGTGAATGACTTTTTCCCAGTGAAAACCAATTATGACAATAGACGTTTTAAAATATATAACTATGACCTACTTTTAAGAACTTACAGTTCTCTGACTGATTTTAACTCTGATTGAAACCTTTTGATAACTTCCCAATGACCTTTGGCCAAAAATAAAGACCTCTGCCATGGCTGGCTTGGCCTTGCTAACGCCTCTCCAGTGCATCCCCACTGCTGCCCTGCCCTATGCCCTCTGCACTCCCCTTCTTCTTTCAGGTCACACATGTGACGGTCCCTCCTGCCAGAAGACCTTTGTCCGTGCTGCTCTAAGGGTGCGGAGTTGTGTTCATGCACATTTTGCTACACCTCACACTCATCTTTTAGCTCTCATCTCAAACGTCACTTCCAGAGACACTTCCTTAATCTCTAGTTTAGATCTGGTTACTTTGCTCCAGTCTTTCCTACAGCCATGACTTCCTTCCTTCACGACGCTCTGCTCCATCTTAATCATATGTTCATTAGTGATGATTTTATCATTGTCTGTCTCCTACTAGACTGTACTGTCGATAAGGCAGGTATCCTCCAGTGCTTAATGAAGCAAATGGCCCACGTTGTTGCTCAATACATACTTGATGAGAATATCACAATCACGCCCGCACTTTAAGAGGAACTAAAACATGAAGAAGGAATTTAATGGAAACACAACTGTAGGCAGGGAGACCCAAAGAGATGAAATGATAATGGCCTGAATGAGGTTGGTGGCAGTGGAGATGAAGAAACTGACCTAGAGCAGTATTTAAGCAATGATATACCCAATTTCATCATGCTTTACACTTTCAACGTCTGATGGCTGTATTTTGGATTTTTACGCACAATCAATTGGTTTGTGCTACCCTTATCAGGTTTCACATCAGAGTTATGCTAAAATAAGCTGGGAATTATCTGTTCCTGAAGATGACGGATTCCCTCTAACAACTATCTGATAGATACTTAGTGGTAGATATTTAACTACTTTCCAAAATTATACAAATCACTCCAGACATATAAAAATAGAAGGCTTATGAATCATTCAGTATTACTCTAATACGAAAACCTAAGACAAAACACACACAAAACTCTAAAACTAATTTCATCCTGTAATATCCCATAAATCCTAAATAAAATATCAGCAAGACGAATCTAGCAGCATACTAAAAGAATACACCAATATCAATTTACAGAGAATACAGATGACAAGGACACATTAAATGACTTTACAGGGACACAATCAGCCAAATCCAGACTGTGGGAAACTGCACGAGCAGAAGGATAAATGACCTGGTTTCTTCAGCAGATAAACAGTAAGGGAGGAAACAAGGTAGACGCAGAGCCTACGATTCAGACTTAACCGGCCATCACTCTGCTGACACACACACACACACACACACACACACACACACACACACACACACACACACGAAAAGCTGGAAATACAACACTGACAGGGTATTTGTTATTTTAGGTGTGAAATGGTATTGTGTCTTTTTAAGAGTTCTTAACTTCCAAAAATATATACTAAAATATTTAGGGATGAAATAATGCGTCTGAGATTTCCTTCAAAATTACAGAGAGCAGATGAGGAAAGGATGGCTATAAAGCAAAACTGGGCCACAGGGACAAATCTGAATGATGGGCTACATGGGGACTCATCAGACTACTGTGTATCCTATTTTTGTAGATTTTAAAATTTTCCAGAATAAAGATTTTAAAAAATAAAAAGAGAAAGAAAATGAACAAGCTAAAATGATTTATCTTTTTTTTTTTTTGAGAGAGAGTCTCACTCTGTTGCCCAGGTTGGAGTGCAGTGGCACAATCTCGGCTCACTGCAACCTCTGCCTTCCACATTCAAGCCATTCTCCTGCCTCAGCCTCCCAAGTAGCTGGGATTACAGGCTCCTGCCACCACACCCTGCTAATTTTTTGTATTTTTAGCAGAGACGGCATTTCACCACCTTGGCCAGGCTGGTCTCCAACTCCCAACCTCAGGTGACCCACCTGCCTCGGCCTCCCAAAGTGCTGGGATTACAGGCGTGAGCCACTGAGCCCGGCCAGTACAGTTAGATTTAAAAAATACAAAAAACAAAATGACAAATATTAGAATAAGGAGATAATGCAGTTGTGTATCTAGAAAATCTGAAACCAAATGGACACATACTATTTTCTTGGATGAAAAATATCATCCAAGAAAATAGTCAAATATCAAATATATAAAATTAAGACAGTCGTTTGCATTCCTGCAAGACTTTTGCTTGCTTATTTATTTTTGCAACAAGGCCTTGTCACCGGAGCTAGAATGCAGTGGCACTATCATAGCTCACTGCAGCCTTGACTTGTGGGACTCAAGCAATCCTCCCACCTCAGCCTCCTGAGTAGCTAGGATCATAGGCATGCACCACCAAAGCATATAATAAGGACAAGTATATAATAAGCTATACAGAGAAGAACTGTATCAGCCAATAAATACATGAAAAGACACCTGACCTAACAGGGAAATTTAAATTAAAATAATTGATCTCCTTGAGGTCAATTATTTGGTAAAAAAAATAATTATTATTATGTTTTATTTTTTTTAGACAGTTTCACTCTTATAACCCAGGCTGGAGTGCAATGGCATGATCTCGGCTCACTGCAACCTCTGCCTTCCGGGTTCAAGCAATTCTTCTACCACAGCCTTCCTGGTGCCACCACGCCCAGCTAATTTTTGTATTTTTAGTAGAGATGGGGTTTTACTACATTGACCAGGCTGGTCTCAAACTCCTGACCTCAGATGATCTGCTCGCTTCAGCCTTCCAAAGTGCTGGGATTACAGGCGTGAGCCACTGTGCCCGGCCAATAATTATTTTTTTTAAATTGCTAATACACAGTATGTTGACAAGCTTAACAGAAAACACTTCTTTTAAAATAACATGTTTATACGGAGGTATCATTCATGTACTGTAATGAATTCACCTTTCAAAGTGTACAATCCCATGGGTTCTACATATCCGCAGTTACACAAGCATCACCTCTGCCTAACTCTACAACATTTTTGTCATCCCCAAAAGAAACCCTGCACACGGTGGCAGCTGCTCCACACTCTCCCGCCCCTGGGAACCAATAATTGCATTTGTTTCTGTGGATTTGTTCATTCAGAAACAGACACTCATATAAAATTTGAGTATAATTGGTATACTTTCCACAGCTGTCCTCTGACCCCACAACACAAATTCTAATAATCTATTCTTCAGAAATGAAAGCATAAACATGTCAAGATAAACGTATAAGGATGACTGCTCAAGTTCTGTTTAGAATAAACCTACATGATCACCGTTTAAGCAAGGAGTAAATAAGCCCAGCCATACACACGGGCTCTCAGCAGAGGCACAGAATACTAGACATGCCGCCAAGCTGCGGTGGGAAGTCAGGTAGAGCCCATGGGAGGGGAACCGCATCCTTGACTGAGGGAACGGCTTGAAGAGCTTCTCAGCAAGGACTGCACTGAATCCCAGCAAGGCTCTGCCCGCTGTCCCACAGCCATGTCCTGGAGGACACAAACACCATGGAAAGCGCTACTTAAGCACTCAAAGGTAGCCTGGAGTGGAAGACAAAAGGTACCACGTGAGAAGGCTGGCAAGATGTATGGAGCAAATACAAAGTCTGGAAAGGACCGTCCACATTAAGCAGGAGCAAAATAAAAAGGGATGTTAAAGCAACAATACAACACACAACAATGCGTGAAAGTGAAAGGATAGGGAGGCAGAAGCCAAGAAAAGGAGCCCACTTCTCAAGAGATTCACAAAGTAAGCAGGGTATAAATGCAACAAAGTAACAGCCAAAAGATGAGCTCAAACAAGAGATGAAGAAGTAAAGGGAGCTTGAGCAGCTAAGAAAAAATCAGAACAGGCCAGGAAGGTGGTTTACACCTTTAATCCCAGCACTCTGAGAGGCCGAGGTGGGTGGATCACCTGAGGTTGGGAATTCGAGACCAGCCTGACCAACATGGAGCAACTCCGTGTCTGTCTCTCTCTCTCTCTCTCTCTCTCTCTCTCTCTCTCTCTCTCTCTCTCTCTATATATATATATATATATATATAAAGAAAAAATTAGAACAAAATCAGTAATATTATACATCTAACAATTTATAAAGATTGAGGAACAGAAGAGAGAAAGCTAAAAACTGTAGTCTTATGTTGGAAAACCCTGAGGCAAGCCAATGCATGCATTTAAAAAAAGGTTAAAGTGCTGAGGCAGGTGGATCACGAGGTCAAGAGATCGAGACCATCCTGGTCAACATGGTGAAACCCCATCTCTACTAAAAATACAAAAAATTAGCTGGGCATGGTGGCAAGTGCCTGTAATCCCAGCTACTCAGGAGGCTGAGGCAGGAGAATTGCCTGAACCCAGGAAGCGGAGGTTGCGGTGAGCTGAGATTGCGCCGTTGCACTCCAGCCTGGGTAACAAGAGCGAAACTCCGTCTCAAAAAAAAAAAAAGGTTAAAGTGAACTAATAGAAAACAGCATTAAGGAATAACACAGAAAAATTTCTTTAAAAGAACTGAATCTGCAGACTGAAAGAGCATATAACATGCCAGGAAAATTAAAAAAAAAAAAAAAGAATATGGCCAATTGCGATTGAGACATAGCCTGGTTAAGTACTGAACCTGAGGCATAAAGAAACAAATCTTCAGGAATATAGGTAGAAAAAGCAAAGCTTATTAGCCGGCCACAGTGGTGTGTGCCTGTGGTCCAGGCTACTTGGGAGGCTGGATGGGAGAATCACCTAAGCCCAGGAGGTACAGGCTGCAGCCAGTCCTGATAGTGCCACTGCACTTCAGCCTGGGCAACCAGAGTGAGATCTAAAATAAAAAAGAAAAGAAAAAAGAAAAGCCTTCCACAAGGGAGGAAATCGAATCAAGCCGGCCTTAAGACTTCTCCAGATCCACATTCAATGCCAGAAGACAAGATTCCGAGGTAAAGCCACATAACCTAAGGACAGACAGCCAGGCAAAGCTGTCATTCTAGCATAAAGGCCAATAAGCTGATAATGGGGAATACGGTACTAAAGAGCCATTCCAGAAAAAAAGTTCTTGAGTGAAATCCAACCCACCTAGATTTCAAAATTAAAGAGGTAGGAAAAAAGAACTGGAGAAAATGTAAGAGTCTTAAAATCAGTGTAACAATTTTTAAAAACCAATTACTTAAACCTCTTAGTACTGTTGATAGTTTTTAATCTTTTGTTGTTGTTGTTGATGTTTTGCTTTTTTGCTTTTTTTTGAGACAGGGTCTTACTCTATTGCCCAGTCTGGAGTGCAGTGGTACAATCCAAGCTCATTGCAGCCTTGACCTTCCAGGGCTCAGGCAATTCTCTCCTCAGTCTTCCGAATAGATGGGACCACAGGCACGTGCTGCCGTGCCTGGCTAACTTTTTTTTTCTCTTGTAGAGAGAAGGTCTCACTATGTTGCCCAGGCTGGCTGCAAACTCCTAGGCTCAAGTGATCCTCCCTACGTGGCCTTCAAAATGTTGGGATTACAGATGTGAGCCACTGCCCCTTGCCTAAACTAAGTCATTTTTTAGCAATAACAGTTCTGTTCATCATTGTGTCTCTAGCATGCAGCAATCTGTCTGTGTACAACATATTCTTTTTCTAAGTTTGTTTTATTTTTTCAGAGATGTCTTCTTGCTCTGTTGCCCAGGCTGGAGTGCAGTGGCATGATCACAGCTCACTGCAGTCTCAAACTCCCAGGGTCAGGGAATCCTCCCACCTCAGCCCCCAAGTAGCCAGGACTGTAGCGTGTGCCACCACACCTGGCTAATTGATTAAAAAAAATTTTTTTTGTAGAGACAGGGTCTGGCTATGTTGCTGAGGCTGGTCTCAAACTCCTGGCCTCAAGCAATCCTCCCACTTTAGCCTCCTAAAGTGCTGGGGTTACCGGTGTGAGCTACCACATGTGATTCCACATACTCTATATTGGCTAAATACAGCATTTAATATAAAAAATTCAAGATTGCAAAAAAAAAAAAGCATTACAAAATAATTATCACTTTCTGCTGTAAAATAAGGGACTTCTTTTGAGCCCAGGTGTGGCGGCTCACACCTGTAATCCCAGCACTTTGGGAGGCCGAGGTGGGCAGACTGCCTGAGCTCAGGAGTTCACGACCAGCCTGGGCAACATGGCAAAACCCTGTCTCTACCAAAAACAAACAAAAAAAGATAAGATACTTTTAGGGGAAATCCTAAAAATACTGCTTTTGAAGAAAGTAGAAATAATAAAATGTCTGCATTCTACTTTAATCTTCTGCTCTGAAATTTCCAACTTCTTTCCATATCTCTCTTCCGTTGGTGCCATGTGTCACTTACCTGAGTTCTTTTTTTTTGAGATGGAGTTTCGCTCTTGTTGCCCAGGCTAGAGTGCAACGGCACAATCTCGGCTCTCTGCAACCTCTGCCTCTCGGGTTCAGGCGATTCTCCTGCCTCAACTTCCCGAGTAGCTGGGATTATAGGCACATGCACCACCACGCCCAGCTAAATTTTGTATTTTAAGTAGAGACAGGGTTTCTCCATGTTGGTCAGGCTGGTGTCAAACTCCTGACCTTAGGTGATCTGCCCGCCTCAGCCTCCCAAAGTGCTGGGATGACAGGTGAGAGCTGCTGCGCCTGGCCGCAACTTTGAGTTCTTAACTGAACAGCTGCAAATTCTTAGGTGAAAACTCACAACTGTCTTTTTTACTCCTAATTGAATTCTGGCAACCGATATACTTCTCTGTTTAAAATCAGTTCCCACTCTACAACACAGTAAGACAGAAAGAAACACACCACATACCTTCCGTCTTTCAGGGTGTTCACAATGAATCGGTTAACTTGGCAAACGCAGTTGCTGGCCAATTGTCCTTGCTCAACAAGAGTGTTCAACTGTGTGGCCAACATGAAAGCTGAAAAGCAGAGATTTCTTTAGCCTCCAAAATCCTGCAATCTAAAGAACCTGAAAGATACTCAACCTGGCTGGCAAAGAAGAATAATGCCTTAAATGTCCCTGAAATTAAAACCGGTCAGACTCTGCAGAGTGAAAAACTATCTATTTTGCTGGCTGTTAAACATTTCTGCTACTCTTAAATGTGTGAATTTGTTGAAGTGGCCAAAATCATTTTTAAATTCTCTCCTTTACAGCTTCCAACACAAAAATAAAACTCCAAAATAGGAAAGTATAGGACAGCTAACCCATCATACTCACTAAATGTCAATATCATCCTTAGGGAAATTAATCAGAGAAAACATAGAACACCAGTTAGAGAAAATTAATTAAGCCAAGTGGCAGCTTCCCACCACCTCCAGTCTCCTGTCAGAATGATCTCTGCCAGCTTCAGTTCCATCTGAATGAAAGGACATAGCCAGGCAAACATGGACCTCAGGAATGCTCCAAAATTATGGCAACCAAAGGGCTGGGTGTGCTTTTATCACTTAAACACTCACACATTTCTAGATGGATACCCCATACTCACATGACAAAGTGTTCAATCCATCACTCATGAGCAGTCGATAACGTGGCGGACTGTTCCCTGTGGTGATGGGACGGATGTTCTAGGACAGAAAACTTGATTCATTAGCCAGCATGTCTGCCCTGTCCCCTGGGATAAGTACACCTCAGTGGCAAGAGAGTGGCTTTGCCATTAGTTCAACACTAACTGAACTGTTTGCCCATTGTCTTGACACCTAAATCCACGTAAAAGAAAATTGGATTTGATGATTTTCCCACTAACCTCTCTCCACTAACACTATTAAATGCAATACAGAGGGAAGTTAAACGAGCTGCTTATACTCTGTGTTCTCAGCCCTGACTCCAATTTGGCTAAAAATCAATTACAAAAAAAAATAAAATAACCAGGTACCTGGTATACACAAGGCACTGTGTAGTAAACATGCTAACAATACAAAGTGAACGAAAAGACCCCTTATCCTGAGGGGCTGACAACTGGGGTGGAGATGGACACAGAGGGTGTCCACGTAAGTGACATGTGCACATGACAATGAGGTGGCAGAGTGCACCTTTATTCCCACTTGAAAGAGAGCGGAAGCAGGTCTCCACAGGAAGTGAAACCTGTACCCACAGCCTCCAGCTGACTGGCAGCTAGAGTGAGTGCAGCAGAGAGCCCCATCAGACCGGCGGCCTGAAAACGTGCAGGCGTGAGCCCGCATGCTGCCTCCATTTTTTCAAACTCCCACTGAAATGTGAGAACCCCTTAAATAAATGATGTGTTAACTGAAGAATTTTAAGGAGATACGTCCATATTAGATCTATCTCTGGAGTTCGTATACAAGGCTGACGTGAACCAGACAGACCCAAGGGCAGAAAGGCAAGTAGCACCACAGTCGTGTGCCAGCGGTGGAGAAGAAAAGCAAGGCCAAGCCTTAGATCTGAGCCTCCAAGACAGTGGAACTCAGCAGCTAACATAACATTCTTTTCAAAAAGCCTGGCTCCTCTCTCAGGGTTACAATGTAGACTGGCCTATTTTCTCTGACGATGGGGGGAATTTCCTAAAGTGGACAAATCTGTCTGTCCTTCATCGAACAGAATTTATAATTCTATGGCTACAAAAAGTTGACATGAAACATATGTGGGTACTTACGATGACCTGGAGCATGGGTTTGATGGATGTATCCTGCTGCTGCATTATGACCTGAAGAAGCAAAAACAGATTTGTGTGAGATATGCGCACAAATCATGGTGAAAATGACATGTTTCTATAGTTCGGTATTTGGAATAAACTACAGATAAGATTGCTAAAAGAGCCTGTTGAGAGCCTGTTAGCCGAAATGTCTAGTTTACCACACCGGACAAATCATAAAATATAATAAGAGGGAGATTCATGTTTTTCAACAAGGGTCTACTCACTACCTCTCTAACACTGGAATCACAACAGCACATGAATTTCCCTCCAGAGTTCATTAACAGGGAGTTAGATAAGTAAATCCTATATATAATAAAGTGACAGTAAGGGAATATGAGGAACAACTTTATAAACAACCAAGATTAAGTGGAGAAATCCCTCAAAAAATACAAATTATCAAAAGTGATACAAAAAAGTAGAAAATCTGTATAGCTCTGTATCTACTAAAGAAACTGAATTTATAATTTTAAATATTCCAAAAGAGAACACTCTAGGTCCAGATGGCTTTATTGGTGAATTCTACCTAACATTGAAGGGCAAAAACAAAAACAAAATCTTGCATAAATTATTTCAGAAAATAGAAAAGACAAAGACTTTCTTTCCAACTCATTTTATGATGCTGTTTACTATGACAGAAAAAAACGAAGACTTCCCCATGCAGTGGTTCATGCCTATAATCCCAGCACTTTGGGAGGCCAAGGTGGGAGGATTGCTTTGGGCCTAAGAGTTTGAGACCAGCCTAGCTAATATAGCAAGACTCTGTTTAAAAAAAAGAAATATTCAGTAAGACAGCAAAGCAAATCCTGCACTATATAAAATGGATAATATGTCATGACCAAGTGTGATTTATCCAAGGATGGCAAGGTTTACTCAACATCTGAAAAAATCAATGTAATTTTTCACATTCACAGAATAGAGAAAAATCATTATCAACTGAATAGATACAGAAAAGGCAACACTTATTTATTATAAAGTCTCAGCAAACTAGGCATAGAAAAAACGATTAAACTGATAGCTAACATCTACAAAAAAATCTAAGTCACCATCATACTTAATGGTAAAAGACAATAATATGCTACTAAGATCAGGAATCAGGCAAGGATATACCTCTCAGCACTTTATTCAATGTGGTATTAGAGGTTCTGACTAAGGCAATGAAGCAAGGAAAAAAAGGGCATAAAGATGAAAAAGGAACTTGCTGGGTACGGTGGCTCATGCTTGCAATCCCAGCACTTTGGGAGGTTAAGGCAGGCAGATTGCTTGAGGTCAGGGGTTCGAGACCATCCTGGCCAACACGGTGAAACTAAAAAGTTTCACCCTGTCTGTACTAAAAATACAAAAATTAGCTGGGTGTGGTGGTGCATGCCTGTAATCCCAGCTTAGGGAGGTTGAGACAAGAGAATCACTTGAATCTGGGAGGCAGAGATTGCAGGTAGCTGAGATTGCACCACTGCACTCCAGCCTGGGTGACAGAGTGAGACTTCCTATCAAACAAAAAAAAGATTAAAAAGGAACAAATAAAACTTCCTTTATTTGCAGACAGTATGACTGTTTACATAGAAAATCCTAAAGTATCTATAAAAACTAATAAGTTGATTTAGCAAGTTTGCAGGTCACAAGGCTGACATGGAAAAATCACTTGTATTTCAACATACTAGCAATAAACAACTGAAGAACGAAATTTTCAAAAATGCCATTTAAACATCATCAAGTGTGTGTGTGTGTGTGTGTGTGTGTGTGTGTGTGTATTTTGAGATGGAGTCTTACTCTGTCGCCCAAGCTAGGGAGCAGTGGTGCAATCTCCATCCACTGCAACCTGTACCTCCCGGGTTCAAGTGATCCTCCTGTCTCAGCCTCTCAAGTAGCTAGGAGTACAGGCACCTGCCACCACACCTGACTAATTTTTACATTTTTAGTAGGGATGGGGTTTCACCATGTTGGCCAGACTGGTCTCGAACTCCTGACCTCAGGTACTTCACCCGCCCTGGCTTCCCAAAATGCTGGGACTACAGGCGTAAGCCACCATGCCCAGCCTCAAAAGTAAAGTATTTACATATATTTTAACAGTACGTATGTTAAGACCTACACACTGAAAACTACAAACAAGACTGCATGCGGTGGCTCATACCTACAATCTCAGCACTTTCGGAGACGGAAGCAGGAGGATCACTTTAGCCCAGGAGTTTGAGACCAGTCTGGGCAACGGAAGGAGACCTCATCTCTATAAGAAATTAGCCAGGCATGTGGTGCACACCTATAGTCCCAGCTACTCAGAGAGCTGAGGAAGAACTGCTTGAGCCCAGGAGGTCTAGGCTGTAGTGAGCCATGATTGTACCACTGCACTCCAGCCTGGGTGACAGAGCAAGACCCTGTCTCAAAACAAACACACACAAATACCTGTTTTCATTTCTTTTTCTTTTTTTTGTTACACTTTGTTTCTCTGTACTTCAATGGATGTGAAGGGATCAGCAGTTTGGGAGGCTGAGATAGTAGGACTCCTTGAGCTCAGGAGTTTGAGGCCAGCCTGGCCAACATGGCGAAACCCTCTCTCTACAAAAAATGCAAAAATTAGCCGGGCACATGCCTGTAGTCCCAGCTACTCGGGAAGCAGAGGTGGGAGGACTGCTTGAACCTGGGAAGCAGAGGCTACAGTAAGCTGCGATGGAGTCACCATACTCTAGCCTAAGTGACAGAGTGAAGCCCTGTGTCAAAAAAAAAAAAAAAAAAGAAAAGAAAAGAAAAAAAAAATGTGCTGGGCGTGTTGGTCCTAGCTACTCAGAAGGTAAGGTGGGAAGATCACTTGACCAGGGAAATAAAGCTGCAGTAAGCTATGATCACGTATGTCACTGCGCTCTAGCCTGGGTGACTGTGTGAGAGTCTGTCTCAAAAAAGAAAAAAGAAAGAAAGCAAGCTGGAGGCCAGGCACAGTGGCTCACGCCCATAATTCCAGCACTATGGGAGCCTGAGGCAGGAGGATGACCTGAGGTTGGGAGTTTGAGACCAGCCTGGAGAATTTAGTGAAACCCTATCTTTACTAAAAATACAAAAATTAGCTGGGTGTGGTGGCGAATGCCTGTTATCCCAGCTACTCAGGAGGCTGAGGTAGGAGAATCGCTTGAATCCAGGAGGCAGGGGTTGCAGTGAGCGGAGATGGCAGCACTGCACTCCAGTCTGGGTGACAGAGCGAGACTCCACCTCAAAAAAAAAAAAAAAAAGAAAGAAAGAAAGAGAAGCTGGAGGATTTACAACACCAAATTTCAAGATTTACTATAAATCTGCAATTTTTATGACAATGTAGTATTGACATAAGCATCAACATAGAAATCAATGGCAGAACTGACATTCCAGAAACAGATATACACATATACAGTCAATTGATCTTATCAAAAGTGACAAAGTAACTCAATGGAATGGGATAGTCTTTTCGATAAACAGGCTGGAACAACTGAATATATTAAAATAAAAGATCTATGGATCATAAATAGTAAACCTGAAATGCATCATAGACCAGAAGGCAAAGCTAAAACTATAAAACTCCTGGAAGAAAATACCACTATAAAAGATTTGTGACCTTGGGTGGAGTAGGCAAAGATTTCTTAGGACACCAAAACACAATTCTGCAAAAGCAAAAAAACCCTGATAATCTGGATTTCACCAAAATTTAAAAGTGTACTACAAAAAAAAAATTTCAAAAAAGAAAAGGCAAGTCACAGATTGGGAGAAAATTATGTTTTAACAAAAGACATATCAAGAATAAAGAATTCTTACAACTCATTAATAAGCACAGAACCCAGTTTTTTGGTTTTATTTGAGATGGAGTCTCGCTCTATTGCCCAAGGTGGAGTGCTGAGGCACGATCTTGGCTCACTGCAACTTCTGCCTCCCGCGTCCAAGCAATTCTCTGCCTCAGCCTCCCGAGTAGTTGGGATTACAGGCACAAGCCACCATGCCCAGCTAATTTTTTAATTTTTTTAGTAGAGATGGGATTTCATCATGTTGGCTAGTGTGGTCTTAAACTCCTGATCCTGACCTCATGATCCACCTGCCTCGGCCTCCCAAAGTGCTGCAATTACAGCTGTGAGCCACCGCGCCCAGCCATAAAACCCAGTTTTTAAGTGAAAAAAATGTGTGAACAGACACTTTACAAAAAAAATATACAAATGGCCAATGAGCCCATGAAAAGATGCTCCAAGTCATTAGTCACCAGAAAAATAGAAATTAAAACCATAGTGAGATACCATTACAAATTCACTAGAAGGGTCAACATCAAAGACTGATGACCAGCAAGGATATGGAACAACTAGAATTCTCATAACCACACAGGAAAACTTTGTCAGTTTCTTATAAACATTCAGTCACTTATAACCCAACTATTACACTCCTAGACACTTATCCCGGAGAAATGAAAACTTATTTCCACAAAAAGATCTGTACTTAAATAGTCATAGCATCATTTATAATTGCCAAAAGATGAAAATAACCCAAATGTCCAATAATAAGTAAATATTGTGTTATAGTCATACAGTGGAATACTATTGAGCAATTAAAAAGTGCAAATTAGGGCCAGGCAAGGTGGCTCACACCGGCAATCCCAGCGCTTTGGGAAGCTGAGGTGGGTGGATCAGGAGGTCAAGAGATGGAGGCCATCCTGACCAACATGGTGAAACCCTGTCTCTACCAAAAATACAAAAATTAGCTGGGTGTGCTGGCATGAGCCTGTAGTCCCAGCTACTCGGAAGGCTGAGGCAGGAGAATTGCATGAACCCAGGAGGCGGAGATTGCAGTGAGCCAAGATTGCGCCATTGCACTCCAGCCTGGCGACAGAATGAGACTCTGCCTCAAAAAAAAAAAAAAAGGTGCAAATTACTGAATTAACAAGGATAAATCTCAGAAACCATTTTGGTCCAGAGTGGTGGACTGTGCCTGTAATCCTAACACTTTGGGAGGTCAAGGTGGGAGGATTACTTGGGCCCAGGAGTTCCTGACCATCCTGGACAACATACCAAGACCCCATGTCTATAGAATTTTTTTTTTTTAATTAGCTGAGAGTGGTGGCACGAATCTGTAGTCCCAGCTACTCAGGAGGCTGAGGTGGGAGGATGCCTTGACTTGAGTTCAGGAGGTCAGGGCTGCAGGTGAGCCATGACTGGGTCACTGCACTCCTCCCTGGGTAACAGAGATCCTACTTCTGAAAAACAAAAAATTGCTGAAAGAAGCCAGATATAAAAGGGTAGATGTTATTTGATTCCATTTATACAAAGTTTTAGGAAAGTCAAAATAACCTACTGAGATAGAAACCAGACGACTGGTTGCCTAGGGTGAGGACAGAGGTGGGGAAGGAGGAAGAACCGAGCATTGATGGAAGTATTCTGTATTTCCACTGGGGCATTGTGGTTAGAGGGGTGCATACATCTGTCAAAGTTCATCAGGCTGTACACTTAAAATAGGTGCAATCACACTTGTAATCCCAGTACTTTGGGAGGTTGAGGCAGGCAGATCATCTGAGGTCAGAACTTCGAGACCAGCCTGGCCAACATGATGAAACCCCGTCTCTACTAAAAATATAAAAATTAGCCAGGCACGGTGGCACATGCCTGTAGTCCCAGCTACTCAGGAGGCTGAGGCAGGAGAATCACTTGAACCCGGGAGGCCGAGGTTGCAGTGAGCCGAGACCGCGCCATTGCACTCCATCCTGGCAACAGAGCAAAACTCCGTCTCAAAAAGAAAAAAACAATGTGAATGAAAAGAAATTGGTGTCTCAATTTAGCCTAGTAGGAGAAGTCACAAATGAGCTGGGATATGAAGACTGTATTTGCCAGTGTGGGAAGGAGTGAACCACCCAGGCAGTGGGCAGAGAGAAAAGAATGTTCAAAGGCCCCATGGAAGAAGGTAGGAGTATGGAATATACCAGAAATCTAAATTAAAAAAAAAAAATGGGGGTGACTGGAGAGGAAGAGAGAACAGGCTGAGAATATGCTAGGGATGGGAATGGTGGCAGGAACTCAGAGTGGAAGTGAGCAGTCCAGGCAGAAGATGACGATGCCCGTGTGGATGGAGAGCAGCAGACAGTCTTGAGAGATTCACGTGGAGGTAAAATACACTTCACCTGGACTGGACGCCAGGTGGTGCAGAATGTAGAAGGAATAATTTCTCAATTTCTGGTTAGCACTGAACTGAACAGATAATGGTGTCATTCACCAGGATAGGGATCGAGAGGCCCAGACTTAGGAAGATAACGAATTTGCTTTGGGATGTGTATATTGAACTCAAAAGCCTCTGAAGCATGAAATCAGCAGACAGATTACAGAAGTTCGTCTTTTAGAGTAAAGGTGGGTCCGTATAAAATTTGTGAGCAATGACATATATTAATAGATGGCAATGAAACTGCTTTGGGGTCAGCCGCGGTGGCTCACGCCTGCAATCCCAGAATTTTGGGAGGCCGAGGCGGGCAGTTCACTTGAGGTTTGAAGTTCGAGGTCAGCCTGGCCAACATGGTGAAACCCCATCTCTAATAAAAACACAGAAATTAGTCAAGTGTGGTGGTGCACAACTGTAGTCCCAGCTACTTGGAAGGCTGAGGCAGGAGGATCAACTGAACCCGGGAGGCGGACGTTGCAGTAAAACCAGATCGCGCCACTGCACTCCAGCCTGGGCCACGGAGTGAGACTGTGTCTCAAATAAAGAAAAAAAGAAAAGAAAAAGAAATTGCCTTGGGAGTCAAGAGGGCCTGGAGGAAGCCTGGAGTCAATAAAAATTTGCAAAGTGGGGCCTGCAAATAAGACGGGGAAAGACCCGCCAAGCCGAGCCACTAAAACTCAGTGTTTCAGTGTGATCAGAAAGAAGCGGTGCTCAAACGCAAACGCTGCTGAGAATTCAGGTAAGCCGAAAACGGAAAAGTGCTGGATTTGGCAAATTGGAGGCCACTGGTAACTTCAGCCAGAGTTTCCGACAGCGATCAAGGGGATGGCTGGAGTGGGCTGAAGAGTTCAAGAGAGGTGAGGAAAGGAAGTGGCTGAAACCAGACAAGTAGGAGCTTGCCTGTAGGTAGGAAGAGACAGAGAAAGTGGCCGCAGGTGGAAGATGGAAGAAAGGCAAGTGTGTGGTTAGTTCTTAAGCAGGAAAAACGTGAGCATGTTTCAAAGACAATCGGAAGAATGCTCTGAGGAGGAGTGATGACTGGAGGGGCGCCCCGCGGTCCCCCACCGTCCCCCCACTTCTCCCTCGCGTTCACCCCCGTCGCCCCAGGCTCCCCACCCCCTTCCCACTCCTTAAGGCTCCGGGGCCGCAGCCACGCGGATCCCCCGGCCCGCCCCCGGCGCCTCCTCACCGCAATGGCCCCCTCACTCAGTTGGCCGACCATGGCTCCGCCGCACCGACTCCCGCGCAAACCCCGCGGCAGCCCGAGCTCCCCGCCGCCCCGGGTCCCGCGCGCTGCGCAGTTATTGGCCCGAGGGGTTGCGCGCGCCGCTCCCGTCCCCGACGTGCGCGCGGCACAGGGGCGGGCCCGGCGCTGCGCAGCCGCCGCATTGGCCAAGGCGCGCCCCACGTGACCCTCTTGCAGTACCTGGCGCGGGGCGCGGCGGCGCGGGGCGACGCCACAAGGGGTGCGCCTGGAGCTGCGCGGGCGCGGGGGGAGAGCTCCGGGCCCAGTTCCGGGCGCCGAGGGCCGGCGTTCGGAGGGGTTCTCACTTTGGTGTGTGGCGGGCGCTCGGATTGGTAGCCCAGGGATTAGAGCTGCTCCCCGAGACCTCTGCTGCCAAATGTAGTCGCAGCAGTGACTCGGCTCCTTCCTCCAGCGGCGCGGGGCTGACTTCCCGCCCGGGCCAGACCCTGAGCTTGGCACCTGCAGGGTCTGCGAAGACCTGGGCCCGATCCTCCGAGGAGAGTACAGTCTGTGGGGGCAGTTTATGCCGTGAGTAGCCCTACCTCCAGGTGGACGTGGGACAGCAAATGTGCATCATACAGCTTAGAAATAGTGGCCGGGAGCGGTGGCTCACGCCTATAATCCCAGCACTTTGGGAGGCCGAGGCGGGTGGATCACGAGGTCAAGAGATCGAGACCATCCTGGTTAATATGGTGAAACCCCGTCTCTACTAAAAATACAAAAAAATTAGCTGGGCATGGTGGCGCGCGCCTGTAGTCCCAGTTACTCGGGAGGCTGAGGCAGGAGAACTGCTTGAACCCAGGAGGCGGAGGTTGCAGTAAGCCGAGATCGCGCCATTGCACTCCAATCTGGGTGACGAGCGAAACTCCGTCTCGGGGAAAAAAAAAAAAAGAAAGAAAGAATAAATGCCAAAAGGCTGGGCACAGTGGCTCATGTCTGTCATCCCAGCACTTTGTGAGACCAAAGTGGGTGGGTCACTTGAGGTCGGAAGTTTGAGACCACCCTGGCCAACACAGTGAAACCCCATCTCTACTAAAAATACTAAAGTTAGCTGGATGTGGTTGTGCACACCTGTAATCCCAGGTACTTGGGTAGCTGAGGCACGAGAATTGCATGAACCTGGGAGGCCAAAGGTGTTGGAATCACAGCTGGGAAATCAGGGAAGCCTTCTCGGAGGAGGTGCCATTTGCACACCGTCGAAGACGTGTGGGGGTTTTCCAGGTGGACTCCATAGGCGAGGGTAGGGTTGGTGCGCAAAGCGTGAATAGCCTATGCGAAAACACCGGAGAGGCGGAGTAGTCTGGCAAGCCCGACAGCAGTGAGTGGCTGAGTATGCAGGGGTGTAGAGGGAAAAGTGAGGCCTAGAATTCGAAGGTCAGCCAAGGGGTAAATGAGGATGGGTTCGACCTGGGCGTCCGGGATGCTAGGAGGAGCACTGACTTCTTAATGTTGGAGGCTGGATTGAGAGTGGAAGTGGTCCCAAGGGCAGGGACACTAATTACGACCCTCTGGGAAAAATACCAGACAACAGATGGTAAGGACTTCAAGCGAAGAAATGGCCTGTGGGTTCAAAGAGGACGCTGAACTATGAGAGAGAAATAGCTGTTATTGAATAGTTGCTGGGGTGGGTGAGAAAGGAAAATCTGGATCTGTCTCAAGTTTCAGAGTTTAGAAACAAGGCGGGATCAGGCCTGGCGCCATGGGTCACACCTGTAATCCCAGCACTTTGGGAGGCCCAGGCCGCAGATCACCTGAGGTCAGGAGTTCAAGACCAGACTGGCCAACGTGGTGAAACCCCGTCTCTACTAAAAATATAAAAAGTAGCCAAGTGTGGTGGTGCACCTGTAATCCCAGCTACTGGGAGGCTGAGGCTAAAGAATAGCTCAGGTTGAAGTGAGCTAAGATCACTCCATTGCATTCCAGCCTGGGCGGCAGAGAGAGAAGCTGTCTCTCAAACACACAAAAAAGGACACTGGGGGATCTAAGAGGACACAGATGGTAGCTCTCTAGTCTTCCGTCTTTGTATAACCATCACCTGTACGGTGCCTGTGATAAAGTAGTCTTTCAGTAAATGTTTCTGAATGGAAGGGTGTTGAGCTAATTGCTGTGAGATAACAGAGATCCTTTCTTAGTGGATTATGGTAAAAGACCACAAGAGGTGATTTTATTGCTTCAGGCTTCCTTGAATGAAATCTTGATTTTCTGAATTGTGCATTTGTAAGATTCCCATTTTCTTCTTCATTTTATAGCTCTAGAGCAGCATGGATCTGCCTGTGGCTGAGTGGAAATCATACCTACTTCAAAAGTGGTCTTTACTCCCGAAGTCCATTCAGGTCACAGTTTCTACAGCAGAGACTTTGAGTGATGTCTTTCTTTACTCCTCTTCACTTCTTCGGTAAGTAAATAGAAGCCTTTAACAAGGGAATTCTGATCTGAAAAAATGTCCTGTTTTGTCAGTTGCTCTGAAGAACTCTCTCTCTCTTTCTTCTTAAAGATGGAGTCTCATTATGTTGTCCAGGCTGGTCTCAAATTTCTGGGCTAAAGCAATCCTCCCACCTTGGCCTCCCAAGGTGCTGGGATTACAGGCCTGAGCCACCATGCCTAGCCCAGTAATACTTCTTTTTGATGGAAAATGCCTGAAATGCTTTTCCTGGTTCCTTTCTATCCCCGTTTGCCCTGGGAACTAATTACCCTCTGTCATCCTTCAGGATTAGCTGGATATTTCCTCAGGAAAGCCCTCCCTGAGCCTCAGCTGGGCCGTCTTCACTTTTTGTACATTTACAACACTGTGTGGTGATGTTCCTTTCTATGCATTTGTGCTCTTTTGACTCATGCCTGTCTTCACCACTGGATTGTGAACTTCATGAGGGAAGGGACCATGTTTGTATTTGTCTGGGTATTTTTTGGTTTTTGTTTTGTTTTGTTTTTGAGACACAGTTTCTCGCTTTGTCCCCCAGGCTATAGTGCAAGGGCACAATCTCAGCTCACTGCAACCTTGGTCTCCCGGGTTCAAGCGATTCTTGTGTCTCAGCTTCCCAAGTAGTTGGGATACAGGTGCACACCACCATGCCTGGCTAATTTTTTTTCTTTTTTTGAGACAGGGTCTCACACTGTCACCCAGGATGGGGTGTTGTGGCATGATTTCAGCTCACTGCATCCTCCACCTCCTGGGTTCAACCAATTCTCATGCCTCAGCCTCCCAAGTAGCTGGGATTACAGGCACATGGCATCACACCCGGCTCATATTTTTGTATTTTTAGTAGAGACCCGGTTTCACCATATTGGCCAGAATGGTCTTGAACTCCAGCCCTCAAAGGATCCACCTACCTTGGTCTCCCAAAGTGCTGGGATTACAGGCGGGAGCCACTGTGCCCAGCCTATTTGTCTATATATAGACAAAAATAGTGCAGTGTCAAAAAGTAAGTGCTCAGTAAACATTAATTGAATGATAGTTTGGTAATGTACATAAAGTTCTTAGTTTAGTGACTGGCTCTTATTAGTGCTTAATATGACATATAAAGCAGAAACATATTTGCAGATCCACAAACACCTTTCAAGTTCAAGGTTGACATCTTTATCTTTGTGCCAGGAACTGGCACCCTGCCTGGCACTTAGTAGGTGCTTAGACATTCATCGAATGAAATAATGAGTTCAGTTTTGAGCCTTGCCAGTTCAGGTACTTGGTTCAGTTAGAATTAGGATTATACTTTTTTGTTTGTTATTTTTCTTTTTTTTTTATTTTTGGAGACAGAGTTTTGCTCTTATTGCCCAGGCTAAAGTACAATGGCTTGATCTTGGCTCACTGCATCTTCCGCCTCCCAGGTTCAAGAGATTCTCCTGCCTCAGCCTCCTGAGTAGCTGGGATTACAGATGCCCACCACCATGCCTGGCTAATTTTTGTATTTTTAGTAGGAATGGTGTTTCATTGTGTTGGCCAGGCTTATCTCAAACTCCTGACCTCAGGTGATCCACACGCCTCAGCTTCCCAAAGTGCTGGGATTATAGGCGTGTGCCACCGCGCCCGGCCCCCAGTACATTTTTATTTCTTGTGTGTATTGCCTGTTTCTGTCACTTACCCATTTTCTTCTTTTTTTTTTTTTTTTTTTTGAGACAGGGTCTCACTCTGTCCCCCAGGCTGGAGTACAGTAGTGTGCTCTCAGATCACTACAACCTCTGCCTCCCATATTCAAGCAATTCTACTGCCTCAGCCTCCTGAGTAGCTGGCATATACTACTATCCCCGGCTAATTTTGTATTTTTAGTAGAGACAGGGTTTCACCATGTTCGTCAGAGTGCTCTTGAACACCTGACCTCAGGTGATACATCCACCTCAGCCTCCCAGAGTGCTGGGATTACAGGCATGAGCCACCACAGCAGACCTTTATTTATTTTTTGAGACAAGATTTCACTTTGCCGCCTAGACTGGAGTGCAGTGGTGCATTCTCGGCTCATTACAACCTCTGCCTCCCAGGTTCAAGCAATTCTCGTCCCTCAGCTACCCAAATAGCTGGGATTACAGGTATGCACCATCACACCCAGCTAATTGTTGTAGTTTTAGTAGAGACGGGGTTTCACCATGTTGGCCAGGCTGGTCTCAAACTCCCAACCTCAGGTGATCCACCCACTTTGGTCTCACAAAGTGCTGGGATTACAGACGTGAGCCACTATGCCCAGCCTTCTGGCATTTATTATTTCTAAGCTTGTTTGTTTTTGAGACAGTCTCACTCTGTTGCCCAGGCTGGAGTGCAGTGGGGTGATCTCTGCTCACGGCAACCTCTGTCACCTGTATTCAAGCAATTCTCCTGCCTCAGTCTTCCAAGTAGCTGGGATTACAGGCACCTGCCACCACACCCAGCTAGTTTTTCACCATCTTAGCCAGGCTGGTGTTGAACTCCTGACCTCGTGATCCACCTGCCTCAGCCTCCCAAAGTTCTGGGATTACAGGTGTAAGCCACCACGCCCTATCTATACTTTGTTTTTCCCTCAATCCCTCATGATAACTGTTATAACCAATAGAATATTAAATTGATTGAAGCAGCAGTCAGTGTATACCTTCCTATGTCTGTATGAATATTGCTCACATGAACCAAGAAGTATGCTTTGAATTACATTTCCTTTCTGTTTTTTTGAGATGGAGTTTCACTCTTGTTACCCAGGCTGGAGGGAAATGGCACAATCTTGGCTCACCGCAACCTCCATCTCCTAGGTTCAGGCAATTCTCCTGCCTCAGCCTCCTGAATAGCTGGGATTACAGGCACGCACCACCATGCCCAGCTAATTTTTTGTATTTTTTTTTTTTAGTAGAGATGGGGTTTCACCATGTTGACCAGGATGGTCTCGATCTCTTGACCTCGTGATTCACCCACCTGGGCCCCCCAAAGTGCTGGGATTACAGGTGTGAGCCACCGTGCCCGGCCCTATATTTCCTTTCTTATACAGGGGTTGCTTCCCCTAGAGTTAATAATTACCTCCATTTTTGTTTGTTCTGTATGTCTCTCACTAATTCATACCCAGACTTCTCTTAAAAATCAGGGCTGGGTGTGGTGGCTCAAGCCTGTAATCCCAGCACTTTGGGAAGCCGAGGTGGGTGGATCACGAGGTCAAGAGATCGGGACCATCCTGGTTAACAGGGTGAAACCCCGTCTCTACTAAAAATACAAAAAATTAGCTGGGCATGGTGGTGTGTGCCTGTAATCCCAGCTACTCAGGAGGCTGAGGCAGGAGAATTGCCTGAATCCAGGAGGCAGAGGTTGCGGTGAGCCGAGATTGCGCCATTGCACTCCAGCCTGGGTAACAAGAGCAAAACTCTAACTCAAAAAAAAAAATCAGTTTCCTCAAATAACTATTTGTAAATCTATTTAATCACAATCTAAAGTAACCAAAAAAGATTTAAACTTCTGATCTCCACATGCATGCCTATTAAATAACAATAGGAATTGGGCCTTTAAAGTTTCAAGCTAAGCATACACTTTTCTTTCTTGCCAATATACATTCGTTGAGGGATGTTTTTCCACAATAGATGCTTTTCATCTATTGAAAACCTTTTGAGACAGAAGACTGCCTACTCTCCACCCCTACCTCCCCACTCCTACAATTAATAATCTCCTAGAGGCCAGGCGCGGTGGCTCACACCTGTAATCCCAGCACTTTGGGAGGCCAAGGTGGTAGGATCATGAGGTCAAGCGATCTAGACCATCCTGGCCAACATAATGAAACCCCGTCTCTACTAAAAATATAAAAATTAACCTGGGCGTGGTGGCGGGTGCCTGTAATCCCAGCTACTTGGGAGCCCGAGGCAGAAGAACTGCTTGAACCCCAGAGGCAGAGGTTGCAGTGAGCCAGGGTCACACCACTGCACTCCAGCCTGGGTAACAGAGTTGAGGCTCTGTCTCAAAACAAAAAAAAATAAATACATATTATATGTGTGTGAATATTGCTCATATGAAACAAGTAAAAGAAGGAAAGGGAGAAAGTTTGTTTTTACAAAAGAATGCCAGCTAATAAATATAAAAATAATGGTAGAATTAGAAAAATCACCATTCTGGCCGGGTACGATGGCTCACGCCTATAATCCCAGCACTTTGGGAGGCCGAGGCAGGTGGATCACGAGGTCAAGAGATCAAGACCATCCTGGTCAACAAGGTGAAACCCCTTCTCTACTAAAAATACAAAAAATTAGCTGGGCATAGTGGTGCGCACCTGTAGTCCCAGCTACTCGGGAAGCTGAGGGAGGAGGTAGAGGATGCGGTGAGCAGAAATTATGCCACTGCACTCCAGCCTGAGCAACAGAAGCGAGACCCTGTCTCAAAACCAAAATTAAGGCCAGATACCATGGCTTATGCCTGTAATCCCAGCACTTTGGGAGGCTGAGGCAAGTGGATCATGAGGTCGAGAGATCGAGATCATCCTGGCCAACATGGTGAAACCGCTGACTCTAGTAAAAAAATAAAAATTAGCTGGGCATGGTGGCGCATGCCTGTAATCCCAGCTACTCGGGAGACTGAGGCAGGAGAATCTCTTGAACCCAGGAGGCAGAGGTTGCAGTGAGCTGAGATCGCACCATTGCACTCCAGCCTGGTGACGGAATGAGACTCCATCTGAAATAAATAAAAATAAAAAATCTAAAAAGAGACTAAAGAGAAATAACTCAATTCAGTACATGAGAATATTGATCTTGGATTGGCTAGGGTGTAAAAGGATATAACAGACATTTTAGGACTAATTGGTAACGTTTAAATTTAAATAATATTTGAATTACTGTTATATTTTTAGCAATAGTGATATTAAGGTAATATAGGAGAATGTCTTTTTTGAAGCAGAGGCCTGCAGCTATCTGGAGGTGAACTTCCCTGATGGCTGTGCTTACTTTCAAATGGCTTAGAGAAAAAATGTGTATATGTGGACATGTACCAGCTACTAAGCCAGTATGTCCAATCTCACCAATCTCCGGAATCTGTACCGTTTCAGGGCCAGAGCTGGTACTTTCTGCTTTCCCATTTGGCTCCATGGAAGGCTTTACATCTCCAGGGCTCTGGAGAGAGAAGGCCAGCCTGGAGGAAGAAAAAATGGGGTTCTTTCTGTCTGCATTCTATTGACAATTCACATTTAAAAGGCTAAAATTGGACCTTTATGTACAAAAATTAACTCAAAATGGGTCAAAGACCTCAAGTTAAGAGCTACGATTGTAAACTTCATAAAACCTAGAGGAACATCTTGACATTAGATTAGCAGTTATTTCTTGCATATGACACTAAAAGCACAGGCAACAAAAGAAAAGCTAAACTAAACTTCGTCCAAATTAAAAACTTTTATGCTGGGCGTGATGGCTCATACCCGTAATCCCAGCACTTTGAGAGGCCAAGGCAGAAGGATCACGTGAGCCCAGGAATTTGAAACCAGCCTGCAATAAGTGAGACCCCTGTCTCTACAAATAATAAATTAGCCAGGCCTGGTGGTGCATACCTGTAGCCCCAGCTACTCAGGAAGCTGAGGTGGGAGGTTTCTTGAGCCTGGGCTGAGGTGGGCAGATGACGAGGTCAATAGATAGAGACCATCCTGGCCAACATGGTGAAAGCCCATCTCTACTAAAAATACAAAATTTAGCTGGGCATGGAGGTATGCACCTGTAGTCCCAGCTACTCAGGAGGCTGAGGCAGGAGAATCATTTGAACAGGAGGCTGAGGTTGCATTCAGTCTGGGAGATCCATCAAGGCTGTAGTGAGCCATGACCAAGCCAACTACACTCCATTCTGGGCAACGGAGCAAGACCTTGTCTCAGGAAAAAAAAAAAAATAGTCAGGGCAAGGTGGCTCATGCCTATGATTCCAGCCTAGGCCAAGGCAGGCGGATCACAAGGTCAAGAGATCAAGACCATCCTGGGAAACATGGTGAATACCTGTCTCTACTAAAAAAATATAAAAATTAACTGGGTGTGGTGGTGTGCACCTGTAGTCCCAACTACTCAGGAGTCTGAGGCAGGAGAATCGTTTGAACCCAGTAGGTGGAAGTTGCAGTGGGCGGAGGTGGCAGTGAGCTGAGATTGCGCACTCTGCTCCAGCCTGGCAACAGAGTGAGACTCTGTCTCAAAATAAATAAGTTTTAGGCCAGGCGCAGTGGCTCACCCCTGTAATGCCAGGACTTTGGGAGGCCACGGTGGGCAGATCAGTTGAGGCCAGAAGTTCAAGACCAGCCTAGACAACATGGTGAAACCCCGTCTCTGCTAAAAATATAAAAATTAGCCGGATGTGGTGGCGCGTGCTTGTAGTCCCAGCTACTCGGGAGGCTGAGGCGAGAGAATAGCTTGAACCAGGGAGTTGGTGGTTGCAGTGAGCTAAGATCGCACCACTGCACTCCAGCCTGGTGGCAGAGTGGGATTCCATCTCAAAAAAAAAATTAGAAAGATTGCTTGTTCCATCTTACTACTGAATTATTATTATTATTTTTGAGGCAGGGTCTTGCTGTGCTGCCTACTCTGGAGTGCTGTTGTGCTGTCATAGCTCACTATAGCCCTGGCCTCCTGGGCTCAAGCCATCTTCCCCACTCGCCTCAATTTTGTATCACAATATTCCAGAAGAAATTAAAAAAAAAACAGCTGGATGCAATGAAGCACCCCTGTAATCCTAACATTTTGGGAAGCCAAGGCAGGAGGATCACTTGAGCTCAGGAGTTTGAGACCAGCCTGGGCAATGTATTGAGACTTCATCTCTACTAAAAAATCAAGAAAGTAGGCTGGGCACAGTGCAGTGACTCACCTGTAATCTCAGCCCTTTAGGAGGATTACCTGAGCCCAGGAGTTCGAGACCAGCCTGGGTAACATAGGCAACCCCATTGCTTAAAATAAAAATAAAAATAAAAAAGGCAGACATGATGGTGCATACCTGTGGTCGTCACTACTGAGGTGGCTGAGGTGGGAGGATCGCTTAAGCCCAGGAGGTTAAGGATTCACTAAACAGATGGAGCCACTATATTCCAGCCTAGGTGACAGAGTGAGACCCTGTCTCAACAAAAGATAAAAGAAGACATCCATTTGCTTTTGAAAAGTCTAAGTCAGTTACTGAGTTAACCTGGTACCTGGAGAAAAGAATGAATTGTTGCAGCTTAGTTCCTATTGACACTGAAGTGCAACTAAAAAAATGATGAGTTCATCATCATTTTGGATGAGAGTTAAAGAGTGTCTATTGTTAGGCAAGAAGAATTTTGCTATTATTACTGTTTACCACAAACCTTTTGCTTGAACTAGGATTTTTAGATTTAACGTAATTTAAAACAAAAACAGAAAAAAGAAAAAGCTCTATGATTTACCAGACAGGCATAGGATATTGCCTTCAAATTTTCTGGACTGGAGTAAGTGTAGAACAGGCAAGCACACCTCTTGAATTAAATAAAATCTTCGCTAATTTTTCTTTTGTATTATTTGACCCAGGCTGGAGTGTGGTGGCATAATCTCAGCTCACTGCAGCATCTGCCTCCCCGGCTTAAGCAATTCTTATGCCTCAGCCTCCCAAGTAGCTGAGACTACAAGTGTCTGCTACCATGCCCGGATGATTTTTGTATTTTTTATAGAGATGGGTTCCACTGTGTTGCCCAGGATGGTCTTGATCTCCTTGGCCAGGTGATCTGCCTACCTTGGCCTCCCGAAGGGCTGGGATTATAGATATGAGCCATAGCGCCCTGCCCTATTTGTGATTTTTCTATGTTGTATTTAAATATTAATAAAATTGTATTTGATATTAACTTTGTTTTACCTCATAGCAAAGATAAATAATGTTTTATAAAATTTTAATATATTAAAACACAAAAGCATCATACTGAGTCACAATGTAAAAGGTATTTCTTATTGTGGTTCTTTGTAAACAGAAATGTTACACATATTTATAAACATTCTCCAGGGCTCTTCGTTCTTTTTTTTTTTCTTGTTTTTTTGAGACAGGGTCTCCCTCTGTCGCCCAGGCTTGAATGCAGTGGTGCCATCATGGCTCACTGCAGCCTCGACCTCCTGGGCTCAGGCAATCCTCCCACCTCAGCCTCCCAAGTAGCTGGGACTACAGGCATATGCCACCATACCCAGCTAATCTTTCTATTTTTTGTAGAGACAGGATCTTAACACATTGCCCAGGCTAGTGCCAAGCTCCTGAGCTCAGGCAATCCTCCCTCTTCGGCCGGAATTATAGGTGTGAGCCACCGCACCTGGACGTTCTGCATTGCTGTGATTTCTTCTTTCATTCAAGAGTTGCTTAAGAGAATTTTTAGTTTCCATGTCATTTGTGTTTCTACTTTTGTTATTCATAGTTTACTTTATGCATTATAGTCAGAGAATAGGTTATTCTGTATTATTTATTTATATTGGAAAAAAGGTACATTCTCTTTTGCCAGTATGTGTTTATGTCTCTGTATGTTAGGTCAACTTCACTTTATTGCATTCAACATTTATATTTTTAAATTTTTAGTTTGAAATACTTTCAGACTTGCAAAAGTGGTACAAAGAGGCTGGGCACAGTGGCTCACACCTGTGATCCTAGCACTTTGGGAGGGTGAGGTGGGCAGATTGCCTGAGCTCAGGAGTTTGAGACCAGCCTGGGCAACACAGTGAGACCCCATCTCTATTAAAATATAAAAAATTAGCCAGACGTGTTGGCTCACACCTGTAATCCTAGCTACTTGGGAGGCTGAGGCACAAGAATCACTTGAACACAGGAGGCAGAGTTTGCAGTGAGCCGAGATCTTGCCACTGCACTCCAGCCTGGGTGACAGAGTGAGACTCTGTCTCCCCCTCCAATTAAAAAAAAAGTACAGGTCGGGCTCGGTAGCTCAAGCCTGTAATCCCAGCACTTTGGGAGGCTGAGGCAGGTGGATCATGAAGTCAAAAAATCGAGACCATCCTGGTCAACATGGTGAAACCCCGTCTCTACTAAAAATACAAAAAATTAGTTGGGCATGGTGGCACATGCCTATAATCCCAGCTACCCAGGAGGCTGAGGCAGGAGAATTGCCTGAACCCAGGAGGCGGAGGTTGCGGTGAGCTGAAATCATGCCATTGCACTCAAGTCTGGGTAATGAGTGAAACTCCGTCTCAACATAAATAAATAAATAAATAGATAGATAGATAAATTAAATAAATAAATACACGAATTCCTGAATTCTAAATTCTTCCAAATTTCACAAGTGTTAACATTTTACTACATTTACCTTATAATTCATTCTCATTATCTCTCTTCTGTCAGCCACTCACTCAAGTATTTTCAGCAATTGAAGTGGAGAATACTCCTTGGTTAAAAAGATATCATATATTTACCTCATTCTCCAGACTCAAGATCCTGGCCGGGTGCAGTGGCTTATGCCTGTAATCCCAGCATTTCGGGAGGCCCAGGCAGGCAGATCACTTGAGGTCAGGAGTTCAAGACCAGCCTGGCCAAAATGGTGAAACCCCCTCTGTACTGAAAGTACAAAAATTAGCCAGGTTGTGGTGATGCATGTCTGTAATCCCAGCTACTTGGGAGGCTGAGGCAGGAGAATCACTTGCACCAGGGAGGCAGAGGTTGCAGTGAGCTGAGATCATGCCACTGCACTCCAGCCTGGGTGACAGTGTGAAACTCTGTCTCAAAGAAACAACAACAAAAGATTTTTATGATGTGTGATCTTAGGGATAGTTCATTGTCCAATAATTATGAGATAAAGAATAATAAATTAGCATTCAGTCCTGTAAGTAGAATTTCTGGCCAGGAGCGGTGACTCACACCTGTATTCCCAGCTCTTTGGGAGGCTGAGGCAGGTGGGACCATTTGAGGTCAGGAGTTTGAGACCAGCCTGGCCAACATGGTGAAACCCTTTCTCTACTAAAAATACAAAAATTTAGCTGGGTATGGTGATGGATGCCTGTAATCCCACCTTCTCAGGAGGCTGAGGCAGGAGAATCACTTGAACTGGGGAGCCAGAGGTTACAGTGAGCCGAGATCACGACACTACACTCCAGCCTGGGTGACACAGCGAGACTCCATCTCAAAAAAAAAAAGAAATTCTGCCAATCATTTGAGCGCAGGAGTTCAAGACCAGCCTGAGCAACATGGCAAAACCCCACCTCTACAAAAAGTACAAAAATTAGCTAGGCCTACTGTCATGCATCCTCCCAATTAGTGAGTCATCTGGGAGAATCATCTGAGCCTGGGAAGTTGAGGCTGCAGTAAGCTCTGATGGCACCACTGTACTCCAGCTTGCAGGTGACAGATTGAGACCCTGTCTCAGAAAAAATAAAAAAAATTCTGGTCCCTATGTCTGAGACTATGAGATCTCTTTCCTCTAGTCGCATTACACAGTATGTATATCCTGATGTGTATGAAATTGAAATTGGTTCAATTTCAGTTTTTCACGGGCCCACTTTCTTGTTCCAAGGGCAGTGGTTTGGAGCTTTCCTTGAAATAACAAATTTCTGCTTATTTTGTTTTCTTTCTTCATGCAGACCTGAGGATGAGATATTTCTAAAAAGACTTTCTAAAGGTTACTTCGTGGGAAAGGACTCTGGTGCTCCCCTTTTCTACAGAGAAGAGGGAAACAAAACATTTCAGGAGAAAGATTACACAGTAGCTGCAGTGCTGTACTCTAAGGTAAAACGCTCCCAGCTCAGCAATTTATTTATTTTTATTGGAGTCACAATCTCATTTTGTCACCAGGCTGGAGTGCAGTGGCGCGATCTTAGCTCACTGCATCATCCTCCGTCTCCCGGGTTCAGGCAATCCTCCCACCTCAGTCTTCCGAGTAGCTGGGATTGCAGATGTGCACCACCATGCCCAGCTAATTTTTGTATTTTTAGTAGAGACAGGGTTTCACCATGCTGGCCAGGCTGGTCTTGACTTCAGGTGATTCGCCTCCCTCAGCCTCCCAAAGTGCTGGGATTACAGGCATGAGCCACCTTGCCTGGCCCAGCTCAGCAATTTAACAATGCATATTTCTTCAGGACATAGAGCTGTATTGCTAACAGCCAGTGTTATGTTTTTATTGAATGTCTATAATTTATTGAATGGATTTGAAAAAGAAACCTGGCAGAATTTTGCTGTGGTTAGAGTCTGACACAAAAGGTAGTTTATAGGTCCAGCGTAGCGGTTCACACCTGTAATGCCAGCACTTTGGGAGGCTGAGTCAGGAGGATCGCTTGAGGCCAGGGGTTTAAGACCAGCCTGAACAACACAGGGAGACCCCTTCTCCACATCAATTTTTTTTTCACTCTTGCCCAAGCTAAGTGTAATGGTGCAATCTGGGCTCACTGTAACCTCTGCCTCCCAGGTTCAAATGATTCTCTTGCCTCAGCCTCCTGCATAGCTGGGACTAGAGGCGCATGCCACCACTCCTGGCTAATTTTTTTTTTTTTTTTTGGTAATAGAGACGGGGTTTCACCATGTTGGTCAGGCTGGTCTTGAACTCCTAACCTTGTGATCTGTCCGCCTGAGCCTCCCAAAGTGCTGGGATTACAGGCATGAGCCACCATGCCTGGTCTGTACTCCCAGCTAATTATTTTTATTTTTAGTAGAAGTGGGGTTTCACCATGTTAGCAAGGCTGCTTGCAAACTCCTGACCTCAGGTGAGCCACCTGCCTCGGCCTCCCAAAGTTCTGGGATTATAGGCTTGAGCCACCATGCCCAGCCCACAAAGAAATTATTTTACATTAGCCTGACTGGTGGTGGCATGCATCTGTGGTCCTGAAACAGGACCTGAGGCTCCATTGGCCCTCTCGAGGGGCATGCGATGGGGTGTGACTCACCTCTTCGGGGCCCCGCTGCTCAAATCTCTAGGGGCGCAGACAGGCAGGCTGTGGGGCTCCGACCCCATGCAGTGTTTGCAGCTGAAGCCCGAGTGGGTGTGTGTTATGGGTTGCTCTTTTAGTTTGCAGTCTATAGGCGGCTTGTGTTAACCAGCTCAGTGAGACCCTCTACCTTGTCGCAAGGACAGAGGGCTTTCTGTATCCCAGGTTCTTGCCTTGGTGTACTGGAAGAATCGTATCACATGTGGGCTTGCAGAATGAGTGAATGTTTTATTGAGTAGAAGTAGCTCTCAGCAGGTTCTGGAGCCGAAGGGAGATGGCTTTTCCCTGGAGTCAGCCACTCTGAGGCCCACTCCTCTCCACCTGCTCTGGCCAAACTCCATTTCGTTCTGCCCACCGGTCAATGGCCTGCTGGTGCCTGTCGGCTGCTCTTTCACCAGTGTGCTCCTGACGGTGTCCAGCTGCTTGCCTGTCTGCCTGCTAGGGTATTGGATTTTTATAGGCCCAGGCTGGGGGCATGGCAGGCCAGGGTGGTCTTGGAAAATGCAACATTTGGGCACAAAGGTGGGAGTGCCTGTTCTCACCTTTGGTCCATGGGCAGGAGCCCGAGGGTGAAGCCTTAGCCAGAGACCCACCTTTCTCTGTGCAGCACTTCCCTGCCCCACTCCCATATCAGTCCCAGCTTCTCAGGAGGCTGAAGCAGGAGGATCACTGGACCCAGGAGTTCCAGGCTTCAGTGAGCTGTGATCATGCCACTGCAGTAGCCTGGGTGACAGAGTGAGACCCTGCCTCAAAATACATATATATATATTCTGAATTTCTTCAAGAAACTTCTGCTTCCATATTCCTTCAGATACTTTGTAGCAGTGAGCTGCCTTGCCTGCCTCGCCTGTGTCTGTCAGCTCTTGTTGAACTGTATGCTATTTTTGTCTGAATGTCTGATGAGACTGTTAGCTTGATAGATTCAGTCATCCATTACTCTTGGCTGGGCACGGTGGCTCACACTTGTAATCCCAGCCCTTTGGGAGGCTGAGGCAGGAGGATTGCTTGACCCGAGGAGTTTAAGACCAGCCTGGGCAACATAGCAAGACTCCATCTATAAAATAATATGTATATTACTCTTACTTTCCTGTTTTCATAGTCAACCAGAACAGGATCCCCTGAGACGCTTCCTTCCATAGCTTTTAAGGGGTTTATATGGGCTTAAAGCAGGAATGTATCAACCTCTTGCACCAGTTCTGTGACCGTGGATATTAAAAGACTAAGTTTAAATTTGACAGATAGGCTGGGCACTGGCTCGCATGTGTATTTCCAGCACTTTGGGAGACGGAAGCAGGAGGATTGCCTGAGCCCGGGAGTTCAAGATCAGCCTAGGCAACACAGCGAAGCCCTGTCTCTGTTAAAAACATTTTTTTTTTTATTTGAAGGGTGTACACCCTACTCTGAATCTTTTTTTGGGGGGGGGGGAGGAAGGCAGGAAGGGAGGGAGGAAGGAAGGAAGGGACGGGGGAAGGAAGGAAGGGAGGGAGGGAGGGAGGGAGGGAAAGGAAGGAAGGAAATCAAGCAATGAGAGAGACATTGCCGACCTGGATCTAGAGGTTTACAAGTTGATTTCTTTCTTTTTTTGAGAGAAGGAAAGAAAAAAAAAATGAGTAAAGGAGAGGAAGACAGAGGAAGAGAAAAAGGGATGGTGAACGGAAATATTGCTTTATTCTGAAAAAAAAAATGGGTATTAATAATGACCAATCAATGTTTCATTTAAACCTATGAGTACGTGTGATGTATTGACAAGAATGTATATTTTGTGTATTTGAAGTGGAGAGCTCTATAAATATTTATTAAGTTTACTTGTTCCGGATCTGAGTTCGAGTCCTTGATATCCTTATTAATTTTCTGTCTCATTGAATCTAAGTCTCTATGTATCTGGGTGTTAGGATCGTTAGCTCTTGTTGTTGCATTGATCCTTTTACCAC
>CM052652.1:91136391-91167886 GCA_028533165.1 Leontopithecus rosalia | reverse complement strand
TATTCTTCATTTCCATTAATTCACTTATATTCCTCTCTAAGTTGTCTATTCTCATTAGGATTTCGTCAAACCTTTTTTCAAAGTTCTTAGTTTCTTTACGTTGGGCTACAACATGTTCTTTTAACTCACGAAAGTTTTTATTATCCATACCCTGAATCCTGATTCTGTTATTGGGATGCGCTCGTTCTCCATCAAGCCTTGTTCCATTGTTGATGAGGAAGTGTGATCATCTTTAGAGGGAGAGGGGTTCTAATTTTGAGTATTCTCAGCCTTTTTACGCTGGTTTCTTCCCATTATTGTAAATTTATCCTCCTGCCGTCTTTGAAATTACCAACTTTCAGATTAGGTCTCTTGAGTGGACGTCCAAGTTGTTAGTTCCCAGGGCCAGAACAGCGGTGTTAAGACTGATGGTGTTTTTCTGCCCAGGCTTCTCTTGTCTGGCTTCCTTCTTGTGACCGTAATAGGCGACTCTGCCTTCCCGGAGCTCCAAACCTCAGTCAGAAGGGGAACCAGTCCTGTTCACTCTGCGCCAAGGTGCCTGCACAACCGCTGTGCCAGCCTCAGGAGTCACACTGGGGACCCTCGAGGCTCCTCCAAACCTCGGTCAGAAGGGGAGCCAGCCCCGCCTACCCTGCTCCAAGAGCTGCCGTGCCAAGGTGCCGGCGAAACCGCTGCACTGGCCACAAGAGTCGCGCCGGTGACCTGCGTGGCTCCTCCACTGGGAATCTTCTGCTCCTGAGTGACCAGATTTTGTCTGAAAGTGTGGCTTCCTCTAGTTCTGTGTGCTTTCACTGCGAGCTGCAATCCCGAGATGTTAGTGATCGGCCATCTTGGATCGTTCCTACCCTAAATCTTTTAACAGATTTATGCTTGAACATGCTTGAAGTTTGGGATTAATTTTCCAAAAACCATCACACCTACAACAGCAGCATCTACAGCTGATAAAATCCCTGCTTTGTAGTGTTATAATAAAGTATCTAGCTAAATAATGTAAGGTTTAGTGATTGCTAGGGGATTAAAGTCCATTAGGTGTAATGATCCACTGATAAATGGCTTAATAGTTCTTTTTTCAGAGCTAATCTCTCAACTTTATGTATATGCATCATAAATGTGATCACATGGGAGGTTCTTCAAGGAAAACAGGGAAAATAAAAAATGAAGGCAAATATAAAAATGTAAGTTTGCTCTGGACGTGGAGGGAAATGAGCCTTCCTATTTCATGAGGCCAGTGTGTGGGTGATTATGGTACTCTGCAATTTTCTAGAAAGCTGCTATTTTCTTGCTTTTAAAAAATATTTGTTTTTATCTGATTGTAAAAGTAATATATGTTTACTTTGGAAAATACAGAGAAGCATAAAAAGTAAAAAAAAAAAAATCTCATAACCAGTGATAGGCACGGTTAACATTTTTGCTTACATACATCCAGCCACTTTTTCCTCCGAAAATGTTTTTTCTTTTATGAAATTGGGATAATGTAGCACTTAGTGTTTGGTAACCTGCTTTTTTCCCTCGACAATTTATTGTGCCCATTTTCTCACGTTACTAAATTTTTCACTGGAACATGATGTTTTACGGCTGCTTAGTGTTCCATTACAGAGAAAAAAAACTGCTTGATTTAGTATCTCCTGATGTTGGCAAATTGTGTGGGATCATAACATTGCAATGAGCATCTTTGTATGTAAATATTTATATATATCTGATTGTTTGCTTAGGATAAATTCCTAGAAGGGTAATTGCGGGGCAGGAATGTATTTTTTAAGGCCTTTGGTACTTGATGCTGAATTGTTCTTCAGGAAGGAACTAGTTACCATCCCTTCTGTCAGAGTATGGGAATATTCATTTCTCCATCTCCCAAGCAATACTTGTTATTATTACACTTTTATTATTACATATATTTATTTTTGAGTAGAGAATCTGTTCATATAGATTTTAAAAGTGCAAAGGTTTACAGTGTAGTCTGCTTCTCCTGTCCCCTGACCAGGTTATTCTCCGTTCCCATAAGCTAGCACTGTTGAATCTATTTCCAGAGCACATTCCAGGCGTGTGTAAAGAAATACAGTCTTCCACTCCTGCGCACACACCATGCTTTTACATCAATGATAACATTCTGTTCGTACTGCTCAGCACAATGCTTTTTCCACTTCACAGTAATAGTTTACAGATCATTCCATTTTAGTACATAAAGAGCATCCGGGCCGGGCGCAGTGGCTCACGCCTTTGGGAGGCTGAGGTGGGCGGATCACGAGGTCAAGAGATGGAGACCATCCTGGCCAACATGGTGAAACCCCGTCTCTACTGAAAATAAAAAAATTAGCCGGGCGTGGTGGGGCATGCCCCTGTCATCCCAGCTACCTGGGAGGCTGAGGCAGGAGAATCGCTTACACCTGGAGGGTGTAGGTTTTAGTGAGATGAGATTGTGCCACTGCACTCCATCCTGGGCAAAAGAAGGAAACTCTGTCTCAAAAAAAAAAAGTGTCCTCATTCTTTATTATGGCTAGATGGCATTCTTATTAAATGGATGTATCCTAATTTACATAACCAATGTCCTGTAGATAATGTTTGTTTCCTGTCGTTTGCTATTTCAAACAATCTATGATGAGAAACTTTGCACAGGGCCTGGTGCGGTGGCTCACGCCTGTCATCCCAGCACTTGGGAGACCGAGGCAGGTGGATCACTTGAGGTCAGGAGTTCGAGACCAACTTGGCCAACACGGTGAAACCCCATCTCTACTAAAACTACAAACCTACGGGCGCAGTGGCTCACGCTTGTAATCCCAGCACTTTGGGAGGCCAAGGCAGGTGGATCACGAGGTCAAGAGATCAAGACCATCCTGGTCACCATGGTGAAACCCGTCTCTACTAAAAATACAAAAAATTAGCTGGCATGGTGGCACGTGCCTGTAATCCCAGCTACTCAGGAGGCCGAGGCAGGAGAATTGCCTGAACCCAGAAGGTGGAGGTTGCGGTGAGCCAAGATCACGCCATTGTACTCCAGCCTGGGAAACAAAAGCGAAACTCCATCACAAAAAAAAAAATACAAACCTAAACTGGGTGTGGTGGTAGGCACCTGTAATCCCAGCTACTTGGGAGACTGAGGCAGTAGGATCGCTTAAATCCAGGAGGCAGAGATTGCAGTGAGCTGAGATCATGCCACTGCACTCCAGCCTGGTTGAATAAGAGTGAGACTTCATCTCAAAAAAAAAAAAAAACCCTTGCATGTATGTCATTTTTCATATATAGCTGTAGGATAAATTATTGTATCTGTAGGTTTAATTCCTAGAAGAGAAATTGCTGGGTTGGTGGATATTTTATATGTATATAAGATGTATATACGTATAGAATTTTGGCATATATTGTTCAATTGCCCTCCCCATAATTATGAAACCAGTGTACACTCCCACAGCATAGTGAGACGCCCATTATCCCCCTCCTTGGCCAGCTCTGTGTCCTATCGATTGTTTTTTTCCGAAAGGTAAAAAATGATATCTCTGTACAGTTTTAATTTGCATTTTATTGATTATATGAGGTTGAGCATTTTTTCACATATTTAAGAGCCATTTATATTTCCTGTGAGAACTGGCCATATCATTGCTTATTTTCCTACTGATTTATTGGTTGTCATGGGAAATCTTGATAAAGCAAAGAAATTAGCTCTTTGCCTCTAATGTGAATTGCAAATATATTTTTTTCAGTTCTGTGTTTGCCTCTTGATACTGCTTTTATTGGATTTTGGTGTGGAGATATTTTCTGTTTTCATGTGGTCAAATTTCTTAGCCTTTTGTGACTTCTGGGTTTTGTATCATACTTAGGGATTCTTCCAACATGGCTTCACATGCTTTCTACAGTTTCTTCCAGTGCTCCTGTAGTTTCGTTTTTTTACATTAAAGCTTGTATTTGCAATTTATCCAATGAAAGGTTTATCACTTACTTTATTTTTCTCATTGTCTACCTACTTATCTATATCTCTCTATATACATAGATATAGAGAGAGAGAGAGATTTTTTTTTTTGAGACAGAGTCTCACTTTGCGGCCAGGCTGGAGTGCAGTGATCTCAGCTCACTGCACCCTCTGCTTCCTGAGTCCAAGCAATTCTTCTGCCTCAGCTACCCGTGTAACTGGGATTACAGGTGTGCACCACCATGCCTGGCTAATTTTTGTATTTTTGGTAGAGATGGGGTTTTGTCACGTTGGCCAGGCAGGTCTCAAACTCCTGACCCCAAGTGATCCACCTGCCTTGACTTCCCAAAGTGCTGGGATTACAGGTGTGAGCCACCATGCCCAGTCTTACCCCAATACTTTTGTTCAATGATCCCCATATTTCCTATGTTTACTTGAGTGCCATGTTATTATTAATGTTTGCTAATTTGATGGTAGAGAAAAGTATTCTTTGTTTGTTTGAGACAGAGTCTCACTCTGTCACCCAGGCACGATATCAGCTCATGCAACCTCCGCCTCCTAGGTTCAAGCAGTTCTCATACCTCAGCCTCCCAAGTAGCTGGGAATACAGGCGCACACTACCACAGCCTGCTAATTTTTTGTATTTTTAGTAGAAGCGAGGTTTTGTCATGTTGCCCAGGCTGGTCTCGAACTTCTGGCCTCAAGTGATCCACCTGTTTCAGCCTCCCAGAGTGCTGGAATTACAGACGTGAGCCACTGTGCCCAGCCTAGTTTCCCTTTTTTGTGTTCATTTTCTTATATTTTTGCTATCCATATGTGAATCAATCATTTGTTTCCTATAACTATTTGTGTTTCTTCTTTCGTGAATTTCTATTTGTGCCACCCACCCTTCATTATATTCAGGATGTAGGATGTTATGCTTTCCCTCAGTTTTTTACACTTTTTTGGGGGGGGGCGGTCTTTTTGTTTTTTTCCTTTTTGTGGAGAACGGGGTCTCACTATATTGCCCAGGCAGGTCTTGAACTCCTGGGCTCAAGCTGTCCTGCCTCTGCCTCCCTAAGAGCTGGGATTACAGGCGTGAGCCACAGTGCCCGGCTTCCCTCAGTTTTCTGTTGGCCTTCAGTATTGTTTGTGATTGAAGCTGTGTCTGAGACTGCTATCTTCAATGTGCTTTTAGTATTTATTTCCTCACTTGCTCTTCACAGCTTCGCTCTCAGGTGGTTAGAAAGTAAGCTGGTGCACAAAGAAGGTCAGTGACTCCCCAATTTCATACAGTCTTTAGTAGTAGAGCCCCCTAGTATCTGAAATAGGTACTTTAGAGACGCTGGTTTCCATTTGTACCTGCAGCCAGTTCATTGTTTTGCAGGGAGTGTCACATTCAAGGCCTAACACTGAGGACATGTCACTGTGTTATGCTAACCGCTCGGCAGCTCTCTTCCGCCTGGGTCAGTACGAGGTGAGTGTGAGGATGTCTGGTGTGATTGGAGAGGATTCTTCACTGGAAGAATCCTTCACTAGGAGGACTAGACCTTCGTCTGCTTCTTTTTGAGAACACGAAAATAGGTTCTGCTGCAACTGGTTGAATTGGAAGCACATTAATACCTACTTAACTCGGGCCAGGGGCCCACACCTGTCATCCCAGCACATTGTGGAGTTGAGGCCGGCAGATCACCTGAGGGCAGGAGTTGGAGACCACCCTGGCCAACATGGTGAAATCCCATCTCTACTAAAAATAAAGGGATGAAAATTAACCAGGTGTGGTGGCAGGCACCTGTAAGTCCCAGCTACGTAGGAGGCTGAGGCAGGAGAATCGCTTGAACCCAGGAGGTGGAGGTTACAGTGAGCAGAGATCATGCCACTACACTCCAGCTTGGGCAACAGAAGACTGTCTCAATAAAAAAAGAAAGAAAGAAAAGAGCTATGGGACATTCCATGGGCATATGGACTGTATCCAGTAGGTCAGCAGTGCTCAGTGTCACCAGGCTTGGCTAATTTTGTAATTTTTTGTGGAGCCCAGGGTCTTGCCTGTGTTGCCCAGGGTGGTCTCGAACTCCTGGACTCAAGTGATCCTCCCCACTTGGTCTCCCATAGTGCTGGTATTACAGGTGTGAGCCCACCATGCCCAGATGTTTTCCCTCTTCTAATAATAATTACCATTTATTGAGCACATACTATATTCCAGGTACTCCTTTTGCCACGTTAGATTTATTATTTCATTTTTGTCCTTAAAACAACCCTGTGAGATATTATTATCACTGTTCTTTAGATAAAATTAAGACACTGAGAAGTTAAGTCGATTGCACAAGATCATATGGCTAGTAAGAGGCAGAGTGTATTTGAGTGCAGGTCTGCTTGGCCTCAAAGCCTGCCTCTTAGTCATTATACTATATTCTATCCAAAAGACTTTTTTTCCCTTAAAAATAGAAATATTTAATAAGAACATTAAGCATAACAGTATCTTCAACAAGTATTGCTAATCACTCAAAAGATCACACATAAATATATTTAAAAGCACATGGCTGAAGTTGTTCCATTTTTAATAATCCTTAACTTTCCTGTAGGTTTTTGGAAACATTTTTAGTAAACATTGAAGAATAGGGACCAAGGGTCATTTTGGGATTTTCTTTCTGTTTTCAGATGTGCCTTAAAGACATTATCAGAGCACAGACGCATGGGTATCCAGAAAGATTGCAACCCAAGATAATGTTACGTAAAGCAGAATGTCTGATGGCCCTGGGGAGACTACAGGAGGTGCACCAGACCATCAGCGATCTTGAAAGGAACTTCACTGCCAGCCCAACCCTAGCAGATTTCCCCTCCCAGAGTGTGCAGAGAAACCTCCATCATCTGAAAATGAAAGTACAAGAAAAGGAGAATCTCACAGAAACCTTCCCGGCAGCTCTTCACAAAACTCTTGAGGGTGTGGACCTAAGAGAAGAGAATAAACAACTTTCCAATGCCTCATCATCTGTCGGCTTATGCATGGATCCTTTAAAAGGTCGCTGTCTCGTGGCCACAAGAGAGATTCTCCCAGGAGAGCCCCTGGTGAAGGAGGATGCTTTTGTGAGTGTTCTTAACCCAGGAGAACTGCCACCACTGCGTCACAGCCTAGACAGCAAATGGGACACCAGAGTTACCAATGGGGACCTTTACTGTCACCGATGCTTGAAGCACACTCTGGCCACTGTTCCCTGTGATGGATGCAGCTATGCCAAATATTGCAGCCAAGAGTGTTTGCAGCAGGCCTGGAAGCTCTACCATAGGATAGAATGTCCTCTAGGTGGGCTGCTTCTCACACTGGGTGTGTTTTGCCACATTGCCCTGAGGTTGACTCTCTTGGTGGGATTTGAGGATGTTAGCAAAATCAGGAAGCTTTGTGATGAGGTTAGTAATAAGGACATACCTGAAAGCAGCAATTGGGTTAAGACACTTAATTCTGGCCTAGGGGCGATTGAGAAAAATGGCAAAATCGTTGAGACCCTAATTCCTGGATGCAGTGTGAATGGGAAGTATGAAAGTAATTATCAGGCTGTCTTCAACCTTTTGCCCCATACTGAAAACCATAGCCCAGAGCACAAATTCCTCTGCGCGCTCTGTGTTTCTGCACTGTGCAGGCAGCTAGAAGCAGCCAGTTTCCAGCCCGTCACAACAGGTGCAAGCTCCTCCCGGCTGAAAGCAGCAGTGGCGCCTGAGTTGTGTCCAGACGTGACTGTTTGGGGTGTGGCGATGCTCCGACACATGCTCCAGCTACAGTGTAACGCCCAGGCGATAACCACCATACTGCACACAGGTAAGAGGGAAACCGATGTGCCTGCTGACAGTATTAGTCTTGATGGAGCAGGTGTTTGAGAAGAAAGAATTGCAAAGGAAAATAGGATTCAAAAAAAATCAGTGAGCTGATGGGGTCACTAAGCTGCCTTGTTTATTATGACATTAAGAAGCTATATGACCAACCGGGTGCGGTGGCTCATGCCTGTAATCCCAGCACTTTGGGAGGCTGAGGCGGGTGGATCATGAGGTCCAGAGATTGAGACCATCCTGGCCAATAGGGTAAAATCCCGTCTCTACTAAAGATACCAAAAAAAAAAGAAAAATTAGCTGAGCATGGTGGTGCATGCCTGTAGTCCAAGCTACTTGGGAGGCTGAGGCAGGAGAATCGCTTGAACCTGGGAGGTAGAGGTTGCAGTGAGCCTAGATAGCACCACTACACTCCAGCTTGGTGACCCTGAGGTTTTTTTTGACCCCATCTCAAAAAAAATAATAATTTGATACCATTCTGCCTTGGTTTTCTCATCTGTAAAATGAGTAGTTTTATCCCAGCTAACTGTGCAGAGTTGTGTAAAGCTGTGTTTGTAAAAATTATTTTAAAAGTCCATATTACTGAAAAAAAAATTTTTAATTTATTTTTTTGAGACAGTGTCTTTCTCTGTCTCCCAGGCTGGAGTGCAGTGGTGCAATCTCAGCTCACTATAACCTTCACCTCTCAGGTTCAAACGATTCTCGTGCCTCAGCCTCCCAAGTAGCTAGGATTACAGGCATGCGCCACCACACCTGGCTAATTTTTTTGTGTTTTTAGTAGAGATGGGGTTTTGCCATATTGGCTAAGTGGAACTTGAACTTCTGGCTTCAGGCAGTCCACCCTCGTTTGCCTCCCAAAGTGCTAAGATTACACGCATGAGCCACTGTTGCCAGCCTTTTTTAAAAAAATTTTTTTTTGAGGTAGAGTTCCTTGTCGCCCAGGCTGGAGTGCAGTGGCTCCATCTCAGCTCACCGCAGCCTCCACCTCGCGGATTCAAGCAATTCTCCTGCCTCAGCCTCCCGAGTAGCTGGGATTACAGGCCTGTACCACCATGCCTGGCTAATTTTGTATTTTCAGTAGAGACAGGGTTTCACCGTGTTGGTCAGATTGGTCTCAAAGTACTGACTTCGGGTGATCCACCCGCCTTGGCCTCCCAAAGTGCTGGGATTACAGGTGTGAGCCACCTCACTGAGACTTAAATTTTTTTAAATAGAGATAGAGACTTGCTATGTGTCCCAGGCTGGTCTTAAACCCCTGGGCTCAAGCAGTTCCCCACCTCAGTCTTCCCAAGTGCTGGGATTACAGGCATGAGCCACCACACCTGACCTGAGATTTTTTGGTTATGAAGGAAAACTGCCTTAAATAAGTAGTAATAGCAAGTTTGTTTTAAGGATATATATACAAGATTCCTGGCACAGTGGCTCACGCCTATAATCCCAGCACTTCAGAAGGCTGAGGTGTACAGATCACCTGAGGTCAGGAATTCAAGACCAGCCTGGGCATCATGACAAAATACAAACATTAGCCGAGTACAGTGGTGTGTGCCTGTAAGTCCCAGCTACCTGAGAGGCTAAGGCAGGAGAATGGGTCGAACCCAGGAAGCTGAGGCAGGAGAATCACTTCAGCCCAGGAGGCAAAGGTGGCAGTGAGTGGCCAAGATTGCACCACTGCACTCCAATCTGGGCGAAACACTGTCTCAAGAAAAAACAGGTACACACACAAGAATCCAGAGAAAGCTGTATAGTTTTTCCTTAGGGAAGGCAGAAGTGAAAGTTAAACCAGCCTGCAGAAAGAAGAGGGCCTGTAGCTGAGTAAGGTATCAAACTTTTTTTCTTTTTGAGACAGAGTTTCACTCTTGTTGCCCGGGGTTGGAGTGCAACGGAGTGATCTTGGCTAGCTGTAACTGCCACCTCCTGGGTCCAAGTGATTCTCCTGCCTCAGCCTCCCGAGTAGCTGGGATTACAGGCATGTGCTACCATGCCCAGATAATTTTGTATTTTTAGTAGAGACAGGGTTTCTCCATGTTGGTCAGGCTGATCTCGAATTCCCAACCTCAGGTGATCCGCCTGCCTGGGCCTCCCAAAGTGCTGGGATTACAGGCACGAGCCACTGTGCCCGGCTTTTTTCTTTCTTTCTTTCTTTCTTTCTTTCTTTTTTTTTTTTAGATGGAGTGTTGCTCTGTTACCCAGGCTAGAAAGTAGCGTCATCTTGGCTCACTGCAACCTCCATCTGCTGGGTTCAAGCAATTCTCCTGCCTCAGCCTCCCAAGGAGCTGGGATTACAGGCACGCACCACCACGTCCAGCTAATTTTTGTACTTTTAGTAAAGATGGGATTTCACCATGTCGACCAGGCTGGCCTCGAACTCCTGACCTCATGATCTGCCCGCCTCAGCCTCCCAAAGTGCCGGGACTGCAGGCATGAGCTGCTGTTCCCAGCCAGGTATTAGACTCTTAATTCACTGAGCTACTCTCTGTCTTCTCTTTCCAATTGACACATATTTCTCGTTCTTCTAAATTTCCAAGAGAGGAATTGAGCCCAGCACAGCCTTCTACCCCACACTGTACCATAAGCTGCCTGCCTACATATTGCCTGTGCTTTGATCAAGGGGCCACCTCTAAACAGACCCGTTGGCTTAGCCCCACTTTCCTGAGCTGGAGTCTATAGATAATGTGACTTAAGATAGACGGGAACGTTGGATGTGCCAGAATCTTGATCCAGTGTGACATCTCCAGTGTGACTACTGACAGCAGATACAACTATTATTAGAAAAGTGGCATTTGTAGTATTTCTTTGTATGAGCTTCATTTTAACAGAAAATGTTTTTTGACTCAATCTGTTCATTATACTTTTCCTAATTTTTTCGGTTAACTCTGTTGAGAGGGAAGAAACTAGGTCCTAGCTAAACCGAGTTTTTGTAGACAAATTAATATTAAATGTGACTTAACTATACATGTTTGGCTCACTTGATCTTCTCACATTAGATAATCTAGAATTTGTCAACCTATTTTTGTGTATATTTTTATGTTTAATTTTACTTCAGCAGGCAAGTTATATGGTCTATAGGTATCTTGCTAGACATGTTTTGGCCAAGATTCTCTTCCCCATCCTGAAGCACATGGAACATCCAAAAATAGAACTGGCCTCGTCCCCTGATACTACTAAATCACGTTTCAAGTTAGTCTGCGTTCTTCTCTGCCCTCCTGTTTCTTTGAGCCATTGCTACTTTCTAAAATACAGCTGTTGAGTGTTTTTCCAGAATTATGTTTTCCTTTGGGCACATTCACTTGCATTTTTTAATACACGTATTTTGTTTTTTCTGAACATAATATATGGGGCTTCCAGATTAAAGAGCAGAAAGTTACCAACTCTTAATTCCATGTCTTGCCTTTAAAATACTTAATAGGGCCTGGTGCAGTGACTCACATCTATAATCCAAGCACTTTGGGAGACCAAGGCAGGTGGATCATGAGGTCAGGAGTTCAAGACCAGCCTGACCAACATGGCAAAACCCCGTCTCTACTAAAAATATGAAAATTAGCTGGGTGTGATGGTGCACACCTATAGTCCCATCTGCTTGGGAGGCTGAGACAGGAGAATCGCAGGAGGTTGCAGTGAGCCTATATCATGCCATTGCACTCCAGCCTGGGCGACACAGCGAGATTCCATCTTAAAAAAAAAAAAAGCCAGGCGCTAAGGCTCACACCTATAATCCCAATACCTTGGAAGTTGAGAAGGGAGGATTGCTTGAGGTATGAGTTTGAGATTAATCTGGGCAACAGAGTGAGACCCCCATCTCTATAAAACGTAAAATAAAGAAGCCAGTCACAGTGTTATGCATCTATAGTCCCAGCTACTCAGGAGGTTGATTAGGGAGGTGGCTTGAGCCAGAGTTCAGCTGCAGTGAGCTATGATCATGCCACCAAACCCCAGCCTGGGTATCAGAGCAAGATCCCCTCTTGGGCCGGGTGCGGTGCCTCAAGCCTATAATCCCAGCACTTTGGGAGTCCGAGGTGGGTGGACCACAAAGTCAAGAGATCGAGACCATCCTGGTCAACATGGTGAAAACCCATCTCTACTAAAAACACAAAAAATTAGCTGGGCATCGTGGCGTGTGCCTGTAATCCCAGCTACTCGGGAGGCTGAGGCAGGAGAATTGCCTGAACCCAGGAGGCGGAGGTTGCAGTAAGCGAGATCACGCCATTGCACTCCAACCTGGGTAACAAGAGCGAAACTCTGTCTCAAAAAAAAAAAAAAGATCCATCTTGGGATTTAAAAAAATAAAAGAGCCAGGCAAGGGGGCTCACTCCTGTAATCCCACCACTTTGGAAGGCCAAGGTGAGAGAATTGCATGAGTCCAGGAGTTTAAGACCAGCTCAGCAATATAGTGAGACCCTGTTTGTTAAAAAAAAATTGCCTAAATTGTCCCAGAAGGAGGAAAACACTTCAAAAAGCAAGCAATTGTAGAAGAGTCAAGTTAACAAAATATTTCCATGAAAATAAGGCAGACCTATTTGTTTCCATGTGAATTCTTTTTTTTTTTGAGACGGAGTTTCGCTCTTGTTACCCAGGCTGGAGTGCAATGGCACGATCTCAGCTCACCGCAACCTCCTCCTCCTCCTGGGTTCAGGCAATTCTCCTGCCTCAGCCTCCTGAGTAGCTGGGATTACAGGCACGCACCACCATGCCCAGCTAATTTTTTGTATCTTTAGTAGAGACGGGGTTTCACCATGTTGACCAGGATGGTCTCGATCTCTTGACCTCGTGATCCACCAGCCTCAGCCTCCCAAAGTGCTGGGATTATAGGCTTGAGCCACCACGCCCAGCATAAGTTATTTAAAACTTTTTTTTTCTTTTTTTGGGAGACAGAGTCTCGCTCTGTAACCCAGGCTGAAGTGCAGTGGTGCGATCTCAGCTCACTGTAACCTCTGCCTCCCAGGTCCCAGTTCAAGCAGTTCTCCTACCTCAGCCTCCTGAGTAGCTGGGTTTACAGGCATGTACTACCATGCCCAGCTAATTTTTGTATTTTTAGTAGAGATGGGGTTTCACCATGTTGGCCAGGCTGGTCTTGAACTCCTGACCTCGTGAGCCACCACACCTGGCCTGAATTCTTTAAAACTTTTAGAGGGGTTGGGGAATTCATGTGGCGGTCAGAGTGGAAGCAGGTGTGAGAGGGTCCAGCAGAAGAAAACATGACTGCCAAAGTGTTTGAGTCCATTGGCAAGTTTGGCCTGGCCTTAGCTGTTGCAGGAGGCGTGGTGAACTTGGCCTTATATAATGTGGATGCCGGGCACAGAGCTGTCATCTTTGACCAATTCCGTGGAGTACAGGACACTGTGGTAGGGGAAGGGACTCACTTTCTCATCCCATGGGTACAGAAACCAATTATCTTTGACTGCCGTTCTTGGCCACATAATGTGCCAGTCATCACTGGTAGCAAAGAGTTACAGAACGTCAACATCACACTGCGCATTCTCTTCTGGCCCATTGCTAGCCAGCTGTCTCGCATCTTCACCAGCATCAGAGAGGACTATGATGAGCGTGTGCTGCCGTCCATCACGACCGAGATCCTCCAGTCAGATGTGGCTCGCTTGATGCTGGAGAACTGATCACTCAGAGAGAGCTGGTCTCCAGGCAGGTGAGTGACGACCTTACAGAGCGAGCAGCCACGTTTGGGCTCATCCTGGACGATGTGTCCTTGACACAGCTGACCTTCGGGAAGGAGTTCACAGAAGCTGTGGAAGCCAAACAGGTGGCTCAGCAGGAAGCAGAGAGGGCCAGATTTGTGGTGGAAAAGGCTGAGCAGCAGAAAAAGGCGGCCATCATCTCTGCTGAGGGCGACTCTAAGGCCGCTGAGCTGATTGCCAACTCACTGGCCACCGCAGGGGATGGGCTGATCAAGCTGCGCAAGCTGGAAGCTGTGGAGGACATCGCGTACCAGCTGTCACGCTCTCGGAACATCACCTACCTGCCGGCGGGCAGTCCATGCTCCTCCAGCTGCCCCAGTGAGGGCCCACTCTACCTGCACCTCCACAGGCTGACTGGGCCACAGCACAATGATTCTTGACACCGCCTTCCTTCTGCCCCCACCTCAGAAATCACTGTGAAATCTCATGATTGGCTTAAAGTGAAGGAAATAAAATCACTTCAGATCTCTTAATTAGTCTGTCAGATGAACTGCTTTCATTCTTCTCACGTCCGTCTACTTTTTTAATCCACCTCCCTACCAAAAATTGCCAAGTGCCTATGCAACTAACTGGCTTTAGGTCCCAATTCGGGGTCTGCTGGAGCTCTGGCCTGGGCACCAGCATTTGATAGCACGCAGGTTGGGCAGTGTGTGATGGACTGGGGAGCACAGGTGTCTGCCTGGGTCCACGGGTGGCCTCCATCCTGTCACTGATGCTGCAAGATTTGCAGATGAGGGCACGTGGCTGAACTGAGAAGGCAGGCCTCCGTCTTCCTAGCAGTTCCTGCGCAGATGCTGCTGAAGAGAGGTTCTGGGGAGGGGCAGAGAGGAAGCCATCTGTCTCTTACCATAAGGCTGATTCTCTTTAACTGTGTGACCAGCGGAAGCAGGTGTTTGTGAACTGGGCACAGATTGAAGAATCTGCCCCTCTTGAGGTGGGGGGGCCTGATTGTTGCCCCCTAGGCTCCAATAACTAGGATGGACTTGGATAGTGAGAGAGGAGACCTGCACCAAAATGAGTCCTGTCGAAGACTTCCTCTCTACCCCACACCTTGGTCCCTCTCAAATACCCAGTGGAATTCCAACTTGAAGGATTGCATCCTGTTGGAGCTGAACATCCCTGCCAAAGACATGTTTGACCTGTGTTCCTGGCTCCCTTTCAGAGACTGCCCTTCTCAAGGGCTCTGTGCCTGTGCTGGGAAGGAAACAACCATGGGAAGGAAACAAATGTGTGTAAACTGCTGTCAATAAATGACACCGAGACCTTCTGGCTAAAAAAAAAAAAAAAGAAACAACCATCTCTGAAGAACAGATCAAAGCCAAGCACAGTGACTCATGCCTATAATCCCAGCACTTTGGAAGGCTGAGGTGGGAGAATCGCTTAAGCTCAGGAGTTGGAAGCCAGTCTGGGCAACACAGCAAGAGCCCATCTCTACAAAAATTAGCTGAGCATGGTGGCAGACACCTGTGGTCTCAGCAACTCAGGAAGCTAAGGTGGGAAGACTGGTAGAGCCAGAAGCAAGGCTGCAGTGAGCTACAATGGCGCCAGTGCACTCTATCCTGGGTGGCAGAGTGAGACCCTGTCTCAAAAGGCTGGGCCCGGTGGCTCACGCCTGTAATCCCAACACTTTAGGAGGCCAAGGCAGGTGGATCACCTGAGGTCAGGAGTTTGAGACTAGCCTGGCCAACATGGTGAAACCCATCTCTACTAAAAATATAAAAATTAGCCACATGTTTTGGCAGGTGCCTGTAATCTCAGCTACTAGGGAGGCTGAGGCATGAGAATCGCTTGAACCTGGAAGGTGAAAGTTGCAGTGAGCCGAGATCGTGCCACTGCACTCCAGCCTGGGCAACGGAGCAAGACACTAAAAAAAAAAAAAAAAAAATCAAAGGCTGAGGCAGGAGGAATGCTTGAGCCTTGGAGTTTAAGACCTCACCATGGGGAGCAACAGCAAACAAAAGAACAGCTCATTTCTACACTGTGTAAACTGTTCCAGGGTGGGGAAACCTAGAACTCTTTCCCACTCACTTTAGAAAGCCAATAATAAAAACTAGAGTCCAGTCTCACTTTTGAATATAGATGTAGAAGCCCGGTATAAATCACTGCCATATCACATCCAGCAGTTTATTAAAGGACCAAGTAGAGGTTCTCCCAGAAATGCAAAGGCGTTTTAATTTGGGGGGATGTGAACGAAGGCCTAGATAACCACAGAGGCATGCCATATTCTTAACGGGAAAACTGGAAACTTGAGGTTTCCCTGCATTAACCTAATCAATCTAATACCATTTCAAACGGAATCACAATTGAGTTTTCATGGAACTTGACAACGTTCTAAAGTTCATCTTGAATAAATGGGTGAGAATAGCTTTTTTTTTTTTTTTAAGAGAAGTGAAAGGTCTTGGTACTGTCAGATTTCATACCAGCATTAAAGCTACAAACTTAAAAACAACTTGAACCTGATGACAGCCCCCAAAAAGGATTAGAGTCTTTTTTCAAATCATTAAAAACTTAACTATTTCAGAATTAAACCATCAGTTATCTAGTTAAAGTGAACATTTATATAGTCTTAGGGCAGGAGAGGCTTTTTAAAATACTATATAATATCAAATTTAGGTAATTAAAAGAGAGCCAGATTTAGCTACCTACGTACCAAATATCAAGAACACCATAACTGGTTGAGAAGATAAAGGATATAGGTGAGGCTGGACCCAGTGGCTCACACCTGTAATCCCAGCACTTTGGGAGGCCAAGGAGGTCGGATCACCTGAGGTCGGGAGTTCGAGACCAGCCTGACCAACAGGGAGAAAGCCCATCTCTACTAAAAATACAAAATTAAAAAAAAAATATGAAATTAGCCAGGCATGGTGGTGGGCACCTGTAATCCCAGCTACTCAGGAGGTTAAGGCAGGCAGGAGAATAGCTTGAGCCTGGGAGACAGAAGTTACAGTGAGCCGAGATTGTACCACTGCACTCCAGCCCTGGACAACAAGAGCAAAACTCTGTCTCAGAAAAGAAAAGAAAAAAAGAGGATAAAGGATGTAGGTGAAAGAGGGCCTTGCAGGAATTGAAGACATTGCACTTTGGGAGGCCGAGGCAGGTGGATCACCCGAAGTCAGGAGTCTGAGACCAGCCCGGCCAATGTGAAACCCCATCTACAAAAAATACAAAACTTAGGCGTGGTGGCATGTGCCTGTAATCCTAGCTGCTTGGGAGGCTGAGGCAGGAAAATCACCTGAACTGGGAGGCGAAGGTTACGGTGAGCTGAGATCATGCCACTGCCCTACATCCTGGGCAAAACGAGTGAAAAACTGCGTCTCAAAAAAAAAAAAAACACCCAAGAATTGAAAACATTGGACTGAGAGGCAGAAGACCTAATTTCCTGAACCTTTGTGTATGTCAGTATCATCATGGACATGAGAAGACTGGATAAGCCTCAGAGCCTCCGGGGAAGACTTTGCAAACATGACCTCAGTTTTTCCCATCCCTGTAAGTTGACTCTTTGCAGCTTGACATTGCTGCTTCTCTTGTCAAGAAGCGGAGTTTTTTCCTCCTCCTTGGAGTCTGGGCTGGCTCTGGAACTTGCTTTGGCCAGTAGACAAAATTGATGTTATGTAACTTTTGAGTCTAAGCCTTAATTGCCTCCACAGTCACCTTCTTGGAATGATAGTGTGGCCATGTGAACAAGCCTGGGCCCTGGCTTCCTGGAGGAGAAAAGACCATGTGCCAGAGGAATGCAGTCACGTGAGTAAGCCCCAGGCAAATCCAGCAGCAAAAAAACATTCCCCGGAGCTGTGCCAAAACTGCGGCATACAGAATTGTGAACAAATGAAAATATTGTTGTTTTAACAACCCTCCCCCCCAAAAAAGACTCAAACAAAAATTAAGATGTCAGTGGACAAAATGACGGAACATCTCTAGCAACAACACAGCTAAAATCAGCTTTTAAAAATACGCATAGTGGCCGGGCTCAGTGGCTCACACCTGTAACCCCAGCACTTTGGAAGGCCAAGGCTGGAGGATTACTTGAGCCCAGGAGTTGGAGATCAGCCTGGGAAACACAGTTAAACACTGTGGCTACAAAAATACAAAAATTAGTTGGGCGTGGCAGTGCACACTTGTGGTCCCAGCTACTTGGGAGTCTGAGGTGGGAGCATGGCTTGAGACCAGGAGGTAGAGGCTGCAGTGAGCCAAGATCACCCCCATTGCACTACAGCCTGGGCAACAGAGTGAGACCCTGTCTGAAAAATAAGATAAAAATAAAAACATGCATCATGATGAAAATCTAAAACTGGGTTGTGTAAATTTCCCCAAAAGAGCATTGAATTGTACATTTAAAACAAGTGAATTTTATGGTAGATGGATTATATTTTAATACAGCTGTTAAAAGTACACATGAGACCAGGCGCTGTGGCTCACGCCTGTAATCCCCAAACTTTGGGAGGTCATGGTGGGCAGATCACAAGGTCAGGAGTTCAAGAGCAGCCTGGCCAACATAGTGTAACCCCGTCTCTACTAAAAGTACAAAAATTAGTCGGGTGTGGTGGCACACGCCTGTAGTCCCAGCTACTCAGGAGGCTGAGGCAGGAGAATCACTTGAACCTGGGAGGCAGAGGTTCCAGTGAGCCGAGACGACACCATTGCACTCCAGCCTGGGTGACAGAGAGATTCCATCTCAAAAAAAAAGTACACATGAGCAAGCCTGTATCAAAGTAGATAGTGATAAATAAAAACAGCCACCCTGTAACCTTTCTCTAGTAAGTAAGACACCGTTGTTGGCCTATCACAGCAGCAGAGTTGTTTTGTTGATTTTGTTTTTCTTTTTTGAGACAGGGTCGGTCTCTGTTGTCCAGGCTGGAGTGCAGCGGTGTGATCTCAGCCCACTGAAGCCTCAACCTCCATACCCTCCCTCCTCAGCCACCTGCGTAGCTGGGCTCAGGTGTGCACCACCACACCAGGCTAACTTTTCTATTTTTTTGTAGACATGGGGTTTTGCCAAATTGCCCTGGCTGGTCTCAAACTCTTGAGCCCAAGTTATCCTCCTGCCTCAACCTCCCAAGGTGCTGGGATTACAGGGGTGACCCACTGCACCCCGCCTGTATTTTTAATTCTAAAATGCATTTTATGTTAGGATTTAAAGACAAAATGTTATATCTGCCTGAAGGATTACAAGCAACTATCATTTTCTCTGTAAGGTTCAGTTTTTAAATTTTTTTCTGACTACCACATATTCCTTTTGTAATTTCAATGAGTTGTTTGTTTGTTTGTTTGCTTGCTTTTAGAGACAGGGTCTTGCTCTGTTGCTCAGGCTGGAGTGCAGTGGAGTGATCATAGCTCACCGTAACTTCGAACTCCTGGGCTTAAGCGGTCCTCCCGCCTCTGACTCCCAAAGTGCTGGGATTACAGGCATGAGCCACTACACCCAGCCTCAATTTGTTTTTTTTAATAATAAAGATAATTCAAATGATAAGAGTATTTTTCTATGAACATTTTTAAGGCATTTGATTCATATTGCAAAATTGCCCTCCAGGAAAGTTCCACTGTTAGGCACCCACCAGCAGTGTTCACTCTCATTTTTGAATTTCATCTAATATTGTTTCAGTCTGCTCATATTTCTAATCTTGTTATATCCCTTTTTATTATTTCTTTGGGGTTCCAATACCTCCCAATTTGGTGTTCTCATTGAATTTCATTAGCAGCTGTTTCATTAGTAGCATAGGCGGATTAAAGTGTTAACTAGGATAGACTTTGACAAAAACCTATAAAAATGTATGTTATTATCTTTGCATAGATCCTATTTAATCGAAGTTTTCCAGAAACCTCTCACTAGGGCTCGTCTCAAGGGACAGAACTGGCCACGGATGGTTTTCTAGACCTTGACCCGTGTGGTCCTCTCTGTAGGAATGGCACATTGATGATGTGTCCGGGTTCGGGTCCTGACAAGGTTGTGTGGGGTTCTGAGTCCTGTCCCCACACATCGGTTCACTGCCCTTTGCTCTCACTCTTCGACAACGAAGGAATCTGCCTTCAGTTTGAGTCCTTGATTGGACACACAGCCTCAGACTTCTCATGGTGCAAAATATACACCTGCGTATGTCTATTCTGGAAGTATCGTGAATGAGTCTTTTCTTCGTTACTTGAATCCCAGTTTAAATGCACTAGGGATATTAGCAAGGTTCCCTTCTGGTATAGAGTCACTCCCTCTTTATTTTAATACAAAATGTCACAGACTAAATTTGGTTGATGAAGTACGTACATATTCTCACTTTCTATTATCTCTACGAATAGAACACTAATGCAAAATATGGAGTAATTTTTAAAAATCAATACTTAATTTTTTAGAAATAATTAGAGAGATACTCAGCTCTGCCATAAATGCCCACACAGTTCCTGGGCCTACTTCTGTCAGAGGCTAATCTTATAGATAATTCACAGAGGTGACATTACTCACTCTATTGTGATCATCCTTCTCTGGAAGATTTTAGCAACAGTTCTGATATAGATTGCCAGTTATCAGTACTTGGCAATGCAAGTCCACTTTTAATTATGCAGAGGCTGATTATTCAGACTACAAGCTCTTCATGGCCTGAACAGCTCCTTCCTGCCACCTGCCTTTGAGCATTTTCACTGTTCATTAGCACATATGCCAGAAGGTGGAAATTGGACGAGGTAGGAAGAAGAAACAAAAATCAGCAAAGCACTTCGGAGAAGCTCTGACGAAAGATTTTAATACAATTCGTAGAATTATTAACTAGAATTGAGTCATTTGGATTCCCTGTGAAATGTATTTACTTGCTCTCCTTAGCAACAGATAGTAGAATTGCCTGCAGAGAGACATTCCTGTATTTAATGTTTTTCTTTATAAAACATTTTGGGGGAGGAGGGACAGAATCTCACTGTGTCACCCATGCTGGAGTGCAGTGGTGTGATCTGCACTGCAACCTTTGCCTCCCAGTTTTAAGCGATTCTCCAGCCTCAGCCTCCCGAGTAGCTGAGATTACAGGTGCACACCACCATGCTCAGCTAAGTTTTTATATTTTGAGTAGAGATGAGGTTTCACCATGTTAGCCAGGCTGGTCTCAAACTCTTGACAAGTGATCCACCTGCCTCAACCTCCCAAAGTGCTAGGATTACAGGCATGAGCCACCGCACAGGCCCATAAAACATTTTCACATGATGGTTCATAATATTTTGTTCATTACATTTGTACCTAGACCTATTTCTTTGGTGAATTTGGTTTTTTGTTTGTTTTGTTTTGTGAGACAGAGTTTTGTTCTGTTGCCTGGGCTGGAGTGCAGTGGTGTGATCTTGGGTCACTGCAACCTCTGCCTCCAAGTTCAAGCAATTCTCATACCTCAGCCTCCCAAGTAGCTGGGACTATAGGTGAATGCCACCATGCCCAGCTAATGTTTGTATTTTTAGCACAGACAGGATTTTGCCATTTTGGCCAGGCTAGTCTCAAGCTTCTGACCTCAGGTGATCTGCCTGCCTCCACCTCCTAAAGTGCCGGATTATAGGCATGAGCCACAGCACCCAGCCTGGTAAGTGGGTTTTTTTTTTTTTTTTTAAGATTCCTGGCATATATTCAGTGATACCAGGATTATTTGATGGTTTTCTTGTTTTCCAGAAAACTTAATATTTTCCTTTAAATACTGGTATCGTTTATCTTCCAACCTGTTTTGTTGGAAACACAGTTCTCCTTAGGCTTAAACTGAGGCTACTGAACATAACTTAAGTGTTTCTGTATGTTCAGGGTTATCTTTGCTGTACATACTCCTAGGACAGGTGGCTTTGACAAAAGCCGGCACAGGGAATGCCTTTGGCTAAGTGAAATGTTACAGGTGTACTTTTAAAATGCTACTTAACCACCATGTTTTCTTTTCGGAAATGAACAGAATTTTAAAGTAAACTGTGGGCCTGAAAAGACCAAAAAAGAAAGAGAGACAGAAATGTTACAAATATAGTAAAACTTTTTTTCTTTCTTTTTTTTTTTTAAATAGAGACAGGGTTTCACCTGTCTATTAAAAAAGACTGGTCTCCCTACCCCAGGTGATCCACCTGTCTCGGCCTCCCAAAGTGCTGGGATTACAGGTGTGAGCCACCACACCTGGCCAGTAAAACTTTTTTTTTTTTATTTTATTTACTTATTTTTTCAGATGGTCTGCTCTGTCACCCAGGCTGGAGTGCAGTGGTGTGATTATGGCTCACTACAGCCTCGCGCTTCCAGGCTCAGTGGATCCTGCCACATCAGCCTCCTAAGTAACTGGGATTACAAGTGTGTACCACCACTGCTGGCTAACTTTAAAAATTTTGGGGGGGCCAGGCACATTGGCTCATGCCTGTAATTCCAGCACTCTGGGAGGCCTAGGCAGGTGGATCACGAGGTCAAGAGATCGAGCCCATCCTGGCCAACATGGTGAAACCCCATTTCTACTAAAAATACAAAATTAGCCGGGCGTTTGGCATGCTAGTAGTTAGTCCTAGCTACTTGGGAGGCTGAGGCAGAAGAATTGCTTGAAACTGGGAGGCAGAGGTTGCAGTGAGCCGAGACTGCGCCACTGTCTCCAGCCTAGGTAACAGAGCAAGACTCCATCTCAAAAAAAATTTTTCTTGTAGCGACCAGATCTAGCTATGTTCTCCAGACTGGTCTTGAACTCAAGCAGTCCTTCTGCCTGAGCCTCGGAATGATAGGCATGAGCCTTGGTGCCTGGTCTGCTTCAAGATATCAAGTTCAGGGTGGTAACTAGGTCACTTGTTCTATTAACCAACCAAAGACCCGATAAACAAAGCCCTTGACTAGAAAAGTCTTTGGGAAGAAGCCTCCACAGGTGCTATGGTTTCTGTGTTCTTCCCTCATGAACATGAGGAAACTCTAGAACGTTCCCTACTGATCATTCCGTTTTTATAAATTCTCATCGCTGGCTGTTTCCTGGTGTAGAGACACCGCTGTTAGGTCCCAGGACTCCAGTGAACTTCATGTGCACATCACTTGGCTTCCTGGGGACCAGAGCTTGCTGTGAGGCATGTTCCCATCTGATTTCTGTTGGACCTGGCTGTGGAGCCATGACTCAGATGGGCTGCAGGCCTAGCTGCCCGGCTCATCGTGTGAGGAACAGACGGCAAGGCCAGGGCTCCCGTCCTGACACATCTTTCCTTTCCTCTTGCCCTTTCAGGATCTAAAGAGGGCATTGTCACCGGCAGCAGGCAGGTGCGCCTGGCCACGGGCATCTTCCCTGTCGTCAGCCTCCTGAACCACTCCTGCAGCCCCAACACCAGCGTGTCCTTCGTGAGCACGGTCGCCACCATCCGGGCGTCACAGCGGATTGGAAAGGGGCAAGAGATTCTCCACTGTTACGGTGAGCCGTGCCTCCGCACTGCCGCCCTGCTCTTCAGCAGGAAAGGACAGGGTGGACACCAGTGAGCAAGCCATCTGGCATGTGACTTCACCTGCAAGAGGCAGTGCATACTTAGGCCAAAAAAGAGGGAAGGAGGGAAGGAAGGGCCTTCTTACTAGGGCCCTAGTAGCTGAACTGTGTCTCTCTGTTTAATCGCTGTAAATTTCCTCTTCTGAAAATGGGCTAGAACAACTTCTTGGCTTCTCTTCCTTCCTGCCTTAGCAACTTGGAAGCTTATTTTAGTATCTAGTTCCACATATGTTTGAGTAAAGGTTATCTGTCAAATGATAAATAATTGTCCAGACCCTGTGCTAGGCTGAAGGTTTTTAAGAAGTGTTTGAGGGCTGGGCGCAGTGGCTCAAGCCTGTAATCCCAGCACTTTGGTCAAGAGATTGAGACCATCCTGGTCAACATGGTAAAACCCCATCTCTACTAAAAATACAAAAACTTAGCTGGGCATGGTGGCGCATGCCTGTAATCCCAGCTACTCAGGAGGCTGAGGCAGGAGAATTGCCTGAACCCAGGAGGTGGAGGTTGCGGTGAGCCGAGATCACGCCATTGCACTCCAGCCTGGGTAACAACGAAACTCCATCTCAAAACAAAATAAAACAAGAAGTGTTTGACTCTCTTGCTTTAAATCTTGGCTAAGGGTGATCTCTCTCCAGGGCCTCACAAGAGCCGGATGGGGGTGGCCGAAAGGCAGCAGAAGCTGAGGTCTCAGTATTTCTTTGACTGCACCTGTCCAGCTTGTCACACTGAGACACACAGTATGGCTGCAAGGCCCAGGTGGGAGGCTTTCTGCTGCAACAGCTGCAGAGCACCCATGAAGGTAATTCTATCTTCTCTACTTTTCCTGGAGGTCAGTTATCCAGCACAAGGGTGAGAAGCGTTGAGAAGGAAGCCAGCAGGACCTTCTAAGTGCTGAGAGCAGTAATACTATCTCCATTTTCGCCAGTCATCCCCATACACTGGTTACTCCTCCAAAAAAACTGCAGAGAAAGCTTTCATTTAGTGATGGAGACTGTTCCAGTGTACTCCAGCCTCGGCAACAGAGTGAGACTCAGTCTCAAAAAAAAAAAATTAGCCAGATGTGGTGACGGGCGCCTGTAATCCCAGCTACTAGGGAGGCTGAGGTGGGAGGATCACTGGAACCCGGGAGGCAGAGGTTGCAGTGAGCTGAGATCGCGCCACTGCACTCCAGCCTGGGCGACAGAGTGAAACTCCATCTCAAAAAAAAGAACACATGTCACTCTAACAGCAGCCTGGGCAAAGGTGTTACTGTGTCTCATTGACCTGAGAACTATGACTAGAGGAAAATTAGAGGTAGTTTTTCTCCAGCCATCTGGGCCAAAGGAATGATGGAATGAGCCATGTGTGAGCCACGGGCCGTGGGACTGAGGGGAAAGGCATCCCAGATGGAACAGCATCTGGGATGCTGTTGCCAGATGAGAAAACAGATACCAGCATTTGAAACACAGCAAACATCCACCTTGGAGGCTTCCCCTCTGCCAGGCAGTGCAGCATTCTTGGGGGAATCATGAGTCAGTGCAGAGCTGGCTATGTTAGAAAGCTGAGTGCGCAAACCCAAGGTCAAATGTAGGTCAGTCACACCTACCACCTTTTTCTGTTACTTTTCTTTCTTTTTGAGATACGGAGTCTTGCTCTGTTGCCCAGGCTGGAATGCAATGGTGCAATCTCCACTTACTGCAGCCTCCGCCTCCCAGATTCAAGCAATTCTCCTGCCTCAGCCTCTCAAGTAGCTGAAATTACAGGTGCATGCTACCACACCCAGCTAATTTTTGCATTTTCAGTAAAGATGGGGTTTCTCCATGTCGGCCAGGCTGGTCTCAAACTCCTGGCCTCATGACCCACCCACCTTGGCCTCCCAGAGTGCTGGGATTACAGGCATGAGCCACCGCGCCCGGCCTTTCTATTGGTTTTCTTGTAACTTTTCATAACCACTAGAAATGTTTGTCATCTCAAGTCCTAGCCCCAAAAAGACACGAGAGGGGTATAGAAATGGAAAGAAACTGTGGACTAGACCAGTTCTGTTCCAAAAATGAAATCTCAGGTGGCTCAGTGACTGCCTTCCTTAGAATTGCTGCTCTCAAACCAAATTCATTCAGGCTTTGGTCATGATGTATTATTAGAGGAGGCTCTTTCCCCCATGAGGCAAGAAACTATGGAGCGATCCTCTAATGTAAGCACAGGCAGTGCTGATAACCGACTCTGGCATTGGAATAAAGAGAAAACTGACTTCCACAGGGAGATGACGTGCTGAGCTGTGGCCGCAGAGGCTGTGCAGAATCCATCCACAGGGACCACCTCGCCTCTCGCTTACAGGACCTTCGGCAGCAGGTTGAAATGGCCCAGAAGCTTCTCAGCGATGGTAAACTAGGTGAGGCTGGCTCCCTGCTTTGGTCCTCTAGCTCCTTCCCTTTTATTCATTCTGATCCATTTTGGACTCAAGGATACTCAGTACTGATTAAAGAACTGAATGTAATTATCCCCATGCCAGCCACAAGATGGCTATATAGGCCAGTAAGAGCAAACCCTAACCAGCTCTGTTACTGTGGTGCCCTTGAAAAGGGGCCAGATGACTTAGGTGGTTGTTTTCTTATGCATCTGATTGCTAAGTTAAAGCACCCCTGCCAAGCAAAGGGTGAGCTCAGACATCCATGAGCTTTGTGCAATTCCAGAAGTTCAGTGTCATTTATGTTAATTCCAGGGCTTAGTGACAACTTCCTAGAAGGCGGGTCTGCCCTCATCAGAACTCTTCTGTTCTAGAGAGATGTGGGGCATGAGCCCAACGGATAAGAGTATCTTGCTTTTTTCAGAAAGACAGTTGCGGAAGTCCCCATTACCCTTGAAAACCCTACCTTAGAGCTTGACATCATGGATTGTACTTACCCCGCTCTATGAACGTTGACCTTCAGCTTAGATCTCAGGGTCAGGAGAAACCATGGCCATACGTGGAGGGTAGAGGTGGTCGTGTTGGAAAGCTGATGCTGAAAACCCAGGGCAAATGTGGGGAGGCCTCCCCTGGCGCCTTTCTCTACTGACAGAAAAGAGAACAGCAGCTTTATTGGATCGAACATCGGGGTTGGTCACAACCCAGGGAGGCCAAGGGGAATTTCCACATTCAGTGCAGCTGATTGAGAATTTGAGGCTGGGTGTGGTGGCTCACGCCTGTAATCCAAGCACTTTGGAGGCCAAGGCGGGCGGATCACCTGAGGTCGGGAGTTCAAGACCAGCCTGACCAACATGGTGAAACCCCGTCTTAAAGAAAACAGAAAAAAAAAAGAGAATTTGAGACCTGGGTTCTCATTTCTAGGGGTGGGCTTATGTGTATAGTGAGGCGTCTTTCCTCTGAATTGACAGAGCCAGCCATTCAGCAGCTGTCGTGGTGCCAGCGTGATGCTGAGAGCTTCCTGTCGGCAGAGCACGCCGTGCTGGGAGAGATCGAAGATGGCCTGGCCCAGGCCTATGCTGCCTCAGGTACAGCACGGCCTCCGTGTTCTGCCTCAGGAACATGTCTACCCTGGGTGCCTCGTCAGGTCCCAGCCTTGTCTGCTTGGTTATCCCCCACTCTGTAAACTGAGGCTGTTGTCCTGTCATTCACCTTCCTCACCCCTGAAAATGTGCATCCACAGTTGACTGTGGTTCTTTTCTGGAACAAGATCTTGCTTTTCTCACAGGGGACTGGCAGAAGTCAGCTACCCATCTGCAGAACAGCCTTCGAGTGGTTGAGGCTCGCCACGGGCCGTCCAGTGTTGAAATGGGCCATGAGCTCTTCAAGCTGGCCCAGATCTTTTTCAATGGGTGAGTCTTCCCCATTCCCACTTCACAGGCACATACTGTTCTTTTCCTAGGCTCTTCTGGGTATTCCTGTTTTTCTGTGGTGTTTTTAAAAGCATGTTGAAACTTCCTTATTTCCTGTTTAGGAGATATCTTTGCCTTCTGTTTTGCTAACAAACTTAAGGCTTTAGAATTTCCTCCTGGGAGATAAGGGGGAAGCTTTTGGATCTCAAGTGAGTTTCCCAGAGAGAACTTGGCCTGGCAGTCCCGAGCCTCCAGCTCCTCTGGTTAATTACAGCCCCCGGCTTTCTCACTCCCAGCATGCTCAGCTGCAGGCTCTCTGCCTTTCCCTACTCTGCATCCTGTTCCTTTTAAAGCATTTGTTTGAACCAGGGCTGATTTTTACCCCCAGACAACCTTTGGCACTGCCTGGGGACTTTTTTTCTTTTTTTTTGAGAAGGGGTCTTGCTCTCTTGCCTAGGCTGTAGTGCAGTGGCACGTCACAGCTCACTGCATCATCAAACTCCCGGGCTCAGGGGATCTCTGGAGACATTGTTGATTGTCATGACTTGAAACAGGGGTGCTGCTGGCATCTAGTGGAAAGAGGCCAGAGGTGCTGCTAGACATCCCGCTGCGCACAGGACCGTGCACCCCACCAGCCCCTGCAAAGAAGGATCCAGCCACTATCCAGTCAGTAGTGTCAGAGTTGAGAAACCCTGCTTTTAAAAAAGAAATTGTTTTTCAATCCCCTGCTCTAAGCAGAGAAATCCTATGTTGAGGGTTGAAAGGGAAGAGCAGCACACTGGTCAGCTGAAGCCAAATCCACTTTTGCTACTGAGACCACTTAGGAGTCCCAATTTCAGGATTTCTGGGTGGAACTTCTCCAACCTTGGTAAAGCTACCCTTGGTGTTCATTAGTATGAGGAAGTGTTTAAGGCTTCAGCCTGAGGTTATGAATGGTGAGTGGGCCTGATACCCAAGACGCAGACAGTCTGTTTTGATCAGAGTTAGGTCACAGCCTAAAATGAAAACTGTTTTGTAACCTGTGCTAAATACTAGCTGAATGCTTTGAGACCGGGCATGGTGGTGGTGCCTGTAATCCCAGCTACTCGGGAGGTTGAGGCACAATTGCTTGAACCTGGGAGGCATAGGTTACAGTGAACCAAGATGGCACCACTGCACTCCAGCCTGGGCAGCAGTCGTAAAACTCTGTCTCAGAAAAACAAAAAGCTTTGAGATTTGCCTGTGTCTGGATCCCAGAGTCTGTGCTCTCTTTTATAACTGTTTTCTCACAGTCTGCTTTGCCATGTGTTTGTGACAGTGTCTTAACTGTTCTAGAGGGTAAGATCCTTGATGACAGAAGGATCTGTGGGCCAGGCGTGGGATCTTGTTCTTCACAGTGTGTGAGGCCCTCGGTTTGCATTTGCTTCACTGAGTCAGTGAACTCACTCTACCCGCTCTCACCCCCGGGCTTAGGTTTGCAGTACCTGAAGCGCTAAGCACCATACAGAAGGCTGAGGAGGTTCTGTCGCTGCACTGTGGCCCATGGGACGATGAGATCCAGGAGCTCCAGAAGATGAAATCCTGTTTACTGGACTTAACACCCACCCCTGTAGGGTCTTCAGTGTAGGGTCCCAGGAGGATTTTGACCACAGAAAAGGAGCCCATAGAGCACAAGTTAAAGAGGTTCTGCCGGCCAGGCGTGGGTTCTGTGGGCCGGCCGGGTACGGGTTCTGTGGGGCGGGTGTGAGGGGTGAGGCGGACGAAGAAAGTGCAATGAGAGAGACACCTGTTTAGTGACTGTTTCTTGAAATACTTAACTGCCCTCCAGTAAAAACTCCCAGTCCCTAGGAAAGACTTAAAGCCAGTGTCTGGAGATTCCAAGTCCTTTAGAAGGGTTTTAGCTGCTCTGCAGGATCTGGATGCTGGACAGGGTCTTGGCTGGATTCCACCTCACTAAACGCTGATGGTGTGTTTTCCTGGAACATTCCTATGGTTTTAGTGGTAATGAAATGCTGTGTGCCACTCCAGCAGGAACCTCAACTCTTAGCAGTTATGTTGTAATTGAAAAATAATTAGAGGGCCGGGCGCGGTGGCTCACACCTGTAATCACAGCACTTTGGGAGGCCGAGGCAAGTGGATCATGAGGTCAAGAGATTGAGACCATCCTGGTCAACATGGTAAAACCCCATCTCTACTAAAAATACAAAAAATTAGCTGGGCATGGTGGTGCGCGCCTGTAATCCCAGCTACTCAGGAGGCTGAGGCAGAATTGCCTGAACCCAGGAGGCAGAGGTTGCGGTGAGCCGAGATCGCGCCATTGCACTCCAGCCTGGGTAACAAGAGCGAAACTCTGTCTCAAAAATAAATAAATAAAAATAATTAGAAAATAGGGAATCAGTAAGCCTGCTTGCCTCCAGAGACACAGCGTTCCACAGGCTCCTCAAATCCTCTTACAGTTGGTGGAGTATAAATTGTGACCAGGGAAGTAACTATGGAGCCATTTTATTGAGCAGTTTTCTCCAGGGATGACAGCTCTAGATTTGTTGTCTGCCAGTTTCCAGTGCTTATTCTCTGCCCTTCATTCTATACTCAAACTCACAGGAAAGAGTTTGTAACACATATGCCTCCTTTCTGAGTTCTATTTGTTAGCAAGCCTGAATAGAGACTCCTTTTCCTACCAGACCTCTCCAAACTGGCGAGTAGAATACAGACACTATGAGAAATGGGAGCTGCAGGGTTTCCGGAAATGCTGAGGTCATAGATCCTGCAGTTTGTGGTTCAGACTTAAGAGACGTTCAAGACCAGCCTGGCCAATATGGTGAGACCCCGTTTCTACTAAAAATACAAAAATTGGTGGTTGGCGCCTGCAGTCCCAACTACTCGGGGACCTGAGGCAGGAGAATCGCTTGAACCCGGGAGGCAGAGGTTGCAGTGAGCCACGATCTCGCCATTGTACTGCAGCCTGGCAACAGAGCAAGACTTCATCTCAAAAAAAAGTGAGACAGAAGTTAGGGATGATGGCTCTCTTCCACCAGGATGTGTAGCAATAGCCCAGACTGACCACTGGTGACCAAGTAGTTGAGGTGCGTTAGTGGGAAAGAATGCCAGCTCCATGCTGCTTTTTAGAGCTTCCAGCCTGACCAGGCCCAAGAAGTGCCCATCAGTTGCCACTGCACTATGATCAGGAAATCAGTAGCCCCGCAGACACCTGCAGTAGGGTTTGGAAACCTGTTTGAAATACAATTAGCACTCAAACGTGTTGAATGAGGGGCAGGGCAGGCAGAACATCATTTCTCCCCATCTGGTAACCCTTTGACAAGGGAGTGGCCAGTGGTTTTTTGATAAAGCTAACTTTTTCAAGAAAATATTATCATCCTGCAGACAGTCCGGTAGCCCCACCTTTTTTTTTTTTGAGACAGAGTTTCACTCTTGTTACCCAGGCTGGAGTGCAATGGCACGATCTTGGCTCACCGCAACCTCTGCCTCCTGGGTTCAAGCAATTCTCTTGCCTCAGCCTCCCGAGTAGCTGGGATCACAGGCACGCGCCACCATGCCCAGCTATTTTTTTGTATTTTTAGTAGAGTCGGGTTTTACCATGTTGATCAGGATGGTCTCGATCTCTTGACCTCGTGATCCACCCGCCTCGGCCTCCCAAAGTGTTGGGATTACAGGCTTGAGCCACTGCACCCAGCTCAGTAGCCCCTCTACTTCAAACACTGGGCATGCTTCATGCTCCTGGAAAACCCCGTTGTCCTTTGTAAAAGAGGGATGCCTTCTTACAAAGAACAGGGTTAGAATCTTGCCTTCTCAGGTACATTTTCTGTGTCCTTGGAAGCTTTCTTTAAATGACGTGTAAAATAATGATCTCCTTAAGTTACAGATGGCCTCTCATCTGCCCATGTGTGGTTTCTAGCATGCTTCACTGATTATGGGAGCAGGAAATGCCCTCCCAGGAGGATTACTGGTCCTAGTAAGAAAAACACCCCAGAGCAGAGAAGAGCTCCCTGCTTTATCCAACACAGATAACTAAAAGTCCTTTTTTTTTTTTTGAGATGGAGTCTTACTCTGTCACCCAGGCTGGAGTGTAGTAGCACGATCTCAGCTCACCGCAACCTCTGCCTCCAGGGTTCAAGTGATTCTTCTGCCTCAGCCTCCCGAGTAGCTGGGACTACAGGGAAGTGCCACCATACCTGGCAAATTTTTTTTTTTTTGCATTTTTTGTAGAGATGGGGTTTCACTGTGTTAGCCAGAATGATTTTGATCTGACCTCAGGTGATCCACCCACCTCCGCCTCCCAAAGTGTTGGGATTACAGGCATGAGGCACCGCTGCCGGCCTAAAAGTTCTTATAAATGGTGACTTTCTGCAAAGTTTAGATAAAACCAGGCTAAAAGCACAGGACCAACAAATTCCCAAAGAGCAATTTCTCTTCATATTAAATGTAGCCTAGCTCAAAGTAGGAGGAGGAAGGAAGTACCAGAAGTGAAGGATCGAGCTCTTTTATTGTATGCACTGAAATGTAACAGGTATGCACTGAAATGTAACAGGGCAGCCTTCGGGTGGTGTGGAATCTGTCCCTCTGGGGTTTTCTTCTAGGGCACTGGAATATGAAACTGGGGTATTAGGTGCCCCTGGGGTCCAGAATCTTGCCAATGAAGAGAAGGGCCCCGGTGTCTGTGTCCCTCAGTACGAAGATGAAAGGCTGGTTGAGGTGATAGTCCAAGGGGAAGGTGAGGTAGGCAGGCTGCGGCCCTGGGCCAGGGGTGGCTCCTGCCCCTTCCTCATTCCACTCGAAGCCAGCCCGGTGTTCCACTTGAGTCAGCTTGATAGGTTTGCCTGTGATCTTGCTAAAGTCTGGTGAATCAAACAGGGATTGCAGCTCTGTAGAGATTGAGAGAGATTTCCATTAAAACCCTGCCC
>CM052652.1:91066092-91121243 GCA_028533165.1 Leontopithecus rosalia | reverse complement strand
CCCCCCCCCCCCCCCCCGCACACCTACATAGTGGGCACTGTTTGCCAGAGGCCACAGCCTCATCGTCTCCCAGCCTTTACTCACGGCTCATGTGGCCAAGGAGAGTGGTGGGGGCCAGCCAGAAGGACCCAGCTGTCCTGCATCCTAGCCCTCAGGCAGGGCGCCGAGGCCAGCTGCTGGGTGGTGCTGGGAAGTTGCCTTTGCCGTCAGCACCCGTTGATTTTGAGAAGGCAGAAACGAGCCCCGGGAGCAGAGGCCAGGGCTGGGCGGCAGGGGGGCGCCTTCCTTACTGCCTTTGCTGGAAGCAGCTGCCTGAAAGCCCCCTTCCCTTGCGGCTCCAGCCCCTCTGGGTGCCGCTCAGACCTGAACCCACAGCTTAGCTCCCCTTTCTTCCCACAACCGCCCCCTCCGCTGTTTCCCACTCACTTAATTAAAAAGTCCTTCCAGCCTCTTCCGTAGGTGCAGTGGGATTTGGGGATCACTGGGTCCCAGCCTTCTGCCTTGCCCCCCACTCCCTCTGCCCTTGCTCATCCACTCAGCCCTGTGCCCAGAATGCAGGGGCTACCATCTCCCCACTTCCTGTCCTTTGCACCCCACTTTTCTGCTCCCTGGGGTGCCCCTACCTCTCCCGTGTCCCCCCAGCCCAGGGGAGGCTCTCCCGTCTTCCCCAGCATCGTAGCAAACAGGGAGCGACTTTACCTGCGGACGCTGCAACTCCACTCCCAGCCCTGTCCCTCTGAGCCTGCACACAGAGGGGCTGCAGACAGCACAAGAGCTTTTTTGCTGCTTTCTAATCCAGCCTCCAGCAGGCTTCAGATTACAGCTACTCCTTTCTTAAAGCGACCTGCACTCAGTGTGGATTCTGTGATTGCATCACTATCTGGTGTTAACTTTAACCCGCTACTGCACTGCCATTCCCGTACCCCAAGGCATACACATTTCCACACCTTCCTCTTCCATTAGATTTTCCTTAAGGATCCAGGCGGGGTGGCTCACACCTGTAATCCCAGCACTTTGGGAGGCCGAGGTGGGCGGATCAAGAGGTCAGCAGATGGAGACCAGCCTGGCCAACATGGTGAAACCCCGTCTCTACCAAAAATACAAAAAAATACAAAAGCCAAGTGTGGTGGGAGCCTGCAATCCCAGCTGCTCCGGAGGCTGCGTTGATGTCGGAAGTGTTCCTTTGTGATTCTTCGCTGTACTCTCTTTCCCACTCCTCATCTGGTCTCCGGCTGATGATATTCAGGGAGCCTCCATTATTTGACACTACCAACGATGCCCCTCTGACGTTCTTGTATCCACTTCCCTGGGCACATATGTGGGAGTCTTTTGAGCTGGCATAGATGTGGAATTGCTGAGTTCCATTTTGGGGCTTGTCCATCTTTATCTTCCAAGGCTGTCATATGCAACTATGTACAACCTTAACGCTCATTGCCAGATTGTTCTTCAAAGTGGCTGTATTACAAAACTTAGCTGGGCACGGTGGCTCTCGCTTGTCAACCCAGCGCTTTGGGAGGCTGAGGCGGGTGAACTAACTGAGGTCAGGAGTTCGAGACCAGCCTGACCAACATGGAGAAACTCTGTCTCTACTGAAAATACACAATTAGCCGGGCATGGTAGCACATGCCTGTAACCCCAGCTACTCCAGAGGCTGAGGCAGGAGAATTGCTTAAAACTGGGAGGTGGAGGTTGCAGTGAGCTGAGATCGCACCATTGCACTCCAGTCTGACAACAGTGAAACTCTGTCTCCCAAAATAAATTAATTAAAAAAATAAAAAGTGGCTCGGTGAGGTGGCCCATGCCTGTAATCCCAGCACTTTGGGGAGGCCGAGGCAGGAGGATCACCTGAGGTTGGGTGTTGAAGACCAGCCTGACCAACATGGAGAAACCCCATCTCTACTAAAAATACAAAATCAGCTGGGCATGATGGCACATGCCTGTAGTCCCAGCTACTCGGGAGGCTAAGGCAGGAGAATTGTTTGAACCTAGGAGGCGGAGGTTGCAGTGAGCCGAGATCGTGACACTGCACTCCAGCCTGGGCAACAAGAGCAAAACTCCGTCTCAAAAAAAAAAAAAGAAAATTAAATTAAAAACACAAAAAGTGGCTGTGTTAGTAGATACCGGTAGGGCAAGAGTCTCACTGCTTCTGTCCTCACCCGCGCTCGCTGTATTGTCAGACATTTAAATGTTGCCCACCTGATGAGCGTGAAATAGGTGTCCTGTCCTTATGGTTTTAATTTGCATTTCCTTTATTACTAGTGGGGGTGAAACATATGTTCATAATTTATTGGCCGCTTAGGGTTCTCCTTCCGTGAATTACCTGGGCCTGTTCTTCTGTTGTGCTGCTTTTTCTCACTGACTTCTAGTCCTTTCTGAATTGCAGTTGGTGATCTTTGTCAGCTGTCTGCGTTGCAAACATTCTCTCCCAGCGTGAGACTTGTCTTCTCATTTTGTTTTATGGCGGGGTGTTCAACGTCTCGGCTTCCCTGAGCCACACTGGAAGAATTGTCTTGGGCCACACATAAAATACACTAACACTAATGATACGTTATGAGCTTAAAAAAAAAAAAAAAAAAAAAAAAAAACCTCAATGTTTTAAGAAAGCTTTTTACGTATTTCTGTTGGGCTGCATTCCAAGCCATCCTGGGCTGCATGGGGTCTGTGGGTCGTGGGTCACACAAGCTTGTTTTATGGTGTATTTTCATGGAAACAAATGTTTAATTTTAATGCCAGCAGGGTCAGTCTTTTCTTTTATAATTTGTGCTTCTTTTGGTATTTTTTTTTATCTTTTAATTATTTTTTATTCACCTGGGCACAGGTGGGCTAAGGCTGAAAAGGGCGTTAGCCTCTTTCACTATCTTTTTTTAAAAAAAATCTCTTCTTCCCCAAGATCACAAAGGGATTCTATACTTTATTCTAAAACGTTTACAATTTTAGCCCAGGTGCAGTGGCTCAGGCCTGTAATCCTAACACTGGGAGGCCTGGTGGGCGGATCAAGAGGTCAGCAGATGGAGACCTGAGGTCAGGAGTTTGCAACCAGCTTGGCGAACATGGTGAAACCACGTCTTTGCTAAAAAAAATTACAAATAAAATAAAATGTTTACAATGTTGCCTATTGTATATGTATGTTTGTATTAGCCTTTTTTTTTTTTTGAGATGGAGTTTCGCTCTTGTTACCCAGGCTGGAGTGCAACCACAGGATCTCTGCTCACCACAACCTCCGCCTCCTGGGTTCAAGCAATTCTCCTGCCTCAGCCTGCTGAGTAGCTGGGATTACAGGCACGCCACCATGCCCAGCTAATTTTTTGTATTTTTAGTAGAGACGGGGTTTCACCATGTTGACCAGGATGGTCTCGATCTCTTGACCTCGTGATCCACCCGCCTCGGCCTCCCAAAGTGCTGGGATTATAGGCGTGAGTCACCATGCCCGGCCAAAAAAATTTCTTTTTTTAATCAACAAGAGCTTGTTATGTTGCTCAAGTTGGCCTTGAACTCATAGCCTAGGCCCAGCTAATTTTTTTTCTTTTTAGTACAGACAGAGTTTGACCATATTGGCCAGGCTGGTCTCAAACTCCTGACCTTAGGTGACCCCCTGCTTCAGCTTCCAAAGTGCTGGGATTACAGGCGTGAGCCACCACACCCGGCCTATATTTGCTTTTAAAGTATAACACTATCTTGAAAAGGATACAAGGAAGAGATTATAAAACACTGCATCCCAAGGGTGGAATCCGGTAACTGGAAATCAGAATGAGAGGAAGGCTTTGCTGCATTTGAGTTGTGAACCAGGTGAACAAAATATTCACAAATAAGTAAATAATTTAAATAAATCCTTAGTAAGGGTTCTGGGCCAGGTGTGGTGGCTCATGCCTATAATCCCAGCACTCTTAGCCCAGGAGTTGGAAATCAGCCTGGGCAACATGGTGAAAACACTTGTCTCTATAAAAATAATAAATACAAATTTTAAAATAACATAAAGAAGATTTCTCTTTTGTTCAGCTGTGTCCTGTTCCTGGCAGGGGCTTCACCCCCGCAGGCAGCCCCTCTCCTGCATAACCAGCATGTCTGCCCTGAAGGCTCCTTCCTCAGCCCTCAAACTTCCTCTATTCCCCGCTTTTTTTTTTTTTTTCTCGAGACAGAGTCTCACTCTGTTGCCCAGGCTGGAGTGCAGTGGCACAATCTCGGCTCACTGCAACCTCTGCCTCCCGAATTCAAGTGATTCTCCTGCCTCAGCCTGCACAGGCATGCACCACCATGCTCAGCTCATGTTTGTATTTTTAGGAGAGACGGGGTTTTACCACGTCAGTCAGGCTGGTCTCAAACTCTTGACCTCAGGTGATCTGCCCGCCCCAGGCTCCCAAAGTGCTGGGATGACAGGAGTGAGCCACGAGCCCGGCCCCTGCTTCTTTAACAGACACTTCCTTGATGCTGCACCCCCTAAAGCCACTGCCCATTCCCAGTGCTCCTCGAGGCTGCTCTGGAAGGAGCAGATAGTTTCCTCTTAGGTTCACGCTGCCTCAGCTCCCATCCCCACCAAGCCCAGACTTGTGTCTACCACTTGTGCCCTGAAATCACTGTCTCCAAGATCGTGGGTGACCTCATGCGGACTGGCAGTGGACGCCTCCATCCTTGGCAGGAGGCAAGGGTGTCCCTCCCTGACACCCTGGCTCTCCACACTCTTCCCCTTTTCTGCCAGCTCACACAGCTTACCTTTCCTGTCACCTTTGCTGGCTTGATCTTGGGACCCCTCTTCTCTTCTATGCCACCCCTTCGGTGATTTCCTCCAGTTCCATGACTTCGAGTGCGTCTATGTACCCCACGTAGACAATTCTATCCCTGGTCGGAATATTCAGTTGCCTACTTGGCATTAAAGATGAATAGATGCCAAGCACAGTGGCTCATGCCTGTAATCCCAGCATGCGGGAGGCCAAGGCAGGAAGAGGGCTTGCGCCCAGGATATCAAGGCCACCGTGAGCTGTGATTGCACCACTGCCCTCCATCCAGCCTGGGCGGCAGAGCAAAACCTTGTCTCTTAAAAAAAAAAGTGGCCAGGCGCCGTGGCTCATGCCTGTCATCCCAGCACTTTGGGAGGCCGAAGTGGGCAGATCATGGGGTCAGGAAATTGAGACCATCCTGACTAACACGGTGAAACCCTTCTACCAAAAATACAACAATTAGCCAAAAATACAACAATTAGTGGTGGTGGTCACCTGTAATCCCAGCTACTAGGGAGGCTGAAGGCAGGAGAATTGCTTGAACCCGGGAGGCAGAGGTTGCAATAAGCTGAGATCACACCACTGCACTCCAGCCTAGGTGACAGGGAGACTCCGTCTCAAAAAAAAAAAAAATAAGCCCAAACCCGTAACTCTGGCCATTCTCCTCCTACCATTTAACATGGATGCCAAACAGGGAGGATAAACCCATAAATTATCACGCAAACATGAAGATTTCTTCTTTCTTTTAATAGAAACGGAGTCTTGCTCTGTTTCCAGGCTGGTCTCCAGTCCTCCCCACTCAGCCTCCCAAAGTGCGGGGATTACAGGCACTGTAATGAGCCACCACACCCGGCTAACAAAGACACATCTAAGAGCTAAAAGGAGGGTTGTTGGGTTTCTTTGTTTTTTTTTTTTTTTTTGAGACAGGGTTTTGCTCTGTCACCAAGGCTGGAGTGTGGTTATGCAATCATGGCTCACTGCAGCCTCGACTTCCCAGGCTCAAACGATCCTTACTCCTCAGCTTCCTGAGTATCTAGGACCACAGGCACGCGCCACCATGCCCACCTAATGTTTTTGTATTTTTGGTAGTGACAGGGTCTCACCTTGTTGCCCACACTGGTCTTGAACTCCTGACCTCAGTTATCCTCCTCTCAAAGTGCTGGGATGACAGGCGTGAGCCACCGTGCCCAGTCAGCAGGGGTTCTATTAGTTAAGCTAAAACCACAGACACAACTTGAGCTGTCCTGTGCAAGCTGGGACGTGTGATCACACTGTATTAGTGCGGTGTGTCCACCATCACATGCCCACATGACATCCTCAGTGCACCCTAAAATCTGCCCCCACTCTTCTCCCCATCTCAGTAAAAGGCACCGGTACCTACCCATTTCCTTTTTCTTTTTTTGAAATGGAGTCTTGCTCTTCTTATTACCCAGGCTGGAGTGCAATGGCGTGATCTCAGCTCACCATAACCCCCACCTCCTGGGTTCAAGTGATTCTCCTGCCTCAGCCTCCCAAGTAGCTGGGATTACAGGCGCGTGCCACCAAACCTGCCTAATTTTGTATTTTTAGTAGAGACGGCGTTTCTCCACGTTGATCAGGCTGGTCTGGAACTCCTGACCTCAGATGATCCACCCACCTCGGCCTCCCAAAGTGCTGGGATCACGGGTGTGAGCCACCGCGCCCAGCCCTTACCTCCTGATTTTCTCAAGACAAAAGCACAGGAATTTAAATAATAAACCCCACGGTCCTAGAGTGTCTCTCATCTCCCACACAATCTATCCACACACGTTATCATATTGATGTGCAAAATGCATCTGAATTCCTACCAGCTTCCCCCATTTCCGAAGCCAGCACCCTCGGCTGCACCCCCAAGTCTCTTGCCCGTTCCCACCTTTGACCTTGTCCAGTTTGTTCTCCCAGAGCTTGGCTCAGATCACCACACTCCACAATTAAAAGCCTTTTGTGGCTGGGTACGTGGCTCATGCCTGTAATCCCAGCACTTTGGGAGGCTGAGGTGGGTGAATCATTTGAGGTCGGGAGTTTGAGACCAGCCTGGCCAACAGGTGAAAACCCATCTCTACCAAAAATACAAAATTAGCCGGGCGTGGGGGCATGTGCCTATAATCCCAGCTATTCAGGAGGCTGAGGCAGGAGAATCACCTGAACATGGGAGGTGGAGGTGGAGGTTGCAGTGAGCCAAGATCGTGCCATTGTACTCCAGCCTGGCAACAGAACAAGACTCCGTCTCAAAAAAAAAAAGCCTTTGAATTATGAACTATCACCATCCACAATAACACAGATAAGTCTCACAAGCATAAAATTGAATGAAAGAAGCCAGGCATTAGAGAGCATGGACTGTATGAATCCTTTATAGAAAGTTCAGGCCGGGTGCGGTGGCTCGCGCCTGTAATCCTAGCACTTTGGGAGGCTGAGGCAAGAAGCAAGATTCCATGCCAGGTCTCTCCGACTTCCAGGCACTCACCTGAGGTCAGGAGTTTGAGACCAGCCAGACCAACACGGAGAAACCCTGTCTTTACTAATAATACAAAAATTGGCCGGGCGTCGTGGTGCATGCTTGTAATCCCAGCTACTTGGAGACGGAGGCACAAGAATTACTTGAACCAGGAGGTGGAGGATTGTGAGGAGCTGAGATAGTGCCTGGGCAACAAGAGCGAAACTCCATCTCAAAAAAAGAAGTCCAAAAACAGGTACTCACCATGGCAGTACATACGCTGTCATTGGAGTAATATAGAGAAGATGAGCCTGGCCCCTGTGCAGGGGTGATGTGCAAATTCATGAAGCTTTCCATACTTTTATTTCACATTACCTACCTGTATCAAAACATCTCACGAACTCTATAAATATATATACCTATTATGTACCCACAAAATTTAAAGAAACGAAAGTTGGCTGGGCACTGTGGTTCAGGCCTGCAATCCCAGCACTTTGGGAGGCTGAATCGGGTGGATCACCTGAGGTCAGGAGTTCAAGACCAGCCTGGCCAACATGGTGAAACCCCATCTCTACTAAAAACACAAAAATTAGCCAGGCATGGTGGTGCACGCCAGTAATCCCAACTACCCAGGAGGCTGAGGCAGGAGAATCACTTGAACCTGGGCAGCAGAGGTTGCATGAGCCGAGATCGTGCCACTGCCCTCCAGACTAGGCAACAAAGCAAGACTCCATCTCAAAAAAAAAAAAAAAAAGTGGTGGGGAGAGAAAGCTCAGGCCAGGCACAGTGGCTCACACCTGTAATCCCAGCACCTTGAGAGGCCAAGGCAGGTGGATCGCTTGAGGTCAGGAGTTCAAGACCAGCCTGGCCAACATGGCAAAACCCTGCACAAAAATTAGCTGAGGGTGGTGTAATTTAGCTGCACGTGCCTGTAATCCCAGGAGGCTGAGGTGGGAGAATCACTTGAATCTGGGAAGTGGAGGTTGCAGTGAACTGAGATCATGCCATTGCACTCCAGCCTGGGGGACAGAGTGAGACTCGGTCTCAAAAAAAAGACAGACCTGACAAGACAAAAGCAACAGGGTTTATTGTGTCCCTAGAATCTCCAGAATCTGTCCCCAGCTCCTCTCTGATGCCCGCCTCCTGCTCCTCCTCAGTCCCTCCACTCCAGCTCTCCCATCCCTGCTTCTCCCGAGCTCCTCCGCAGGCCCTCTGCACAGGCAGCTGTTCAGCCAGGCCGCTCCTCGCCGGGACCTCCCAAGTGTCCTCCACCATCCCCTTCAAGTCCCTGCACCCAGGTCACCTTCACACAAGGCTTTTCCTCCCAGCCCTGCCCCTTCCCTGCTTCACTCTTTAGCATAGCTCTTCCAGCAGCTCATCCTCTGATCCACCATGCATTTCTCTGTTTATTCATTATCCATCTCTCCACACTGCTCGTTTGCAAGAAGCAAGATTCCATGCCAGATTCCATTCCGATTGGCTCTTAACTACCGCACATTAGGGCTCCAGGTGGCTGCGCCCCCAGGGAAGCGTGCCCACCCACACGGACACCCACGCTGCCCCCCCAGGGAAGCGTGCCCACCCACACGGACACCCACGCTGCCCCAGCTCCTGGGCTCTGGCACAGAGGAAGGTGTCAGCCCTGTGCCAAGGTTTCCCCACCTGCTCCCCCCCAAATCCTCAGGCACTGACTGTCTCCAGCTGGAGCCGGGTACTCCCAGCAGCCTGCCCCCAGCTGGCGGGCACCAGCTCCTGGCAGAGGGGCTGCTGTGTAATTAGAAACTCTGCAAACTCCCTAATTGCCAGTTCTTCTCCGAAACTGGGAGGCTGGCGCTATTCTGAGCTGCTCCTGTTGCCGCTGCCCAAGACAAAGAGAGAAGAGACCAGGAGCAGAAGCAGGCTGGCCTGGAGGGGTCCCTGGGGAGGGCTGGTGAAGTCAGAGGGGACCACGAGTTGGAGAACGCCTGGCGAGCGGCCAGAGGCCCAACGTGGCACAGAGCGGGCTGCTGCCTCTGCTGGGCCCAGCGTCCCTTAGCACAGCCCGCCCTGCAGCTGCCTCCCCGCCTTCCCCGCCTGTCCCCACCCATGCCCAGAATGGTGACATCAAACCAGCCAAGCCCATGCATTCTTTATTCAGGTGGCATAAAAATCCTACAAAAACCTTACAAAAGAGCCTCAAGGAGCCCATGGGGCCTTTCCTGCCTCGGTCCCTGAGCTCCTGTGCAGAGGAGGGAGACAGGAGAGGAAGGAAGGGAATCCTGGCAGTGCTGGCATCTCGAGGGCCAGCGGGAAGCCTGGGGCCACAAGGCGTGGGTGGGGTGGAGGCTGAGGGGTGCTAGGCAGGTTAGGCCCCGGCCAGGCTGTGAGGGACCCAAGTTCCACACAGAGCGAGCCACCCCCAGGGCCTGTCGCTCCCTGCCCTGTCCTGGGTCTCCCGGGACAAGCCCAAAGGCAGCCCTCTCCCCCTCCCTTTCTCTCTGGTAAACAAAAGTGGGGTGTCCCAGCTGACCTGAGGGGCAGCTCACCTGTCTCCTGGGAGAACTAGAAGCACACCTTCCTCCCTCCCACCCAGACCCCAGCGCAGGACACCCTCTGGGCTCCTCCCTCCCATCCTCCAATGCCTGCCCTCCTCCTGACCCCCCACCCCAAGCTCCCCAAGAAGTGTCGGGAAAGAATGGCCTCTCTCAGACTGTCCCCCCGGGCCTTCCAGCCCCTGCCCCAGTGCCGCAAAGCAGGTTGGAAAAAGTCACATGAGTGGAGAGGCTAGTTCAGGCTGGGACTCTGGATGCAGCGGCCACGGCCCCTCACTTGGGGCTGTGAAGCTGGGGGTAATCCTCCTCAAAGCGGGGCGCAAGTTTCAAGTCGGGACCGAAGGCCTTGTCCCGGCCTGGGGGGGAGTCCTTGCTGGCCGGGGAATCCTGCTGCTCCCTGGGCTCCCGCAGCGCGCTGGGGTTGGGGTTCTTCACGCTGCCCACAAAGAGGGGAAGGCCCATGGTATCCTCGAAGATGAAGAAGAGGAAGGGGCGGTTCACGCTGAAGGAGGACACGGACATTCGGGACATGGCGATGCTGGTGGCCGCGGCCGCCTCCACGCCGACCTCACCGAGCTCCAGGGTGGACTGGTGCTGCACGCCGGACACCACTAGGCTCTGGTCAGAGATCCCACGCAGGTCCGGGGTCTGGAACAGCTCCTGCAGGCCTGCCCAGGGCCAGAGACGGTTGGTCAGAGCTCGGCTCTCAGGCTTCTGGAGCTGCTTGGGGGAGGGTGTCTGACACCTTGGCCAGCAAACACCTTGAACTCACAGATCCTGGCTTAATTCCTATGTAATTTCCAAGTCTCAGCTTCAATACCACTTCCTCTAGGAAGCCTTCCCTGATCTCCAGCTCTAAAGTCCAAGCTAGGTACATTTTCCGTGTCCTCCTGGGTGAACTGAGAGAAGCCCTCACTGTCTCATCACTTACCTGCTGTAAGTACCTGATTATTCGTCCACCCGCCCCATTAGACTGAGCTGTGTGTACTGATGGGGTCCCAGTGCCTGCTACAGTGCCTGGGATACAGCAGTTGCCTAGCAAACGGCTAAAGGATAGATGCTTTATTTATTTGTTTGTTTATTTATTTATTTATTTATTTTGAGACAGTCTCACTGTGTCGCACAGGCTAGAGTGCAGTGGCCTGATCTCGGCTCACCGAAACCTCCACCTCCCAGGTTCAAGCTATTCTCCTGCCTCAGCCTCCCAAGTAGCTGAGACTACAGGCGCCCACCACCACGCCCAGCTAATTTTTTTTTTTTTTAGTAGAAACAGGGTTTCACTATGTTGGCCAGGCTGGTCTTGAACTCCTGACCTCCTTGAACTCCTAATCCACCAACCTTGGCCTCCCAAAGTGCTGGGATTACAGACTTGAGCCACTGCACCCAGCCTAATGCTTATTTATTTATTTTAGTTATTATTATTATTATTTGAGATGGGCTGGAGTGCAGTGGCGAAATCACGGCTCACTGCAGCCTCAACCACCTGGGCTCAAGAGGTCCTCCTATTTCAGTCTCCCGAGCAGCTGAGACCACAGGCATGCACCACGCCGGCTGATTTTGATATTTTTTGTAGAGACGGGGTTTCACCATGTTGCACAGGCTGGTCTCGAACTCCTGGGCTCAAGCAATCCACCTGCCTCAGCTTCCCAAACTGCTGGGACTACAGGTGTGAGCCACCATACCCAGCATTTCTTTAACAGTGTGACACGCCAGCTTCTCCTCCCTCCCCATCCAGGACAGCTGGGGAGGCTCACATGCCACCCAGCCTCTATCCAGACTCTCCTTGCAATGCTCCGTCTTGGGCGGCAAGGCAGATCCCCATTCACTGGGTCACCCAATATGCCCGAGAGGCCGGGGGTTCATAATCAACCCTCTCCCCCTCCCGAAGCCCTGGAAAAGAGCAGGACATAGGCCGGCTCTGACCCAGCCCCACTGCCAGCCACAGGCTTCCTCCTCACCCGCCCTGCCCAGCCTGACCTCGGCGGCCGGCCTATACCCTCCTCCTTACCCAGTTGGCTGAGGGTGGCCACCAGGTCCATTTGGTGTTTCAGATACAGCTTAGGCAGCCAGACCTTGGTGGGCCTCTCCCACACCGAAGGTGGGTGCAGGGTCTCCCAACTCAGGTTGGCCAGTACCTGGGACACGTTCCATTCAAAGTGGGTGGGTATGAGGACCACAAAGCTCATGTTGTTCTTAAAGGGGAAATGAGCCACCTGCAGATAAGGAAGGGAAGAGCCTGAGGACCAGAAAGTGCAGAGCTGGGCAAGGGTGAGCCAGCAGGTGCTCCCACGCCAGGCAGGTGCTAGGGCTGCTGGTCACCCTGCTGACCCGTGCCTGGACCGCACTACACTTCCTCTGCGAGGTGGAGTCACACCACCCATCCACTGCAGGTGGACATGGAACCGAATGAGATGCTTTTAAAGTCTGGCTGGGAGGTGGCTCACACTTGTAATCCCAGCACTCTGGGAGGCTGAGGCGAGTGGATCACCTAGGTTAGAAGTTCGAGACTAGGCCGGGTGCTGTGGCTCACGCCTATAATCCTAGCACTTTGGAAGGCTGAGGCGGGCAGATTACCTGAGGTCAGGAGTTCAAGACCAGCCTGGCCAACATGGTGAACCACCGTCTCTACTAAAAATACAAAAAATACTAGCCCAACGTGATGGTGAGAACCTGTAGTCCCAGCTACTCAGGAGGCAGAGGCAGGAGAATCTCTTCAACCTGGAAAGCGGAGGTTGCAGTGAGCCAAGATCGCACCACTACACTCTAGCCTGGGTGACAGAGCAAGACTCTGCCTCAAAAAAAAAAAAAGAAGTTTGAGACCAGACTGGCCAACACAGTGAAACCCCGTCTCTACTAAAAATACAGAAATTAGCCAGGCATGGTGGCACGTGCCTATAATCCCAGCTACTCGAGAGGCTGAGGCAGGAGAATCCCTTGGACCCAGGAAGTGGAGGCTGCAGTGAGCCAAGATCACACCACTGCACTCCAGCCTGGGTGACAAGAGTGAAAATCCATCTCCAGAAAAAAAAAAGTTTCCAGCAGTGTCTATCTCATAGAGAGTGCTCAACACATGTGGGTTTCTCTGTTCACCTGCTACCAGCCAGCTATGTATTATGTTGTGATTTGGCTTAAGATTTCTTTTTTTCTGTCTTTTTGAGACAGAGTCTTGCTCTGTCACCAGGCTGGAGTGCAGTGGTGTGACCTTGGCTCACTGAAACCTCTGCCTCCCAGGTTCAAGAGATTCTCCTGCCTCAGCCTCCTGAGTAGCTGGGATTACAGGCACCCACCACCTCACCTGGCCAATTTTTGTATTTTTAGTACAGACGGGGTTTCACCATGTTGGTCGGGCTGGTCTCAAACTCCTGACCTTGTGATCTGCCCGCCTTGGCCTCCCAAAGTGCTGGGATGACAGGCGTGAGCCACCGTGCCTGGCCATTAGGATTTCATTTGGAGGGATACTGCAGTGAAAGCTGTGTGGGCACCATGGGGCTGGAGGGTGTCCTACAGCTATGACTCCCTAGGTTCCAGGCAGAGTGCCTGTGTGCAGAACCCCCGCCCACAGGAGGATAAGCATGGGGTCTGGCTGTTTGGGCCTGCCTGCAGAGGGCCTGAGGAAGAGGAAGGCTGAGCGGCCAGGGAAAGGAGACAGAGCATGAGGAAGAGTGCACAGGACACAGTGGAGAAAAAAGGAAGCAGGAGGAAGGGTGCGCAGGACACAGCATGGAGGGAAGAGGAAGCAGGAGGAAGGGCGCGCAGGACACGGCGTGGAGAGAAGAGGAAGCAGGAGGAAGGGCGCGCAGGACACGGCGTGGAGGGAAGAGGAAGCAGGAAAAGAGGTGCGGGTGGGGCGGTGAATCAGACTTCCACAGTGAGCTGGAGGGAAGCTAGGACACTCTGTCCGGTCCCCACTCCCCACAGCCCCTCCCAGGAGGGCTGCCCAGATAGCTTTGGCTCCTCCCTGCAGAAGTGGCCGTGGTCTGTGTCACCCTTGCCTTGTGAAGCTAACAAACACTGCCATCTCAGCCACAGCTGTCCTGCCCAGGGCTCAATGCCCAGGCCAAGGGGACTAAAGTTAGGCTAGAAGCAAGGGAGGCGACACCTGAGACAGCTCGGCACAGAACTTTATCCAATCAGAGCCGGGCGCAGTGGCTCAGGCCTATAATATTCCAGCACTTTGGGAGGCCAATGCGAGATCACTTGAGGTCAGGAGTTGGAGACCAGCCTGGCCAACATGGTGAAACCCCATCTGTACTTTTAAAAATACAAAAATTAGCCAGGTGTGGTAGTGCTGTAGTCCCTGCTACTTGGGAGGCTGAGGCAGGAGAATCGCTTGAACCCAGGAGGTGGAGGTTGCAGTGAACTGAGATCACACCACTGCACTCCAGCCTGGGTGATAGAGCGAGACTCAGTCTCAAAAAAAAAAAAAAAAAGAAGAAGTGTATACAATCAGAATGTTCCACACAGGATTCAGGAAATCCAATCCAATCAGATCCTCCCTTCTATGGACACTGTGTGAGGGCCTTGTATAAACCCTCATCAGCAATGGTCACCTGAGTCTCAGTTCAGTGCCCCTCCTCAAAGAATCCTCCCTGACCACTCTAAACTACCTAAATAAGGCGAGGTGTGGTGGCTGTCACCTGCAATCCCAGAACTTAGGGAGGCTGAGGTGCGCGGATCACCTGAAGTCAGGAGTTTGAGGCCAGCTTTTTTTTTTTTTTTGAGACGGAATCTCGCTCTGTCGCCAGGCTGGAGTGCAGTGGCACAATCTCAGCTCACTGCAGTCTCTGCCTCCTGGGTTCAAACAATTATCCTGCCTCAACCTCCTGAGTAGCTGGGACTACAGGCACCCTCTACCACGCTCAGTTCAGTTTTGTATTTTTAGTAGAGATGGGGTTTCACCATGGTGGTCAGGCTGGTGTCAAACTCCTGACCTCATTATCACCCAGGCCTAAGTGCAGTGGCACGATCTCGGCTCACTGCAATCTCTGCTGCCTGGGTTCAAGCGATTCACCTGCCTTAGCCTCCCGAGTAGCTGAGATTATGGGTGCTCGCCACCACACCCAGCTAATTTTTGTATTTTTAGTAGAGAAGAGATTTCATGTCTTGGCCAGGCTGGTCTTGAAATCCTGACCTTGTGATCCACCTGCCTCGGCCTCCCAAAGTGCTGGGATTACAGGCGTGAGCTATCGCTCCAGGCCAAAATCACCTTCTCTTTCAGCCTTCCCTCCATAGTGCTTCCACCGTCTGGAATTCCTGTGTTGATGGACGTTTGCTGTTGCCCTGTGGATCTTCCCTCCTAAGAGCAAAGGCCTGGCCTCCCTCATGCTCCACAAAAACCCTACTGCTTACAACGGTGTCTAGCACACAGCAAATGTCCCCTATATTTTCACTGAATTAATGAGCCTCGAAGAGCCTGGAGCCTCAGTCCTCCTGCCGGGTAGGAGGGGGATGTGAAACCTTTTGGAACTGCCTGCCCCTGAGACGTGGCAGCAAGGAAGGCGAAACATCCACCACCCAGCGCTGTGTGGGCTCCACAGACTGTCCCCTCCCCTCCCAGCCTCCCAGCACTCAGGCCCAGCCTGCTGGGGACAACCTGGATCTCAGGCTGCTCCAGTGAGAACCAATGCAGTGGGTACGTGGGGGCATGCATCATCTCCACGGGCACCGTGAACTGCTCGTCCAGGTAGAAGAAGCCTCTCTTGGTGAGGCTCGGGTCAAACTTGTTCCTCCAGAAACCTGCAACGAGGCAGAGGCAGGGGTCATGGAGATGGGGCCCAGCCCCTTGCCCATCCCACCCAGCACCCATTCAAGAGGTGGAGAGCAGTGGAGGCCAAGACCCCAGGGAGTGCCGGTGGCATCCAGTGGATTGAGGTCTCTTTCCTGCGGGGTTTTGAAATCTGGGCTCATGCTTCCCCCACCCCAGCAATGCCCCCAGGAATCTCCCCTGGGTCTTTACAGACCATCTGTTCCCAGGTACTCCCTCTAGGACAACCTCTTCTGGCTCCTGGGCACCCGCCCCCACCACACCCAGATGCCCCCTGCCTCATGGCCCAGACAGAGGAGAAAGGGGACCCTCAGTACAAAGCCTGCATGGCCGGGCGCTGTGGCTCACGCCTGTAATCCCAGCACTTTGGGAGGCTGAGGTGGGCAGATCACCTGAGGTCAGGAGTTCAAGACCAACGTGGCCAACATGGTGAAACCCTGTCTCTACTAAAAATTAGCCCGCTGTGGTGGCACATGCCTGTAATCCCAGCTAATTAGGAGAATAGCTTGAACCCAGGAGGCAAAGGCTGCTGTGAGCCGAGATCGTACCACTGCATTCCAGCTTGGGTGACAGAGCGAGAATCAGTCAAAGAAAAAAGGGGGTTAGGCACGGGGGCTCACACCTGTAATCCCAGCACTTTGGGAAGCCAAGGCAAGGGATCACAAGGTCAGGAGTTTGAGACCCTCCTGGCCAACATGGTGAATCCCCATCTCTACTAAAAATACAAAAAAATGAGCTGGACGTGGTGGCAGGGCCTGTAATCTCAGTTACTCGGAGGCTGAGGCAGGAGAATCACTTAAACCCAGGAGGCGGAGGTTGCAGTGAACTGAGATAGCACCATTGTACTCCTGGCCTGGGGAACAAGAGTGAGACTTGTCTCAAAAAGAAAAAAAAAGCCGCCGGGCGCGGTGGCTCAAGCCTTTAATCCCAGCACTTTGGGAGGCCGAGGCGGGTGGATCACGAGGTCAAGAGATCGAGACCATCCTGGTCAACATGGTGAAACACCGTCTCTACTCAAAATACAAAAATTAGCTGGGCATGGTGGCGGGTGCCTGTAATCCCAGCTACGCAGGAGGCTGAGGCAGGAGAATTGCCTGAACCCAGGAGGCGGAGGTTGCGGTGAGCCAAGATCGTGCCATTGCACTCCAGCTTGGGCAACAAGAGCAAAACTCCGTCTCAAAAAAAAAAAAAGAGAAAAAAGCCTGCACATCCCAGCTTGGCCTATGGGGTGGGTGATGCCGGGTGGGGGATGTATGAGGAGGAGGAGCGCACCCTGAAAGTGGATGGCATTGAGGAGAAGCAACACCGTGTCTTCTGGCAGCTGGGAGAGGAACTCCGGAATCTTTCCCTCTGTGGCCTCCTTCACCCACTGGTTGATGTTTGCCAGGTCATCCTCCTGCTTTCCCGTCAGGCTCACGGGCTTTGCACCAAATATCCGTTCTGATTGTTCCAGGAACTCTTCTTTGATGGGAAATCCTGCACACAGGGAGCACAGGCTGTCCCTGGGACTCAGGCTCCACGGCCAGCCATGCTCCTACCCGCTGCCAGAGGCCCAGTCCCTGTCTCTCGCTCTCCTTCACCCCAGGGCAGGATGGAGGGAGCTCCCCGGCCTCAGCACGCACCTTTCTGCAGGTACATCCTGGCAGCCAGTCGGAAGGCACCGGGGCCCAGGCCCTGGCAGAGGCGGCTCAGCCGATGGGGTAGGCAGGGCCCAGGGCCGGCATGCAGCACCTGGTGCAGCCTCTGCAGCGTGTGGTTCTGAGCACCTGGAGGGCAATGCACCGTCTGAGGCCTGCTGGGGTCCTTTCTCACCCCCACTGCCTGCTCCAGTCCCTCCTGGATACCCGTGATGAGCACGCCCACAGGACCGCACACTGCCCTCCCACAGCCACGGTTCTGCTCTGCATGACTGGGTCTTTCCCCCGTGGCTGACAGCCTGGGTGACCTCACATCTCTCAAGTGGCCTTCCCTCTCTGGGCTTCCGTTTCCCAGAGCAAGACCCTCCAGCACAATGGGAGAAAGTGCAGCTATCAAACTGTCACGTAAAAATCACCAGGAGAGGCCAGGCACGGTGGCTCATGTCTATAATCCCAGAACTTCGGGAGGCCGAGGCAGGTGGATTACCTGAGGTCAGGAGTTTGAGACCAGCCTGGCCAACAGGGTGAAACTCCATCTCTACTAAAAATACAAAAATTAGCCTGGTGTGGTGGCGGGTGCCTGTAATCCCGGCTACTCTGGAGGCTGAGGCAGGAGAATCACTTGAACCCAGGAGGCGAAGTTTGTGGTGAGCCGAGATTGCAACACAGCACTCCAGCCTGGGCGACAGAGCAAGACTCTGCTCAGACAAACTAACAAACAAATCACGTGGAAGACTTGTAAATAAGCAGATTCCCCTGCCCAGTCCCTGAGATTTGATGTACACAGACCAACGGGTGGGACCCTGGGAATCTGCAGTTTTGAACCCGGCAGCCTAGTGGAGGAGGCACCTTGGAGAACCCCTGGAGTACCATGTTCCTACTGGCCAATGGTGCCAGGGTACCTAGTGCCAGGTGAGACAGCGCCAGGGCCACACTAAGGGGTGACAGGATGAGGTTGGGGCTGGTGGAGGTTTCAGCCACCAAGGAAAACAGGTCAGCAGTGAAGGCCATCATGGCCTGGGCCAGATGGCGGGTCTGCTGTGGGGTGGGTTCTCCGCTGCAGTCTCTTGGGGGACTCTTCGGGGCAGTCCGGCCACCAGGCTCCTGCGGGGGCACATCGGGGGGCAGGGAGGTCAAGGGGTCAGCTCCAGGTTCTGTGTTGCAGGTCCTGAGGACAGCAGGGCCTGGTCACAGCCCAAGGGGAGAGGGGGCGTCTGACGGAGGGCACTGGCATTCTGGGGCCTGGCGCCCACCTATGGTCCTCCCCGCCCTCTGTCCCTCCTGGCCTCCAGATTCCAGAGCCTTGGCCTCGCCACGCCCTCCCTCCCCCCCATCCTGCTGCTGCAGCTGCCTTCCTCTAGCCCCGCCCTCTTCCCCAACCCCACCTGGTTACCTGGTTGTCCAGCTTGAGGAAGGTAAGCGGGAGCACCCTCTCCTGGGTTGGCCCCATAGTTAGCTGCAGAACGGAGGAAGCAGCTGGAGTGTGACCCTCCCACAGGGCCCCACCCTGCCCAGGCCACCGGTGAGACCCCGGGGCCTTCCCCGTCATGGGCTCTTTGCTTCCCAGTACCTGCTGGCCCACAGGCTCCATGGCGCTCACAGGGGAGAACTGTGGAGAAAGGGGTGAGGCTAGGAGGGCCCCCTGGGAGCCAAGCCCTCCCTCCACACCAGTGCCCCTCTTCTCCCCCTCCGCCCGCCCCACCTGGATGTCAGCCCAGCCTCACCACAGAGCAGGAGCTGAGCAGCAGGAGCCCCCAGAGCAGCGCCATGTTCCTGTGGCAAGGACAGAAGGTCTGTTCCCATCTCCATCCCCACGCCCACCAGGGACTCCTACCCACACGCTCACAGACACCGCCAAGCCCCGAGTCACGGACCGCCCAGGGGAAGAAGGAGGTTCCAGAGTCAGAACAGCACTCAGGCAGCGGCTCCCCTCCTGTGGGGCAGGACAGCCCTCCCAGCTCCTTCCCCCTTTTTAGTTTCTGGTCTTTCACATTCCGTGCACTAAAAGTGTTTTGGTTAATAGGAGGGAAATGGCAAAACAAAAATGTTCCCCTCCTTCCAGGCCCTGCACTGTGCAGCAGACCTGCATCTCAATTCAGACTGCCTCTTGCAAAGGACCTCGGCACTGCTTGGCGTTACCTTTAAAATGGTGGCCTGAAGGCCGGGCACGGTGGCTCATGCCTATAATCCCAGCACTTTGGGAGGCCGAGGCGGGTGGATCACGAGGTCAAGAGATCGAGACCATCCTGGTCAACAAGGTGAAAACCCATCTCTACTAAAAATACAAAAATTAGCTGGGCATGGTGGTGCATGCCTGTAGTGCCAGCTACTTGGGAGAGTGAGGCAGGAGAATTACTTGAACCCAGGAGGCGGAGGTTGCGGTGAGCCGAGATTGCGCCATTGCACTCCAGCCTGGGTAACAACAGCAAAACTCCGTCTCAAAAAATAAATAAATAAAATAAATAAAAATAAAAATAAAATGGTGGCCGGAGTCTCTCAGTCCTCTTACATGCTCGGTAAGGACCAAAATAAGGCCGTCTGTGTGGCCGGGCGCGGTGGCTCACGCCTGTCATCCCACCACTTTGGGAGGCCAAGGCAGATGGATCACCTGAGGTCAGGTGTTTGAGACCAGCCTGGCCAACGTGGAGAAACCCCGTCTCTACTAAAAATACAAATATTAGCTGGGCGTGGTGGCATAAGCCTGTAATCCCAGCTACTTGGGAGGCTGAGGCAGGAGAATTGCTTGAACCCGGGAGGTGGAGTTTGCAGTGAGCCGAGGTCATGCCACTGCACTCCAGCCTGGGCGACAGAGTGAGACTCTGTCTCAAAAAATGAAAATAAGGCTGTCTTTGTAAACTGTGAGCACAATGCCTGGCACCTGCCGACAGCTGGGTTCGGCTTGGCTCAAGGCCGCCTCTTCGGGGAAGCCTGCCCTAAAGCCTCCATCCCAGAGCTCCTGCCCAACCTGCTGTGTCCTCTGAGCCAGTCTTTTCAGGCCCGTCAAGTCTTGCCTATGAGGCTGGACATACCTGTGAGGCCCTGAGGTCTCAGCAGGGCTGGCGAGGCGGCCGGAGAGCTGCCTTCTGACCCAGCAGCAGAGCCCAGTGAATGACTCCAGCCAGAGCCGCCTGTGGACTTACGAGAATCACAGACCGTGACCCTGACCAGGCTGGCTCTGGGAAGGGCAAGGGTGGGTCTCAGGAGGACAAGCCAGAGCAGGTGTCGCAGCCTCCCCCCTACCCCATCTCGGGGCCAATCCTTCCGAGGGTTCTTCTGTGGCCCCTGGCCCCACCCCCATCGCACACAAGCACTCTGACCAGGCCCCATCTTGGACCTGGGCGTTTGAATCTTTTTGCCAAGAACAGGCTCCAGTGTTTCGGGTCCCAGAGGTACTCCTCCCGGAGCCCCCGCCTTGGCTCCGCACTGCCAGAGGAGGCTGGGGAGTGACAGGCCAGAATCAATCCAGCCTAGACCCCTCAGCGGGGAAGGCAGCTCCCTGCCTCCTCTGCCGCCCGCCAGGGGAGCAGGCTGAGCCACCCACCTCCCCTGTACCTCTGCCGGCTCCTTGTTGCTGCACTCGAAGTTCCTCTGGCCCCACTTGGGTGCTCCCCGCCCTCTGCACAGGCTCCGGCCAGCCTGGCCCACCCCTCCGCCCACCGGGACCTTTACTCTCAGCCAACCCCGTGGAGAGTGCTTTCTCTTCTGGTAAACATTGACTGGCACATCCGGTTAAACATTGATCTTGAAGCCTGAAGCCCCTTTTCCCCCAGGCGTGTGATCCTGAGGCAGGACCCCATGGACTTGGGTCCCACCTGAGCCTGGAAAGAGGTTCAGGAGGAGAGAGATGAAGAGGCTGGACCTGGGTGTCCAAGGGGGCAGATCCGGAAGGCACAGGAACCCGGCAGTGTGCCGAGCCTTCCAGAGCCCCCACGAGGCGTGGATCATCCCTGCTTCACTCAGGCTCAGAGAGGTCATGTGACCTGGCCAAGGACACAGAGTGGCGCTGAGTCACATCCAGATCCTCATGTTGAGTGTCCTTCGCCCCCACAAGAGCTGCCTCCTGCTCCCACAGAGGGACTGGGGAAGCCACAGGAGTCTATGCAGAGAGCCCAGGAATGGGACACCCACCCCCACCTTACAGACCCGGGATGGGAAGCCCACCTCACCTTACAGACCCGGGATGGGACGCCCACCCCACCTTACAGACCCGGGACGGGACGCCCACCCCGACCTTACAGACCCGGGACAGGACGCCCACCTCGCCTTACAGACCCGGGATGGGACTCCCACCCCAACCTTACAGACCCGGGATGGGATGCCACCTCACCTTACAGACCTGGGATGGGACACCTACCTTACAGACCTGGGATGAGACGCCCACCTCACCTTACAGACCCGGGATGGGACTCCCACCTCACCTTATAGACCTGGGATGGAACGCCCACCCCACCTTACAAGCCCAGATCCAAGTTGGTTGCCTTCAGACCAAGCCTGGAAGGCAGGGGTGAGGGAGGAGAGACGGGAGGGGTCACCTCTCTGTGTCCTGCCTCCCCAGAGCAGTGTCTCTTTCCCCTAACCCAGAGTGAGGGTCCTGGAAACGCGCCTGAGTGGGCTGCATGAACCAGAAGCCTCACAGCCCATGCCGATGAGGCTGCCTCCCACCCCCATGAGCGGCTCTTCACTGCCCTGGAAACCGCCGGGTCTCCCCTGGCCCCACCATTGAGATAAGCCTCAGGTTGGGTATGGTGGCTCACACCTATAATCCTAACACTTTGGGAGGCCAAGGCAGGAGGGTCACTTGAGCCCAGGAGTTGGAGGCTGGCTTGGGCCACATACACGGTGAAGGTGCATCTCTTGGAAAAACACACAAGACAAGCCACAGTTCATCCCATGGCCCTTCCAAAGGATTTATTGGTCATATTTACATCTATTGCAAATTGTGAGGAGGCAGCAGGCGCCACCCCAGGCCTCAGCTCCATTCTCAAATGTGAGGCTGAGATGCAGAGACCTGAGGTGCAGAGATGGTTCTTCTCACCCACCCCCTCAGGGTCATGAGCCCAGCAGGGGTTCAGGGCCCAAAGGCTGCCTCCTCAGCTCAAGGCACAAACACTGTGGTTAGGGGTGAGAGGCGAGGCATGGGCTCACTCCTGGAGGCCAAGGGCCGCTGGCGGAGGGCACCTTCTCTTTCCTCCTTCCCCTCCTGGTCCCACCATGGCCAGGCCCTGGATGGGTGGACACTTGAACCTCAGACCAAGGCGCTTAGCTCCTGGACTGCGGCCAGGCTCCTCAGGCTGGAATCTAAGCACCATCAGCACCCTGGACTGGGGCGGCCCCCCTGTCCTGGAGGGATGGGGCAGAGAGCACCCAGCGGGGGCTGAGGGGCTAGAGACTGGCCGGGCAGGGCCAAGCTTCCCTGTCCTCACGTGGGGAGAAGTGAAGGCAGCCGTCCTTCCTCCTGCTCTCACTTCCCGCTTGCTAGGAGCAGAGTGGCCCCAGGCCATGAATGAGACCCCTCTGGCAGCCTTGCTGGCTCTGGCAATTCAGGGGCCAGGACTCCTTGACCCCAGTTGGGGGCCCTGGTTGGCAGGCCATGTGAGCACCCAGGGTGTGGGGCCCAAGGACTCCCTGGAGGGACCTGCTGCTGGGAAAACAAGGAAAGCGTTCGCCCCCCGCCCCCGGGGGATGCCTTCCCCACCCTTGCCTGGCCAGCTCCGGCCCCAGCCTATGCCAGGAGGCGGATAACCCCGTTGTCAGAGCCCAGCAGGAGGTGGCGTTTGGTGGGCAGCAAGGCCAGGCTGGTGAGCGTGCCACGGAAGTTCTCAGAGCTGAGCTTCGTGGTGGCCTGGGAGGGCGGCTCCAGCAGGGAGCAGACGCCGATCTTGTTAGACACGGTGCCAGTGACCACCTCGCTGCCGTACAGATCAAAGGTGTGGATGGGGTCGGACGCTGACTTGTAGTGATGCGTGGGCTTCTGCTCCAGCTCTTTCCAGACAGTCAAGGAATGGTCAGAGGAGGAGCTGACCAGGACGCTGCCCTCCACCGCCTGTCCCGGGAGAGGGGAGCCTCAGCCTGGACCCGGGTCCTTCTGCACACCCCGGAGCCCTGAGACCTTCATTTCCCTCTGCAGTCTCTCTAGGAAGACAGGCCGTCCTGGGTGGGTGACAGGCCACCACCCTCCCATGCCATACTCAGCCTGGTTCATTTGAACACACTCAGCATCAGTAACCCAGTGGTCACTCTAACTTGAGAACTATGTACAAGCACTGTGCTGAGCAAGCACGTGACCACACGTGACCTTCATAGCAACCCTATGCGGTGGGTGCGGCCATTGTTCCCATTTTACAGAGAGGAAAACTGAGGCTCAGAGACGTGACATAACCACATCATGGTCATGGGGCCAGGAAGCAGCAGAGCCAGGATTAACACCCAGGCTGACCCCAGAGCCTTCTGACGCACTCTTGGAAAGTTAGAATTTAGAGGCCCCTGGAGCTCAGGGTTCCTGGGGCCCGGGAGGGAGCCAGCCACAGCCTGCTCTAAGTGGGGCCACGCATGTTGCCTGGCCTCCAGCCATGATGGGAGGAAAGCCCCAGCTGCCTGCAGAAATTCTTCCTGTTCCTCCCCTCCTGGGCCTCCCTGAGCAGCTCCCTGAGGCCTGTGATTGAGAACGGGAGTTGGGGAGGGGAAGAGGCGGGGGCAGGATCCCCATGCTCAGGTGTGTCCCTGCCTTCGCCAGGGTGGCCCAGCAGGCCATGGACTCTGCTCAGTGGTCTGTGGGCAGTAAACAGCCTCCCAGCTGAGCTTATTTAACCCGAACTGGGTCACTGACAGGGCCTGACCCCTGATCCTCCTAACAAGACAAATATGGACAAGGGTTACTCATTAGATCATCTGACAGGGTCAGCTCAGCCCCTGTGGCTCCCGCCCCTACGGCCTGCCGCCTGCTGAGGCCCCTGCTGCGAGACCTGCTCCTCCCTCCCTGCCCATCGATCCTCCGCCAGGTATATAAGACACACTGGCTGGAGCCTGTCCCCCAGGCAGGCAGGCTCCAAGCAGGGGTGATGACCAGACAGGGACAGGGGCTGGGTGGTAAGGGGAAGGGGACCCAGCCCATCACCTTGATCTGCAGAATATCCCCCTCGTGGGCTGGCCAGCCTCGCAGAACCAGGCCTGTGCGGGTGTCCAGGAGCACCATGAAGCCCGAGGAGAAGCCAGCCACGACGCTCCGGCCACTGGGGCTGACTGCTAGGGAGCGGACAAGCCCGGCGTTCAGCCCACCACCCAGGCGGAACTCGTGCTGCAGACAGAGGATAGTTGAGCTGAGGCCTGACCTTCCGACCCCCTCCCCGAGGCCCTGCTCACCACTGCAGCCCACACGGCAGGAAGGCCTGAGCTGGGACCCTCATGGAGGGGAAGGACAAGCCCAGAAACCCACCCCACTCACAGGCCGGGGTCCTGCCCCCCAGGGGGTGCCGCTGTGGGTGAGCTGGCACCAAGGAGAAAGTAACTAGCACCCCAACAACATCCTGGCTTTCTGTTTTTGGGGAGTCTCTCTTCCCTGCCAGGTCCCCAGAGAACCAGGTGAGAGCTCAGGGTCCTGGATGCCCCCTGACCTGCAGGCCAGGCTTCCTGCAGTCCACAAAGCGCAGGGTGGAGTCAGAACTGGCCATGGTGATGCTGGTGTGGGGGGCGGGCATGACAGCCACCGCCGTCAGGGGCACCCGGCTGTCCAGCAGCTCCACTGCACGAAGAGTCTTCCCTGGGGAGGAGAGGCCAGTGGATCTGGTGCCAGCAGCTGCTGGAAGAGCTCCGGCCGCTTCTAACCCCCCAGCTCACCCCATACCTGCCTCCCAGCCCCCAGGGAGCCTTAGGAAATGCTGAAGACGGAGTCTTGCTCTGTCGCCCAGGCTGGAGTGGGGTGGTACAACCTTGGCTCACTGCATCCTCCACCTCCCGGGTTCAAGCAATACTCCTGCCTCAGCCTCCCAAGTAGCTGGGATTATAGGCACCTACCTCCATGCCCCACTAATTTTTTTGTATTTTTAGTAGAGACAGGGTTTCACCATGTCGGCCAGGCAGGTCTCGAATTCCTGGCCTCCCAAAGGGCTGGGATTACAGGCGTGAGCCACCGCGTCTGGCTTAAACATGTTTCCTAACTCTCCCCCTCCTTCCTGCCTCCATGGCCAGGCCAGGCTCCCATCCCTAAAGCAACCTCCTCTCTCTGCAAAGCACTGCTGACCCGGTGCCCCCTCCCTCTGTCTGCCCTGACACTACCCCTTTCCCCCTTTTAACCTTATTTCTTCCTATGATGATGCCAAAAAATAAGTCACCACTGGCGAAATAAATACTATCTGCCACACATGAAGCCAAAACCCTTTGTGAGCTCTCAGCTCAGACGGCAGCAGACGCTTCAGCAACAGGACCTCGCTGGGGGCCACTCAGCAGCTAAGCCGGTGGAGCCGACACAGACCCAAGCAGAACAGATTCTGAGCCCTAATCGTTCTTCTAGGCAGACTCCGGGACATGACGCCCCCACCCCCGGGCCCCCTTCCCAGAAGCCTGGCAGCCACAGGAGCATCCCCAGAACAGGCCGCAGCTGGGCCTGCTCACCTGTGAAGGGGTCCCAGACGTGCACAGCCCCGTCACAGCTCACCACGTGCTGAGGGGCCTCGAGCTGGTCCACAAAGAAGACACTCTTGCGGTGCTGGGTGTAGACCAGGCGCGGGGCCGTCTCGCAGGTGCCGTCCCCATAGTTGTACAGCGGCCAGAGGCGCACAGTCCGGTCCTTGCTGCCACTCAGGAAGAAGTCCTCGCCACTCAGGGGGGCCACACACTTGACAGCCCCCGAGTGCCCTGGGAAGCTCTGCAGGCGGATCTGGTGGAAGTGAAAGTGGGCATCCTGCTGGCTCACGCCGATCTCGTACTGCCAGTAGGCCAGCCAGTTTCCACTCAGCCCATGGGCGCTCCGAGGCAGCTCCTGCTTCAGGGCATTGTCCTCACTCCCGCCGCCTGCCCCAGAGATGGGGCCCAGTGGCCCGGGGCTCTCGGGCTGAGAGTCAGCAGGGATCTGGATGCGATTCCCCACCAGGACGCTCCCAAAGGTTCCCGAGTGGCCATCATCCTGGGGGCAGCGTCCGCCCTGGGGGTCCCACTCAGGGCCCATACTGGGCATGGTAGGCTCCACACTGGCAGGGCTGCGGCTGCTCGGACTGATGCTCTCCAGGTACAGCCCCGCCAGCTCCCCAACCAGCTCGTGGTTGGGGATGATTTTCCAGATGATGTCACCTGGATGGAGTGGTAGAAGTTCCGAGATTAGGGAGGACGGCGGGCGGCGGCCATCACCCATCCGAGGACTTGGGAACCACAGAAGATGGGGCAGGTACTGGCTGTGCAACTCTGGGCAAGTAACTCTGTCTCTGAGCCTGCTTCCTCCCCGGTGAAATATCGGTTCATTCTGTTGTGATATACACATGAGCGTCTTCTATATGTGCTGTGCCACACTGGGCACTAGAAATAGAACACAGAACGAGCCAGGTGGGACACTGCCCTCCCAAAGCTTAGATTTCAGTATCGGGGCGATCACACGTCTAACCACAGGGCTGCTGGTCCTCTCCGGGGAGACGATACACCCTGCACCGATCAGCACAGCACTCAGCAGGCCCGGGGAAGCTTCAGAAACAGGAGGCCACTCCTTCCATCTCACCCACTCCCAGAGACCGCCAGTCCACTGCCCTGCCTCTCCTGCCTTCCCCGGGGACACTGCAGGCCAACTCCTGGGCCCCTCTTGCTGGCTAATGCCCAGTCCCTGTTTGTATGTCCCCTTAGGGGTAGGAGTCTGAGGCCAAATCCCTTTGCTCTCACCCAAAAAGCTGCTTAGAACCCACTGTGGACTCTGGGGGAAGGGCAGAGAACAGGGCCTCCCAAGGGAGGAGCCAGCCACAAAGGCTGAGCAAGGGGACGCGACGGGGTAGTACCCAACAGGCAGGAGAAGGGCACGTAGATTGTGTACGCCATCTCCAGGGTGAACACCTTCTCCAGCTCGTCCAGCAGGGCGGGGTCCACAGGCCGCTGCTGCCCATCGGAGAAGACCACCTCTGGCAGCTGGCCCTCGCTGCGGCCTGTGGGGTCCAGCTTCAGATCCTGTAAGCAAGACGCACAGAGGGTGGGGATCAGCCAGGTCCATGGCCCCACCCCGGCCTGTCTTGCCTCGAAGGTCCGCGCACCTGCTGCCGAAGCTCATGCAGCTGAGAGAAGACCTGGAAGAAGGCGGCCACCGGCTCGCTCAGGTGCTGTTGGACCATCTCCTGTCCAATACGCAGGCAGATGAGAGCGATGAGGCTGATGGTTTTCACACACAGGATGGTCCGCGCCTGGGCGCCGCTTGGGAACCTGGAGACAGAGCTCATGAGCTCCAGCCCCCAGCTCTGTAGGACGTGACCAGAATCTATCAAGACCTTTACTGATTGATTGATTGAGATGGAGTATCGCTCCGTCACCCAGGCTGGAATACAGTGGTGGGATCTCAGCTCACTGCAACCTCCACCTCCCAGCTTCAAGTGATTCTGCTGCCTCAGCCTCCCAAGTAGTGGTGACTATAGGTGCTAATTTTTTTTAGTATTTTTAGTAGGGATGGGGTTTCACCATGTTGGCCTGGCTGGTCTCGAATTCCTGACCTCAACTGATCCACCCCCACTTGGCCTATATTTTTAGAGATGAGATCTCACTTTGTTGCCCAGGCTGGTCTTGAACTCCTGGACTTAAGCAATCTTCCCGCCTCGGCCTCTCACAGTGCTGGGATTACAGGCGTGGGCTACCTCACCCAGCCATATCAAAAGCTTTAAATGAAATGAGCTCAAAGACCAACTGGTCTTTGAGGAATCTGAGGCACAGGAAAAGGGTGTGGCTTGCTCAGGGTCACACAGTCGGGCTCAAAACCAGGACTCCTGCTGCCTCGCCCAGTGTTGGCTCCTCTCCGCTAAGCTTCCCAACCCCTCCCAGGAGCCCCTCCACTGGGCTGCTCCCCCTGCATCGGGTGGGGCGGGGCCTACCCTGTGACGAGGGACGTGAGGAAGCCGAGCACAGGCAGCAGGACCTCGTGGCTGATCCGGGGCAGGATGTCCATGAGCGTGGTGTCCGAGAGGTACACGATGATCTTCTGAGTCAGCGTCACCGCAGCAAGCAGCCCTGCCTCCTTACGGCTGTTAAGTCGGCTGGGGCCTGAGGCGCTCCCTGGGGCCACCTAGGGCCACGGAGCAGATGAGGGCCAGGCAGCCCCACGGACCCCTGGGACCCCAGAGGCCCCGGGCTGGCCCTCAGGATCTCAGCCTTCCCAGCCCCGGGCTGCCCAGCCAGCAACTGACCAGGTAGCTGATGTAGGGCAGGTACTGGTAGGTAAGGACGGGCTCCCCGTACAGGTGCGCGAGATGCAGGAGGCAGCTGAGCACCGGCCCTGACGCCACGTCGCCCAGCACCGGCCGCTTCTGGTAGATGTTGCCGGCGCTCAGTGGGGGGCTGTCACCACTGCTGGCAGTGAACTGCTGCCGCGTGGGCCCTGCCGAGGAAGGCCCAGCAGCCCTGAGTCGCTGATGCTGGGCGGGAGGGGCTAGCCCTGCAGGGCTGTGCTGGCCACATGAGCTCCACCAGCCTGTGGTCTGCCCCTGCCCTACCCAAGGTGGCCACTTACAGACTGGGACCCAGGACCCACCAGGAGGTGGTTTGAGGGAGGGCTGGGAGGGATCCCCGCTGGAGAGGGCTGGAGATGGGCAGAGGGCCGGGGAGAAGCCCGTCTCCAGCACCGACCGCAGGCCTCCTTACCAACATAACAAGACGTCAGCAGGCGCAGCAGGTTCCGGGCCACGTGGCGGGAGGCCACTGTGGGACCGAGCTTGGCAGACAGCCAGCGGACCATCTTGCAGGCTGTATCTGGGAGTGGGAGCAGGCCCTCAGCACCTCAGATAGCAGGGCTCATCACCCCTGCTGCCCCACCCTACGGCACCCCACTCAACCACCCCGGCTGCAGCTGTGCCGAGCCCAGCCCGGGCAGCGGCCCCACATCACCCCCTTCACGCAACAGCGGCAGAGCTGCCCAGGCCTGGCTTCCCCGCCTCAGATACCACATGCAGCACGTTTCCTTCCAGTGGGTCTTCTGAAGCTCCTTAACAAGGCCGGACTGGCCGTGGCTCCCTCCCTCCAGCCTCTCTTCCCTCCACTCCCTCAGTCTCTCCATACTGGCCTTTCCCTGCTTCTCCTCTTTAACGGAACGTAACCATCTCACAGCCTCACGCATGCTGTTCCCTCGCCTTCAGAATTTTTTTTTTGCCCGTTTTTGCCTTCCTACTTCCAACTCCTGCTTGAACCTCAACTGTCTCTGTGTTTAAGGAAGCCTGTTCTGACCCCTGAAAACCAGGCGGAAAAGCAGCTTTTTTTTTTTTTGTCTCACTTTGTTGCCCAGGCTGGAGTGCAGTGGCACGATCTCGGCTCACTGCAAACTCTACCTCCCAGGTTTGAATGATTCTCCGGCCTCAGCCTCCTGAGCAGGTGAGACTACAGGTACCTACCACCACACCTAAAAATTTAAAAAAATTTTAAAATTTTTTTTTGAGACAGAGTCTCACTCTGTCACCCAAGCAGGAGTGCAGTGGTGGGATCTTGGCTCACTGCAACCTCCGCCTCCCGGGTTCAAGCAATTCTCCTGCCTCAGTCTCCGAAGTAGCTGGTATTACAAGTGCCCACCACCACGCCCGGCTAATTTTGGTATTTTTAGGAGAGACAGGGTTTCACCATGTTGGCCAGGCTGGTCTCAAACTCCTGACCTTGAGTGAACCTCCCTCCTCGGCCTCCCAAAGTGCTGGGATTACAGGTGTGAGCCACCGCACCCAGCTGAAGAGCACCAAGTTCCATTCCCTAGTAGGAACGCAGCCGTATTCTTTATGGCACTAACATAACACACGTGCTTAAGACCGTCTACACTGCAGCCTCTCGTCTACTGGGTGTGAGCTTCGTGAAGGCAGGCCTGCATCTGTGTTGCAGGTAGACCTGGCTCGATCCACTGCTTGGCACAGAGTAGGTGTTCTGCAAGGGTGCAGGGAGAAGTAGGAGGTGTTTTGGCAGACACCCCCAGACCAGGGAACTCACCGAGGAGGATCTTCTGCTCTTTGCCTTCTGACTGCTCTGGCAGTGGCTCCTCCTGTCCTTCCCCGTCTCCCCCACTGCTGCCGGCCACAACCGCCTCCATGGACAGCACCGTGTCAGACAGAGTGAGCTCAGATGCCCCAGTGACTTCCTCCTGCTCCCCCTCCTCCTCCTCTAACAGCACGCAGCCGTCCTCCTCCTCTTCCTCCTCTGAGCCCTCACTTTGCTTCAAGTCCTGGCTGCTGTCGCCTGATCGAAGGCTGCTCTTGTCCATGGGGGCAGCCCCATCGTCTGGAGCCCGCTCCTCGCCCAGGGAAGTCTCACTGGTGCTACTCTTGTCACTCAGCCGGCCCAGGCTCACAGCCTCAGCCTCCTGGGGCTGGGGAGACTCAGTTACATAGAGCCCGGCTTGGAAGTCCTCTGTCTCAGGGAGGTCAGCCTGGTCATGGAAGCTGACGCCAGACGTGTAGTCTGGGAGCCCCAGGCCCGAGGAGGCGGAAGGCTCCCCATCCATGGGAATCTCCTCCCCAAAAGCGCAGGAGCCCGGCCCGGCCCCGGGCAGCCCGCTTTCCTCGTCCTCGGCAGCCGCCACCAGGTCCTTGGTCTCCTCCTGGGAGGCCTCTGTGCCTGCCAGCACCTGCAGGACGTGGGGCAGCAGGTGAGTGAGGAAGGCCTGTAGCCCCAGCCGCACCATCAGCTGGGCCACAAAGCAGTCGGTGTACAGGTAGAAGCGGCCGTGGAGCTGGCAGGGGCTCTCATAGGCACCGATGAGAGGCTTCAGGAGGTACTTGTTGGCATTTTTGGGGCCCAGTGCCTTGGCAACCGGTTCGAACAGGTACCAGGCAGTGTACACGGCTGTGTGCTCCTCAGACATGAGTGACAGCACGAAAGGCAGCAGGATCTCCAGGCCCTCAGGGGTGATGTCACTTAGCACCTCGCCCAGCTGCTGCCACAGAGTGAACACCAGCTCACGCCCCTGCGCCTCGTCCTCCACGCGCCTTGTCTGGTACAGGAGGATGAATCTGTGCAGCGCGGGGAAGTAGGGCGGGAAGGGAACCACAGAGCTGAAGGGGCTGAGCAGCTGGCCCGGGCAAGGCGGGGGCAGTCCCTGGGAGACAGGCCTGTACTCAAACAGCCGGTCCAGCTTGCCCCTCTCTGCTCCCAGGGGGCCTTCGGGGCCACTCAGCTGCAAGAGTGTGTCTAGCACAGGCTGCAGAGACACAGGGACCTCCTTGGGGTGACGCGTGCAGAGTCCCCGTACGGCCTGGAAGCGCACCTGCAGAGGTGCATCGGGCTGCAGCGTCCGCACCCTGGAGGCAAACACCATCTCCGCCAACAGGACGCCCAATGCCTGCATGTCCCTGTGGAACAGGTGCTGCAGTGGCATTGCTGGCCGGCCCCGGGGCTGCTCAGGCACTGCACACAGGCCCCCGAGGCCCTTGGCCAGGAAGTTGCCTGTCTTCTCCAGCTCCTCCAGGGCCTGCACGGGGTGGAAGCCCTCGGGAAGAAGAATCCTTCCCTCCTCGCCCTCCCCAGGGTCTGCCCCAGCAGCTTTATTCTTTCGGCCTGGACGAGAGGCTGAGGCCACCGGGAAAGACAGAAGGCCAGGGGCTGCCTGGCCGGAGGAGGTGGCCAGCTGGTCCCCCGATTTCCCAGCAACGGAAATGGAATCCAGAGCCTCTGTGGCCTGCTCCAAGTCCTCTTCTCCTGCCACTGGCCTGTCTCTGGCCCAGGTAGCCTCACAGGGAGTGGCCTCTAAAACTGGCCGGCCCACCCCATTTGGAAGCTGTCCCGGGTCTTCCCAGCCCTCGGTCTCCTGGATGGTCTGGATCAACAGCCTGGGGATGAGTGGAGGCTCGGGCAGGAGGGCAAGAGTCCCGGCCAGGCGCTGCGGATGAGGCTGATCAAAGAGCTGCACCACCCCGTAGCTGGCCAGGTGCGTGTGGGCGTCCACCAGGTGCAGACACACGTTCTTCTCCTTGACTGCCTCCTTGCCCTGGAGTTTGTAGCCAAACGTGAGGTCGATCCAGTGGTGCAGGTCCTGGGACACCTCCCGGCTCTCCAGCAGGGCTCGGTGGGCAGCCACGAACTCCTGGCTGGAGCCACACCAGGACGGCACGTCCAGGTCAGGCATGTCAGGGTGGATGGAGCAGAAGATGGAGGGGTCGCTGTAGAACTCGGGTATGCACTCGTCGGGGGTCCAGCTCTGCATCCGCTCCATGCTGGCTGGATACTCGTGCGGCTCCCACTGCGCCCGCACGTGCCCGCAGAGCACAGTGCGAGGAGTGCGCCGAGCCTTGTACACGTAGTATGTGATGTCTGACAGCACGTCGGAGATGTGGTGGGGAACGTGGGGGGGTTCCCCGCCGCCCATGCCCCCTGCTGCAAACGCCTGCCGCGTCATCTCGTAGGTGAAGTCCAGCTGCTTATCCCCCTTGTTGAGACGGAACTTGGACTTGCGCAGGTCTCGGAAGCGCCCGTGCGGCGTGGTGAAGTCCACCACCCAGGGCAGCACGGGGTGGTAGTTGGGGTCCCCCGGCCTCCGGCCGGCCAACCGATTCAGCTGCATGAGGTAGTGGAAGTTGCTGATGCGGCCGTGCACCCAGTCTAGCACCAGGCCGCCAAGTTCCTCCTGGCCGGGGGGTGGCCCAGGCTGCCCTGCCCGTTCCTCCTCAGACTTCCTGCCTGCCTCACCCCTTGCCACCGGGGCCTCCTGGCTTTCGTCCTCCTCAGGCCTCTCATAGGCACTCAGGTCCAGCCGCAGCTCGCTGCAAAGCTTCTCATCCACCGCGATATGGTGCAGAGACAGAGCCCCGCACGCCAGCCCCTGGCGGTGACAGGCATCCATGGCCCTCAGCACACGGAATAGAATGAACAGCACCTTGGCCTGGCTGTTGGTCAGCTTGGCGGGGCTGAAGGTGACCACGTCATGGAGGGAGAATGGTAGGTGAGGGTGAACCACATACAGCATCTCCGGCGACTCCAGCAAGGCCTCAGCCCGTAAAAGACTGGGGCAAGCAGGGCCGCCCCGAGGGGGACAGGGACCTTCTCTGGCATGTGATGGGCACTGGGTGGCTTCACCCACTGGCAGGAAGGAGCAACCGTAGACCCTCTGCAGAGCCTGCCGTACTGACTCCAAGGCAGGGGCTGCCGAGGGCGCAGGGCTGCGACTGTAGGGCTGCGCGTACCTTTGGTATGCGTGGCGCCACAGGTTGCGGTAATTCTGGGCAGCGACGTCCTGCATGAAGCGCATGAGAGTCTCGGGGCTGCAGGGCCCGTCCTCCGAGGCCAGGCCCCCTCCCAGAGGGTAGGACAGTCTCCGCTTCCGCAGCCCGTGCACCTCCACGCGCGTCCAGCCGGGGGGCAGCCTTTGCACCGAGCGCTGCAGGAGAGTCCGGACTTCCGCTTCTGCCAGGCCCTCGGCGCGGGGACAGGGACCCGGGGGCAGCCGGCGATCGCGGAGGCTGGCCAGCCAGCGCGCAGGCACCAGGGCCACCACGTGGGTGCCCCTCGGGGCCGGCGCCAGCTGCCGGGGATCGATGCTTAGGTCCCTCTCCACGCTCCGGAGCAGCTCCCGCATGTCTGGGCCTGGGAGCGGGTACCAGCCCCCGGCCGGGGTGCTCGGGGTGCCTTCCCGCCCCCCGCTCCCCTGAGCCATCTCCTCCGGGCAGCGCGGGGCTAAGCCCGGCCACGGCGCTGCTGGCGACGGCTTCCGGGGTGCCAGGCCCGCAGGGCTGGGGCGGGCGCGGGGCGGCGGCGGGGGGCCGGCGATGCGGAGAGCCGGGCGGGGCGCGCTTACCCTCCGCGGGTCCTGCGCTCGCTCCGGGCGCGGCGGGGCAGAGGCTGCCGGGCGCGGGCACCGGGCTCCGCCGTGACGGGTCAGCTGACGCGGGGTCACGTGACTGCCCCGGCACGGAAACAAGCGCACGTGGCTCCGGGGGACGGGGCGGGGCCGGGGGCCTGGCCCCCCGCCCCGCTTCCTGCCTGCGCCCCCTCGCGCTGTTCCGCCGGGCTCCGTCCGCTCCCTCCCGGGGCCGCGCGGGTCTCCAGGCAGCTCCAGCCGGCCTGGCGGAGGGCGGTGCTGCCTTCCCACCCCTCCCTGCCCCCTCCAGTTCGCGCCGGCGCGCGGGTCGGGGAGGTTGTGCCGGGAGATGCCAGCCTTTACGGAAAGTGCTAGCTGCACAACCAGGGGCACAACTGGGACTTCTGCGGGGTTTTTTTTTGTTTTTGTTTTTGTTTTTTTTTTTTGGTTTTTGTTTGAGACTGAGTTTGGCTCTGTCGTAAGGCTGGAGTGCACTGGCCTGATCTGGGCTCACTGCAGCCTCCACATCTCGGGTTCCAGCGAGTCTCCTGCCTCAGCCTCCCAAGTTGCTGGGACAGGCGCCCGCCATCACACCCGGCTAATTTTTGTATTTTTTAGTAGAGGTGGGTTTTCACCCTGTTGACCGGGCTGGTCTCGAACTCTTGACTTCAAGTGATCCACCGCCTCGGCCTCCCAAAGTGCTGGGATGACAGGCGTGAGCCACTGCACCCGGCCCCACCTGGGACTTTGACATGGAATCCCCTTGGCGCCTCCATGCCGCCTTCCATAGGAAGGAACTTATTAATCTTCCCAAGTACTTCAACAAGAACAATCCATTTGGCCCTCCCAGCACATTCTGTGAAGCAGTGAGGACAGTTATTACTGTTTATATTTTACAGGTATTGACCAAGAACTGCTGAGGAGGCTTGTCCGTGTGGCAGAATGGAGACTCAGAAACTGGTGTCAGACTTCTTTCTGTTCTGGAGCGCTCCCTCCTGACAGCCCTCCTACTGCCTTTAAAAAAAAACAAAACAAAACCCAGAGAAGTCTGAGGGAGAGAAATGGCCCAGGCCCAGAGGCCTGGCGTTTTGGGGAGGAAACATTCCCCAAGACTTCCTGCTGAAGATGGCCTCTGCTGTACCACTGAGCCTGCCAGCTGCGGTCAGAGCCTTGCAGATGGCACTGTGGCTGGGGGGAGGGCGAGGCACGGGACACGGAATAGAAACCAGAGAGCTGGCACCAAAACTGCATGACTCCTTCAAGCGGTGGCAGTTGTGACTCATCTGCAGGACAGATAGACCATTGTCTACAGCAAAACCACTGGCCCTATTTCTTTTCTTTTTTCTTTTAGAGACGGAATCTTGCTCAGTCACCCAGCCTGGAATACAATGGCACGATCTTGGCTCACTGCAACCTCCGCCTCCCAGGTTCAAGCAATTCCCCTGGCTTAGCCTCCCGAGTACCTGGGTCTACAGATACACACCACTATGCACCGCTAATCTTTGTATTTTTAGTAGAGACGGGGTTTCACCATGTTGGCCAGGCTGGTCTCCAACTCCTGACCTCGTGATCCACCCTCCTCAGCTTCCCAAAGTGTTAGGATTACAGACCTGAGCCACTGAGCCCAGCCTGGCCTTGTTTCATTGTCTCCCTCTTAGGAGAGAGTTTGTCTCTTGTAGGAGTTTGGTGTAAGGGTGTGAAGGTCCCAGAAAGGCACTTAAGAAAATGAAAGGCCTGATGAGGGAGAAAACAGGAATGGCTCCGGCAGGATGTGATTTCATCTGTCTCCTCTTTTTTCGAGGGCAGCTGGAGCCTCTGATGTGCTTGGTCATATGACCTTGAGCAGTAATAACTTACAACCAGCATGTATGGGAGCACTTCCTAGGATCCAGTTACCCCTTAGCATTTTCCACCCTGTTTTGTGTAATCCTTACTACCCTTTTAAGAAGATATGTTTTAGGCCAGGCACGGTGGCTCATGCCTGTAATCCCAGCACTTTGAGAGGCCGAGGCGGGCGGATCACGAGGTCAAGAAATTGAGACCATCCTGGCCAACATGGTGAAACCCCGTCTCTACTAGAAATACAAGAAAAATTAGCTGGGCGTGGTGGCTCCCGCCTGTAGTTCCAGCTACTCAGGAGGCTGAGGCAGGAGAATTGCTTGAACCTGGGAGGCAGAGGTTGCAGTGAGCTGAGTTCATGCCACTGTACTCCAGCCTGGCACCTGGTTCTGAGTGAGACTGTCTCAAAAAAAAAAAAAGAAAATTTGTTTTTTCTTTTTTGTTTTTGTTGTTGTTTTTGAGAGAGTCTCACACTGTTGCCCAGGCTAGAGTGCAGTGACACAATCTTGGCTCACTGCAACCTCCACTTCCCGGCTTTAAGCAATTGTCCTGCCTCAGGCTCCCACGTAGCTGGGATTACAGGCGCCCACCACTAGCTAATTTTTTGCATTTTTAGTAGACACAGGATTTCACTATGTCGGCCAGGCTGGTCTCTATCTCCTGACCTCGTGATCTGCCCGCCTTGGCCTCCAAAGTGCTAGGATTACAGGCGTGAGCCACCACACCTGGCCATTTTGTTTTGTTTTGTTTTCTGGGGTTTTTTTTAGGTTCACAGGTAGAACAATTTTTTTTTTTTTGAGACGGAGTTTCGCTCTTGTTACCCAGGCTGGAGTGCAATGGCATGATCTCCGCTCACTGCAACCTCCGCCTCTTGGGTTCAGGCAATTCTCCTGCCTCAGCCTCCTGAGTAGCTGGGATTACAGGCACGCGCTGCCATGCCCAGCTAATTTTTTGTATTTTTAGTAGAGACAGGGTTTCACCATGTTGACCAGGATGGTCTTGATCTCTTGACCTCATGATCCATCCGCCTCGGCCTCCCAAAGTGCTGGGATTACAGGCATGAGCCACCGCGCCCGGTTGTTTTTGTTTTTTTTTTTTAAAGACAGAGTCTCACTCCATTGCCCCGGCTAGAGTGCCGTAGCCTGATCTCGGCTCACTGCAGCCTTGACCTTTCAGGCTTGTGAATGTCCCACCTCAGCCTCCCAAGTAGCTGTGACTACAGTTATGTGTCACCACATCCAGCTAATTTTTTGTATTTTTGTAGTGATGGGGTTTTGCCATGTTGCCCAGGCTGGTCTTGAACTCCTGGGCTCAAGCAATCTGCCCATCTCAACCTCCCAAAGTGCTGTGATTACAGGCGTGAGCAATGGTGCCTGGCCAATATGTTTTTATTTTTGTTTGTTTGTTTTTGAGGCGGAGCTTTGCTCGTTACCCAGGCTGGAGTGCAATGGCGCGATCTCGGCTCACCGCAACCTCTGCCTCCTGGGTTCAGGCAATTCTCCTGCCTCAGCCTCCTCCTGAGTAGCTGGGATTATAGGCACGCGCCACCGTGCCCAGCTAATTTTTTGTATTTTTAGTAGAGACGGGGTTTCACCATGTTGACCAGGATGGTCTCGATTTCTTGACCTTATGATCCACCCGCCTCAGCCTCCCAAAGTGCTGGGATTACAGGCATGAGCCACCACGTCCGGCCATGTTTTTATTTTTTTGACCCAGGATCTCACTCTGTTGCCCAGGCTGCAGTGCAGTGATTTGATCACAGCTCACTGTAACCTCAGCCTCCCCAGGCTTAGGTGATGCTCCCACCTCAGCCTCCCAAGTAGCTGGGACTACAGGCAGTGGCTAATTTTTTGTATTTTTTATAGAGACAGGATCTCCCTGTATTACTCAGGCTGGTCTCAAACTCCTGGGCTCAAAGCACTAAGATTACTGGCGTGAGCCATCGTGCCCAGCATAGTAAGATATGTTTATGCCCATTTTAGGATAAGGAAGCTGACTGACTACCTTAGGTAACTCACTCAAGGTCATGTAAGAAGATAAGAAGCAATAGAGCCAGGACTCACACCCAGGCCTGTATGATTCTAAAACCAGTTTTCTTGGCTGGGCACAGTGGCTCTACCTGCCATCCCAGCATTTTGGGAGGCTAAGGTAGACAGATCACTTGAGGTCAGGAGTTCGAGATCAGCCTGGCCAACATGGTGAAACCCCATCTCTACAAAAAATACAAAAATTAGTTGGACATGATGGTGGGTGCCTGTAATCCCAGCTACTTGGGAGGCTGAGGCAGGAGAATTGCTTGAACCTGGGAGGTGGAGGTTGCAGTGAAACGAGATCGCATGCACACCAGCCTGGGCAACAAAGCAAGATCCATCTCAAAAAATAATAATAATTTAAAAAATAGGCTGGAGATGGTGGCTCACGCCTGTAATCCCAGCACTTTGGGAGGCTGAGCCGGTAGGATCACCTGAGGTTGGGAGTTCAAGACCAGTCTCTCCTGTCTCTACTAAAAATACAAAATTAGCTGGGCCTGGTGGCAGGTGCCTGTAGTCCCAGCTACTTGGGAGGTTGAGGCAGGAGAATCGCTTGAACCCGGGAGGTGGAGGTTGCAGTGAGCCAAGATCACACCATTGTACTCCAGTGTGGGCAGCAATTGCAAAACTTCATCTCAAAAAAATAAATAAAACGAAATGAAACCAGTGTTCTCTGGGCTCCTTGGTTGTGCACTGTTTTTTTCACCTGGGGAATGAAGTTTCCTGTCACAATTGCACAACCCCAACTTTGATTTTGTTTTTTTCTTTTGAGATGGAGTCTCTCTCTTGTCACCCAGGCTGGAGTGCAGTGGCATGATCTCAGCTCACTGCAACCTCCACCTCCCCGGTTCAAGCCTCAGCCTCCAGGGTAGCTGGGATTACAGGCATCCACCACTGCACCAGCTAAATTTTGTATTTTTAGTAGAGGTGGGGTTTACCATGTTGGCCAGGCTGGTCTCGAACTCCTGACTTCAGGTGATCCCTGGCTTTGGTCTCCCAAAGTGCTGGGATTACAGGCTTGAGCCACCGCGCTCGGACCAGAGGATATTTTTTTGATGGTCAGGAGGTAGTGCCTGCTTCTTAGTACCAATAGAATTGGCTGGGTCTATCTGTTCTTTGCACTGCTCTCAGTTTACCTAAATTGAGCAGGCACTACTTTTTCTGTCTGCAAGTCTGTGTGTGCCCTGCCCTCTAGTGGTTTTGGGGTTACACTGCAGCAGTGACCTTGAGTGTACCTAATTTTACCTCTAGCAATTCTCCTTTCCTCTCTAGAACAGAGATGTCCTTGCAACATTAGGAACTGGTGCACTGGAATTCCTGGGGTATTCAAGGGCAACCCTAGCCTGATCTGAGCCCTAGGGCAGTAGTTTTGAAACTTTAGGGCATAATTCTTTTTTTTTTTATTTTTTTGAGACGGAGTCTTGCTCTATTGCCAAGGCTGGAGTGCAACAGCCCGATCTCCGCTCACGGCAACTTTTGCCTCCCAGGTTCAAGCGATTCACTCCTGCCTCAGCCTCCCTAGTAGCTGGGATTATAGGTGCCCACCATCATGCCCGGCTAATTTTTGTATTTTTAGTAGAGACGGGGTTTTGCCATGTTGGCCGGTAGGTCTCAAATTCCTGACCTCAGGTGATCCACCCGCCTTGGCCTCCCAAAGTGCTGGGATGACAGGTATGAGCCACCACACTCGGCCCTTTAGGGAATAATTCTAATTCCATAGTCTGGAGTGAAACCCAGGTATCCACATTTGTAACAAGTCCCCAGGTAATTCTGATGCAGTGATCTTCAGGCTACATCTTGAGAAGTAATGTTCTGTAACAGCTCTCCTCCAGAATTTCCCTCACACTGCCCCCAGTAAGAGTTTTCCCTGAGTCGGAGTGCAAGCACCTTTGGGGTTTGCGGAATCTCAGACCAAATGAGCCCCTCCCCTTGGCCAACTCAGTGTCGGGTTTCCAGGAGACCACATCTTGGAGAGTCAGGTATGGAGGATGCAGCTGGCCGGCAGTCAGCCCGTGTTGAGTGGGGCCAGCTTTTGCTAGTCTGGCAGGAAGAAAAGTAAAGGAAGCTAATAGTGCACCAACTGCCGACCAGTGTAGCAAGTACTGTGCTAGGTGTTTTCAAATTAAAAATATTTTATTTATTTTTGAGATGGAGTCTCACTCTGTCACCTAGGCTCACCGCAACCTCTGCCTTGGCCTCTTGAGTAGCTGGGACCACAGATGTGCACCACCACGCCTGGCTCATTTTTTGTATTTTGGGTAGAGACAGGGTTTCATCATGTTGCCCGGCTGGTCTCAAACTCCTGAGCTCAAGCGATCTGCCTGCCTCAGCCTTCCAAAGTGCTACAATTACAGGTGTGAGCCACCTTGCTCCATCATTTAAAAAAAAAAATTTTTTTTGGCCGGGCACAGTGGCTCATGTCTATAATCCCAGCACTTTGGGAGGCCGAGGCGGGTGGATCACAAGATCAAGAGATCGAGACCATCCTGGTCAACATGGTAAAACTCCGTCTCTACTAAAAAAAAAAAAAACACAAAAATTAGCTGGGCATGGTGGTGTGCGCCTGTAGTCCCAGCTATTTGGGAGGCTGAGGCAGGAGAATTGCTTGAACCCAGGAGGCGGAGGTTGCCGTGAGCCGAGATCGTGCCATTGCACTCCAGTCTGGGTAACAATAGCAAATCTCCGTCTCAAAAAAAAAAAAAAGAAAAAATGTCTTTTTTTTTTTTTTTTTTAAGATGGGGTTTCATCATGATGGCCAGGCTGGTCTTGAACTCCTGACTTCAGGTGATCCACCACCTCGGCCTCCCAAAGTGCTAGGATTACAAGCTTCAGCCACAGCGCCCAGCCCAAAAAATATTTTTTTTAAAGAGACAGAGGCCACGCAAGGTGGCTCACACCTGTAATCCCAGCTCTTTCGGAGGTCGAGGCAGGCAGAGATTGAGACCATCCTGGCTAACATCGGGAAACCCCATCTCTATTAAAAAATACAAAAATTAGCTGGGCGCGGTGGCTCATGCCTATAATCCCAGCACTTTGGGAGGCCGAGACAGGTGGATCACAAGGTCAAGAGGTTGAGACCATCCTGGTCAACATGGTGAAATCCTGTCTCTACTAAAAATACAAAAATTAGCTGGGCATGGTGGCGCATGCCTGTCTTCCCAGCTCCTCAGGAGGCTGAGGCAGAAGAATTGCTTGAACCCAGGAGATGGAGGTTGCAGTGAGCCAAGATCTCGCCATTGCACTCCAGCCTGGGTAACAAGAGCGAAACTCGGACTCAAAAATACAAAAATTAGTTGGGCATGGTGGTGCACGCCTGTAGTCCCAGCTACTCCAGGAGAATCGCTTAAACCTGTGAGGTGTTGGTTGCAGTGAGCCAAGATTGTGTCACTGCACTCCAGCCTAGCGACAGAGCAAGACTCCGCCTCAAAAAAAAAAAAAAAAAAAAAGACAGGCTCTTGCCATGTTGTCCTAGCTGGTCTTGAACTCATGGGCTCAAAGTGATCCAGCTGCTTTGGCCTCCCAAAGTGCTGGGATTATAGGTATGAGCCACTGTGCCTGGCCAAATTTTTAATTTAAAAAAAATGTTTAATTGTTGAAACCCCTGCAACAAACCTTGAATGTCTTACTCACCATATTTTGTAGCTCAGGGGAAATTATCTGTAATCAGTTCACAGCTAGTCAGAGCTGGAATTTGAATCTAAGTTTGCCTAACTCGGCAGTTCTGAACTGAAGGAGATTTGGACCCCCAGGAGACATTGGGGAACGTCTGCAGATACTTTTGGTTGTCAAAACTGGGAGCTGGGGGTGGTTGGGTATTGCTGCTGACATCTAGGATGGAGGCCAGGGACTGCACGGATGTCCTACTGTGTGCCAGGTACCTTCCCACAAGAAATTCTCCTACTGAAAATGCTGTTAAAACTCGAGCTCTGAATGAAGAGAACCCCAAACAGGCTTTGTGTGAGCAACATGGCTGCTTATTCGCCTGGGTGTGGGCAGGCTGAGTCCAAACAGAGAGTCAGCGGAGGGCGGTGGGATAGGCGTGGTTTTATAGGTTTGGGGTAGGCATTGGAAAGTTACAGAAATTACAGTTGACGGCAGTTTTTGCAAGCTGGGAGGGGGCCATAGGGTCTGCAGTCACGAGGTTGATCAAGGTCGGTTACAAAGTCCAATGGCCTTATCAGTTGAGGCGGGAATAAGGAGCCACAGAAGAATGTCTCAAGTTAATTAGGTGCTGCAGAGTTGGTCATTCTTCCCCTCTTGATGGTCTTCCAGTTACTTTAATTTAGATTTTCTGCTTCCAGGAGGCCATCCTGGGGTATCCTTGCTGGTCTCAGGGGTCGTCCTGGCTCCACTTAGGGTCTGGCCTATGGTGCAGCCATTCAAAGAACCTTGTGAATGCCAGTGGGTGCTGAAGTTGAGAAACCTGGACTCTTAAGCCTGTGCTTTTGGCCTAGAGGGTGGGGTCCGTGTGCAGAAGAAAATGGAAAAGGGCCACCCCAAGGGCCTTGAGCGGGAAGGGGATGGGATTGCGACGCTCAGGGTAATGGAGAATTGGGGCCCCTGGTGAGGCATCTTTCTTCCAAGCTTGGTCCAGGCCCTGCTCCATTTCTCCCAGCCTTGCCAAGTCAGCCTAGGACTTCACACTAAGCTTGTCCTGGTGTGACCCTGACTCCCAACTCAGGGTTGGGGCAAATATTTACCTGTGTCTTCCTGCAGCACTTCTCAGCCTATGACACTGGCTTCTGCAGCCAACGTGTTCCACCTGGAGTCCTTCAACAGTTGCCCGTTAGCAATTAGGAGCCTTGCTCTGGGGGGTGGCTATGTGGGCAGGGCACCGTTGAAAGCAAAAAACAGAGCCACTCAGGTAGCAGGTGGCGGCTGAGAACAGTTAGAAGTGGAGTGAATGGGAGCCCACTCCAAAACCAGGAGCATCCCATCAGCAGGCCCCTGTCCAGGGAGGAATAGAGCAACTCTGAAGCAGAAAAGGCCGCAAACAAGCCTCTGGAACACCGAACTGGGAAGGAAGTGGTGGTTTACTCGGCTGGGAGCCGAGGTGGGCCTGAATGCCCTAATAGCGCAGATCCCCAACAAATAAAATCCTTGCCCTTTTAAAGGCTTACAGCTCAAGAAATTACATGCAAAAGGGTCTTGATCCGTGAAGTAGGCGTGGGATGTGTGACAAAAAGAAAGATGCCTTCCAGAAAGATTCCTCCACACCATACCTGTGATGTATGGATGGGATGGTGGTTAGTGGTTAGCAGTGGGGGTCTTATCCTTAACCTGGCTGGTGGCACCCACCAGTTGCTCCTCTGGCTGACTTCTAATTTCTTTTGAAATGTAATGCAGAGGGCTGAAGGGGAAAGGGCCTTAGAAGCAGAAGAGGCCAGGCGCGGTGGCTCACGCCTGTAATCCCAGCACTTTGGGAGGCCAAGGTGGGTGGATCACGAGGTCAAGAGATCAAGACCATCCTGGTCAATGTGGTGAAACCCCATCTCTACTAAAACTACAAAAAATTAGCTGGGCATGGTGGCGCCTGCCTGTAATCCCAGCTACTCAGGAGGCTGAGGCAGGAGAATTGCCTGAACCCAGGAGGCGGAGGTTGCGGTGAGCCGAGATCGCGCCATTGCACTCCAGCCTGGGTAACAAGAGCAAAACTCCGTCTCAAAAAAAAAAAAAAAAGCAGAAGAGGATTGGCGGTCTCCTTCCTCAACTCGAGCAGGAAGTGGGGGGCCGCTGGCCTGGGAAGCAGCGTTCTGAGCCTCTGGTTTACTTCCCATAGGCATTCCTCCTCCCTAAGCTGGGTCCTCAGGTTCACTGCACCCTCCCCAGCCCCAGCCGCCATTCTGAACCTCCCCAATACTGGCCTCCCCCTCGACCAGGGAGAATCTAGCCCAGAGGGTCTGAGCTGACAGTGCCAACAGGAGATACCTCTTTCCAAGCCCAGAACCTCTGAAGCACTGAGGAGCAGATGGGGGCTGGGGTTAGAGGAGACAGTCTTAGAGTGATGGGGGGAAAGAAAGATTATACAAACAATCACATCCCCCATGTTCTTCTTTCCTTCGCCACCCATGGGGGTGGATAAGGGGATGGAGGAGGGTAAGCAAGGAGGAGAATGTGGTAACAGCTGATTCGTCCCAAGAGGTCACACTTTCCAACAGTCAGCTGTTACTGGGGCGGAAGGCAGGAAGTTTCCTTAAAGGCGAAATGTTCTGAACGCAGACTCAGAATTCTGGAGCTCCGAGGAACCTTATCAATTACCTGATGGAGCGAGTATTTATCAGAGGGAACGATCTCACCCTCCAGGCTCATCTCTCCTGCTCAGTTACTCTCAGACCCTCTTTGGAGCTTAAGGAAAAGTCACGGATTTCAGTCCACACGTTCCTCTTCGGGGGGTCGCGGGGAGTGATGAGGTGGGGCAGGTCTCAGGCATGCACCTTTAAAAAAGCGGACCCGCAGCTTTTGCCAAGTCATTGGGTTCATTTCAGTTTGTGCCCATCCCCCGCTCACCTAGACTCTGATTGGCCCCTGGGGAAGGAGCAGCCTGCTCATTGGTCTCCACCTTTGAAATCTCTTCCCTAAGTAGGCCTGAGTCAGTGAAGAGCTTTGGAGGGCGGGACTGAATAGGGGTTAATCAGAGGATGCGATTGCTGACCATTTGCACTTTGGCATGGCCCATCCCCTAATTTCTGACCATAAGCCCTCCCTCTACCTTAAGGTGAGGACTGTGCTATGAATCTTTTGTTAGAAAGCTACCTCTTGGGAGGCTGGGACTGGGAAGAGACATCCAAGAAAAAAGCCTCCTCTGATTAGGAAGGACTCCCAGGAGGAGCGGGCTGGGCTGGGCGAGGTGGGCATCCGCCCTCCTCCATAAGCCGCAGATTCTGCCGCCCTGGGCGCTGATGCTCTGCCCACTCCTGCTCTCGGGTCAGCTCCACCTTTCCTTAAGCTAGAGCGTCCTGCGGAGGCCGGCGAGTCCGTTTGGGGGATGTCTAAGAGAAGCACTCACAGCTCCAACACGGAGGGGCGGTCGCCCTTTAAGGACTTCCCTGGGCCGGATTCCGAGCTCAGTTTAAAAATGCCAACTCACAAAGCGCGCTGGGTTCTGGGAATGAGGGTGTCGGGCTGCGAACTACACGGACCGGCATGCACTGCAAACGCCGACGTCGTGTCTTTCGCCTGCTCTTTAGGAGTCTCGTTTGACGTAGTTCTTTTCTAAGCAGGTCGCTGACGCGGAAGGCTGGGCCATGACCTTCCGTCTATTGGCCGGCTCCGGAGTTGGTGGGCGTGGCTTAGTGCAATGCCGCCTGGCAAAGGGGTGGCCTCCTTGCCAATCAGAGCCAGGGCTCCCGGAGAGGCGGGATCAGGGCGAGGCCCCGGCGCCCCCGGGTGGGCGTGGCCACGTTGCCCAACAGTGGGCGGTGATTGGCCCCGGATGGCTCTTTCGCAGCTCGTGCGTCACGACGCCGCCAGCTGATCGGAGCCTGGAGCCGGTGTGTGCTGGGCGCCGAGAAGAGACAGCGCCGCCGGCCGTGGGGAGCGGACGCAGTGATTTGCTCCCCTCCGCGCAGCAGCCCCCACACCCAGCACCAGGTGGGTGTGAGCTGACCACCCGGTCACGCAGCGGGAAGCCGCGGCGAAGGGATTGAGGGCGAAAGTAGGGTACGGGCGGCCACACCCTACCCTTCCTTGGAGGAGAGGGGGGCGGCGGGGGCAGGGGCGCTGCGGGGAGAGGGGCCTGGACTGGCCGGGCGAGGGTGTCAGGAGCGCCGAAGAAAGAGTCCGGGGTGGGAGTCGTGGCGGAAGGGCTGGAGGAGTAGCCGCCGGGGACGTGGGGGAAGCGCAGGGGCTGGAGGGCCGGGGGCGGCTCACCCGCGCCCCCCGGCCTGAGGATACAGGAACCGACCATCTAGCCTGAGGAGGGTCTGGACCCCCCGAGCGGGCGGCGAGGAGGTTCTCTGTCGCTATCGGCGTTCACTGGGTCAGGGCCAGTTCAGCGCCGTGGCAGGGAAGGGGTCTCTGGGCGGGCCGGCCCCTCCTCTTGTTCCCTACGGGAGATGTTATATAAGGGGGGAGGGGAGGCGAGTAGGGGGCGGCGGTGCCGGGGCCTTATGCAACCCAAAGGTTAGGGTTTCACCGCGGTCGGGCGGGGGGAAGAGGGCAAGAGGAGGGCCTGGAAACTCTAACCCCCGCTCCCCAGACTAACTGTCTGTCTTGGGCCGAGAGAAGGTCACCTCTGCACCTCCCCCCAGCCTGTCCTGTCGTGAGGCCCCTAGCCCAGGCCTGGCCCCGGCTGCCTGGGAAGCCGGCTGGCTGGGTGGGGCGCCTGGGTTAGTCATCACTGGGCTGCCTCTCTCCCCACCTCCCGGCCAACTCTTGGCCCCTCCCCATGGCCTAGGCTGTCGCCCCCACCTCCCTCCGGCCCTGGTTCCAGCCTCCAACTCTTTTGGCCTGTCATCCTGGCTGTCAGACGGGACTAGGAGCTGTCAGAGTGCCAGGGGTTTGATGGAGCAGCTGGTCAGAGGGTCAGTGCCCTGGGCCCACCCCACCCTGCAGCCAAGGGCACCTGCTTGGCACAGACTCTCAGCAGCTGCCGAGTCCTCTGGGCTGAAGAGAGCCATCTCAGACAGAGGAAAGTCGGACAGAGTTGGACTGGTCACCTAGGGGAAGGAAGACACCACAAAGTGCACGCCTCCCAAGAGGGTTTCGGAATTTCAACCGCGCCCCGTATCCCCAAATCTTTCTTACACTCTGAGTGTAGAAATTCCAAGGCAAGACGGCACGGGCCCCTTTGCCCAGCATGGGCCATGCCCTTGGACCGAGAGTCGGCACACACCCGCCCTCCCCAGCGCACATCCCCCGAGCCTGCCACGCCCCCAGCCCCCTCCCTGGGCCATGCTGCAGGGCCCGGCTTTTCCTGCTGATTCATGCGTTGGAACTGTGGGGGCGGGGTTTGCAACTTGGAACAAAGTTCAGACATGGAGGGGCCGGCAGACAGCCTGGAATTCATACCAGATGTACCCGGAATGCGCAAGCGGAATGCCTGGCATCTGAGAGGCCTGGGGAAGCTGCCCAACCACCCTGCCTGTCCTTCCCTCCCCTCCAGCCTGTGGTCCCCTGTCCGCCCCCTCACAGCCCCAGGAGCCTCTGCTGACCTTCTTTCCAACGCTAGACTTCCTCCCTTCCTCGCTCTTCCCCAACCCAGGGCCCCAGCACTCCTTCCAGCTCAGCTCCCTGGGAGCCATCAGTTGGGCCGATCCCTGAACTCACGTTTCTGGACCTGAGGTACCACACTTCTAGCACCTGGGTGCTAGTGGGGTGTGTCCAGGGTCTCAGGCCCGGCTCTGCCTGAATGCTGAGGAGGCTGGGCCCTGGGGGCTGCTGGGGAAGGGGAGGGCAAAGCTGGATTGGGTTTGTGTACACTCCAGTTCTGGAAAGAAGAGCAAGGGGTCTGTTAGAGCTGCCTTTTGCCGCTCCCCGGAGTTAACAGCTTCTACAGGCCCAGGTCAGAGCTGCAACCCTTCGCTAGAAGCTTGAAGGTCTGTCTGCCGGGTGGGACTCCGATGGCCAGTGGGTCAGCATCCCTGAACCGGCCTTGCTCACGTGGTTCCCGTTGTTCCTCCCTCTAGGAGCCCACGCCTCTCACACCCTCACCTGGCTGAGCCGCAGTAGTTCTTCAGTGGCAAGCTTTATGTCCTGACCCCGCTAAAGCTGCCAGTTGAAGAACTGTTGCCCTCTGCCCCTGGCTTCGAGGAAGACAAGGAGGAGCTGCTTTCCCCAGCATCTGGAAGGTGACAGAACTGGGGCTGGGAAGGTCCGCATGGCAGGGTTGGTGATACGTTTTGGGAAAGCTGGAGAGCCTTTGCCCAGATGGGCCCGGCAAGGTGCAGTTTTAGATTAGCGACACTGGCTGGAGGAGGAGAAGGCTCAAACAACCCAAGGTTAGTTGGTCTTTGTGTGACAGTGGGAAGGTGTGGAGAGAAGAAAACTCTGTCTACCTGACTTCCTTCTTGATCCTCCTTCCTTATCTTCCATCCTTCCCCACTGGCCTTTCCAGAGGGAGGTCCAAAAGTAAGTTCACTCTTAAGGGAAAAGTGACGCTAAAACTCGGGTGTGAGCAAATATCCTTCTGCTATTACCTTTTTTTTTTTTTTTAACATGGAGTCTAGCTTTGTCGCTAGCTTGGCATGATTCGGGCTCACTGCAACCTCCGTTTCCCAGGTTCAAATGATTCTCCTGCCTCAGCCTCACGAGTAGCTGGGACTACAGGCACGCAGCACCACGCCCAGCTAATTTTTGTATTTTTGGTAGAGACGGGATTTCAGCATGTTGGCGAGGATGGTCTCAATCTCTTGACCCTGTGGTCTGCCTGCCTCGGCCTCCCACAGTGCTGGGATTACAAGTGTGAGCCACCATGCCTGACTTCCTTCTGGTCTTACTTTTCCCTGCATTTCCTCAGACTGGCCCAGACTCTAGACTTGTGGGCGTTTACCTGTATCTGGGATCCTTAGATCTCCTGTCTGTTTCTCCACCTGTGAGATGGAGAGTCACACAGATGAGTGGGCATGAGGGAATCAAGCCCACCTGTGTAGACTCAGAACCTGGGCTCGCCTCCCCCTGTGGGTGGCAACAGAACACCTTTTCACATAAGCTGTTGTCCCTCCCCATCCCTAACACCATCATCCAGGATCTGGGGAGTAATGGGGAGCTGGAGGAAGACACCACAAAGTTCACACCTCTGAAGAGGGTTTCAGAGTTTGGACCGCACCCTATGCCCCCAATTTTTCTTACACTCTTGAGTATAGAAATTCCAAGGCAAGACTGCCTAGGCCCTTAGAGTTAGACAATTGCAAGGAGCTAGGAGAAGCTCATGATGTCCCCGACACAATAGCGGCCCCAGACTTCCCCTGCCATACAGGGCAGGACAGCAGCCCCAGGGGGACTGTACCAGCTGCTGCTCTGCCGCTTTCCTCACTTTGCTCTCCAGGGTGGTATGCAGTCCCCAGCTCAGGCCTGTGCAGACGGGAAATTCTCCCCTCCAGCCAGCAGGGGAGATGGGTTATGGGATGTGACCTCCTGGGTATCAGGCAGTGTGAACCTGCCACCTCCAGTTCTGATCCAGTCTCACTCAGGGGCTACAGGAAGCTGTGTGTTCGCTTTGGTGGGAGGAGAGGTGCAGGGAGCTCTGTCTTTTCCACCTGTGAAAAACTGAAGGATGTGGAGAAGAGTAGACCACAGAACCCTGCCTTTCTGCAGCCGAGCTGAGGGCAGGCTGTGTAGGGGCAGTGTCGAGAGGGTGGATGGACTCGTAGGCTGCAGCAGAGGCTGCTCTGTCCCTGGACATTGCCTCTGTCCTTTCTTCTCCTTGCTTCACTGGCCACAGTGTCTCCCTCCAGCCTTCAGCATGTTCTTCTACCATCTTCACCTGTCCTGGAGCAGAGGTGAGGAAAGGCAGCTTGGGAACACAGAGACCAGTGAAGGACCAGGCCTGGACAGCACAGGGTCCTCCCTGGGCATCGAACAGAGGCGCCCATAAAGGCCGGAACACCCCAAGAGGAGGGAGCACAGCCAGCCTCCATCGACGGCAAGCCTCCAGCCCCTCCTACTTTGATCACTATTTCTCTCCAGTCTTTCTGCCTCCGACATGGGGCACCGTCGTGCAGTGCCCTGCGGCTTCAGCGCCCTACTTCCTCCTCCCAGCCTGTAATGTTTATATAAGCAGCCTCAAGGACCAAGAGTCAGCTGTGGAAGGACACACACAGGAAATTCATAAAGGAAATTTGAATGGCTAAAACCCCGAACAAAATGTATGCTTCATTAGTAATTAAAGAAAAGCAAATAGAGCTGAAAGTGTTTTTCCCTTAGCAAACCATCACAGAAAAAAATAAGACCCAGTACAGGCAAAGAAACTGCTAAAATAACATGCCCATACATTGCGTGTGGGAGGATAGATTGGTGCCGGCTTCTTGGACGGCAGTTTGGTGATATGTGCCATGTAGCCTAAAAGCTTCCATGTCCTTTGACCTACTAATTCTATTTTTGGGAATTTATCCTAATAAAATAATTAAGGATTTAGTTAGTTATAAGATCATCCCAGGCCGGGCGCAGTGGCTCAAGCCTGTAATCCCAGCACTTTGGGAGGCCGAGGTGGGTGGATCATGAGGTCAAGAGATCGAGACTATCCTGGTCAACATGGTGAAACCACGTCTCTACTAAAAATACAAAAAATTAGCCGTGCATGGTGGCGTGTGCCTGTAATCCCAGCTACTCAGGTGGCTGAGGCAGAATTGCCTGAAACCAGGAGGCAGAGGTTGCGGTGAGTGGAGATCACGCCATTGCACTCCAGCCTGGGTAACAAGCGAAACTCCAGCTCAAAAAAAAAAAAAAAGTCATCCCAGCGCTACAATGGAGAAAAATGGGAAGCAATGGTGTGGTTGGGAATTCATTCCTTTTCTACTGTAATGAAAGTTTGCAATAGGGGATTGCTTAAGTAAATTATTGTATATCCATCCAGATGGTGGAGTACTGCACACACATTAAAAGTCATGTAAAAGAACATCTGACAGAAAAATGTTCCTTGAATATTAAGAGGTTGTAAAAATAGTGCATGTTATGTGATCTCAATTTTGTTTTTTAATATCTGGGTTTATACTTACTGTTTACATAGAACAGATAAAGACTGAAGGCATACTAAAGAATTTTTAGTGGTTATCTTTGGATAGTGGAATAAAATTGTGATTTTTTCACCTTTGGCTTTTCTGTAATTTCCAAATTTTTTACATGAATGGTGTATGACTTTCATATAATATAAGAGATCAGTGTTATTATTTAAAGCTTTGGACAAGTGGGTGTAGAAGAAGGAAGGGAAGACCTCAGCTTTCTGGTGAGGTTTGGTTGGGGTGCCTCCTGGTTGATGAAGTTCATTCTTGGAAGTAGCTGGAATCCTCCCTCTCAGCTTACAGGAAAACAGCGCTGGATTGCTGGCTGTCGGCCAGGTAAAGAGGGGTGGAGTGGGGTAGGTGGAAGGAAAGCACAGACCTGTAGCTCTTCAGGTGGTGAGGGGCTGGGGAGGCTTTTCCTCTTAAGGCTAGGTGGAGGGTTCTAGAATCCTAACAGTCCTGCTACTCAAAGCAGGACAGCTCTCCTGACTGCCCCGGCCTTGAAAGGACCCCGCATTATCTTTTCTTGCCCTCGGATTGAAAGGTATCCTACCCACCCACCTGGTACCAAAGCCCCTGCGGAAGGGGTGCTTTTCAGGACTGTGGTAGCCAGCGGTTCCCTTTTGCCTCTTCCTGATAAGGCTCCTCTGTGGGGCCGAAAAAAATGCCGCGGGGCGGGGTGGGGTCCAGTGGGTCGCTTCTCCAACGGGGGGGTTCCTGAGGGTTGTGGGGGCAAACTTTGCTGGGTCTGTTACAGGCCTGGAAACCTCAGGAGACCGAAGGGGTGGCTCCAAGAAAGCGCGGCGCCCAGTCCCCACCCCCGACGCTGGGAGGGAAGGGCGGGGCGGCGGCCAGGCTAGGGCAAACCTCCGCCTTCCAGGTGGCTGTGGCTGCTGATGACGCTCAGCAGGTGAAAGGCGCGGGAGTGGGGAAGAGGAGGTCAAGGGTCGCGGGGTGGGGCCGGGAGTGTCAGGTGAGGTGGGACTGGAGACCCCGGTCTGCAGCACAGAGCACTTCAGGACGCACGTAGCTGGGGAGGACCCCCGAGCTTCAGCGCTCGGTCTGGTTCCCGGAGTCCCCGAACCGCTCTCCCGGGCAGGGGCCGGACGGCGGCCCCGCGGTTGCTCCAATCACCGCCCGGCCCGAGGAACGGGGCGTGGACCCGGGGAAAAGTTCCTGCGGATACCGAAGGCGGGGCACGGGGGAGGACGCCCGTCCCTTCCCTTCCTGGTAGTGGGTTCCCAGTCCCCGCGGAGCCGGTGCTGCTTCCCGGCCGAGAGCGCGGGCGCCGAGGGGACCTACCCGGACCCCCTCGCCGGCCATGGCGCCCCCGGGGCTCCTCGTGACTGGCGCCTCCTTCCTGGCGTTCCGGGGGATGCACTGGGGGCTGCGGCTGCTGCCCAAGCCGGGACCCGCCGCTTGGGACAGCCGGCGGTGGCGGAACCTCTGCGTGTCCCTGGTGCACAGCCTGCTCTCGGGGATCGCGGCGCTGCGTGGGTGCGGCTTTGGGGGTTCGAGGCGCACCGGGCGAGGGTGGGGGCGGAAGGCTGAGGTCGGGAGACCAGGAGTGGAGACTGGGCGGGGGGCGCGAGTGGCGGGAGGGCGGAGCCGGGGCTTCGGGGGACCGACCATGCCTACCCCGTGTCCCCAGGCTGACCCTGCACCCTCAGATGGCCGCCGACCCCATCCAGAGCCACCCGCGCTGGGCCCTGGTGCTGGTAGCGGTGTCTATAGATGAGTTTGCTGGGAAGGCTGGAGGGTTAGGGGGAGGGTTAGGGTTAGCCTCTGCCATCCTTCGAGGTCCCTTTCCCCTCCCCCATGGGGGTTAAACGTTCCTGAAGGCTTTACGCAGGGAAACTTAAGAACTGGGAAGGAGGGGAGGCTGGAAATCCACTCTAAGCCCCCATCCCCTCGCCCAAAGGTTATTTCCTGGCCAATGGAGCTGACCTGCTGTGGAACCAGCCCTGGGCAAGACGTGGGATCTCCTCTGTTATCACTTGGTGGTGAGACTCTGAGGGGAGAAGCCAGACAGGGGCGGGAGCCCTGTCCAGCCTGAGGCTCCCAATCTCTCTTCATTCTTCTTTTTCTTTTTTTCTGAAATGGAGTCTCACTCCGTTGACCAGGCTGGAGTGCAGTGGTGGGATCTCAACTCTGCAACTGTTGCCGCCAGGGTTCAAGTGATTCTCCTGCCTCAGCCTCCCATGTCGCTGGGATTACTGGTGCATACCACCGTGACCAGCTAAGCTTTATATTTTTAGTAGAGACAGGGTTTTGTCATGTTGGCCAGGCTGGTCTCAAACTTCTGACCTCAGGTAATCTGGTATAGGGTGTGGGTATGGGGCATAGAACCCCAGGAATGGGAAGTTAAGGGGGTTGAGGGGGCGAGACAGCCCCTCCCTGGACCAAGCCTCGTTCCATCTATGGAAGGGTTGGGTTTTTTGTTGTTTTTTTGAGACGGTGTCTGGCTCTGACACTCAGGCTGGAGTGCAATGTAATGATCTTGGGTCACCACAACCTCTGTCTCCCGGGTTCAAGCGATTCTCCTGCCTCAGCCTTCTGAGTAGCTGGGATTACAGGCATGTGCCACCATGCCCGGCTAATTTTGTAGTTTTAGTAGAGACAGGATTTCTCCATGTTGGTCAGGCTGGTCTCAAACTGCCGACTTAAGGTGATCCACCTGCCTCAGCCTCAAAAAGTGCTGGGATGGCAGGTGTGAGCCATCACACCTGGCCAGAAGTGTTATTTTAAGGCTGCTCAGGACACCAGGATAAGGGTAGGCATAAAGGTCAGGTGTTTGGGGAGTCCCACAAAATGCATGGAAGCCTCTTTCTGATGCCTTGGGCTATTGGGACATAGTGGCCGGCAGGTCTTGGGGGTCCTCTGACCTCTGACCCTGGCTCCCAGGTGGTAAGCTGCCTCAGCACTGCTGTTCTGTCCAGCCAGTACATGGGCTTCCCCATGGTGTCTCTGCTGCTGGAGCTGAACTCTGCCTGTTTGCAACTGTGGAAGCTGCTGCTGCTGCTGCTTTCTAGCCAGGCCCCCTCTCTGGCCTTCAGCATGACCAGCTGGGCCTCCTTGGCCAACCTGGCCCTCTTCCACCTGGTGCCGCTGGGGTTGATGAGTCTGTGGCTGCTCCAGCGGCGCCACTAGGTTCCTTTTGCTCTGGTCATTCCGGGTGGAGTTGGGCTGGCCACTGTGGGCGTCATGAGTATCCTATTGAGTATCCGCATCCTCCTCAGTGATGTTCTGCGGTTTCGACCCCGCCCATCCATCCCCGGGCATGAGAAAACCAGGAGGACCAGGACATGTGGTGATGATGGACCTGTCACCAGGGACAGTTCCACTTTCAACCTGAAAGACTAGAGAGAAGCCATGGCCGCTACCTGGGGGAGATGAGGCCAGGGCCAAGGCCAGGAGATGACAGTCTTCAGTGCACAGTCCCCATCAGGGTGAGGCCCACTGACTATCAGCATCTCAGTGCATCTTCCAGCTAACTCACATCCCTTCCCCTTCCTAGGATCTAAGAAGAAATGCTGATGTTGGGCCAGGTGCGGTGGCTCATGCCTGTAATCCCAGCTGAGGCAGAGGCCAGCGGATCACCTGAGGTCAGGAGTTAAAGACCAGCCTGGCCAATATGGTAAAATCCCGTCTCTACTAAAATTACCAAAAAAAAAATTAGCTGAGCATGGTGGTGCATGCCTGTAGTCCAAGCTACTCAGGAGGCTGAGGCAGGAGAATTGCCTGAACCCAGGAGGCGGAGGTTGCCATGAGCCGAGATCGCGCCATTGCACTCCAGCCTGGGTAACAAGAGCGAAACTCTGTCTCCAAAAACAAAAAACAAAACAAAAGAAAATTAACCAAGGGTGGTGGCACATGCCTGTAATACCAGCTGCTCTGGAGGCTGAGGCACAAGAATTCCTTGAACCTGGGAAGCAGTGGTTGCAATGAGCCGAGATCGTGCCACTGCACTCCGGCCTGGGCAACAGAGTGAGACTCTGTCTTGAGGGAAAAAAAAAAAAAAAGACTTTTATAATGTATAATAGTACGGTAGGAGTTTGCCGGCAGGGCATTTAACCCTGCCTGTGAAGTCAGGGAGGAGTTAGTGAACCTAGAAACATGAAAGAGGCTGTGGGGCCAGGCACGGTGGCTCACGCCGGTAATACCAACACCTTGGGAGGATGAAGCATGAGGTCAGGAATTCAAGACCAGCCGGGCTAACATAGTGAAACCCACCTCTACTAAAAAAATATATACAAAAGTTAGCTGGGTGTGGTCGTGCGGGTCCCAGCTACTTGGGAGGCTTAGGGAGGAGAATCGCTTGAACCCGGGAGACAGGGATTGCAGTGAGCAGAGATGAGGCCACTGCACTCTAGCTTGGGCGACAGAGTGGGACTCTGTCTCAAAAAAAAAGATGCTGTGGGAAACTCCATTGGCAGTTGTCTGTCCCCGTTCCCTCTCCATTCCTTTCTCTCTGGCAATGGTTACACTATGGAATGAATAGCGGACACCCTATAAAATACTTCTTTTGTTTATTTATTTTTGATTTTTTGTTTTGTTTTGTTTTAGTTTTGAGACACAGTCTGGCTCTTTTGCCCGGGCT
>CM052652.1:91041757-91065592 GCA_028533165.1 Leontopithecus rosalia | reverse complement strand
CTCTTCCTCCATCAAGTCTTGTTCCATTGTTGATGAGGAAGTGTGATCATCTTTAGAGGGAGAGGGGTTCTGATTTTGAGTATTCTCAGCCTTTTTACGCTGGTTTCTTCCCGTCGTTGTAAATTTATCCTCCTGTCGTCTTTGAAATTGCCAGCTTTCAGTAGGTCTCTTGAGTGGACGTCCAAGATGTTAGTTCCCAGGGCCAGGAACAGCGGCGTTAAGACTGATGGTGTTTTTCTGCCCAGGCTTCTCCTGTCTGGCTTCCTTCTTGTGTCTGTAATAGGCGAGTCTGCCTTCCCGGAGCTCCAAACCTCTGTCAGAAGGGGAACCAGTCGCGTTCACTCTGCGCCCAGGTGCTGGCACAACTGCTGCACCGGCCTCAGGAGTCAGCGCTGGGAACCCGCGCGGCTCCTCCAAACCTCGGTCAGAAGGGGAGCCAGCCCCGCCTAGTCAGCTCTAAGAGCTGCCCTGAGGAGGTGCCGGCGAGACCGGTGCGCCGCGGTGCCGGCGAAACTTCTGCCCCGCATGGCTCCTCCACTGGGAATCTTCTGCTCCTGAGCCACCAGAATTTGTCTGAAAGTGTGGCATCCTCTAGTTCTATGAGCTTTAACTGTGAGCTGCAATCCCGAGATGTTAGCGATCGGCCATCTTGGATCGTTCCCCCCTATTTTTCTTTTTTAATATAGGTTCTTGCTCTGCTGGGAGACCGGCATTCAGGCTGGAATCATAGTTCACTAAAGCCTGGACTTCCCAGGACCAGGCGATCCTCCCACCTCAGCCTTCTGAGTAGCTGGGACTACAGGTGTGCGCCACCATACACAGCTAATTAAAAAATTGTTTTGCAGAGATAGGGTCTTGCTATGTATCCAGACTGGTCAAGTTCCTGGCTTCAAACCATCCTCCCACCTCGGCTTCTCAAAAGTGTTGGGATTACAGGTGTGAGCCACCACTCACAGTAAACAACTTTGAAGGTGAATATTAGTCAACTGGAAAGTTTGTTTGAAATTCCCACCAAGGGCTGGGCATGGTGGCTCACTCCTGTATTCCCAGCACTTTGGGAGGCCGAGGCAAACGGATCAGTTGAGATCAGGAGTTTGATGGCCAGCCTGGCCAACATGGTGAGGCCAGCCTGGCCAACATGGTGAAACCTTATCTCTACTAAAAATCCAAAAATAGCTGGGCATGGTGGTTCGTACCTATAGTCCCAGCTACTCAGGAGGCTGAGGCAGGAGAATCGATTGAACCCTGGAGGTGGAGGTTGCAGTAAGCCGAGATCACACCACTGCACTCTGTCTCAAAAAAAAAATCTGAAATTCCCACCAAGTGTATTGTGGCGGATGCAGAGGAATTGTAACCTGTACAGCCCCTCAATCTAGTTGAGAATTTAGAAATCAAAATGAAATAATTAGAACAAAATGCAAGAGATGTCAACGTTTTTTACCATTTTTTGAGAGAGAGTCTGACTTTGTCACCCACGCTGGAGTGGAATAGTGTGATCTTGGCTCACTGCAACCTTCACATCCTGGTGCAAGTGATTCTTAGGTCTCAGCCTCCCAAGTAGCTAAAATGATAGGCATGCACCGCTATGCCCCACTAATTTTTTTTGTTTGTTTGAGATGGAGTCTCGCTCTATTGCTCAGGCTGGAGTGTAGTGCTCACTGCAACCTCTGCCTCCCAGGTTCAAGCGATTCTCCTGCCTCAGCCTCCCAAGTAGCTGGGATCACAGGCATGGGCCACCACACCCAGTTAATTTTTGTGTTTTTAGTAGAGATGGGGTTTTGCCAGATTGGCCAGGATTGTCTTGATCTCTTGACCTCATGATCCGCCCACCTCAGCCTCACAAAGTACTGGGACTACACGTGTGAGCCACCATGCCCAGCCTATGCTCCACTAATTTTTGTGTTTTAGTAGAGACGGGGTTACATTATGTTGGCCAGGCTGGTCTCAAATTCCTTTTCTTTCTTTCTTTTTTTTTTTTAATTGGGAGGGGACTGAGCCTGACAAGGCTGCAGGGCCACGAGGCCCCGCCCACCTCCAAATTCCTGACCTCAGATGATTCACCCTCCTCAGCCTCCCAAAGTGCTGGGATTACAAGCATGAGAGAATGGTAAAAATTTTAAAACAATATTCTTTTTCTTTTTGAGACAGGTCTCACTCTGTTGCCCAGACTGGAGTGCAGTGGCACAATGTCAGTTCACCGCAGCCTCCACCTCCCAGGCTCAAGCCATTCTCCTGCCTCGGCCTCCTGAGTGGCTGGATTACAGGCATGCACCACTACTGCCAGCTAATTTTTGTACTTTTGGTAGAGACAGGGTTTCTCCATCTTGGCCACACTGGTCTGAAACTCCTAACCTCATGAAATCCTCCTGCCTTGGCCTCCCAAAGTGCTGGGATTACTTTGGGATGGGGGTTTATTAATTATAGAGATGGTGGCGCATGCCTGTAATCTCAGCTACTGGAGAGGCTGAGGCAGGAGAATCACTTGAACCTGGTAGGCGGAGGTTGCAGTGAGCAGAGATCGAGCCCCTGCACTCCAGACAGAGTAAGACTCTGTCTCAAAAAATAAAATAAAATAAAGAAACTAACATGGTGTTCTCTGAGAATAGGCAGCAGATCAATCTGGCTGTGCTAGAAAGTCCAACATCACCATTATCATTTTCATCACCATCATTGTAGTGAAGTCGTTACCACCTGCCAGACATTGCTGTAAGCCCTGGTGAAATCCTAATATGGTCTGTAATTTCATTAAGAGTGTTGTACCGGCTGGGCGCAGTGGCTCACTCCTGTAATCCCAGCACTTTGGAGGTTGAGGTGGGTGGATCACCTGAGGTCATGTGTTTGAGACCAGCCTGGCCAACATGGTGAAACCCCATGTCTACCAAGAATACAAAAATTAGCTAGGCGTGGTGCCAGGTGCCTATAATCCCAGCTACTTAGGAGGCTGAGGCAGGAGAATCACTTGAACCTGTGAGGTGGAGGTTGCAGTGAGCCAAGATCACGCCACTGTGCTCCAGCCTGGGTGACAAGAGCAAAACTCCATCTCAAAAAAAAGAGCATTGTACCAGTGTCAATTTCCTGGTTTGATTGTTGCACTATGGTTATGTAAGAAGTCCTCGGCCAGGTGTGAAAGCTCACACCTGTCATCCCAGCACTTCAGAAGGCTGAAGCAGATGGATCATCTGAGGTCAGGAATTCGAGACCAGCCTGACTACCATGGTGAAATCCCATCTCTACTAAAATACAAAACTTAGTAGGGCATAGTGGTGCATGCCTGGAATCCCAGCTGCTTGGGAGGCTGAGACACAAGAATCACTTGCGAAGGTGGAGGTTGCAGTGAGCCAAGATCGCTGTATTGCACTCCAGCCTGGGTGACCTAATGAGACTCTCTCTCCAAAAAAAAAAAAAAAAGAGTTCTCAAACTGAGTGAACGGTTCACAAGAACTGTCTGTACTAGTTTCAAAACATCATTATTGAGATAAAATGTGCACTCCATGGCTGGACATGGTGGTTCACGCCTGTAATCCCAGCACACTGGGAGGTTGAGGCGGGCAGATCACCTGAGGTCAGTACTTCAAGACCAGCCTGAGCCACGTGGTGAAATTCCATCTCTGTTGAAAATACAAAAATTAGTGGGGCATAGTGGCAGGAGCCTGTAATCCCAGCTACTTGGGAGGCTGAGGCAGGAGAATCGTTTGCACCAGGAGGCGGAGGTTGCGGTGAGCTGAGATCGTGCCATTGCACTCCAGTCTGGGCAACAGAGCTAGACTCTGTCTCATAAATAAATAAAATAAATAAATAAATAAATAAATAAAACCCAGAACTTAGAGGTGACTGTGGTTCATACAAATGAAGGTGTCCTTGGGCAAGAAATACACAAATGGTAGTCCAGGACCTCAGGCGAGAGGCTTAGTTATCAGACCAAAGGTGATACCACAGGCATGAGGACTCAGTTCACTGAAGAAGGAGTAAAGGGAAAGCAGATCAAAAAGTGTGTCTGAGGAAGGCCAGAGACACACACAGTCAGAGAGATAGGAGAAGGCCGGGAAAAAGCCAGGGAGGAACAGCTGGAGAAGTTGGGAGAGGCCCACAGAAGGAAGAGGTTTTAGACAGGGCCCTGTGGTAATCCCAGCAATTTGGGAGGTCCAGGGTGGGTGGATCACCTGATGTTAGGAGTTCGAGACCAGCCTGACCAACATGATGAAACCCTGTCTCTACTAAAAATACAAAAAATAGCTGGGTATGGTGGCAGGTGCCTATAATCCTGACTACTTGGGAGGGTGAGGCAGGAAAATTACTTGAACCCGGGAGATGGAAGTTGCAGTGAGCCAAGATCCAGCCATTGCACTCCAGCCTAGGCGACAGAGTGAGGTTCCGTCTTAAAAAAGAAAGAAAGAAAGAAAAGAAACAAACCACTTTCACCCATTTTTGCTGATTATTTGGCATTCATTTTCTTTTTCTTTTTCTTTTTTTTTTTTTGAGACTGAGTTTCGCTCTTGTTACCCAGGCTGGAGTGCAATGGCACGATCTCAGCTCACCGCAACCTCCTTCTCCTGGGTTCAAGCAATTCTCCTGCCTCAGCCTCCCGAGTAGCTGGGATTACAGGCACACGCCACCACGCCCAGCTAATTTTTGTATTTTTAGTAGAGACGGGGTTTCACCATGTTGACCAGGATGGTCTCGATCTCTTGACCTCATGATCCACCTGCCTTGGCCTCTCAAAGTGCTGGGATTATAGGTGTGAGCCACTGCACCCAGCCTCCCTTTTTTTTTTTTTTTTTTTTTTTTTTTTTGAGATAGAGTCTTACCCTCTTGCCCAGGCTGGAGTGCAATGGTGCAATTTCGACTCACTGCAACCTCTGCCTCTCAGGTTCAAATGATTCTCCTGCCTCAGCCTCCCTAGTAGCGGGATTACAGGCATGTGCCACCACTCCTGGCTAATTTTATATATTTAGTAGAGACGGGGTTTCTCCACGTTGATCAGGATGATCTTGAACTCCTGACCTCAGGCGATCTGCCCAGCTCGGCCTCCTAAAGTGCTGGGATTACAGGCGTGAGCCACGTGCCCGGCCACAGCTCATCCTCATTCAGCACCTACTTTGTTTCAGGCATCAGGGCATCAGCTCGGCCTCTGTTTCAGGCATCTACTCTGTTTCAAGTATCAGTGTTTTTGTTTGTCTGTTTTTTGAGTTAGAGTCTCGCTCTATTTCCCAGGCTGGAGTGCAGTGGTGTGATCTCAGCTCACTGCAGCCTCTGTCTCCCGGGTTCGAGGGATTCTCCTGCCTCAGCCTCCCGAGTAGCTGGGATTACAGGTGCCAGCCACCATGCCAGGCTAAATTTTGTATTTTTAATAGAAGCAGGGTTTCCCCATGTTGGCTAGGCTAGTCTTGAACACCAGGCCTCAAATTATCCACCCACCTCTCACCTCGGCCTCCCAAAGTGCTGGGATTATAGGCATGAGCCACCGCACCCAGCTGATTAATCCTCTTTTTAAATGTTCAAATACGGCCAGGCACGGTGGCTCAAGCCTGTAATCCCAGCACTTTGGGAGGCCGAGGCGGGTGGATCACGAGGTCAAGAGATCGAGACCATCCTGGTCAACACGGTGAAACCTCGTCTCTACTAAAAATACAAAAAATTAGCTGGGCACGGTGGCGCGTGCCTGTAATCCCAGCTACTCAGGAGGCTGAGGCAGGAGAATTGACTGAACCCAAGAGGCGGTGGTTGCGGTGAGCCAAGATTGCGCCATTGCACTCCAGCCTGGGTAACAAGAGCGAAACTCCATCTCAAAAGAAAAGAAAAAAATAAATAAATAAAAATAAATAAATGTTCAAATACTTAAAGAGGTCTATTGATTTCACCTTCATCCCTCAAGAAAGTATTTCCAGATTCTCCTAATCTGCAGTAGTATGTATATTTTCTCCTCTGCTTGGTGTACATTCTCATCCTAAAACTCCCCTTCCTCATCTTCCTGGGAAGTCCCTTTCTTCTTGCCTGTGTTGAATTCCCTGTTTTCTGTATCCATGACTTCCTTTTCTGGTGAATTCCCTCGTTTTGGTGAAGTGTATCTTCTCGTAGCTTTCTGGGAAGGGTGCATGGAAGATAAATTTGTTGGAGACATTGTATGTCTAATAATACCTTTATTTTCTTTTTTATTTAATTTAAAACAATTAATTTTGCTTTTTTTAAAGATGGAGTTTCACCATGATGGCCAGGCTGGTCTTGAACTCCTGACCTCAAGTGATACACCCACCTCGGCCTCCCAAAGTGCTAGGATTACAGGCGTGAGCCACCGCGCCTGGCCAGTACCTTTATTTTCAACACTCACATTTGATTGATAGTTTGGCTGGGTATCAGATTCTATTTGGAAATAATTTTCCTTCAAATTTTTGGTGGCTTTCTTCCTATGCCTTCTAGTTTCCAGTGTGGTATTGAGAAACCAAAGTCATTTTATTTTAGATGGAGTTTTATTCTTGTTGCCCAGGCTGGAGTGCAATGGCACGATCTCAGCTCACCACAACCTCCACCTCCCAAGTTCAAGCAATTCTCCTGACTCAGCCTCTCGAGTAGCTGGGATTATAGGCGTGCGCCACCATACCCGGGTAATTTTACATTTTTAGTGGAGACAGGGTTTCTCCATGTTAGTCAGACTGGTCTCAAACTCCTGATCTCAGGTGATCCACCTGCCTCTGCCTCCCCAAGTGCTGGGATTAGAGGCAAGCCAAGGATGACCTCACTCTTACTTTTCCAATTTCCCACTCTCTAGCAAAGTCCTGACTGCAGGCTCTCTGATGCCTGGGCTCTGGCTCATTGACTCACTATTATATCTCATAGTTTGTGCTTGGCATGTAGTAGGACCTTCATATATATATAAATTTTTTTTTAGCCAGAGTCTCACTTTGTCTCCAGGCTGGAGGGCAGGGGTGTGATCTCGATTCCTGCAACCTCCGCTTCCTGGGTTCAAGTGATTCTCCTGCCTCAGCCCCCCAGGTAGCTCTGATTACAGGCATGCGCCACCATGCCCAGATAATTTTTATATTTTTGGTAGAGATGGAGTTTCACCATGTTGGTCAGGATGGTCTCAATCTCTCGACCTCGTGATCCCCTGACTTCAGCCTCTCAAAGTGCTGAAATTACGGACATAAGCCATCGCTCCCAGTCTTTAAATATTTATTAAAAAGAGAATAAAGTCTGGACATAGTGGTTCACACCTGTAATCCAGGAGTTCCACTTGAGGCCAGGAGTTCAAGGCCAGTCTGCCCAGTGTGGTGAAACCCAGTCTGTACTTAAAAAAAAAAATCGGGCGAGGTACCTTGTGCCTGTAATCCCAGCTACTCAGGTTGAGGTGGGAGAATTGCTTGAAACCGGGAGGCAGAGGCTGTAGTGAGCTGAGATTGTGCCAGTGCACTCCAGCCTGAGTGACAGAGCTAGACTCTATTTCAAAAAAAAAAAAAAAAGAGAATAAAAAAAGTGAACTGTAGCAGTGATACTTAGAGCCACAGAATAAAATGGGACATCTTCCTTAAATCATAAAATTGATAGTTTCACTTGACATTTTGTAACGTTTTTGAAAAACCAAGTATTGAAATTTTATTTCAAATGGTATATGATCTTATTTTATCTTTTTAATTTTGTATGTGTGTGAGAGAGACTTCACTGTTGCCCAGGCTGGAGTGCAGGACACACTATGACTTACTGTAGCCTCCAACTCCAGGAGGCTGAGCGACCCTTCTGCCTGAGTATCCTGAGAAGCTAGGACTGTAGATATGCACCACTGTGCAAGGCCTTTTTGTTTTTTTAATAAGGCGGGGTTTCTCCATGTTGGTCAGGCTGGTCTCAAACTCCCAACCTCAGATGATCCACCCACCTCGGCCTCCCAAAGTGCTGGGATTATAGGCATGAGCCAACGTGCTTGGCCTTTTTTTTTTTTGAGACAGAGTTTTGCTCGTTACTCAGGCTGGAGTGCAATGGTGCGATCTCCTCTCACCGCAACCTCCGCCTCCTGGGTTCAAGCAATTCTTCTGCCTCAGCCTCCCAAGTAGCTGGGATTACAGGCATGCATCATCATGCCCAGCTAATTTTTGTATTTTTAGTAGAGATGGAGTTTCACTATGTTGACCAGGATGGTCTGGATCTCTTGACCTCGTGATCCACCTGCCTCGGCCTCCCAAAGTGCTGGGATTACAGGCGTGAGCCACCACAGCCCCCTTTTTTTGGGGGGGGTTGGAGTCTTCATCTGTTGCCCAAGCTGGAGTGCAGTGGCACAATCTTGGCTCACTGCAACCTCTACCTCCCAGGTTCAAGCGATTCTCCTGCCTCAGCCTCTCAAGTAGCTGGAATTACCAGTGCCTGCCACCACACCATGCTAATGTTTATATTTTTAGTAGAGACAGGGTTTCACCATGTTGGCCAGGCTGGTCTCAAACTCTTGACCTCAGGAGATCCGCTGAGGTCGGCCTCCAAAAGTGCTAGGGTTAAAGGTGTGTGCCACTGTGCCCGGCCTTTTATTTATTTATTTTTTTTGAGATAGTCTCACTCTGTCACCCAGATTGGTGTGCAATGGTGCAGTCTCGGTTCACTGCAACCTCTGCCTCCCAGATTCTTCTGCCTCTACCTCCAGAGGGTTTTTTTAAAAAATTGTTTTTAGAGACAGGGTCTCACTATGTTACCCTGGCTGGTCTCAAACTCATGTCCTCAAGTAATCCTCCCACCTCGCCCTCCCAAGTAGCTGGGACTACATGCCTGGCTAATATTTTTATTTATAGAGATGGGGCTCTCACTATGTTTCCAGGCTGCTCTCGACCTTCTAGACTTAAGTGATCTTCCTGCCTTGACCTCCCAAAGTGTTGGGATTACAGGCATGAGCCACTGCGACCGGCCAGTATTTTATTTTATTTATCTTATTTAGTTTATTTTTATTTTATCTTTTTTTAAATTAGTTTAGTTTTTTATAGTATTTAGTTTATTTATTTTTTTGAGACACAGTCTTACTCTGTCACCCAGGCTGCAGTGCAGTGGTGTCATCTCAGCTTACTGCAACTTCTGCCTCCTGGGTTTAAGCAATTCTCCTGCCTCAGCCTCCCAAGTAGCTGGGATTAGGTGCCTGCCAGTACATTGGACTGATTTTTGTACTTTTAGAAGAGACGGATTTTCACCACCTTCGCTAGGCTGGTTTTGAACTCCTGACCTCGTGATCTGCCCGCCTTGGCTTCCCAAAGTGATAGAATTACAGGCGTGAGTCACCGAGACTGGCCAGTATTTTATTTTAAACAGATACAGATTTTGAAGCAGAATGCAAAGTTCATGTGATTTTTTTCTTTCTTTCTTTTTTTGAGACAGAGTCTCACTCTGTCACTCAGGCTAGAGTACAGTGGCACCATCTTTGCTCACTGCAACCTTTGCCTCCTGGGTTCAAGTGATTATCCTGCCTCAGCCTCCCTACTAGCTGGGATTACAGGAGCGTGCCACCATGCCCAGCTAATTTTTGTGTTTTTGGTAGAGACAGGATTTTGCCATGTTGACCCAGCTGGTCTCGAACTCTTGATGTCTGGTGATCCACCCACCTCAGCCTCCCAAAGTGCTGAGATTGCAGGTGTGAGCCACCACAACCAGCCTCATATGAATTTTTAGATTCAATATATTTTGAGGAAATACTGCTGCAGCCACCCTAGACTGTTCACCGTTTCCCTCCTTCATCTCCCCCATTTCCCCAGCACTCCACTCGTTTGCTGTCAAGGTGGAAATATTTGGATTCCACACAGTTGGGGCTGGGAAGGAAGGGGAGGAGTTTCAGAGAACGATGTTTGCACAAGCTGCTGAGGGAGCAAGTGGAGAGCTCGGTAGCGGGGCTGCCCTATGTCAGTGCAGCAGGAATCTGTGGCTCTCCAGTTCTGCAGCCTTCTCTGTTGTCTTCTTGCTGGCCCCGACCTGGGACCTGGGGCAGAGAGAGCTGCCATGCCAGTCTCTCAGGCCCCAGGGTTAGCAATGCCAACCAAGTGAAGGTTGAGGAGATGAAGGAGTCTTCTTAAGGGCACACACTGGTAGGCCAGAGTGAGGGGGCAAAGCTTACACTAAAGAAATTATTTATGGGCTGAGCACATGGTTCACGCCTGTAATCCCAGCACTTTGGGAGGCCGAGGCAGGTGGATCACCTGAGGTCAGGAGTTCAAGACCAGCCTGGCCAACGTGGTGAAACTCTGTCACTACTAAAAATTAAAAAAAAAAAAAAAATTAACTGTGCATGGTGGCAGGCACCTGTAATTCTTGCTACTCGGGAGGCTGAGGCAGGGGAATTGCTGGAACCCGGGAGGTAGAGGTTGCAGCGAGCTGAGATCATGCCATTGCACTCTAACCTGGGCAACAAAAGTAAAACTCCATCTCAAAAAAAAAAAAAAACTTAACATACTCCAGCTCTCTCCTGAAAAAAAAGAAGAAAAAAAATTAAGAAAAAAAAGAAGGCCAGGCAAGGTGGCTCATGCCTGTAATCATAGCACTTTGGGAGGCCGAGGCAGATGGATCACCTGAGGTCGGAAGTTCAAGACCAGCCTGACCAACATGGTGAAACCCTGTCACTACTAAAAATACAAAAAAAAAAAAAAATGAACTGTGCATGATGGCAGGCGCCTGTAATCCCAGCTACTCCAGAAGCGGAGGCAGGGGAATTGCTGGAACCTGGGAGGCGGAGGTTGCAGTGGGCTGAGATTGTGGCAATGCATTCCAGCCTGGGCAACAAAAGCAAAACTCCACCTCAAGAAAAAAAACTTAACAAGGACAAAAAGAAGGCCAGCGCAGTGGCTCACGCCTGTAATCCCAGCACTTTGGGAAGCTGAGGCAGATGACTCACCTGAGGTTGGGAGATCGAGACCAGCCTGACCAACATGGGGAAACCCCATCTCTATTTTTTTTTAAAAAAGAAATAAATTATTTACTCTCCCTGGAATGTCAGGCGCAACTCCAGCGTCTCTTTCTAGGGGGGTGGGTACTCAGGGAGCCCTTTCCAGAGATTCTCCCGGAAGGCCTACTATTCTACTTCCAAAGCCTACATGGCTTGCATCCTCATCTCTGTGGCTCACACCTGTAATCCCAGCACTTTGGGAGGCCGAGGCAGGTGGATCACAAGGTCAGGAGATAGAGACCATCCCGGCCAACATGGTGAAACCCTGTCTCTACTAAAAAATAAAAATTAGCTGGGCATGGTGGTGCACCTATAAACACCGCTACTCAGGAGGCTGAGGCAGGAGAATTGCTTGAACCCAGGAGATGGCTGTGGCAGTGAGCCAAGATTGCGCCACTGCACTCCAGCCTGGCGACAGAGTGAGACTTTGTCTAAAAAATATAAATTAAATAATAAAAAGCTCACTCCCCATCCAGGTCCTGCAAAAGGCATGGAAGAGGTGTCTTGGCTTCTGCCAAATTAGAAGCAGGGAAAGAATATGTCCCACAGTACCAAGCTAAGTGATGTTCATGTCTACAGAGGAAAGCTGAAATGAACCTCTGCCCTCCACAATTATTCCTGAAAAGTGCAGAAATCAGTACTTGACGAACAGGAGTCTGGCTTTAAACTGAAACACCTTGACTTATAAATATCACTTCAGAGGCAATTTATCTGACTTGATGGATGTTTAGCTCTCAGCTGACTCTTACCTTTCTACCTTGAAATTTCTCCACCCCGCAGCCTTTCTATAAAGAAAGAGGCAAAATAAGTGTATAGGGGCCGGGCGCGGTGGCTCAAGCCTGTAATCCCAGCACTTTGGGAGGCCGAGGCGGGTGGATCATGAGGTCATGAGATCGAGACCATTCTGGTCAAAATGGTGAAACCCCGTCTCTACTAAAGATACAAAAAATTAGCTGGGCATGGTGGCGTGTGCCTGTAATCCCAGCTACTTGGGAGGCTGAGGTGGGAGAATTCTCTTGTTACCCAGGCTGGAGTGCAATGGCTCAATCTCGGCTCACTGCAACCTCCGCCTCCTGGGTTCAAGCAATTCTCCTGCCTCAGCCTCCTGAGAGGCTGGGATTACAGGCATGCACCACCACACCCAGCTAATTTTTTGTATTTTTGGTAGAGACGGGGTTTCACCATGTTGATCAGGATGGTCTTGATCTCTTGATGTCATAATCCACCCACCTCGGCCTCCCAAAGTGCTGGGATTATAGGCGTGAACCACTGCGCCCGACCTCCCCACCCCGAGCCTTGCTCTGTCACCCAGGCTTGAGTGCAGCAGCAGGATCTCGGCTCACTGAAGCCTCCACCTCTTAGGTTCAAGAGATTCTCCTGCCTCAGCCTCCTGAGTAGCTAGGATTACAGGCATCCGCCATCACACTCAGCTAATTTTTTGTATTTTTAGCAGAGACAGGGTTTCTCCATGTTGGTCAGGCTGGTCTCGAACTCCCAACCTTAGGTGATCTGCCTTCTCTGCCTCCCAAAGTGCTGGAATTACAAGCCATTCAGCTGGCCCTTTTTTTTTTTTAAGATGGAGTCTAGGGCCGGGCGTGGTGGCTCAAGCCTGTAATCCCAGCACTTGGGAGGCCGAGGCGGGTGAATCACGAAGTCAAGAGATCGAGACCATCCTGGTCAACGTGGTGAAACCCCGTCTCTACTAAAAATACAAAAAAATTAGCTGGACATGGTGGCTCGTGCCTGTAATTCCAGCTACTCAGGAGGCTGAGGCAGGAGAATTGCCTGAACCCAGGAGGCGGAGGTTACAGTGAGCCGAGATCGCACCATTGCACTCCAGCCTGGGTAACAAGCAAAACTCCGTCTCAAAAAAAAAAAAAATGGAGTCTCGTTCTGCCACCAGGCTGGAGTGCAATGGTGCGATCTCGGCTCACTGCAACTTCTGCCTCCTGGGTTCAAGTGATTCTCCTATCTGAGCCTCCCCAGCAGCTGGGATTACAGGCACCCACCACCATGCCCGGCTAATTTTTGTATTCTCACTAGAGACGGGTTTAACCATGTTGGTGAGACTGGTCTCGAACTCCTGACCTCATGATCTGCCCGCCTCTGCCTCCCAAAGTGCTGGATGACAGGTATGAGCTACCTCTCCCAGCCTCCATCTTTTGAGTCTTGTTTTTCTGTGTTGGCTTCATGCCCAGGGAAGCACTCTTACATCTGGATTAGCAAGGTCAGAACAACTAAGGTGCATCTTGGCCAAAACTCTAGCAGAAGTCATAGTCTCTCCTCGTGTCATGAGCTAAGTTCAGTGAAAGCGGATACGGTGTTCCAGCTGACTCGGCCTGGGTCACATGCCCATCTGCAGTGCAGTGAGAAAAGTGTGGTTTTCAGCTGGGTGCGGTGGCTCACGCCTGTAATCCCAGCACTTTGGGAGGCCGAGGCTGACGGATCACGAGGACGGAAGATCAAGACCATTCTGGCCAACATGGTGAAACCCCGTCTCTACTAAAAATACAAAAAATTAGCTGGGTGTGGTGGTGCACGCCTGTAATCCCAGCTACTCAGCAGGCTGAGGCAGGAGAATCGCTTGAACATGGGAGGTGGAGATTGCAGTGAGCCGACATTGCGCCACTGCACTCCAGCCTGGTGACAGATAGAGACTCTGTCTCAAATTAGGAAAAAAAAAAAAAAAAACAGAAAGAAAGGGGCGGTTTTCAAAGGAAAATTCCTTCAATGCCAGGCAGGCAAAATGACAGATGTGGGGCACAGGTGGTATAAGAGAAAAAAAAAGAACATGAGTTTGACTCCAAGTCCTATCACTAACTAGGGTAAAGTATTTGACCTCTCTAAACCTTGGATTTTTTTTGTATTTGTTTTTTCTTTTGAGATGGAGTTTCACTTTTTTTTTTTTTTAGACAAAGTCACACTCAGTCTCCCACGCTGGAGTGCAGTGGTGCAATCTCCTACCTCAGCCTCCCAAAGTGCTGGGATTACAGATGTGAGTCACCACACCTGGCCTGGATCTATAATTAATTGTTCTGTGCTCTCCTCCTTTTTTTTTTTTTTTTTTTTCCCTGAGATGGAGTTTCACTGTTGTTACCCAGGCCGGAGTGCAATGGTGCAACCTCTGTCTCCTGGGTTCAAGCAATTCTCCTGCCTCAGCCTCCAGAGTAGCTGGGACTACAGGTGCGCACCACCATGCCCAGCTAATTTTTTGTATGTTTAGTAGAGACGGGGTTTCACCTTGTTGACCAGGATGGTCTTGATCTCTTGACCTCATGATCCACCTGCCTTGGCCTCCCAAAGTGCTGGGATTATAGGCGTGAGCCACCGTGCCTGGCCTATTTCTGTGATTCTTTGTCAGCCCCTTTGCCTACATTTCCATCTAGTGACATCCCTGATTCTGACTTGTCCTCATCTTCCTACCAGCCTCTGCCTACCAGATACTGTGAGCGTCCATCTCTGCGTTTTGCACTGTAGCTGTTTGTCCTTTGTCGTTCTGCCTGTCTCCCAGTCCCCATATCTCCTGGTCTCTTCTGTCCGTGAATCTTCCCACTGAGGGCCTCCTTTGCCTTCTGCCCTTCTGAAGCTTCTCTGCTCCCAGAACTGATCCCCCCTCTTCTGTTTCTGCCTCTCCCCTTGCTCTTCTGATCTATCTGCCAAGATTTCCTCCATCACTCCTGAGCCCGGCTGTTCCTCCTTGTCACTCACTCTGACTATGTCACTGTCTAGACCCTCTGTGCCTTCCATCCTAGGGGTCTCTTCTCGTTGCCCTTTATTTCTATTTTTCTGGTTCTTTTTGTTTTTTGTTTTGAGACGAAGTCTCCCTCTGTCACCAGGCTGGAGTACAATGGCATGATCTCACTGCAACCTCCGCCTCCCAGGTTCAAGTGATTCTCCTGCCTCAGCCTCTTAAGTAGCTGGGATTGCAGGCAATTACAGGCATGGCCACCACACTCAGCTAATATTTGTATTTTTAGTAGAGACGGGGTTTCACCAGGTTGGCCAGGATGGTCTCGATCTCTTGACGTTGTGATCCACCTGCCTCAGCCTCCCAAAGTGCTGGGCTGACAGGCGTGAGCCACTGTGCCCAGCCAGAGGGCCAGCTATACCTTTAACACCCTGCAGCTGCGTGGGAGCCTTCCCTCACACGCTCTGCCTCTGACCTCATTTGTCCACGAAAGCCTGGGCCTGGGAAGGGCCTATACTGCACACCCGAGTGGGTGCTTGGAGTTCTTTCTGTGACTCTGGACTTGAGTGCCGCACTAAGACAGATCTACCCTGTGCTCATTTCTCTAAGAATCTGAATTTTCTTTGAAAAGTCAAAAGAGGCCAGGCACAGTTGCTCACACCTGTAATCCCAGCACTTTGGGAGGCCAAGGCAGGCGGATTACCTGAGTTCAGTAGTGCAAGACCAGCCTGGCCAGTATGGTGAAACCTACTAAAAATGCAAAAATTAGCCAGGCATGGTGGCACTCACCAGTAGTCCCAGCTACTATGGAGGCTGAGGCAAGAGAATCGCTTGAACCCAAGAGGTAGAGGTTGCAGTGAACTGAGATCGTGCCACTGCACTCCAGTCTGGGCAACAAGAGTGAAACTCCATCTCAAAAAAAAACAAAACCCCACAAAAATTAGCCTGGTGCAGTGGCGTGCACCTGTAGTACCAGCTACTTGGGAGGCTGAAGTGGGAGACAGGAGAATTGCTTGAGCCTGGGAGGTGAAGGTTGCAGTGAGCTGAAATCAAGCCATTGCACTCCATCTTGGGCTACAAAGGGAGAACTTGTCTCAAAAAAAAAAAAGTCAAGTCTAAAGATACTAAAAAAAAAAAAAATTAAAAGGCTAGACACAGTAGGACCAGGGTTAAGTAGAAAAACAGGAGTGTGGGCTAGGCACAGTGGTTCATGCCTGGAATCCCAGCACTTTGGGAGACCGAGGCGGGCGCATCACTTGAGGTCAGGAGTTCGAGACTAGCCTGGGCAACATAGCGAAACCCTGTCTCCACTAAAAAATACAAAAATTAGCTGGGCTTGGTGGCACGTGCCTATAATCCCCAGCTACTTGTGAGGCTAAGGCAGGACCTGGGAGGCAGAGGTTGAACTCGGGAGGCAGAGGTTGCACTCGGGAGGCAGAGGTTGCAGTGAGCCGAGATTGGGGCACTATACTACAGCCTGGGCGACAGAGTAACTCTGTCAAAGAAAAAAGGCCGTATGTGGTGGCTCACGCCTGCAATCCCAGCACTTTGGGAGGCCAAGGTGGGCGGATCACAAGGTCAGGAGTTCAAGAGCAGACTGTCCAACACGGTGAAACCCTGTCTCTACTAAAAAATACAAAAATTAGCTGGGCACAGTGGCTCGTGCCTGTAATCCCAGCTACTTGGAAGGCTGAAGTAGGAGAATTGATTGAACCGGGACCCAGGAGGCGGAGGTTGCAGTGAGCCGAGATCACGCCACTGCACTCCAGCCTGGGCTACAGAGCAAGACTCCATCTCAAAGAGCAAACAAACAGGAGCGTGGTTTGAGAACCAGAAGTATCAGCAGCATTTGCTGTGGTCCAGGTTCTGTCTCTTGGCAACTATCACGTCCATCTCTGCTGGCTACAGATAAGACCACCTGTGCCTTCCTCCCACTGCCAGAGTTTGGTTATAGGTGAGACTGTTTTCTCTCTGACCCTGCCCCTCCATACCAGATCTCACTGGTCCTAGTAGGACCTCGCCTTCCCTCATCTGTCCCTCGGCTAAAGCAAAGAGCTTCTGTCTCCACTAGCAGTTTCTTTTAGCTTCATGCCTCCTGCCACCCCTTACTAATAGCTCCAGCTGTGCCTCTCGAGTATATTTGCTGTAAAGGGTCCTCATCTGATGAGGGATTTCAGTGAACACAAACCTAGGTTCCCACCCATCCAACATCAGCTTTTTTTTTTTTTTTTTTGAGATGGAGTCTTGCTCTATCGCCCAGGCTGGAGTGCAGTGGTGCAATCTCGGCTCCTGCAACCTCTGCCTCCTGGTTTCAAGCCATTCTCCTGCCTCAGCCTCCTGAGTAGCTGGGACTACACACTCGAGCCATCATGCCTGGCTAGGTTTTGTATTTTTAGCAGAGACAGGGTTTCACCACATTGGCCAGGCTGGTCTTGAACTCCTGACTTCAGGTGAGTCATCAAGTGCATCAGAGAGCCTGCAGTCAGGACTTTGCTAGAGAGTGGGAAATTGGAAAAGTAAGAGTGAGGTCATCCTTGGCTTGCCTCTAATCCCAGCACTTGGGGAGGCAGAGGCAGGTGGATCACCTGAGATCAGGAGTTTGAGACCAGTCTGACTAACATGGAGAAACCCTGTCTCCACTAAAAATGTAAAATTACCCGGGTATGGTGGCGCACGCCTATAATCCCAGCTACTCGAGAGGCTGAGTCAGGAGAATTGCTTGAACTTGGGAGGTGGAGGTTGTGGTGAGCTGAGATCGTGCCATTGCACTCCAGCCTGGGCAACAAGAATAAAACTCCATCTAAAATAAAATGACTTTGGTTTCTCAATACCACACTGGAAACTAGAAGGCATAGGAAGAAAGCCACCAAAAATTTGAAGGAAAATTATTTCCAAATAGAATCTGATACCCAGCCAAACTATCAATCAAATGTGAGTGTTGAAAATAAAGGTACTGGCCAGGCGCGGTGGCTCACGCCTGTAATCCTAGCACTTTGGGAGGCCGAGGTGGGTGTATCACTTGAGGTCAGGAGTTCAAGACCAGCCTGGCCATCATGGTGAAACTCCATCTTTAAAAAAAGCAAAATTAATTGTTTTAAATTAAATAAAAAAGAAAATAAAGGTATTATTAGACATACAATGTCTCCAACAAATTTATCTTCCATGCACCCTTCCCAGAAAGCTACGAGAAGATACACTTCACCAAAACGAGGGAATTCACCAGAAAAGGAAGTCATGGATACAGAAAACAGGGAATTCAACACAGGCAAGAAGAAAGGGACTTCCCAGGAAGATGAGGAAGGGGAGTTTTAGGATGAGAATGTACACCAAGCAGAGGAGAAAATATACATACTACTGCAGATTAGGAGAATCTGGAAATACTTTCTTGAGGGATGAAGGTGAAATCAATAGACCTCTTTAAGTATTTGAACATTTATTTATTTTTATTTATTTATTTTTTTCTTTTCTTTTGAGATGGAGTTTCGCTCTTGTTACCCAGGCTGGAGTGCAATGGCGCAATCTTGGCTCACCGCAACCACCGCCTCTTGGGTTCAGTCAATTCTCCTGCCTCAGCCTCCTGAGTAGCTGGGATTACAGGCACGCGCCACCGTGCCCAGCTAATTTTTTGTATTTTTAGTAGAGACGAGGTTTCACCGTGTTGACCAGGATGGTCTCGATCTCTTGACCTCGTGATCCACCCGCCTCGGCCTCCCAAAGTGCTGGGATTACAGGCTTGAGCCACCGTGCCTGGCCGTATTTGAACATTTAAAAAGAGGATTAATCAGCTGGGTGCGGTGGCTCATGCCTATAATCCCAGCACTTTGGGAGGCCGAGGTGAGAGGTGGGTGGATAATTTGAGGCCTGGTGTTCAAGACTAGCCTAGCCAACATGGGGAAACCCTGCTTCTATTAAAAATACAAAATTTAGCCTGGCATGGTGGCTGGCACCTGTAATCCCAGCTACTCGGGAGGCTGAGGCAGGAGAATCCCTCGAACCCGGGAGACAGAGGCTGCAGTGAGCTGAGATCACACCACTGCACTCCAGCCTGGGAAATAGAGCGAGACTCTAACTCAAAAAACAGACAAACAAAAACACTGATACTTGAAACAGAGTAGATGCCTGAAACAGAGGCCGAGCTGATGCCCTGATGCCTGAAACAAAGTAGGTGCTGAATGAGGATGAGCTGTGGCCGGGCACGTGGCTCACGCCTGTAATCCCAGCACTTTAGGAGGCCGAGCTGGGCAGATCGCCTGAGGTCAGGAGTTCAAGATCATCCTGATCAACGTGGAGAAACCCCGTCTCTACTAAATATATAAAATTAGCCAGGAGTGGTGGCACATGCCTGTAATCCCGCTACTAGGGAGGCTGAGGCAGGAGAATCATTTGAACCTGAGAGGCAGAGGTTGCAGTGAGTCGAAATTGCACCATTGCACTCCAGCCTGGGCAAGAGGGTAAGACTCTATCTCAAAAAAAAAAAAAAAAAAAAAAAAAAAAAGGGAGGCTGGGTGCAGTGGCTCACACCTATAATCCCAGCACTTTGAGAGGCCAAGGCAGGTGGATCATGAGGTCAAGAGATCGAGACCATCCTGGTCAACATGGTGAAACCCCGTCTCTACTAAAAATACAAAAATTAGCTGGGCGTGGTGGCGTGTGCCTGTAATCCCAGCTACTCGGGAGGCTGAGGCAGGAGAATTGCTTGAACCCAGGAGAAGGAGGTTGCGGTGAGCTGAGATCGTGCCATTGCACTCCAGCCTGGGTAACAAGAGCGAAACTCAGTCTCAAAAAAAAAAAAAGAAAAAGAAAAAGAAAATGAATGCCAAATAATCAGCAAAAATGGGTGAAAGTGGTTTGTTTCTTTTCTTTCTTTCTTTCTTTTTTAAGACGGAACCTCACTCTGTCGCCTAGGCTGGAGTGCAATGGCTGGATCTTGGCTCACTGCAACTTCCATCTCCCGGGTTCAAGTAATTTTCCTGCCTCACCCTCCCAAGTAGTCAGGATTATAGGCACCTGCCACCATACCCAGCTATTTTTTGTATTTTTAGTAGAGACAGGGTTTCATCATGTTGGTCAGGCTGGTCTCGAACTCCTAACATCAGGTGATCCACCCACCCTGGACCTCCCAAATTGCTGGGATTACCACAGGGCCCTGTCTAAAACCTCTTCCTTCTGTGGGCCTCTCCCAACTTCTCCAGCTGTTCCTCCCTGGCTTTTTCCCGGCCTTCTCCTATCTCTCTGACTGTGTGTGTCTCTGGCCTTCCTCAGACACACTTTTTGATCTGCTTTCCCTTTACTCCTTCTTCAGTGAACTGAGTCCTCATGCCTGTGGTATCACCTTTGGTCTGATAACTAAGCCTCTCGCCTGAGGTCCTGGACTACCATTTGTGTATTTCTTGCCCAAGGACACCTTCATTTGTATGAACCACAGTCACCTCTAAGTTCTGGGTTTTATTTATTTATTTATTTATTTATTTTATTTATTTATGAGACAGAGTCTAGCTCTGTTGCCCAGACTGGAGTGCAATGGCACGATCTCAGCTCACCGCAACCTCCGCCTCCTGGTGCAAACGATTCTCCTGCCTCAGCCTCCCAAGTAGCTGGGATTACAGGCTCCTGCCACTATGCCCCACTAATTTTTGTATTTTCAACAGAGATGGAATTTCACCACGTGGCTCAGGCTGGTCTTGAAGTACTGACCTCAGGTGATCTGCCCGCCTCAACCTCCCAGTGTGCTGGGATTACAGGCGTGAACCACCATGTCCAGCCATGGAGTGCACATTTTATCTCAATAATGATGTTTTGAAACTAGTACAGACAGTTCTTGTGAACCGTTCACTCAGTTTGAGAACTCTTTTTTTTTTTTTTTTGGAGAGAGAGTCTCATTAGGTCACCCAGGCTGGAGTGCAATACAGCGATCTTGGCTCACTGCAACCTCCACCTTCGCAAGTGATTCTTGTGTCTCAGCCTCCCAAGCAGCTGGGATTCCAGGCATGCACCACTATGCCCTACTAAGTTTTGTATTTTAGTAGAGATGGGATTTCACCATGGTAGTCAGGCTGGTCTCGAATTCCTGACCTCAGATGATCCATCTGCTTCAGCCTTCTGAAGTGCTGGGATGACAGGTGTGAGCTTTCACACCTGGCCGAGGACTTCTTACATAACCATAGTGCAACAATCAAACCAGGAAATTGACACTGGTACAATGCTCTTTTTTTTGAGATGGAGTTTTGCTCTTGTCACCCAGGCTGGAGCACAGTGGCGTGATCTTGGCTCACTGCAACCTCCACCTCACAGGTTCAAGTGATTCTCCTGCCTCAGCCTCCTAAGTAGCTGGGATTATAGGCACCTGGCACCACGCCTAGCTAATTTTTGTATTCTTGGTAGACATGGGGTTTCACCATGTTGGCCAGGCTGGTCTCAAACACATGACCTCAGGTGATCCACCCACCTCAACCTCCAAAGTGCTGGGATTACAGGAGTGAGCCACTGCGCCCAGCCGGTACAACACTCTTAATGAAATTACAGACCATATTAGGATTTCACCAGGGCTTACAGCAATGTCTGGCAGGTGGTAACGACTTCACTACAATGATGGTGATGAAAATGATAATGGTGATGTTGGACTTTCTAGCACAGCCAGATTGATCTGCTGCCTATTCTCAGAGAACACCATGTTAGTTTCTTTATTTTATTTTATTTTTTGAGACAGAGTCTTACTCTGTCTGGAGTGCAGGGGCTCGATCTCTGCTCACTGCAACCTCCGCCTACCAGGTTCAAGTGATTCTCCTGCCTCAGCCTCTCCAGTAGCTGAGATTACAGGCATGCGCCACCATCTCTATAATTAATAAACCCCCATCCCAAAGTAATCCCAGCACTTTGGGAGGCCAAGGCAGGAGGATTTCATGAGGTTAGGAGTTTCAGACCAGTGTGGCCAAGATGGAGAAACCCTGTCTCTACCAAAAGTACAAAAATTAGCTGGCAGTAGTGGTGCATGCCTGTAATCCAGCCACTCAGGAGGCCGAGGCAGGAGAATGGCTTGAGCCTGGGAGGTGGAGGCTGCGGTGAACTGACATTGTGCCACTGCACTCCAGTCTGGGCAACAGAGTGAGACCTGTCTCAAAAAGAAAAAGAATATTGTTTTAAAATTTTTACCATTCTCTCATGCTTGTAATCCCAGCACTTTGGGAGGCTGAGGAGGGTGAATCATCTGAGGTCAGGAATTTGGAGGTGGGCGGGGCCTCGTGGCCCTGCAGCCTTGTCAGGCTCAGTCCCCTCCCAATTAAAAAAAAAAAAGAAAGAAAGAAAAGGAATTTGAGACCAGCCTGGCCAACATAATGTAACCCCGTCTCTACTAAAACACAAAAATTAGTGGAGCATAGGCTGGGCATGGTGGCTCACACGTGTAGTCCCAGTACTTTGTGAGGCTGAGGTGGGCGGATCATGAGGTCAAGAGATCAAGACAATCCTGGCCAATCTGGCAAAACCCCATCTCTACTAAAAACACAAAAATTAACTGGGTGTGGTGGCCCATGCCTGTGATCCCAGCTACTTGGGAGGCTGAGGCAGGAGAATCGCTTGAACCTGGGAGGCAGAGGTTGCAGTGAGCACTACACTCCAGCCTGAGCAATAGAGCGAGACTCCATCTCAAACAAACAAAAAAAATTAGTGGGGCATAGCGGTGCATGCCTATCATTTTAGCTACTTGGGAGGCTGAGACCTAAGAATCACTTGCACCAGGATGTGAAGGTTGCAGTGAGCCAAGATCACACTATTCCACTCCAGCGTGGGTGACAAAGTCAGACTCTCTCTCAAAAAATGGTAAAAAACGTTGACATCTCTTGCATTTTGTTCTAATTATTTCATTTTGATTTCTAAATTCTCAACTAGATTGAGGGGCTGTACAGGTTACAATTCCTCTGCATCCGCCACAATACACTTGGTGGGAATTTCAGATTTTTTTTTTGAGACAGAGTGCAGTGGTGTGATCTCGGCTTACTGCAACCTCCACCTCCAGGGTTCAATCGATTCTCCTGCCTCAGCCTCCTGAGTAGCTGGGACTATAGGTACGAACCACCATGCCCAGCTATTTTTGGATTTTTAGTAGAGATAAGGTTTCACCATGTTGGCCAGGCTGGCCTCACCATGTTGGCCAGGCTGGCCATCAAACTCCTGATCTCAACTGATCCGTTTGCCTCGGCCTCCCAAAGTGCTGGGAATACAGGAGTGAGCCACCATGCCCAGCCCTTGGTGGGAATTTCAAACAAACTTTCCAGTTGACTAATATTCACCTTCAAAGTTGTTTACTGTGAGTGGTGGCTCACACCTGTAATCCCAACACTTTTGAGAAGCCGAGGTGGGAGGATGGTTTGAAGCCAGGAACTTGACCAGTCTGGATACATAGCAAGACCCTATCTCTGCAAAACAATTTTTTAATTAGCTGTGTATGGTGGCGCACACCTGTAGTCCCAGCTACTCAGAAGGCTGAGGTGGGAGGATCGCCTGGTCCTGGGAAGTCCAGGCTTTAGTGAACTATGATTCCAGCCTGAATGCCGGTCTCCCAGCAGAGCAAGAACCTATATTAAAAAAGAAAAATAGGGGGGAACGATCCAAGATGGCCGATCGCTAACATCTCGGGATTGCAGCTCACAGTTAAAGCTCATAGAACTAGAGGATGCCACACTTTCAGACAAATTCTGGTGGCTCAGGAGCAGAAGATTCCCAGTGGAGGAGCCATGCGGGGCAGAAGTTTCGCCGGCACCGCGGCGCACCGGTCTCGCCGGCACCTCCTCAGGGCAGCTCTTAGAGCTGACTAGGCGGGGCTGGCTCCCCTTCTGACCGAGGTTTGGAGGAGCCGCGCGGGTTCCCAGCGCTGACTCCTGAGGCCGGTGCAGCAGTTGTGCCAGCACCTGGGCGCAGAGTGAACGCGACTGGTTCCCCTTCTGACAGAGGTTTGGAGCTCCGGGAAGGCAGACTCGCCTATTACAGACACAAGAAGGAAGCCAGACAGGAGAAGCCTGGGCAGAAAAACACCATCAGTCTTAACGCCGCTGTTCCTGGCCCTGGGAACTAACATCTTGGACGTCCACTCAAGAGACCTACTGAAAGCTGGCAATTTCAAAGACGACAGGAGGATAAATTTACAACGACGGGAAGAAACCAGCGTAAAAAGGCTGAGAATACTCAAAATCAGAACCCCTCTCCCTCTAAAGATGATCACACTTCCTCATCAACAATGGAACAAGACTTGATGGAGGAAGAG
>CM052652.1:90844744-91041257 GCA_028533165.1 Leontopithecus rosalia | reverse complement strand
AGCCCGGGCAAAAGAGCCAGACTGTGTCTCAAAACTAAAACAAAACAAAACAAAAAATCAAAAATAAATAAACAAAAGAAGTATTTTATAGGGTGTCCGCTATTCATTCCATAGTGTAACCATTGCCAGAGAGAAAGGAATGGAGAGGGAACGGGGACAGACAACTGCCAATGGAGTTTCCCACAGCATCTTTTTTTTTTGAGACAGAGTCCCACTCTGTCGCCCAAGCTAGAGTGCAGTGGCCTCATCTCTGCTCACTGCAATCCCTGTCTCCCGGGTTCAAGCGATTCTCCTCCCTAAGCCTCCCAAGTAGCTGGGACCCGCACGACCACACCCAGCTAACTTTTGTATATATTTTTTTAGTAGAGGTGGGTTTCACTATGTTAGCCCGGCTGGTCTTGAATTCCTGACCTCATGCTTCATCCTCCCAAGGTGTTGGTATTACCGGCGTGAGCCACCGTGCCTGGCCCCACAGCCTCTTTCATGTTTCTAGGTTCACTAACTCCTCCCTGACTTCACAGGCAGGGTTAAATGCCCTGCCGGCAAACTCCTACCGTACTATTATACATTATAAAAGTCTTTTTTTTTTTTTTCCCTCAAGACAGAGTCTCACTCTGTTGCCCAGGCCGGAGTGCAGTGGCACGATCTCGGCTCATTGCAACCACTGCTTCCCAGGTTCAAGGAATTCTTGTGCCTCAGCCTCCAGAGCAGCTGGTATTACAGGCATGTGCCACCACCCTTGGTTAATTTTCTTTTGTTTTGTTTTTTGTTTTTGGAGACAGAGTTTCGCTCTTGTTACCCAGGCTGGAGTGCAATGGCGCGATCTCGGCTCATGGCAACCTCCGCCTCCTGGGTTCAGGCAATTCTCCTGCCTCAGCCTCCTGAGTAGCTGGGATTACAGGCACATGCCACCATGCCCAGCTATTTTTTTTGTATTTTTAGTAGAGATGGGGTTTCACCATGTTGACCAGGATGGTCTTGATCTCTTGACCTCGTGATCCACACCCCTCAGCCTCCCAAAGTGCTGGGATTACAGGCTTGAGCCACCGTGCCCGGCCAATTTTTTTTTTTCTTTGAGATGGAGTCTTGCTCTGTTGCCAGGCTGGAGTGCAGTGGCGTAATCTTGGCTCACTGCAACCCCCGCCTCCTGGGTTCAAGTGATTCTTCTGCCTCAGCCTCCCAAGTAGCTGGGACCACAAGTGCGTGTCACCACACCTGGGTAATTTTTTTTGTATTTTTAGTAGAGACTGGGATTCACCATGTTGGCCAGGATGGTCTCGATCTCTTGACCTTGTGATCCACCAGCCTTGGCCTCCCAAAGTGCTGGGATTACAGGCGTGAGCCACCACGCCCGGCCCTATTTTTTTTATTTTATTATTATTATTATTTTTTAGAGACAGGGTTTCTCCATGTTGGTCAGGCTGGTCTCGAACTCCTGACCTCAAGTGATCCTCCCTCCTTGGCCTCTCAAAGTGCTGGGTTTACAGGCATGAGCCACCGCGCCCGGCCTCGAACTCCCGGTTTCAAATGATTCACCGGCCTCAGCCTCCCAAAGTGCTAGGAGGACAGGCGTGAGCCACAGAGCCTGGGTGAAGTCTTGGTTCCTGTCTGCCTTTCTGCTCCCCCGTGAACACCAGTGGTTGTCTTTTTCCCTGCTGTGTCCAGCCCTTGGTACACAGTGGGCACTCAATAAAGGATGGTTAAATGAATGAACGCATGAACAAATTACTGTCCTGAAGCTAGCACTGTATTTCATGTCCACGTTTATGAAAACAGACATCGTGCAGTGCGCAGTCTTGGCACAGTTATTAAAACCCTATGGACTTCGGTCTCTCTCAGTGCGACGCCAGGAGCCTATCACACCCTGAGGGAAGTCGGGCGCCAGAAACAGCCAGGCAAATGCAGGAGGCGGGGCTTCACCCCGACCACACCCCCCTACGTTCAAAGCCTTTCCGCCTATGGGCCCGCCCCCTCGGCGCAGTTTATAACTCTAATTGGTCATCTCACTAATCTATCTGAGCACCTCGGCGCCGATTGGATCAACTGCTGAACTGGGGTTGCGCACTTCCCAGTTTTGGGATCGCGGAGCGGACGCAGGCTGGCCGCCATTGCGCTGCGGCGAAAGCGTTCTCCTGTGTGAGGGGCTGTGGGGTGCGTGGCAGGCGTTTAAGGCCGGGCTGCGGGAGGCGCGGTCGGGTCGGGCGGGGTGACCGGAGGGGTTAGGCCGGGCCGGAGTGGATGCACTCGTAGTATGGCGGGAGTGTAGGCTGGGGACCCTGGGCGCGTTTTTGTGGCGCTTCTTGTGGGCCCAGGCCTGTTACTCCTTACTTTTTCTCTCCCGCCGCTCCGCAGATTCTCCGGGATGGCTGGAGTATTTCCTTACCGAGGGCCGGGTAACCCGGTGCCCGGCCCACTCGCCCCGCTTCCGGACTACATGTCGGAGGAGAAGCTGCAGGAGAAAGGTGAGGCGAGACTAGAGCGGGGCGCGGGCAGGGTGCGCGCCAAGGCTGGGTGGGACCCCCCCACCCGCGTTTGGGCAGCTCATTAGGTGTCAGCTCCATAGATGCCCTGTTGAATTTTTTATCTAATCAAGTCATTTTAAGCGCGTGTTATTTGCAGGCGTTGATCCAGCGGGGATACAATAGTGATGGAGACAAAATTCCTGTCCTTACGGGGTTCAAATTATTGTCTGTGGGAGACAATTATCCTGCAGGAGAGAGAGAGAGAGAATGAAAAGACCTTGAAGATTTGTTATAAAAATGTTAGGCCGGGTGCGGTGTCTCAGTCCTCTAATCTTAGCACTTTGGGAGGCCGAGGTGGGTGGATCACCTGAGGTCAGGAGTTCGAGACCAGCTTAGTCAACATGGCGAAACCCCGTCTCATGGCGAAAACCCCGTTTTTGGGCGAAACCCCAAAAACACAAAAATCAGCCGGCTGTGGTGGCGCGTGTCTGTAATGCCAGCTACTCCGGAGGCTGAGGCACAACAATCGCTTTAACCCGGCAGGGGGAGGTTGCAGTGAGTGACATCCTGCCACTGTACTCCAGCCTGGGCAACAGAGCAAAAGAACTTCTCAAGATAAATAAATATTGTCAGCTAGTGATAAATGTGATGAAGGGAGAAATAGAGTAAAATGGTAAGGGAATTGGCAAGGAGTGCTTCTTCCTGCCGGATGCCTGCTTCTCCCTCACATACACTGGCAGGAACTTACCTTAGGGCAAGGGGTGAAGATGATTAGGCTGAGGGTGTGCAGTCCTTTAAACTGAGGTGCCTTTGTAGCTCGAAAATGGCAGCAATTGCAGGCCAAGCGCTATGCAGAAAAGCGGAAGTTTGGGTTTGTGGACGCCCAGAAGGAAGACATGCCCCCAGAACATGTCAGGAAGATCATTCGAGACCATGGAGACATGACCAACAGGAAGTTCCGCCATGACAAAAGGGTTTACTTGGGGTAAGGAACACCCTGAAACAATTTCACTTGGAGTTTGGCCCTTTTGCCTTCTCCTTGTCCCAATTTGTATCCTTGGATAGATGTGCTGTCGTTTGGAGTAGAACTCTGCTTTGACAACTTATCTTGGTGGATATGAGAAAGGAGAAAACCAGTAGGATTCTCTGGTAATTTCTGCATCTTCCACTTATGCAGTCTTTCTCCCTTCTCTTCCTGATTTGGGCCTGGTGCTTTGTCCTGTTGTTGTTATTGTAAGACACTCCTGTCACTGAACTGACTGAAGCCCAGAGTGGGATACTGTGTACGGTGGCAGCCAGACACCTCTCAGGGACCTGAATTCTGTGTTTGGGGTATTTAACTTCAGAGGTATCCCTACTCCTGTTTTTCTGAGGCTCTTAACTGGATGAGTACAGGTACAGATGTCTTAACAGATCTCTGTTCTATTTGGACACAAAAATGTTTTGTGTCCGTGTAATTAACTGGAAGATTTGTTTATTTTAAAAAAAAATCCTTTTTTTTTTGAGAACTGTGCTGGGTGCTGGGGATCTAGTGGTGAGTAGACAGTACCAGTCTCTGCCTTTGTGCAGTGTGTGGTCTAGTGGCATGACAGACAGGTGACAACTAGTTATAGTGAAGCATGGTAAATGTTTTATTATTATTATTATTATTATTATTTTTTGAGACGGAGTTTCACTCTTGTTACCCAGGCTGGAGTGCAATGGCGCGATCTCGGCTCATCGCAACCTCCGTCTCCTGGGTTCAGGCAATTCTCTTGCCTCAGCCTCCTGAGCAGCTGGGATTACAGGCATGCACCACCATGCCCAGCTAATTTTTTTTTTGTATTTTTAGTAGAGACGGGGTTTCACCATGTTGACCAGGATGGTCTCGATCTCTTGACCTTGTGATCCACCCGCCTCGGCCTCCCAAAGTGCTGGGATTACAGGCTTGAGCCACTGCGCCTGGCCTGTTTTTTTATTCTTGTGAGAAGATGCGGAGAGAATAGAATTTGAGACAGCCTCAAAGCTGTCTTCGGAGGGACAGCCGTTGATTTAGGGGAACTGAGACCAGCATTGCAGGACTGTGAAGTTTAAGAAGAGTGTTAACCAGGTGAAGTTGGAGAGGGAGAGGCAGGGTTTCTGGTTATGAAGGGCCTGTATGCTAAGCTTGGGCATTTGGATTGTAAGGTAGCATTTACTGCGGAACATGAACTCTGCAGGGGACAGGCAGCAGAATACCGTGTCATTTCTGATAGCCTTGTCTTTTTCTGATACGTCAGTGCCCTGAAGTACATGCCCCATGCGGTCCTCAAGCTTCTGGAGAACATGCCTATGCCTTGGGAGCAGATCCGGGACGTGCCTGTGCTGTACCACATCACTGGAGCCATTTCTTTCGTCAATGAGATTCCCTGGGTCATCGAACCTGTGTACATCTCCCAGTGGGGGTGAGAAGACTGAACTAGGGTGTGTGGTGATGGCGGTGGCTGGGAGGCAGTGGGTGAATGGTTATGTGATGTTCTTGCCTTCCAGGTCAATGTGGATTATGATGCGTCGAGAAAAGAGAGATAGGAGGCATTTCAAGAGGATGCGTTTTCCCCCCTTTGATGATGAAGAGCCGCCCTTGGACTATGCTGACAACATCCTAGATGTTGAGCCCTTGGAGGCCATTCAGCTGGAGCTGGACCCCGAGGAGGATGCCCCTGTGTTGGACTGGTTCTATGACCACCAGCCATTAAGGGACAGCAGGAAGTGAGTGCCAGATGGAGATGCTGCTCCTGAGAGGAGCTGTGGAAACCCAGAAGGAGTCCTGGGAGACGAGTAGGCGGTGTGGTTTGTCTAGCTGCTTGCTTGATTTGGGCCTTTCTTTTTTTACCCTAGGTATGTAAATGGCTCCACTTACCAGCGCTGGCAGTTCACACTGCCTATGATGTCAACTCTCTACCGCCTGGCTAATCAGCTCCTGACAGACTTGGTGGATGACAACTACTTCTACCTGTTTGATCTGAAGGCCTTCTTCACGTCCAAGGCACTCAATATGGCCATTCCTGGAGGACCCAAATTTGAACCTCTTGTTCGAGACATTAACCTACAGTAAGTTGGAGAGATTAGGGATTTTAGGCATTTTGAGTTGAGTGAAATGTAATCTTCATCCTTAAAGTCCTGATATAACTTCCAAATCAGTCTGTTTGCGCCAGGCGCAGTGGCTCGTGCTGTAATCCCAGCACTTTGGGAGGCTGAGGCGGGAGGACTGCTTGAGCCCAGAAGTTTGAGTCCAGCCTGGGCAACATGGCAAAACATTAGCTCTGTCTCTACCAAACGTAAGCTGGGTGTGGTGGTGCTCGCAGCTTCCCGTAGTCTCAGTTTTTTGGGAGGCTGACCTGGGAGGACTGTTTGAGCCCAGGAGGTCACAGCTGCGTGAGCTGTGATCATGCTGTCACATTCCAGCACGGGTGACAAGAGTGAGACCCTTTCTCAAAAAGCAAACAAAAATAGTCTGCTTATTCTCAATTTTGTACCCTAGGGATGAAGACTGGAATGAATTCAACGATATTAACAAGATTATCATCCGGCAGCCTATCCGCACTGAATACAAGATTGCTTTTCCTTATTTGTACAACAATCTCCCACACCATGTCCACCTCACCTGGTAAGAGACCTGGAGCATCACAGCTGGAAAGGAGAAGGCTGGTGGTTAGGCTGGGCCAGGGCAGGAAAACTTTGGCTGAGTCTTCCTTTCGTTTTAGGTACCACACGCCCAATGTCGTGTTCATCAAAACTGAGGACCCTGATTTGCCAGCTTTCTACTTTGATCCTTTGATTAACCCCATCTCCCACAGGCACTCCGTCAAGGTGAGAGGGAGGGAGGGACACTTGCCCTCAGCTTTTCTAGGAGCAATGGCCTGAGGTTGGCTGAAGTGTTACTAGATAATTTATTATTTTTTTTATTTTTTAAAATAAAGATGGGGTTTCACCATGTTGGTAAGGCCGGCCTTGAATTCCCGACCTCAGCTGATCTGCCTGCCTTGGCCGCCAAAGTGCTTGGATTATAGGTGTGAGCCACCATGCCTGGCAGTGTTACTAGATAAATACTCAGGTGGAGGGAGACATGTTTTCCGTCTTGCTAAGTGTTCCCCTTGAGCTATAAGCTAATTTGAGAATTTAGCATTTGCCTAAAACATGTTGTTGATATAATCCTGGTTTCTGTGATTATCCTTCTGGACTTGATGCTTCTCCTCTTGGGTGCTGTAGATAATCTGACCCGGTGGGTCTCTTTTGTGTGTGTTTGTTTTAGTCTTTATAGTGAGATGTACCATACAGGTTACCCATTTCAAGTGTGTAATTTGATGGTTTTTAGGTTATTCTCATAGTTGTCTCAGTTGTCACCACATGCAATTTGAGAATATTCTTATTACCCCAAAAAGAAACTTAGCAGTTTCTCTCCATTTCTCCCCAACTCTGTCATGCAACCACTGATCTACTTCCTGTCTATAGATTTGCCTGTTCTACATGTTTTATATAATGAATGGAATGAAACCGTACACTGTGTAGTCTCTGGCGCCGGGCTTCTTAAGCTTCCCATGATGTTTTCACTGTCCGTCTGTGTGCTGTAGTGTTGAAGCCCGGTGTTTGGAGCTTGGGTGGGAGATGATGCAGTATTGACCTCCGGTGATGTGGGCTCCTTTAGGAGGCTTTCTGGTGGTGAGTCAGTAGAGGTGTGAGAAGTGAGGCTTGCTTCCTGGTGCCCTGTGCTCCCTCGGTTCCCTTGGCACAGGCACTTTAGGGCTGCTTTTGTTGGGCAACCCAGTTTCCATGGCAGATGTGGGCTTCGTGCTTGGCCCCAGAGAATTTCATCTCAAGTCTGTGCCTCTTGCAGCAGGAGATAAACCCTTAGGGGGATTCCTTTCCTTTTGCAGAGCCAGGAACCGTTGCCGGATGATGATGAGGAGTTTGAGCTCCCAGAGTTTGTGGAGCCCTTCCTGAAGGACACACCCCTCTATACCGACAACACGGCCAACGGCATTGCCTTGCTCTGGGCCCCACGGCCCTTCAACCTGCGCTCTGGTCGCACCCGCCGGGCCCTGGACATACCCCTTGTCAAGAACTGGTAAGGCTCCTGCCTGGGGCAGGGGGAATGGTAGTGGATGTACAGGAGGAAAGACTCCACCTAGGTGGGCATGTAGCCTTTTTTTAAATTCTTTTTTTTTTTTTCCCATAAAACTGGTAGACAACCCAAGACTTTTGTAGCTGTTAGCAGAGTGGCTGGAAGAAGAGATGGGCAAACTCTGGTGGGCTGGTTTTTCCAGGTATCGGGAGCATTGTCCAGCTGGGCAGCCTGTGAAAGTGAGGGTCTCCTACCAGAAGCTGCTGAAGTACTACGTGCTGAATGCCCTGAAGCACCGGCCCCCTAAGGCCCAAAAGAAGAGGTATGGTGCCCAGCCAGAGGCCCTGCTTAGCTTTCTGTTGTGGAGATCATCAGTGGCTGACTCTCACTCTCTGTGTTCCCACCTCAGGTATCTGTTCCGCTCCTTCAAAGCCACCAAATTCTTTCAGTCCACAAAGCTGGACTGGGTGGAGGTTGGGCTACAGGTTTGCCGCCAGGGCTACAACATGCTCAACCTTCTCATTCACCGTAAAAACCTCAACTACCTGCACCTGGACTACAACTTTAATCTGAAGCCTGTGAAAACGCTCACCACCAAGGTGCCTGCATTGGAGCTTCGGGGTCTCCTGGGCCTGAGGGTGGACAGCTGTCTCTGCTCTGGCTTCCTATGGAGGCGTACGTCCAGGTGGGACCATTGCTCATTCATGTTCTCTCTGTGTTTTGCATCTTCTCCAGGAAAGAAAGAAATCTCGTTTTGGAAATGCTTTCCATCTGTGTCGGGAGGTTCTGCGGTTGACTAAGCTGGTTGTGGATAGTCATGTGCAGTACCGGCTGGGCAATGTGGATGCCTTCCAGGTGAGGCTAGGTGTTCCCAACCCCCACCCGGGTGAGGAGGCTGGATGAAGCCTGTGCTGATCGTGGGGCTGCTTTAAGCTCCAAGTCTCACAGGGCAATTGTGTTGCAGCTGGCAGATGGATTGCAGTATATATTTGCCCATGTTGGGCAGTTGACGGGCATGTATCGATACAAATACAAGCTGATGCGACAGATTCGCATGTGCAAGGACCTGAAGCATCTCATCTATTATCGCTTCAACACGGTGAGGCCCTGATCTTACTTACTGACTTTGACTTTTTTTTTTCTTTAGACAGTTTTACTCTTGCCCAGGTTGGAGAGCAATGGCGTGTTATGATTGAACCTCCGCCTCCCGGGGCTCAAGCAGTTCTCCTGCCTCAGCCTCCAAGTAGCTATGATTATAGGTGCCCCCCACCACACCTGGCTAATTTTTTTTTTTTTTGAGACTGAGTCTTGCTCTGTTGCCCAGGCTGGAGTGCAGTGTCACTGATCTCGGCTCACTGCAACCTCCGCCTCCTGAGTTCAAGTGATTTTCCTGCCTCAGTCTCCTGAGTAGCTGGGATTGCAGGCGTGCACCACCATGCCTGGATAATTTTTGTATTTTTAGTAGAGACTTGGTTTAACTATGTTGGCCAGGCTAGTCTCAAACTCCTGACCTCATCATCCACCCGCATTGGCCTCCCAAAGTGCTGAGATTACAGGCGTGAGCCACTGTGCCTGTCCTTACTGACTGACTTTCTCAGATCTTTTTTCATTTATACATTTAGACTGGCTCTTTCTGAGGACCTATTTGGAGAGCCCCTGTGAGTGTCTTCTTACTGCTCCTTTAAATTCATATGGGAGAACTTAGTTCCTGGTTTTTGCCTTAAGGTTTCTCATTTACCTTTTTGTTTTAGATGTTGAGGTCCCAGAGTTTTTCTTTTTTCCCCTCTACTGCCATACACGTGTTCCCCTGTATCTATATATACGTAGATGCCCCACCTCTGCCCAGGTTTCTGTTGTTCTTTAAATGTATTGCTGATTTGTGTTCTGAACTTCTGCTTGGCTCATAGGGCCCTGTAGGGAAGGGTCCTGGCTGTGGCTTCTGGGCTGCCGGTTGGCGAGTCTGGCTGTTTTTCATGCGTGGCATTACGCCTTTACTGGAGCGATGGCTGGGCAACCTCCTGGCCCGGCAGTTTGAAGGTGAGTTTTCTCTCTGTCCACCTTCTCCTGTTACTGTTTCAAAGGTAGCTTGTGTGTTTCTGCTCTGTCCCCTGCCCTCGTTCCCTGTTCTTGTGTGAGCACCCCTTTCTACTGGATTGCCTTTAGATCCAATTCTCAAATGACCTAGTATTCTATACCTTGGGCTTCCTTCTGGGGCCTTGAGAATGTCATGCATTTGCATGAGAGTGGACATTCCTCAGAAGCATACTTGTGAATGTTTAAGTCAGCTCATCTTTTTGGGTATGCTGGGCACATGGATGCTTTGTTAATACCTAATTTGATTGTAACCATAATGAGTGAGGGGCATGAAGGTAGAGACCCTTACTAAAAGCAAGGAATCTTGCTTGTAATCACCACGGGACACTCTACTTCTAGGTCGACACTCAAAGGGAGTGGCGAAGACAGTAACAAAGCAGCGAGTGGAGTCGCATTTTGACCTGGAGCTTCGGGCAGCTGTGATGCATGATATTCTGGACATGATGCCTGAGGGGATCAAACAGAACAAGGCCCGGACGATCCTGCAGCACCTCAGCGAAGCCTGGCGCTGCTGGAAAGCCAACATTCCTTGGAAGGTGAGTGTCTCTCTATTTTCTTGGAGAAGTAAATGTCCGTTTTTTGTTTTGTTTTTTTTTTTCTCCTCGAGATGGAGTCTTCTCTGTCACCTGGGCTGGAGTACAGTGGTAGTAGAGACGGGGTTTCTCCATGTTGGCCAGGCTGGTCTCAAACTCTTGACCTCATGATCTGACTGCCTCGGCCTCCTCAAGTATTAGGATTACAGGCACACCTGGCCTCATCCGTCTTTAGGTTAGGATCGCCACTTCGGGACTCAATAGGGGGCTAATTGGCTCCCGTCTCTTTTCTTTTCCCTTTTAGAGAGGGACTTGCTGTGGTGCCTAGGCTGGCCTCAGACTCCTGAGCTTGTGATCCTCCTTAGCCTCCTGAGGAGCCAGGTCACAGAAGTGTGCCACAGTACCTGGCTTGATGGTGTTTTTTGGACTTTCAGGTCCCTGGGCTGCCGACGCCCATAGAGAATATGATCCTTCGGTACGTGAAGGCCAAGGCTGACTGGTGGACCAACACTGCCCACTACAACCGCGAGCGGATTCGTCGAGGGGCTACTGTGGACAAGACTGTTTGTAAAAAGAACCTGGGCCGCCTCACTCGGCTCTACTTGAAGGCAGAACAGGAGCGGCAGCACAACTACTTGAAGGTGGGGCAGAGGAGGCTGGGCTGGTATGAGTAGTGGGGAGTGCACGGGAGCGAGAACTGCAGCCTTGTGACTAGACCTTGTCCAGGGGATCGGGCTGTAGTGGAGGCTGACTTCATGTCCCCCTTGCAGGACGGGCCTTACATCACGGCGGAGGAGGCAGTGGCCGTGTACACCACCACCGTGCATTGGCTGGAAAGCCGTAGGTTCTCCCCCATCCCATTCCCCCCACTCTCCTATAAGCATGACACCAAGTTGCTCATCTTGGCGTTGGAGCGGCTCAAGGAAGCTTATAGGTGAGTAGCAGGGTAGATAGGTTCCTGCTGGGAAGGGACAGCAGGGAGTGGGCTCCTCATCAGAGTCCAAAGAAAGAAGGTGTAGCCCCTCTCTTTTCTGGGTTGACTTCCTCTTGGTTTTCCCATTCACCTTTCCCATTGCTTTCACGTCAGTGTGAAGTCTCGGTTAAACCAGTCTCAGAGGGAGGAGCTAGGTCTGATTGAGCAAGCCTACGATAACCCCCATGAGGCGCTGTCCCGCATCAAGCGTCACCTCCTCACACAGAGAGCCTTCAAAGAAGTGAGTGAGATGCCATCCAAATTTTCTTTTTGGTTCTGCCATTCATTCTTGGTAGAACCAAAGGTAGCAGGTTGCCTCAGGTGATGGGTAGATTGGTGTGAACCAGCCTCCTTGTCCCACAGGTGGGCATCGAGTTCATGGATCTCTATAGCCACCTGGTTCCAGTGTACGACGTAGAGCCGCTGGAGAAGATAACTGATGCCTACCTGGACCAATACCTGTGGTACGAAGCTGACAAGCGCCGCCTCTTTCCACCCTGGATTAAGCCTGCGGACACAGAGCCACCGCCACTGCTGGTTTACAAGTGGTGCCAAGGTAGAGCTTTTCCAAGATTGCCCTGTGAGGAGTCGGGGGTGAATTTAGTTCAATGTCAAAATTTTCCTCTGGGCAGTTTGATTGGTTTCCTCTCTTGATACCTGTCACAGAAGGAAGGTAGTGTTCATGTTAAACTGAGTCATATCGATCTGGATGCGTATGTGGAATGTCATGATAGTTACTGTGGAGCTAGTCCTGAGAGAATTTCTAACTGCTGGAGACCTGCATTGCTACTCCTCAGGCATCAATAATCTCCAGGACGTGTGGGAGACAAGTGAAGGTGAGTGCAATGTCATGCTGGAATCACGCTTTGAGAAGATGTATGAAAAGATCGACTTGACCCTGCTTAACAGACTGCTGCGCCTCATCGTGGACCACAACATAGCCGACTACATGACCGCCAAGAACAACGTTGTCATCAACTACAAGGTGTGTCTCGGGGCTTGTCGGGTCCACTGACGCAGAATTTGCTGAGGGAGAACAGAAGAGGTGGGCCCTAGAGGATGCTGGGACGTGACCCAGGTTGTTGAGAATCGTGGCTCTTTCCTTCTAGGACATGAACCATACGAATTCATACGGGATCATCAGAGGCCTGCAGTTTGCCTCGTTCATCGTGCAGTATTACGGCCTGGTGATGGATTTGCTTGTATTGGGATTGCACCGGGCCAGTGAGATGGCTGGGCCCCCTCAGATGCCGAATGACTTCCTCAGTTTCCAGGACATAGCCACCGAGGCTGCCCACCCCATCCGTCTCTTCTGCAGATACATTGATCGTATCCATATTTTTTTCAGGTGAGGGCCTAACCTGAAATCAGCTATGGTACCTTAGCTGACATAACTGCTGCTGAGACTTCAAAATGGAATGAAGTCTGGGGAGGGTGGGGTAGGATGGGGTAGGGTGTCCGTCTCTGGAGCTGGAAGACTCGAGGGGTCCCAAATCTCAGTGTATCTGGGCCTCAGCAATGTCCCTGGTCTGGTGTAGGTTCACAGCAGATGAAGCTCGGGACCTGATTCAGCGTTACCTGACAGAGCACCCTGACCCCAACAATGAAAACATCGTTGGCTATAATAACAAGAAATGCTGGCCCCGAGATGCCCGCATGCGCCTCATGAAACACGATGTTAACTTGTAAGTGTAGGTTGGGCTGTGCGGGCTGGAAGGACACAGAGGCTGAGGGACCCAGAGAGGGCAGCTGTGAAACTGTGTCCTGGGCGGAGAAGCGTAGCTGTGTTGGGATATTATCGGTTGGCCATGGAAGGGAATTTCCTTCCACGAGACTGATGTGACCATGTGTTCTCTGGGCAGGGGTCGGGCAGTATTCTGGGACATCAAGAACCGCCTGCCACGGTCAGTGACCACGGTTCAGTGGGAGAACAGCTTCGTGTCTGTGTACAGTAAGGACAACCCCAACCTACTGTTCAACATGTGCGGCTTCGAGTGCCGCATCCTGCCCAAGTGCCGCACCAGCTACGAGGAGTTCACCCACAAGGACGGGGTCTGGAACCTGCAGAACGAGGTACCGCCCGGGAGGGGCTGGGATGGGCGCCAGCACGCCTGTGCTTCCGGGGTAGGTGGGAGCGAGGCACACAGGCGTCCCTAATCCCTGTCAGTCACTTGTGCCTCGTTGGGTGGAAAGGGCTCAGTGGGGGTCACGGTTGGCTCTTGCCTCTATGGGTTCCTGAGGCAAGTTAACCTTGACTCTGTGGTTCAGGTCACTAAGGAGCGGACAGCTCAGTGTTTCCTGCGTGTGGATGATGAGTCAATGCAGCGCTTCCACAACCGCGTGCGTCAAATTCTGATGGCCTCTGGCTCCACCACCTTCACTAAGGTACAAGGCCTTCACCCCCAGCTTCCTTCCTGTCCTCTGCTAACCTCACATCCCTTTCACCTCTGCCCGTGGTTGATTCTCCTTACTTCCCAGCTTTGCTCTGTGTACCAGTTTTCAAGCTCTGTGCAATAGTGGCTTAGAGTGTCAGTCACTTCGTAGTGATTTTCTGATCATTCCTTGTAGGATTTCTGCAGTCTCCTGTGGAGTTGTGATGATTCTAAATTAAGGCAAGAGTAGAAGTTGGATTTATTATTTTGAACAAAAAAAGCATTGTTTTTGCATTTACTCAGGGGCTTGTTTATCTAAATCATATTAACCGGGCATAAATAACCTGTGAAAAAGCAGTTCTCTCTAGGTATCTCAGTGTGCATTTCTCCCGGTTACCTTCAAAATGGAAAAGAAAAATCTGAGGAATTTTGAACTGTGGATATTTAAGTTTTTGCAAGGTTTAAAAAGTTACCTTGGCCAGGCACAGTGGCTCACACCTGTAATCCTAGCACTTTGGGAGGCTGAGGCTGGTGGATCACTTGAGGTTAAGAGTTTGAGACTAGGCTGGCCAACATGGTGAAACTTTGTCTCTACTAAAAATAAAAAAATTAGCCATGCCTGGTGGCAGGCAGGTATAATCCCACCTACTTGAGAGACTGAGGCAGAATTGCTTAAACCCGGGAGGTGGAGGTTGCAGTGAGCTGAGATCGCACCATTGCCTTCCAGCTCTGGCAACAGAGCAAAAACTCTGTCTCAGAAAAAAAAGTTAGCTCACTCTGGTTTCCATTCACTATTACATTTTTCTTGCATTCTGAACTTTGTATCTCTAAATGTGCAGTATTTGCATGTGCAGAATGTTTTCTCTTTTTTAGTAAGTCTTCTGTTAAGGGTATGTTCTGTTATAGAACTATTACATTACGGTTGAGTTATCCAAAATTCTTGGGACCAGAAATGTTTTGATTTCGATTTTTTTTTTGGAGTATTTTCATTATTATTACTAGAGACAATGTCCTCCTCTGTCACTTAGGCTGAAGTGCAGTGGCATTATCATAACTCACTGCAGCTCAGGTGATCCTCACACCTCAGCCTCCCTAGTATCTGGGACCATGGGCACATATGCCACCATGTCTGGCTAATTTTTTTTTTTTTTCCGAGATGGAGTTTCACTCTTATTGCCCAGGCTGGAGTGCAGTGGCGTGATCTCCGCTCACCACAACCTCCATCTCCCAGGTTCAAGGGATTCTCCTGCTTCAGCCTCCCGAGTAGCTGGGATTACAGGCATATGCCATCACACCTGGCTAATTTTGTGTTTTTAGTAGAGGTGGGTTTCTCCACGTTGGTCAGGCTGGTCTCGAACTCCCGACCTCTAGTGATCCGCCTCCCAAAGTTCTGGGATTACCCAATGCGCCTGGCCTAATTTTTAAATTTTTTGTAGACCTGGGGTCTCACCCTCTTGTCCAGGCTGGTCTCAAACTCTTTGAGTTCAAGCAGTCCTCCCACCTCAGGCTCCCAGAGTGTTGGATTATAGGTGTGAACCACTGTGCCCAGCTTTGAAATATTTTCATTATACTTGCAGGTTCAGCATCCCTAATCCAAAATCTGAAATGCTCCAGTGAGTATTTCCTTTCAGCATCATGCTGGTGCTCAGAATGTTGGGTCTCAAAAAATTTCAGCTTTTTGAGCATTTTGGGTTTGTGATTAACCTGTATCTGGGGAATCTGTGAGAGCACCAGAGTTGATGATTGCTCTAGCCAGTCTGGAAATGGAAGAGGATAGGATTCCTAAAAGAATTGCAGGTGATGAGGCAGGTGAGGGAGGGCATTCCTCTAGCCAAGCGTGGAGACGTAACTAGCTTGGTGTACATGGGGCTATGGAAAGTTCAAGGTTTGCTGGATAAACTGTGGAATTGGGAATGTTCAGAGATGAGGCTGGATAAATAGTGCCGAGCCATATCATGGAGAGTGTTGGACACCTTATGAAGAAGTATGTGAGGGTCTTAAGCACAGAGTGACTTTGTCAGATTTTTTTTTTTTTTTTTAATGTCCCATGCTGTAGATGTAGACTTTCTGAGATTTCTGTTAGATGATTCACTCTTAGAGCTATGAGAAAGACAGTACTAAAGGATAAGATGGGAGACCAGGTTTGTGGACTGCTGCAGAAGTCCAGATAAAAATGATGAGAGCAAAGTAACCAGGCTCAGTGGCGTATGCCTGTATTACCAGCACTTTGGGAGGCCCAAGTGTCTGGATCACCTGAGCTCAGCCTGACCAACATGGTGAAACCCCATGTCTGCTTTAAATACGAAAATTAGCTGGGCTTTGTGCTGCACACCTGTAATCCCAGCTAGTTGGGAGGCTGAGGCAGGAAAATGGCTTGAACCCAGGAGGCGGAGGTTGCAGTGAGCTGACATTGTGCCAGTGCACTCCAGCCTGGGCAACAGAGTGAGAGTCTGTCTCCTAAATAAATAAAGTTAAGTAAAAATGATGAGAGCAGTGAAAGTAAAGGTAGGAAGAGGGGAATAGACTTGATAAGAAGTTAGGTAAAGTCAGCAGAACTTTGTTGTCATGGGGATAGTCGAAGAAGGAAGAAAATGATGTGCAGATCTTGGCGCGGGTGACCACGTGGATGTTAGTGCTGCCAGCTGGAAGACTGTGTCAACAAGAGCAGCTTTAGGAAGAAGATAAAGACTTGTAGTTTAGGATCTATAAAGTGTGAAGTTCCAAGAACATTCAGATGGAAGTGCCCAGCAGGTATTTATTTATATCATGTTTCTTCAGTTCCAAGATATGCACATAAGTACATGTATACACATCTATGTGTATTCCTCCTTCTCCCTTAATGGTGCCTCTTTAATTGATGATCTGTTAGATTTGATTTTTAAGAAGTATGAGTTTGACATTCCAGGGAGAGAAATGAAACTAGAAAGTTAAGAGCAGTCAGGGATAACCTAGAGGTTCCTAGGATGTCTGAGTGGCAGTCTAAGCATGGAGAGGGGGTCTGGATTAAAGATACTGATTTAGGAGTCTGTCAGAATAAAGATTGAAAGCCGAAGAATGAGTGACATCACCCAGGGAAGATGCAGAGTGAGAAGAGGAGAGGAACGAATTTGGCCTGTGGGGAATACCAAGATTAAGTGTGCCAGAGCCTGTGGGACAGTGCTGGGTCTTGGGAAGCAAGTCTGTCGGGAGCAAGTGTCCAGAGTCGGGCAGATGCTTCACAGCGTCAGTTGCCTCAGAGCGTTTCAGTTAGATAAGAACTGAAAAGGATCCAGTGGATTTGGCAGTTAGGACGTCATTGGTGACCTTAGCAAGAGCTGTTACAGAAATAGTGGGGATGGAAGCCAGATGGCAGTGGCTGAGGCTTTCTGGGAAGTGAGTGAGTAGAGATGGCAAGGACGGTCTATTCGCAAGTTGAAGGGAAGGAAGGACATTAGATGCCATCTAGAGGGAGCTGTAAGTCAGTGCAGGGATTTTTGATGGCAGGGACATGAGTATGTTTTAATTAAGGAGCCCAGTAGAGTTTAGTGTAAAATAGAAAAGTGTGATGATTGGCCGGGTGCAGTGGCTGACTCCTGTAGTAACCCCAGCACTTTGGGAGGCCGAGGTGGGTGGATCACCAAGTCAGGAGTTCAAGATCAGCAATATGATGAAACCTCTACTAAAAATACAACAATTAGCTGGGCATGGTGGTGGGTACCTTTAATCCCAGCTACTCTGGAGGCTGAGGCAGGAGAATTGTTTGAACCCGGGAGATGGAGGTTGTAGTGAGCTGAGATCATGTCACTGCACTCCAGCCTGGATGACAGAGCAAGACTCTGTCTTGGGAAAAAAAAGAAAAAAGAAATTAAAAGTTCGGTAATTGATGAACAGAGTTGCAGAGGGGTTCACTAGGGGTAGAATAAAGAGCAAGCAGGCTGGGCACAGTGGCTCACAGCTGTAATCCCAGCACTTTGGGAGGCCGAGGTGGGTGGATCACGAGGTCAGCAGATTGAGACCATCCTGGCCAACATGATGAAACCCCGCCTCTACTAAAAAATACAAAAAAGTAGCTGGGTGTGGTGGCGGGCACCTGTAATTCCAGCTACTTGGGAGGCTGAGGCAGGAGAATTACTTGAACGCAGGAGGTGGAGGTTGCAGTGAGCCAAGATTGCACCATTGTACTCCAGCCTGGTGACAGAATGAGTCTGTCTCAAAAAATAAAAAAATAAGCGAGAGCCTGAGGAGTGGAAGAAGATCTGAGAGGTTAAGGAAGCAGCTGACTGTAGTGGTTAGAAGCACAGGTTCTGGAGGCAGATTAGGTTCACATCATACCTTTGTCATATTACTAGTTGAAATCTTGGGAAAATTGCCCATGCTGGGCCTTAATTTCCTCATCTGTAAAATAGGGATACTGATACTACCTAGCTCAGAGGGCTTTTGTGAAACTTAAGTGAAATAGTGTATTTAGTAAGCCATAATACTTGATAAATTGCTTGATAAAGCTGGACACGGTGGCTTATACCTGTAATCCCAGCACTTTTGGAGGCTGAGACAGGAAGACTGCTTGAGTCTAGGAATTCGAGACCAGCTTAGGTAACATAGCAAGATCCTGTTTATATTTAAAAAATAAATAATATAAGATAGATTTTTTAAAATGTGTTTAAAAAGCTATGTCATGGGCAAATTCTATAACTTTGTTTGTTTGTTTTAGATAGGGGGTTTCACCATGTTAGCCAGGCTGGTCTTGAACTCCTGACCTCAGGTGATCCACCCACCTCAGCCTCCCAAAGTGCTGGGATTAAAAGTGGGAGCCACCATGCCTGGCCTTATAATTTGTTTTTTTATGAAGACTTAAAAGATATCTATAAATTTCTTACATGGTGTCTAGTTCACGTAGACCTGAATAAATACTATTTTCCTTCCTGCCTCCCCTTGTTCCCCGGGAATTTCTGCTATAATATAGGAACACTGGACTCCTCAGGAATTTATACTTCCTCCCCTTCAGGGAGCACTGGTAACTGCAGCAGAACTGCTATGTTCTGTTACACACATCAGCAATTCCAAGTGCAGTTAGAGAATTTACTAAGCCTGCTGGGAGTTGTCCACTTCCTTCACCCACTGTCTAGCCCATCCTAGCCCCTGGCCCTCCTTTCTGTAGATGTGCCCTGCTTATCTCATCCTGTGGACTGCTAGATGCTCTGTTGAGCTTTTGTGATTGCGTTTGAGCTGTTCTCTCACCCTGCAGTCCTTTCTCCTTGCTTGTCTGAATACTATTTGCTCAAGGCAGATTTCTATGGTAACTCCAGCCAATGCACGCTTTTATTTCCATAATTGTTCAGAAGACTTTTTTGCCTTAAAGTCTTGACTGTATCATTTGGTATTTTGTGGTTTGCTGTCTTTTTTTTTTTTGAGATGGTGTCTCGCCCTGTCACCCAGGCTGGAGTAGAGTGGTTTGATTTCGGCTCACTGCAACCTCCGCCTCCTGGGTTCAAGTGATTATCCTACCTCAGCCTCCCGAGTAGCTGTGATTATGGGAGTGAGCCACCATGCCTGGCTAATATTTGTATTTTTAGTAGAAACGATTTCAGCATGTTGGCCAGGGTGGTCTCAAACTCCTGACCTCAGGTGATCCATCTGCCTTGGCCTTCCAAAGTGCTGGGATTACAGGTATGAGCCACTGTGCCCAGCTGCTGTCTTTTTTTAAATTGAGCTTGTCAAAGAAACAGCTTTGGTTTCATTAATTTTTATGGTTTTTTTTTTTTTTGTAACATTGATTTTGTTTTTGAAGCTGGGTCTCTGTGACCCTGATTGGAGTGCAGTGGTGCAGGCTCAGCTCACAGTAACCTCTGCCTCCCAGGCTCAGGAGACCCTCTCACCTTAGCCTCCCAAGTACCTGGGACCACAGGCACATGCCACTATCTTGGTTTTTTTTTTTTCTGTATTTTTGGTAGAGAGAGAGTTTTGCCATGTTGCCCAGGCTGGTCTTGAATTCCGGAGCTCAGGTAATCCACCCACCTGGGCTGGGTGTGAGCCAGCATGCCTGGTCTTATTGCATTGCTTCCTTCATCATATCCTTCCCTTTGCTAGTTCTGTTGAGGTAAAAGATCAGATGATCAATTTTGGACTTGTCCCTTTTTCTTTTTTTTAATATTTTTTATTGCATTTTAGTTTTTGGGGTACATGTGAAGAACATGCAAGTTTGTTGCGTAGGTACATACTTGGTAGTGTGATTTGCTGCCTTCCTCCCCATCACCTATATCTGGCATTTCTTCCCCTGTAATCCTTCCCAAACCTCCCTACTCTCCACTGTCCTCCCCTGTTCCCCTACAACAGACCCCAGTATGTGATGTTCCCCTCCCTGTGTCCATGTGTTCTCATTGTTCAATACCCGCCTATGAGTGAGAACATGCGGTGTTTGATTTTCTGTTCTTGTGTCAGTTTGCTGAGAATGATGGTTTCCAGGTTAATCCATGTCCCTACTTGTCTCTTTTTCTGATAGAATTATTAACATCTATAAATATTCCTCTCAGCATTGCTTTACCTGCATTTCTAACGTTTTAATATGTTGTGTTTTCATTTGTATTCAGTTACAAGTATATTCTAGGCCAGGTGCAGTGGCTCACGCCTGTCATCCCAGCACTTTGGGAGGCTGAGGTGGGCAGATCACGAGGTCAAGAGATTGAGACCATCCTGGCCAACATGGCAAAACCCCGTCTTTGCTAAAAATGCAAAACTTAGTTGGATGTGGTGGTACGCACCTGTACTCCCAAGCTACTTGGGAGGCTGAGGCAGGAGAATTGCTTGAACCTGGAAGGCAGAGGTTGCAGAGGGCAGATTGCGCCACTGCACTCCAGCCTGGTGACAGAGTGAGACTCCATCCCCCCCAAAAAAGTATATTCTAATTTCCCTTATGAGTTAGGAGTTAATATTTCACCATAGGTTGTTTAGAATTATACTGTTTACATATTTGGGGGGTTTTCCTTGTTAGTTTCTAGTTTGATTCCATTATGGTTAGGAAACATGTTCTATATGATCTTAGTTTTTTGTGGTTTTTTTGTGTGTTTTTATTTTTGAGATGGAGTTTCGCTGTCGTTACCCAGACTGGAATGCAATGGCACGATCTCGGCTTACTGTAACCTCCGCCTCCTGGGTTCAAGCAATTCTCCTGCCTCAGCCTCCCGAGTAGCTGGGACTACAGGTGCGCACCACCATGCCCAGCTAATTTTTGTATTTTAGCTCACGCTACAGGCATGAGCCACCATGCCCAGCCGATCTTAGTTTTTAAAAATATATTAATTATCGGGTATCTTGACACCTGAAAAAAAGAAAAAAAATTTTAAAAAAAATTTTAAAAGAAAAAGATGTATTAATTTAGGGCTGGGGGTGGTGGCTCATACCTGTATTCCCAGCATTTTGGGAGGCCAAGGTGGGTGGATCACCTGAGGTCAGGAGTTTGAGACCATCCTAACACAGTGAAACCCTGTCTCTACTAAAAACAGAAAAAAATTAGCCAGGTGTGGTGGCACTTGCCTGTAGTCCCAGCTACTCGGGAGGCTGAGGCAGGAGAATCACTTGAACCCAAGAGGCAGAGGTTGTAGTGAGCCAAAATCCCTCCACTGCACTCCAGCCTGGGTGACAGGGTGAGACACAATCTCAAAAAATAATAATTAGGCTGGGCACGGTGGCTCAAACCTATAATCCCAGCACTTTGGGAGGCCGAGGCGGGTGGATCACGAGGTCAAGAGATCGAGACCATCCTGGTCAGCATGGTGAAACCCCATCTCTACTAAAAATACAAAAAATTAGCTGGGCATGGTGGCACGTGTCTGTAATCCCAGCTACTCAGGAGGCTGAGGCAGGAGAATTACTTGAACCCAGGAGGCGGAGGTTGCGGTGAGCCAAGATCGCGCCATTGCACTCCAGCCTGGGTAACAAGAGCGAAACTCTGCCTCAAAAAAAAAAAATAATAATAATAATTAATTAATTTAGAGGTGGGGTCTCACTCTGTTACCTCAAACTCCTGGGCTCAAGCAGTCCTCTCGCCTCAGCCTTCCAAAGAGTTGGGATTACGGGCGTGAGCCACTGCACCTGGCTAAGACTGACTTTTTTAGTGTCCTAGCATACAGTCTATCTTGGTGACTGTCCTATGTGTACTTGAAAAGATCTGTTAATCTGTATTCTGCTATTTAGGTAGAGTGTTTTACAGATGTTAGGTTCAGTCAATTGGTTACATTACTCAAGTCTTCTATATCCTTTGTGATACTTTCAGTATACTTGTGTCAATTACTGAGGAGTATTAATCTCTAGTAATTGCAGCACTTTGGGAGGCTGAGGCTGATGTATTGCTTGAGCCCCGGAGTTTGAGACCAGCCTGGGCAACATAGCGAAACCCCATCTCTGCAAAAAAATATAAAAATTAGCTGGATGTGTTGGTATGCGCCTGTAGTCCCAGCTACTTGGGAGTCTGAGGTGGAAGAGTCTCTTGAGCCTGGGAGGTGGAGTTTGCAGTGAGTGGAGATAGATAGCACCATTGCACTCCAGCCTGGGCAACGGAGCAAGAGTCTTGCTCCAGCTACAGCTGTGGGTTTGTTTTTTCTTTCAGGTCCATCATTTTTTTTGAGTCTGTTTTTGGTTACATAAGGTATTTAGAATTACTTTGTCTTCTGAATGAATTGACTACTTTATTAAATCAAATGTCCCTCTGTATTCCAGATAGTATTGCATCATCTGAAGTCTTTGTCTTCTATCAGTAGTGCCACACCAGCTTTGTTTTGTGTTTGCATGGGTGTATTTTTTCATCTTTTTATTGTTAATCTGTCTTTGTAATTAAAGTTTATTTCTTACAGACAGCATATAGTTGGATCTTGGTGTGTGGTTTTTTGTTTTTTTTTTGGAGACAAAGTCACCCTTTTGCCAGGCTGGAGTAGTGCAGTGGCGTGATCCTGGCTCACTGCAACTTCCATTTTCCAGTTTCAAGCAATTCTCCTGCCTCAGCCTTCGGAGTAGCTGGGACAACAGGCACACAGCACCACGCCAGGCTAATTTTTTGTACTTTTAGTAGAGTAGAGACGGGGTTTCACCATGTTGGCCAGGATGTTCTTGATCTCTTGACCTCATGATCCTCCTGCCTTGGCCTCCCAAAGTGCTGGGATTACAGGCGTGCGCTACCATGCCCGGCCTGTTTTTTTTTTTGAGATGGAGTCTGTCACTGTCACCCAGGCAGGCTGGAGTGCAGTGGTGCGATACTGGCTTACTGCAACCTCCACCTGCCAGATTCAAGTGATTCTCCTGCCTCAGCCTCCCAAATTGCTTGACTACAGTATGCGCCACCACACCCAGCTAATTTTTGTATTTTTAGTAGAAACGGTTTCACCATGCTGGCCAGGCTGGTCTCGAATTCCTGACCCCAAGGCCCTCCTTAGCCACCTAAAGTACTGGATTACAGCTGTAAGCCAGTGTGCCTGACTTTTATTTAATCCAATTTGACAGTGATTACCATACAAATATGGTATAAATATCTCAATTAAGGTTAAGGTACAATGCTCTCAGTGTAGCATTGTAGTTCAGATGGATAAGATCTACCATCTTATCCATCTTTTTTTTGTTTCATTCTTTCTGTTTTTTCTTGTCCTGCCTTCTTCTGAATTCACTTGTTTTGTGATTCTAATTTATCTCTACTCTTCACTTATTTGGCCACTTGGTTTTTCCTTACTGTTTGCTCTGAGGTTTATAGTATACATCCCTCATTTACCATGATCTGTGACCATTAATCTACTGCCAATCACTTTACATATAATACAAGAGCCTTACAAGGTACACTTTAACTTCCACTCCCACTCTTAGTAGTATTTTTGTCATAATGTTTTAATTGTACATTAATTATAAGTGCTACAATACTTTTACTCTTTTTGCTTTAAACAGCCTTTATCTTTTATAGAAATTACAAAATGAGAAAAAAAATATCTTTTACATTTTAACCACATAATTACTATTTCTGGTGTTCTTCACTACTTTGTATAGCTCTATCTGGTGTCCTTTTTCTTTTGGTTTTCTTTTTTTTTTTTGGGAGAGAGAGTCTCACTCTGTCGCTCAGGCTGGTGTGCAATGGCACAATCTTGGCTCACTGCAACCTCTGCCTCCCAAGTAGCTGGGACTACAGGTGCCTGCCACCATACCTGGCTAATTTTTGTGTTTACTTTTAGTAGAGACGGGGTTTTGCCATGTTGGCCAGGCTGGTCTCAAAACTACTGACCACAGGTTATCCACCCATCTCGGCCTCCCAAAGTGCTGATATTATTAAAGACATGAATCACCGCATCTGGCCCAAAAGTCTTTGCTTTTTGTTTGCCTAAAAAAAAAGTATTTTGCTTTCTCTATTCTCTTTTTCCTTTTTTTTGAGACAGAGTCATGTGTCTCCTAGGCTGAAGTGCAGTGGTATGATCATGGCTCATGCAGCCTGTAACTCCTGGCCTGAAGCGATCCTAGCATCTCAGCCTCCTGAATAGGGTCTTCTATGTCGCCCAGGCTGGTCTCCAACTCCTGGGCTCAAGCAGTTCTCCCACCTTGGCCTCCCAAAGTGCTGGGATTATAGGCACGAGCCGCTACACCCAGCCTCATTGTGGTTTTGCTTTCTATTTCCCTAGTGACTAATGATGTTGAACTCAAATCTTTGTTGAGTAGTAGGGATAAAACTAACTGGGTCAGGTTGTCTCCACCCTCCCTGCCCCTGGCCCATCTGTCATTTGCTTTTTTTCCTACTGTCTTTAGATCGTGAATAAGTGGAATACAGCTCTCATCGGCCTCATGACGTACTTTCGGGAGGCTGTGGTGAACACTCAAGAGCTCTTGGACTTGCTGGTGAAGTGTGAGAACAAGATCCAGACACGTATCAAGATTGGACTCAACTCCAAGATGCCAAGTCGGTTCCCCCCAGTTGTGTTCTACACCCCTAAGGAGCTGGGTGGACTCGGCATGCTCTCCATGGGTCATGTGCTCATCCCCCAGTCCGACCTCAGGTACAGCCTGGTTACACCTGTTTCTAAGCCCTGTTGCTCAGGCTCTAAGGGAAGTGGGTATTTCTTTAGTCTTAGGCTTTTTTTTTTCTCTCATCTTGGTTGTATCCTCAAACAGGTGGTCCAAGCAGACAGATGTAGGTATCACACATTTCCGTTCAGGAATGAGCCATGAAGAAGACCAACTGATTCCCAACTTGTACCGCTACATACAGCCATGGGAGAGTGAGTTCATTGATTCCCAGCGGGTCTGGGCTGAGTATGCACTCAAGAGGCAGGAGGCCATCGCTCAGAACAGGTGGGCACCTAGAGGGCATGCCAACCGTGGGGCAGGGGCAGGGGGTGGCCTTTGAACCTTGTGTGTAGTTCAGGCCTGAAGCATGCCATGTTTTTATGGAGGTAAGAGGCCGGTTCTATTCCTGACCCTGATTATTTTTGGCCAGAAAGGAGTGCTGAGCTCTTGATAGGAGAAAGTGTTTTGACTTTAATCTTTCTTTCTTGGAAGACGGCTGACTTTAGAAGACCTAGAAGATTCATGGGATCGTGGCATTCCTCGAATCAATACCCTCTTCCAGAAGGACCGGCACACACTGGCTTACGATAAGGGCTGGCGTGTCAGAACTGACTTTAAGCAGTATCAGGTATGTGGAAGGAGTAGATTTTCCCTGAATCAGGAAAATCCATGGATGTCCTGGAAACTTGGGGCAGTGGGCACCCAGAAGCTTGACCGTGCCTGCCTTGCCTTTTAGGTTTTGAAGCAGAATCCGTTCTGGTGGACACACCAGCGGCATGATGGGAAGCTCTGGAACCTGAACAACTACCGTACAGACATGATCCAGGCCCTGGGTGGTGTGGAAGGCATTCTGGAACACACACTCTTCAAGGGCACTTACTTCCCTACCTGGGAGGGGCTTTTCTGGTGAGGATTCTCCTCTCAGAGGGACCTTTAACAGCCCTTTGAGCTCGTCTCTTGTGTGCCTCCGTGGTCTTCTGTGGTGTTTCCCAGACAGCCACCTCCAGGAGGTCAGCTGTGTGCTGGGAGCTGGAAGGATATCACCTCACCTGGTTCTCTTGCTCCCCAGGGAGAAGGCCAGTGGCTTTGAGGAGTCTATGAAGTGGAAGAAGCTAACTAATGCTCAGCGATCAGGGTTGAACCAGATTCCCAATCGTAGATTCACCCTCTGGTGGTCCCCAACCATCAATCGAGCCAATGTGAGTGTGACTGGTAGACTGGAGATGGGAAGCTGAAAACAGTTGTTTCTCCTGTTGAGATGGGTTATGTCACAAGCGCCCGAGTCTCAATCTCTGATGTCACATTGTCTTTCCTGCCAGGTGTATGTAGGCTTTCAGGTGCAGCTCGACCTGACGGGCATCTTCATGCATGGCAAGATCCCCACACTGAAGATCTCACTCATCCAGATCTTCCGAGCTCACCTGTGGCAGAAGATCCATGAGAGCATTGTCATGGACTTATGTCAGGTTGGCTGGGATCAAGGGGTGCCATCAGAAGTCAGCCTGGCTTGCTCTCTTGCATATGGGAAATCCATGCTGGAAGCTCTGAGGATGAGATTCCCGTTGCCTCAGTATCTGAAATCTGCACACTCTTGTTCTCATTGGGCTTCCCTGACAAGCTTTCATTTCTCCATCTTTTCCTTCAGGTGTTTGACCAGGAACTTGATGCACTGGAAATTGAGACAGTACAAAAGGAAACAATACATCCCCGAAAGTCATATAAGATGAACTCGTCCTGTGCAGATATCCTGCTCTTTGCCTCCTATAAGTGGAATGTCTCCCGGCCCTCATTGCTGGCTGACTCCAAGTAAGGGCCTCAGGCCACAGCCCTAGGCATCCGGGAACTTTAGTTTGTCTGTTCTTCCAGCACTGCTACTTGAGGAATTGGCCCTGTCTGCCTTTCTCAAACTGGGAGCCTGTCAACACCCTTAGTCAGATCTGCTGACCCTCTGGGGTCTTGCTGATCTGGAATAACTTGGTGGGGTGGGTGGGATGGTTTTGGGATTTAAGTGATGAGGAAATCTATGGTTCTGGGGACGGGGGTTGTGCGCATGGTTTCCTAGAAGCTTGAGCCCTCTTCATCCACAGGGATGTGATGGACAGCACCACCACCCAGAAATACTGGATTGACATCCAGTTGCGCTGGGGGGACTATGATTCCCATGACATTGAGCGCTACGCCCGGGCCAAGTTCCTGGACTACACCACAGACAACATGAGTATCTACCCTTCGCCCACAGGTGTGCTCATTGCTATTGACCTGGCCTATAACTTGCACAGGTGAGTTGAGACCCAGAACCATGGCGCAGTGGCTCACATCTGTCATCCCAGCACTTTGGGAGCCTGAGGTGGGAGGATTGCCTGAGTTTGAGACCAGTCTGGGCAACATGGTGAAACCCCATCTCTACTGAAATACAAATAATTAGCCAGGCATGGTGGTCTGCGCCTGTAGTCCCAGCTACTCAGGAGGCTGAGGTGGGAGAATTGCTTGAACTTGGGAGGCAGAGGTTGCAGTAAGCGAAGAGCACGCCACTATACTCCAGCCTGGCCCACAGAGCGAGACTCTGTCTCTAAAAAAAATGTGTTCTCCATTAGCCCCATACTTTAATGCAGTCATACTTTTTTTCTTTGTCTGAGTGAGAGGAAATTTGGCCCCTTCCTCCTGTGGGTCACTGACCCTTCTCCCAGCCTGTATGTACACGAGCAGAGTACTGTCAGCCTGGCCAACTGTCTTTCTTTCTCCACTGAGTTGCGGTTTGTCTTGTTCCTGGGGCTATCAGCCTGGTCTTAACTTGCCTTGACCCTTTACCCTCACAGTGCCTATGGAAACTGGTTCCCAGGCAGCAAGCCTCTCATACAGCAGGCCATGGCCAAGATCATGAAGGCAAACCCTGCCCTGTATGTGTTACGTGAACGGATCCGCAAGGGCCTGCAGCTCTATTCGTCTGAGCCCACGGAGCCTTACTTGTCGTCCCAGAACTATGGTGAGCTCTTCTCCAACCAGATTATCTGGTTTGTGGATGACACCAACGTCTACAGAGTGACTATTCACAAGGTGAGTGTTCGAAGCAGTATATGCGTGTGGGGCTCTGTGTCTGCCTGTGGGAGGGTAACAGGCTAATTGTGGACACATGCTGGGGTGAAGGCAGGATGGTGGTGTGTAGGCCATGCTCACGAATGCGTCCTTCTCTAGACCTTTGAAGGGAACTTGACAACCAAGCCCATCAATGGTGCCATCTTCATCTTCAACCCACGCACAGGGCAGCTTTTCCTCAAGATCATCCACACATCCGTGTGGGCTGGACAAAAGCGTTTGGGGCAGGTGAGCAGGTTTAAAGATGAAGAGGCCATGGAGCCACGTTGCCCCTTATCCGTGGTGTGGATAGGGTAGTCACGACTGAGACTGTCATTTGAACTTATTCCCTAAATCACTTGGGAAGTATTCTTAGGAGGCCCAAGAGTGGACCAGCTGCTTCATTCCCTTCCAGCTGGTCTGTTTCCTGAAGTTCTAACCTTTCTCGAACAGGGCTATCAAAAATCACTTTTCTAAAGGCAACGGATATTCTGGAAATAGCCATTTGATCCAGATGTGATCCAGATCTCTTCTCTACCTCAGAACTCTTGCTAAATTAACTCTTCTTCAGCTTCCTAGATGTTCACTATCTGGCTGGGCTGTATCTGTCCAGCCAGTTTCTCTTCTTTACATTTATGGCATGTTTTATCTTCGACTCGGTCCAGGATCTTAGTATCCCCAGCCCCTGATGCTCATCTCCACATCTGTGGCTTTGCTTGTATTTTTCTTTGTAGAATGAACTCCCCTTTGCTCTGTTAATCACAGTCACTCCTTAAGACACATTTTTGTGCAGCTTTTTCTGATTCTGGTAGCATTAATTTCTTTTGTTCCTAAACTCTGTAATACAGTATATAGTTTAGCACATACTCATATGCCAGCTTGTGGCATTATCTTGTTGAAAGATACCTAGTTGAAAAACACTCTTTAGACAAGGCCATTTGGTACTCTTTCTGCCTTCTAAGTGCCTAACATTTAACATCAGTGTTCAATAGAAACATTTCTGTTCTAGTTGATCTGGGAGGGTGGAGACTAAATTTCCATTTTCTCTGTTGCTTTTAAGTTGGCTAAGTGGAAGACAGCTGAGGAGGTGGCTGCCCTGATCCGATCTCTGCCTGTAGAGGAGCAGCCCAAGCAGATCATTGTTACCAGGAAGGGCATGCTGGACCCACTGGAGGTAAGAGGGTGGGTGGGGTATATCATTGTCACCAGGAAGGGCCTGCTGGACCCCTGGAGGTAAGTGGGGGGTAGAAGAAAAGAGACCTGAGACCTTGAAGCTGTTTCTAAGCTTGGACTTGATCTTGTCTTAGGTGCACTTGCTGGACTTCCCCAATATTGTCATCAAAGGATCGGAGCTCCAGCTCCCTTTCCAGGCGTGTCTCAAGGTGGAAAAGTTTGGGGATCTCATTCTTAAAGCCACTGAACCTCAGATGGTTCTATTCAACCTCTATGATGACTGGCTCAAAACTATTTCGTCGTATACGGTATGAACCTTGGGAAGAGAAGATTGCTGTAGGAGGAGTGGGTTTAGGGTTAGGAGAAGATCTGTGTCTTAGGTTTTTGCCATTTTCACATTTTTAGCCTCTGGATTGCATGGGAACTCTGTTGACTCATGAAGGGTTAAGACCTTAAAGTTAAAAATCAGGGTCAGGCGCAGTGGCTCACACCTGGAATCCCAGCACTTTGGGAGGCCAAAGCGGGCAGATCATGAGGTCAGGAGTTTGAGACCAACCTGACCAACATGGTGAAACCTCATTTCTACTAAAAAAAAAAAAAAAAGATGGATGCAGTGGCTCATGCCTGTAATCCCAGCACTTTGGGAGGCCGAGATTCGCAGATGATGAGGTCAGGAGTTCAAGTAAGACTGTCTTAAAAAAAAAAATTCTTGAGTTTTGTGAAAGGTTACGATTAAAGTGGGAGAGCTTCAAGCTGACTTACCTACCCTTCCAAATCTCTTCCCAGGCCTTCTCCCGTCTCATCCTGATTCTCCGTGCCCTGCATGTAAACAATGACCGGGCAAAAGTGATCCTGAAGCCAGACAAGACTACCATTACAGAACCACACCACATCTGGCCCACCCTGACTGACGAAGAGTGGATCAAGGTCGAGGTGCAGCTCAAGGATCTGATCTTGGCAGACTACGGCAAGAAGAACAAGTGAGCAGTGGTGATTGGAGACAGCAGGCCTATGTATGGTTTCTGGGGTTTTGAAGGAGTTAGGCTTAGAAGTTTCTCAAGAAGGTGGGGCTCAGTGGCTTATGCCTGTAATCCCAGCACTTTGGGAGGCCAGCCAGGCAGATCATTTGAGGTCAGGAGTTCGAAACCAGCCTGACCAACATGGTGAAACCCTGTCTCTACTAAAAATACAAAAATTATCCGGGCGTGGTGGCATGTGCCTGTAATTCCAGCCTGGGAGCCTGAGGCAAGAGAATCGCTGGAACCCGGGAGGTGGAGGTTGTAGTGAGGTGAGATCATGCCACTGCACCCCAGCCTGGGTGACAAGCACGATACTCTGTCTCAAAGGAAAAAAAAGTTTCTCAAGAAATTATCTTGGCTAGGCTTGAGTATTCACATTAGTAATTCCAGCAGTTTGGGAGGCCAGGGTGGGAGGATTGCATGAGCCAGGAGTTGAAAATCAGCCTGATCAATAAAACAGACTCACCCCATCTCTACAAAAGAAAAAAATTAATACTTAGGTGTGGTGGTGCACGCCTGTAGTCCCAGCTTCTTGGAGGCTGAGGTGGGAAGCTTGCTTGGCCCTGGGAGTTTGAGGCTGCAGTGAGCCATGATTGTGGCACTGTACTCCAGCCTGGGTGACAGAGCGAGACCCTGTATCAAAAAAAGGAAAGAAATTATCTTAATCTCATAGAAGAGAGATTGGCAGTGTCTTCCGATAGTATGGGAAGTGTCCGTGTTTTACGGTTTCAGCTAAACTCTCTTGGCCATTTCTCAGCAGAGGCACTGTTGCCATTTTGAGAAGGGTGGTTCCTTTTTTTTTGAGACGGGGTGTTGTTCTGTTGCCCAGGCTGGAGTGCAGTGGTGTGATCTCGGCTCACTGCAGCCTCCACCTTTTCCAAGTTCAAGTGATTCTCCTGCTTCAGCCTCCTGAGTAGTTGGGATAACGGGCCCACCACCATGCCCAGATAATTTTTTTAAATTTTTAGTAGAGATAGGGTTTCACCATGTTGGTCATGCCAGTTTTGAACTCCTGACCTTGTGATCCACCTGCCTCAGCCTCCCAAAATGCTGGAATTACAGGTGTGAGCCACCATGCCCAGCCAGAGCAGGGCATTTCTTTACTGTCCATACATAAGTTTTAACATCCGAGACCCTAAGTGTTGGAGACTGCTGCCAACACACACACACACACCTTCCTCCACTCCTCTTTTGTGGCAGCCGAAGCTGTCCATAGATTTCCAAGTACCTCCTAGGGTGACTGACAGTACCACCTCTGATTAAGAGCCAGTATTGTAGGGTTTCTGGGGTTTCCATTTCTGAGAATTGTTCCACTCCAGAGCATTGTTTTGGTCAAGGAAGTGGGGGTATATGGATGCCAAACAGCGGGAAGGGGTACATGCAGCCTGCTGCCCTCTTGGGTCTGACGACTCTTGGAAGTGTTAGTGCACGTCCATCTCACACTTCCTGTAGAAGCAGTACTGGCGGACTGTCTGGAGCACAAATATAGGCTGCCCTTCCCTACCAAGTTAATCCTTTCCACTGAGGCAGAAGTGACCAGGGGGAGGGATCCTTGTGATAAGACCCACACCATCCCCACAGTGTGAACGTGGCGTCACTGACACAGTCAGAAATTCGAGACATCATCCTGGGTATGGAGATCTCGGCACCATCACAGCAGCGGCAGCAAATCGCTGAGATTGAGAAGCAGACCAAGGAACAGTCGCAGCTGACTGCCACCCAGACTCGCACTGTCAACAAGCATGGCGATGAGATCATCACCTCCACCACCAGCAACTACGAGACCCAGACTTTCTCATCCAAGACTGAGTGGAGGGTCAGGTACTACGAAGGGCAACACATGGGGATGGAAAGGCCGCTGGCACTACTGGTGGTGCTGACGTTCCCTACCTGCATTTAGGGCCATCTCTGCTGCCAACCTGCACCTAAGGACCAATCACATCTATGTTTCATCTGATGACATCAAGGAGACGGGCTACACCTACATCCTTCCCAAGAATGTGCTTAAGAAGTTCATCTGCATATCTGACCTTCGGGCCCAAGTGAGTAGGTGGACGCTGCGAGGCCACAGTGCGTGCCCAACACATTGTGCCTGAAATGCAGACCTGAGATGGTTAGGGACTTGAGGTGCTGGTTTCAAGATTCATGGATGAGTAATTATACAAGGAGAAGAGCAAGCAGGTTCTGGCCCCCGTGAGATATTAAAAGCTGTGGAAGTTGAGAGAAGAAGGTAGTAAATGTAGTATTGGCACTTAGTCAGAAAATTCCTGACCAGGCATGTGTGGTGGCTCATGCCTGTAATCCCAACTTGTTGGGAGGCCAAGGCAGGTGGATTGGTTAAACACAGGTTAAGTTTATAGACCCTGTTCTTACAAAAAAAAAAAGCATGTGGCTGTAGTCCCATCTCAGGAGGCTGAGGTCACTTGAACCCAGGCAGTCTAAGCAGTGAGCTTAGATGGCGCTCCTGCACTCCAGAATGGGGAACAGCAAGACCCAGTCTCTGTCTCTAACAAAGGAAAAAGAAGAGGCTGGGCGCAGTGGCTCATGACTGTAATCCCAGCATTGTGGGAGGCTGAGGCAGGCAGGTCTCTTGAGCCCAAGAGTTTGAGACCAGCCTGGTCAATGTGACGAAACACTGTCTCTCCAAAAAAAAAAAAAAATAGAAAAACTAGCCAGGCATGGTGGCACACACCTGTAATGTCACCTACTCAGGAGACTGAGGTGGGAAGATCACCTGAGCTTGGAAGGTGGTGGTTGTAGTGAGCTGAGATCGTGCCAGTGCCCACTAACCTGGGTTACAGTGATACCCTGCTTCAAAAAAGAGAAAAGACGCTTAACTTTACTAGTATATCAGGGATATTCATATATATTGCTCTCTACTACTCTGCCTACAGGAGTTTATAAAACACCATTTTGGGCCGGGGCAGGTGGATCAGCTGAGGTCAGGAGTTCAAGACTAGCCTGGCCAACATGGCAAAACCCTGTCTCTATTTAAAATATGAAAATTAGCCGGGCACATTGGGCGCCTATAATCCCAGCTACTCAGGAGGCTGAGGCAGGAGAATTGCTTGAACCCAGGAGGTGGAGGTTGCAGTGAGCTGAGATCGCACACTGCACTCCAGACTTGTCGACAAAGCGAGACTCCATCTCAAACCCACTATTTTGTGGCCATCAGGTTGGCAACTTTGAAAAGATTGTTAATATCCTTTGTGGGTGAGTTTATAGTAATAAACAGATCCTCTTTGTTGAAAATAAATGTAAAACTAAAAATACCACCAAGTGCTGGTTTTCCAGATGTTTTCAGCTTGTGAAAGTACACTGGGCTGTATGTTTGTATGCTCATTTGCTTATGAACACTGTACTTAATAATCAGCTGGGGAGCTGTGAGCAGTGCAGATCCCTGGACCACACTTGGGCGATTCTGATGTGGTGAGTCTGAGATGAGGGCCATGTTTGACATTTTGAACAAGCGCCTTGGCTGATTCAGACGGGGTTCTGATCACGTTTTAAGAAACTCTCCTCATTCTTGGGGGAAGGAAGGAAACAGGGCTGCAGCTGCAGCTCCAACTCGGAGCTGGTGCTAAGAAGCCTTTTGGTTCCTGACCCCTTTGTCTCCAGATCGCAGGGTACCTGTATGGGGTGAGCCCACCAGATAATCCGCAGGTGAAGGAGATCCGCTGCATCGTGATGGTGCCGCAGTGGGGCACCCACCAGACTGTGCACCTGCCTGGCCAGCTGCCCCAGCACGAGTACCTCAAGGTGAGTGGCAGTGATGGAGCTTGGGAGTGTGGAAGAGCTGGGGCTTCCTGGCCCTCGAGTTAGGTGTGCTACCCTTGTGGGTGCAATTCCTGTCTGTGGGTGCGATTCTGAACAGGTCTCTACTACTATGCCTACAGGAGATGGAACCCTTAGGCTGGATCCACACTCAGCCCAATGAGTCCCCACAGTTGTCACCCCAGGATGTCACCACCCACGCCAAGATCATGGCTGACAACCCATCTTGGGATGGCGAGAAGACCATTATCATCACGTGCAGGTGGGCTTGGACTTCCTCAGGAGGAGTGCGGTGGCGCAGGGACTGTAGGCTGGGGCCCAGAACGTGGCCTGAGCTGCTGTGTGTCCTCGCCCTCCCCCAGCTTCACTCCAGGCTCCTGTACACTGACGGCCTACAAGCTGACCCCCAGTGGCTACGAATGGGGCCGCCAGAACACAGACAAGGGCAACAACCCCAAGGGCTACCTGCCTTCGCACTACGAGCGGGTCCAGATGCTGCTGTCTGACCGCTTCCTTGGCTTCTTCATGGTCCCTGCCCAGTCCTCATGGAACTACAACTTCATGGGTAAGTGGGGGTGGCGCTAGGGGTATGTGAGGCCATCGCCCTGCATGCTTGGGGCCCGGCTGGCTGCATGAGGCAGAGGGCCCGTTAACATCTGATGATCCCTTCTTCCCTAAGGCGTTCGGCATGACCCCAACATGAAGTACGAGCTGCAGCTGGCGAACCCCAAAGAGTTCTACCACGAGGTGCACAGACCCTCCCACTTCCTCAACTTTGCCCTTCTGCAGGAGGGGGAGGTGTACTCTGCTGACAGGGAGGACCTGTATGCCTAGTCGCTTCCCTGCCCCCTGCCTCAGCCCCCTGCAGGCTGGTGACCCTTCCCTTCAGCAGCTTGGCCCTTTCCCTCTGTGTGTGCTTATTGTGTTGTTGACTTCTTGATGGCCTCATCCTGAATAAAATACAGTAATAAATTTTGTATAAATAGGAGTTTGGGGTCCGTTTTTTTCCCCCGAACTCAGATTCTGGATTTAGGTCTGACAGATGGCAGGACTGGGTGGTTCACAGCAAGATGCTGGGCCCAGCCGTGGTGACGGGGAGTTGAGGCCCCTACCTCCCTATTTGGGGCTTAGGGCTAAAGACCCCCTGGACTGGGTGGAGACCCGTGGTGGGGCGGGGCTTTCACTCTGCTTCCTGGTTGCTTCCCGACAACACAGCACTGGAAGGCCTCGCCTCCTTTCCACAGCTCTGCCAGCCCTGCCTTTTCCCAGGTCTCGGAGCTCTGTGGCTTGTGCTGAGTGCTGGGGTGTCCAGCCCAGCCCTTTAAGCTTTCTGGTCACTCCTGGTCAGGAAAACAAGCACACAGGCAGGCAATTTGTGTACGGCCGCGCGGAGGCCACTGACCCGCTGCCTACCTGTCACCTCCTGTCACCTCTGGCCCGGAGGGTGCTACTGCCAAGTTGTCCTCATGATTCCAAACACGGGGGCGGAGCCTGGATCGGGCCTGTGGGGAGGGCTCCACTCAAGTGACCACAGGCAGCCCTGAGCTCAGCTCCTGGTGCCTGGCTGGAAAGTGGCTGTCCTGCTTCCTGTGACCTTGGGTGTGGAAGGACGAGCCCAGGGGCCTAGGGCACGATCTCCCTTCCCCACGCCTCTTCCTCGCTTCTACCCCACCCCCACCACCCTAAACGGCTTCCTGGGCCGGAACTGTTTGGCTTTTCCCTGTTCCAGTTGAGGGTGGGAGGGTTGCGGCCCCAGGCCTTTGGGGGACATGGAGCCCAGGAGGGCGGCGCCTGGGGCGCCCGGCTGGGGCCCTCGAGGGGCCGCGGGGCCGCGGACGGTGGCGGAGCTTGTGTACCACCTAGCCGGGGCCCTGGGCACTGAGCTGCAGCAGCTGGCGCGCCGTTTCGGGCCGGAGGCGGCGGCCGGGCTGGTGCCGCTAGTGGTGCGCGCGCTGGAGCTCCTGGAACAGGCTGCCATGGGGCCTGCCCCGGACTCGGTGAGTCACCGCCCTCCCCTCGCCACCCGCGGGGCCGGCAGGGCGGAAGCCTGAGACCCGGGCTCCCCAGCTGCAGGTGTCGGCGCAGCTGGCCGAGAGGGAGCTGCGGCGGCTGCGGGAGGAGAACGAGCGCCTCTGCTGGGAGCTACGCGCGGGGCCGCAGGGTGAGCGCAGCCCCGGCCAGGGCGGGCGGGTGGCGGCCGGCTCAGGTCCTCTCCTCCCTCCCGCGGGCCGCGCGCCGCCGCTAAGAACGCCCCTTTCTCAGAGGAGCGCGCACTGCTGCGGCAGCTCAAGGAGGTGACGGACCGACAGCGGGACGAACTGCGGGCGCACAACCGCGACCTGCTGCAGCGCGGCCAGGAGACCGAGGCAGTGAGCGCGGGGCGGGGCGGGGCGGGGCGGGGCGGGGCCCCGGGCACCTCGGCACCCCGCCCACCCCACCCTTTGCTCCGCCCCCAGTTGCAGGAGCAGCTGCAGCGCCTCCTGCTGGTGAACGCCGAGCTGCGGCAGAAGCTGGCTGCCGTGCAGACCCAGCTGCGCGCCGCGCAGGACCGTGAGACGGAGCGCCAGCAGCCTGGAGGAGGCGTGGCTCCGCCGGCTGAGGAGCGAGTGGGGGGCCAGGCCGGGGGGCCCAAGGACCAGCAGGGGCAGGAGCCCGAACGGGCGCCCCCTGAGGACTCTGTGAGTGCCTCAAGAGGGCAAGGACCCAGCCCAGGAGGGCGCTTGGGCCAAGTCCGCATCGGCACAGCAGGTCCGCGCCCCGGGCCGGCCTCTGTTACCTGTTGTGGCACCCTTGTCCCCCAAGTCTCCCTGCCCGTCACTTCCTCTAGCGTTCTCGCGATGGCCCTCGAGCGCGACCCTCTGACGGTGCCTGTCCTCCTAAAGCCAGAGGCCGTGCAGCCGCCAGGGCGCCCCCAGGAGGCAGGTCAGTGCCGCATCAGTCGGGAGGAGTTTGAGCAGATCCTTCAGGAGCGGAATGAACTCAAAGCCACAGTGTTCCTGCTCAAGGAGGAGCTGGCCTACTTCCAGCGGTGAGGGCGTCGGGAAGCTGAGGGGCTCCAGTCACCCCGCCTCATTCTCCCATCATTGATATGTCCACAGTGACATGGTGACATGTGCCAGGCCTGCGCTGGATAGTGGAAGGATGTAAATTGCACAGCCCCTCCCCTCCACAACGTCACCCAGACACAGAAGAGGGACAGTGCACAGGGTCACCACTGCAGCCGCCAGGGAAGCTCTCCTAGGAGGGGCACCTAAGCGAAGGTCCAAGGGTGTCAGCAGGGCACCGGTTTCAGGTGTCCAGGGAGGAGCCGGTACCAGGAGTGAGGGCCACGGCTGCATCTCTGATGCTTTCTCCCGCCCTGCCCCTCTTCTGCAGGGAGCTGCTCGCTGACCACCGGGTTCCCGGCCTTCTGCTGGAAGCCATGAAGGTGGCTGTCAGGAAGCAGCGGAAGAAGATCAAGGCCAAGATGTTAGGGACGCCAGAGGAAGCAGAGAGCAGGTGGGTCCTGGCCTGCATCCCCACCGAGCCAGCCCCCCTCCCAAGTTCTGCTGAGCCTGATGACCTGGCCTGGTCACCCTCTGAGCCAATTGTCTCAGACTGAGCCTGTCACCCCAACCTGCTCTCCCCTTGAACCTCCCAGCCTGGCCACTTTTAGGGCCTGCTGACCTGGTCTGGCTGGGTCCTGTGGCTTGTGGTCCAGCCTGTGCCCTTCTCCCTGGATCTCACAGATTCCCTTGCTTTGCCTGCGGGCTATCCTGCCTGCCAGTGCTGCCTCCCCACCTTCACCCTTCAGCTCCTGGCCTTGGCTTGCTCTGTCTGTTCTTATGGGGGTGACACCATAGCTGTGTCAGGGCCTGCTGTGTGTCAAAACATGAAATAAAGCCTCGGGTGCGGTGGCTCACACTTGTCATCCCAGCACTTTGGGAGTCTGAGGCGGGCAGATCACAAGGTCAGGAGTTCGAGACCAGCCTGGCCAACATGGTGAAACCCCATTTCTACTAAAAATACAAAAATTAGCCAGGTGTGGTAGCACGCGCCTGTAATCCCAGCTATTTGGGAGTCTGAGGCAAGAGCGTTGCTTGAGCCCAGGAGGTGGAGGTTGCAGTGACCTGAGATCATGCCACTGCACTCCAGCCTGGGTGACAGAGTGAGACTCCATCTCAAAAATAAAATAAAATAAAGCCTCAAGACATCCTGCATCTCCCCAGGGTCGCCTTCTCTTCAGTCCTTGGGGCCCTGCTGTCCCTCGTCCCCCTGCTAGATTCCCGCTGTCCCTCAGGCCTTGATCCCTGGCCCTCATGTCTCCTTTCTCCTGTCTCAGTGACGATGAGGATGGCTCCTGGCTCCTGCTGGCTGATGATAAGGACGACCATCCCCCACCCCCGGAGTCCAAAATACAGAGTTTGTATGTTGGGGGAAGGGGAAGGGCAAGAGTGGGGGAGGGAGGAAGAGTACTGGATCTCCTTTCCCGCTTCCCTGCCTGTCACCCTGCTGTCCTTGGCTCTAAGCAGGCCCTCCCCTCCTGCTTCTCCGACCCACCATCAGCCCCATCACCTTTCCACTCCCTCGGGCTGCCCTTTCCTGCCCCTCTCCCCTGTTCTTACCCCCTGACCCTGCCCTCAGCCCACGTCCTCGACCTCTCTGGCTTCCTGGAGCAGAGTGCCTCTGGCTGTCTCTCCAGCTTTGGCCTGTGGTATCGAGGGAAAGCCGAATCCCTGGAGGATGAGACCCACAGCCCTGCTCCTGGCAAGCCAGGGGCAGAAGAGGAGACCCAACCATAGTCTCCAACTCCTGAGCTGCCCTGTCCTGCCCGCCAGGAACGTCTCTGTCTGGGGGCCTCAGCCACCCCAGAGGCCTGACTTGGGGATCTGGCTGTGGCTGGATGTGTGACCTCATATAAAGACAGGGCTCCCTCCTTTGTGGCCTCCCAGGCGTCTTCCCCAGTTCTGGCCTGCACCGGGGCAGCATGGGGGGGCTCAGCCCACCTCCCTCTCTACGTCTCTGTACCAGACCTCTGGGGCCAGACATAAGAGCACCTCTCTGAGTCTCAGTTTCCCCATCCACAAAATGAGAGCTGGCTCCCAGGTCTTTGTGCAGATGGCCTGAGCTCGTGTAATAAAGAACTGCCTGAAACTCCCAGAAACTGTCCCTTGCCTGTCTGTCCATGTCCGTATTACCTCTAAGCCCCACCAGAAGCAGAGGCAGGCCAAGGGGGCCTCAGGGCGCCCTTGGTCAGTCACTGGGTGGGGAGGCTTCTTGCAGCCCTGTCCTTGCTTTGGGATTGCGGCCTGATGGAGGGCTGAGGTTCCCACCCTCACTCCACCCGCTTCCCCGGTCCCAGCACCCAGGGACCTGCAGCTTCACCCTTCTGGCCCCTCCAGGCCAAGGGCAGTCAGCTCTGCCGCTGGCTTTCCTTTCCCTTTCTTGTTTTGAGTGTCGGTCTGTCCTGCAACCCCCGCCCCCTCAGGGAGGCGCCTCAGGGCTGCCCGCCCCTCCCGCCTGGTTTCCTCAGGAAAAGCCCTGGGAGGAAGCAGGGAGGAGGTCGGGAGCTGTGGGGGCCAGAATAACCCAGTCTTCCCTGCACTGCTGCCATGGAGCTGCGGCTGCTGCTCCCACTGCTGCTGCTCTGGCCTCAGGGGACTCAGGGGTCCCAACTGGACCCCAGTGGGCAGCACGTCTGTGTGGCCAGCAGGTGGGTTTCATGGGAGTATGACGGGGGTGGCTGAACTGGTGCTGAGGCCTTTGGGGGAAGGAGGGCATAGGAAGAGGTCTTGGCACTGAAAGGATGGGCTGCTGTGGGCAGCCTGGCAGGCAGTGGCTCGCCAGGGCAAATGGTGGAAGGGCCAGGGAAGGAGTGGAGAGGAGCTGGGGTCCGCAGAGCCGTACAGGTTGGCGAGGCCTCCCCAGGGGGCTAGGGCAGCCTCCCCCACCTCAGCCAGAGACAGTGATCCACCCTGCTCAGGACCAGGCCGCAACTCCCGCTGACCCCTTTCTGCCCCACAGCCCCTCTGCTGAGCTGCAGTGCTGCGCAGGCTGGAGGCAGAAAGACCAAGAATGCAGCATCCGTGAGTATCCAGGACAGACCCCCAGCCAAGGAGAAGGGAGGACGCCACCAGCAACAGCCCCTCCTGCCTACCCCCAGGGGCCTGCTTCCCTCCCGAGCCCAGGAGCCAGGCTTTCTCCTGCGTTGCCCCCAGCCCTGAAGGGGCACTCCTTGAGGAGGGTTGGCCCCCAGAGCCAGTGAGAGGGTGGGTGTGTCCCCTTGTCCTGGCCATCTTTCCAACCTGGGTGGGTGTCTTTCAGCCATCTGTGAGGGGCCGGACGCCTGCCGGGAAGATGAGGTGTGTGTGAAACCGGGCCTCTGTCGGTGCAAACCTGGGTTCTTTGGGGCCCACTGCAGCTCCCGTGAGTCTCAGGGGCAGGATGAGGTTGCTGGGCAGAGCTGGGCACGGGGGTGGTGGTGTTGGGGCACGCAAGGCAGGTACCAAGCAGCCTCAGGACAGCGGGGTCAGGACCCCTCCCAGCCTCCGAGGAATCAAGGTCCAGAGACAGGAAGTGACACACTCCTGGGGGATGGCCTGGGGCACTGGGTCTTCACCCACATCCACAAAGCCCTGCCCACCTGAGTATCTTTCTGTTCCACTTCTCGGAAAACCTGTGACTCTTCTGAACTGCAACATGACTGTATTCCTGGTCTTTCCCACATACATACACCTTTTACACGGATGGTGGAAGGAAGGAGGTACTGCTGGGCTGTGTGCCCTTTCTGGCCGAAACAAAGAGAAGGGGAAGGGGTTGTGTAGCAGGAGAGCTGGAGGGTGGGCACCAGCAATCAAGGGATCACTAGGGGAAGGGCGGCTTCTCCTGCCACCCTGGCAGGCAGCATCCAGGCCTGAGATTGGGAAGGAGTCCTGCTCTCCTCCAGCCCAGTAGGGATCGATCTCTGCGGGAGGAGCAACATGAAGGCAGCCCCTCCCGCCACCTCTGCCCGGGACTCTGGGCAAGTCCCCTGCCCACTCGGGATATCTGAATGTGTTCTAGAGTGGGAGGCGGGAGGCTGAGCTATGGCGAAGGGTTTTCTGCAGGTCAGAGCAGAGCAGGAAGTGACTGTTGCCCAGACAGGCTGCCGGGCGTTCCAAGGGTCTGTCCCTGGCCCTCGGAGGGTGGGCCCGGCACCCTTTTTCCTTGTGGAAAGGGATGCAGGGTCAGGATCTGTGCGCGCCCTGAGCCCGCTGACCCCTTCCTTTCCACCCTGCAGGCTGCCCGGGCCAGTACTGGGGCCCCGACTGCCGCGAGAGCTGTCCCTGCCACCCACACGGCCAGTGCGAGCCGGCCACGGGCACGTGCCGGTGCCAAGCCGACCGCTGGGGTGCCCGCTGCGAGTTCCCGTGCGCCTGCGGCCCCCACGGGCGCTGCGACTCCACCACCGGCGTGTGCCGCTGCAAGCCGGGCTGGTGGTCGTCCACCTGCCACCGCCCGTGCCAGTGCAACCCCGCGGCGGCGCACTGCGAGCAGGCCACGGGCACCTGCGTGTGCCAGCCGGGCTGGTGGGGCCGCCGCTGCAGCTTCCGCTGCGCCTGCCACGGCTCCCCGTGTGAGCAGAACTCGGGCCGCTGCGCCTGTCGGCTGGGCTGGTGGGGCCCCGACTGCCGGCAGCAGTGCCAGTGCGAGCGCGGCCAATGCAGCCCTGCCTCCGGCCAGTGCACCTGCCCGTCGGGCTTCCGCGGAGCGCGCTGCGAGCTGCCCTGCCCGGCGGGGAGCTACGGGGTGCAGTGCGGACTCAGGTGAGCAGGGCGGGGCAGGGCGGGCACAGGTGAGTGGGCGGCTGACAGAGGTGGGTGGGGCGGGGCGGACAGGTGACTGGCGCGGGGCGGACACAGGTGGGCGGGGCGGGAGGGCGCGGGGAGGAGAGGTCAGGACTTCGCGGTGCTCCCCTCAAAAAACATACAAAGCAGAGACATGAAAGGGGAAAGAACGGTCGGGCGCGGTGACTCACGACTGTAATCCCAGCACTTTGGGAGGCAGAGGCGAGAGGATCACCTGAGGTCAGAAGTTGGAGACCAGCCTGGCCAACATGGAGAAACCCCATCTCTACTAAAAATACAAATATTAGCCGGGCGTGGTGGCGGGCGCCTGTAGTCCCAGCTACTCCGGAGGCTGAGGCAGGAGAGTCGCTGGAACCCGGGAGGCGGAGGTTGCAGTGATCGCCTCACTGCACTTCAGCCTGGGCAACAGAGTGATATGCCATCTCAAGAAAACAAAACAGGGACTCCATGTTTGGGTCCCCTTCCATGAACACTCTCTTAGTGGAAGCCGTCTTTCTCTTTCCTGGATTTCCTCTCTGGAGTCCCCTTCCACACACTCTCCTGGAAGCCTGTCTTCCCCTCTCACACTCCATCTCTCTCTATCCCTTCCCGTCAATATGGAAGGTGCTTTTCTCTCCTGGATTCCATCTTTCTGGATTCTCTCCCTCAGCCTGAGAGCTGTTTCTCTCTCTTTCTCCTGTTTCTCTCCGTAAATAAATGACTTTCTTTCTTATTTTTATTTATTTATTTTTGAGACGGAGTTTCGCTCTTGTTACCCAGGCTGGAGTGCAATGGCGCGATCTCGGCTCACTGCAACCTCTGCCTCTTGGGTTCAAGCAATTCTCCTGCCTCAGCCTCCTGAGTAGCTGGGATTACAGGCACGCGCCACCATGCCCAGCTAATTTTTTGTATTTTTAGTAGAGGTGGGGTGATCTCTTGACCTTGTGATCCACCCACCTCGGCCTCCCAAAGTGCTGGGATTACAGGCTTGAGCCACCGCGCGCGGCCTATTTTTTTTTTTTTAAATAAGAAATGCTTCATGAGTTTGCATGTCATCCTTGCGCAGGGGCTGTGCTAATCTTCTCTGTATCATTCCAATTTTAGTATATGTGCTGCCGAAGCGAGCACATAAATGACTTTCTACAAACAAAAAGAAAATAAAACAATTTATTTTATTTTATTTTTATTTTTACTTTTTTATTTTTATTTTTTTGAGACGGAGTCTCGCCCTGTTGCTAGGCTGGAGTGCAGTGGTGCGATCTTGCCTCACAGCAATCTCCGCCTCCCAGATTCAAGCAATTTTCCTCCCTCAGCCTCCCTAGTGGCTGGGACTACAGACGTGCCCACCATACCCAGCTAATGTTTGTATTTTTAGTAGAGACGGAGTTTCACCATATAGGTCTCTATCTCCTCACCTTGTGATCCACCTGCCTTGTCCTCCCAAAGTGCACCCAGTCAAAAATTAAAAAAACCCTTTGTTGCCCCAGGTCCAGTCCCGCCTGCTCATTTCATCCAATTACTGCACAAAAAGTGCTAGTCCTGCTCACAAGCCACATGTAGATAATGAACGGGTTGACTGACCAGAGGTCCTGGGCAAGATCCCTTTAGGACTCACAGTAAGAAATTTCATCCCTCGATGGGTGTGGTGGCTTACGCCTGTAATCCCAGCACTTTGGGAGGCTGAGGTGGGCAGATCACCTGAGGGTCAGGAATTCGAGACCAGCCTGACCAACACTAAGAAACCCCATCTCTACTAAAAATACAAAAATTAGCTGGGCTTGGTGGCACATGCCTGAAATCCCAGCTACTCAGGAGGCTGAGGTAGGAGAATCGCTTGAACCTGGGAGGCAGAGGTTATGGTATGCCGAGATTGTGCTATTGCATTCCAGCCTGGGCAACAAGATAGAAACTCCGTCTCAAAAAAAAAAATTTTCATCCCTGGCTGGGTGCAGTGGCTCATGCCTGTAATCCCAGCACTTTGGGAGGCCGAGGCAGGTGGATCACCTGAGGTCAGGAGTTCAAGACCAGCCTGACCAAAAGGTGAAACCCCGTCTCTACTAAAAATACAAAAAAGTAGCCGGGTGTTGTGGCGTGCCTGTAGTCCCAGCTACTCGGGAGGCTGAGGCAGGAGAATCACTTGAACCCGGGAGGTAGAGGTTGCAGTAAGCTGACATCAGTCCACTGCACTCCAGCCTGGGCAACAGAGCGAGAATATGTCTAAAAACAAAAAAGTCATCTGATCCAACATATATAACACGTTTTATTTAACTGAAATAGGATTGATTTATTTATTTTTGAGACAGAGTCTCACACTGTTGCCCAGTCTGGGGTGCAGTGGCGCCATCTCTGCTCACTGCAGCCTCCACCTCCCAGGCTCAAGCGATTCTCTCATCTCAGCCTCCCGAGCAGCTGAGATTTCAGGCTTGTGCCACACACCTGGCTAATTTTTGTAGTGACAGTGGTCTCACTTTGTTGCCCAGGCTGGTCTCAAAATTCCGCACTCAAGAAATTCACCTGCCTCAGCTTCCCAAAATTCTGGGATTACAGGCATGAGCCACCATGCCCAGCCCTCAAATAAGGATTTGTTTTTTTTTTTTTTTTTTTGAGATGAAGTCTCGCTGTGTCACCCAGATTGGAATTCAGTGCTGTAATCTCAGCTCACTGCAACCTCTGCCTCCCACGTTCAAGAGATTCTCCTACCTCAGCCTCCTGAGTAGCTGGGACTACAGGCGCTCACCATCACACCCAGCTAATTTTTGTATTTTTCATAGAGATGGGGTTTCACCAAATTGGCCAGGCTGGTCTAGAACTCCTGACCTTGTGATCCACCTGCCTTGGCCTCCCAAAGTGCAGGGATTACAGGCATGAGCCACCGTGCCCGGCCTGAAATAAGGAATTAACCAGACAACACATACTTTTGTGTAATGTGAAATTATATTGGTGACAACAGTGGTCTCCAACCTTTTGGCCCCCGAGATTGGTCTCATGGAAGACAGATTTTTTTATTGTTACACTGTGATCAATAATGAAATCATTATACAACTCACCATAATACAGAATCAGCGGGAGCCCTGAGCTTGTTTTCCTGCAACTAGGCGGTCCCACTGGGGCTGACGGGAGGCAGTGACAGATCATCAGGCATTAGATTCTCATAAAAAGTGTGTAACCTGGGTCCCTCCCATCACAGCTCACAGTAGGATTGGGTTCCTATGAGAATCAAAGGCCACGGCATATCTGCCTGGCGCTGGAGCTCAGGTGGTTGTGCTCCCTGGCCGCTCATCTCTGCGGTGCCGCCTGGCTCCTAACAGGTGAGAAAACTTTGTATCTTTTGTGTTTCATATGATGGAGTAGAAGGCACTACCGAGGGCCAGGTATGGTGGCTCTCGCCTGTAATCCCAGTACTTTGGGAGGCCGAGGCAGGTGGATCACCTGAGGTTAGAAGTTTGAGACCAGCCTGGCCAACATGGTGAAACCCCTACTAAAAATACAAAATTAGCCAGGCATGGTGGTGCACACCTGTAATCCCAGCTACTCAGGAGGCTGAGGCAGGAGAATCGCTTGAACCCAGGAAGCAGAGGTTGCAATGAACCCAGATCATGCCACTGCACTCCAGCCTGGGCAACAGAGCACGACTCCATCTCAAAAAAAAAAAAAAGAAAGAAAAATTAGCCAGGCATGGTGGCATGTGTCTGTAATCCCAGCTTCCTGGGAGGCTGAGGCAGGAGAATCACTTGAACCTGAGAGATGGAGGTTGCAGTGACCCCAGATGGTGCCACTGCTCTCCAGCCTGGGCAACAAGAGTAAACTTGGTCTCAAAAAAAGAAGACAATACTGAGTCCCACTGATGCCAGACCTCAGGGCAGCTCGGTGTGGAAGGAAGAGAGGAGAAAGGGCAGGAGGGAAGGCGGGGCAGATGGGCCTCAGGTTGGTGGTGCCTCGGCTGCCCTGGCTGGGCTGTTGGCTCCTGATGACCCTGGGACACAGAGCAGGTGCTTCGAAGGAGAGGGATGGGGTCCTGTAAGAGCCCTCATTGTCTAGCCTCCTCACTGTACAACGTGGGGAAACTGAGGCCCAAACCTGCCTGAGTGACCCAGGTGGGACCCGAACATTCTTCAGGGCCCCTGAAGGCCTCTGTGGCCAGTACAGGGATTGGAGGGGGTAGGCGCTCCTTCCGTCCACCCCAGTGCTCCCAAGAAGCCCCTCTCTTCCCAGCTGTGGTCACTGCAAACATGATGAGCCATGCTCTCCAGACACAGGCAGCTGTGAGTCTTGCCAGCCGGGCTGGAATGGGACTCAGTGCCAGCAGCCCTGCCCACCTGGCACCTTTGGCAAGAGCTGCGGGCAGCAGTGCCCTCACTGCCGACACGGGGAGGCCTGTCAGCCAGATACCGGCCACTGTCAGCACTGTGACCCCGGCTGGCTGAGGCCCAGGTGAGAACACCATTCTGTTCAGGGCGGGGCACATCTCCCCCCATGACCCTCACCTCAGCGGCTCTCCTGGGAGCGCCGCCCCACCCTGCCCCAACATGCAGGTTCATGCACCCTGAAGCCCCAGGGTCTCCCTCCTGATGAAGACCAAGGGAGGGCAGTGGGTTCTGGGGGGGCCTGGGCAGGATTCCGGCTCCCTCCCCTCTGAGGCTTCCCACCCTCCTCCTGCTCTGGGAACACATAGTCTGTCACTGCTGGGTTGGGCCCGAAGTTCAAGGCCCTGTCTGCACCTGAGCTTCATGCTGAGGAGTGGCCAGACGTGTCTGGAGTCCAGGAGCCTGGGGCGGACGGGTGGTGCCCCACACTGGGGCTGGGCCTGCCTTGCCGTGCCCCTGAGTCTTGCCTCACTCAGGTGTGTTGACCCCTGCCCCACGGGCACTTTTGGGGAAGACTGCGGCTCTACCTGCCCCACCTGTGTTCAGGGGGCATGTGACGCTGTGACAGGGGAATGTGTCTGCAGTGCCGGCTACTGGGGGCCCAGGTGAGCACGGGAGTCCTGGGGTCGGGAGGGTACAGGAGCCCAGGTTAGGCCTCCAGGCATGCCCAGAAATCTCCCTGCCCCTCTCCCTGCCTGCCTCCCTTCCCCCAGCCCTCAGCCTGCCTCTCCATGTCACTCCATAGCTGCAATGCTTCCTGCCCATCCGGCTTCTATGGAAACAACTGCTCAGTTCCCTGTGAATGCCCAGAGGGACTCTGCCACCCTGTGTCCGGGTCTTGCCAGCCGGGTAAGGTGGAGGGAGCCTGCAGAGTGCACTAGGCAGGGAAGGCAGGCCCACCATGCAGGCTCCAGGGCCGGTCCCTTGCCAGGGAGTCTCGGCTCACCTCAGAGACATTCTTTTTTTTTTTTAAACGGAGTCTCGTTCTGTTCCCCAGGCTGGAGTACAGTGGTGCAATCTCGGCTCACTGCAACCTCTGCCTCCCAGGTTCAACCAATTCTCCTGTCTCAGCCTCCTGAGTAGCTGGGATTACAGGTGCATGCCACCACACCCAGCTAATTTTTAGATTTTTAGTAGAGATGGGGTTTCACCATGTTGGCCAGGCTGGTGTGGAGCTCCTGACCTCAAGTGATCCTCCCACCTCGTCCTCCCAAAGTGCTACAATTACAGACGTGAGCTACTGAGCCCGGCCCAGAGACATTTTTTTTTTTTGAGATGGAGTTTTGCCCAGGCTGGAGTGCCATGGCGCAGTCTCAGCTCACCAAAACCTCCAGCTGCTGGGTTCCAGTGATTCTCCTGCCTCAGCCTCCCAAGCAGCTGGGATTATAGGCACCTTCCAACATGCCTGGCTAATTTTGTATTTTTAGTAGAGACGGGGTTTCTCCATGTTGGTCAGTTTGGTCTCGAACTCCCGACCTCAGGTGATCTGCCTGCCTCGGCCTTCCAAAGTGCTGGGATTATAGGCGTCAGCCACTGCGCCCGGCTGAGACATTTTTTATACCTGATCTCTGGGTGGATGCTCTGAAGATGTGACAGAGCTCCTGCCCCCCAAGAAACCAGCTAGAACCATGCAATGGGCAGTGGGTGGCTGGACACTGAAGTGGAATCAGGGTTAAGAATTTGTGGAATGGGCCACAGACCGTGAGGAGGGGACACATCAGGAGAGAGGCTGTCAGGAGGCAGGGAGAGACCCCCAGGAGGAAGCGTCTGCGTAGGAGGCAACTCAGAGTGAAGGACAGAACAGGATGCACGGGAGACAGGAAGGGCTGAGACTCCTGTCCTGGCTCCCCCAGGTTTTCGAGGCCGCACCACTGCCCTCCTCCTGGGCATCCTCGTGCCCCTGCTGCTGCTCTTCCTCAGCCTCGCCTGCTGTGCCTGCTGCTGCTGGACCGCCCGCTCAGACCTCAAGGACAGGTGAGCACCAGCCTGTCCCTTCCACACCCAGCTCAGGCCGTGCGGTGAGGGAGCAGGGGGCCTCTGGTTTCCTTGTGGGGGTGAGGAGGGCTGGCCTCATCACTCATGTAGGTCAGAGGTGATGGAGGCAGTTGGCAGTGGCCTGGAGACACTGCAGACACCAGGTCTGCTGACTGCCCTCCTCATGATCATGGTATCTCCCCTGCCAGGTAAGCATCTGCCTGCCCTTCTCGATGGGGAAGTTTCTGAGTTGTGTGGGCAGGGGGCACTGGGCACCAGACTGGCGAACCTGAGCCTGAGGCAGAGGCAGAGAGCTGACCCCGGTAGAGACAGAGGCAGAAGGCTGGGACCATGGAAGCAGCAGCCCAGCTCCGTCCGGCCCAGGAGGGAAAAGCAACCAGGCCTCAGATGCCCTGAAAAGGAGCGTGACCAGCCGAGCGCAGTGGCTCACACCTGTAATCCTAGCAATTTGGGAGGCTGAGGTGGGTGGATCACCTGAGGTTAGGAGTTCAACCAGCCTGGCCATCATGGTGAAACCCCATCTTTGAAAAAAAAAAAAAAAAAAGAAAAGGAGCGTGACCTAGACGTCTGTGCGGTGGGCACTGCTTCAGTGGAGAATGCAGTGTCCTGAGAGATGGAGAGGGAAGGACGGAGCTGGTGGAGCCCACTGCAGGGTAGACGCAGAGCTTTGATCCTTTATAAAAGCTCTTCACACTCAGGGCTCCTTTGAGACTCACAGCAGCATGGAGGTTTGGAGCAGCGAGTGTGGGGCCGGGAGGACCATCCTCTTCAATTCCCAGAGGCCATGCGGCCCAAGGTGACCTGGCGAGTCACTGGCGAACAGGAAGCCCCTCCCCAGCTTCCTGGACTCTGTGTCTGGACCGCTCTTACTCATTCCTGCCCTAGTCCTCTAGTCATCCTCCCTGCACTTGTGGGGCATTCACAGATGAGCAGACAAAGTTGCCCCGGCTCAGGGCAGAGAGCCCAGGGTGGCAAGAAGCCCCCTGCAGGGACACGAGGACAGGGGCAGAAGCTGTCTGGGAACAGTGAAGGGCGGAGCCATCTCCACATGTGGGGGTAGAACAGAGTAGGAACAAGGGAAGGCTTTCTGGAGGGGGTGTCATTTGAAATAGGTGGGCCATGCCTGTCATCCCAGCACTTTTGGAGGCCGAGACAGGCAGATCACCTGAGGTCAGGAGTTCAAGACCAGCCTGGCCAACATGGTGAAACCCTGCCTCTACCAAAAATATAAAATTGGCCGGGCATGGTGGCTCATGCCTGTAATTCCAGCGCTTTGAGAGGCTAAGATGGGCGCATCACAAGGTCAGGAGATCGAGACCATCCTGGCCAAGCTGGTGAAACCCCATCTGTCAGGCCAGGCGTGGTGGCTCAAACCTGTGATCCCAGCACTTTGGGAGGCTGAGGCGGGTGGATCATGAGATCAAGACCATCCTGGTCAACATGGTGAAACCCCGTCTCTACTAAAAATACAAAAAATTAGCTGGGCGTGGTGGCACGTGCCTGTAATGCCAGCTACTCAGGAGGCTGAGGCAGGAGAATTGCTTGAACCCAGGAGGCAGAGGTTGGGGTGAGCCGAGATCGTGCCATTGCACTCCAGCCTGAGCAACAGGAGCAAAACTCTGTCACAAAAAAAAAAAAGAAACCCCATCTGTACTAAAAAAAATAAATAAATAAGCTGGGTCTGGTGGTGCACACCTGTAGTCCTAGCTACTCAGGAGGCTGAGGCGGGAGAATTGCTTTAATCTGAGAGGTGGAGGTTGCAGTGAGCCAAGATCACGCCACTGCACTTGAGCCTGGGCGATAGGAGTGAAACTCCATCTCAAAAAAAAGAGAGAGACAGGTGAGCTGGGCTCAACTAGGATGATGAAACAAACAGCAACATCTTGGGGAAGCCCCACTGAATACGGGGCGGCCTCCCAGTTCCACGCGAAGCTCTGATAGACAGGGTTGTTGTCCCCGTTTTACAGATGCAGACACTGAGGCCCAGGGAGATGAAGCCTCAGCCAGAGTTGTTACTCCGGGCGGTCTGGCCCTAGCACGAAGCTTGGTTGTTCTGTGGCAGGCCTGAGTCTTGGGCTCAGTTGTTTGGATTTTATTCTGCCTGTCTCACCCTGCTGAGGTGACCTGGGTCACCTTGGGTCTTACTGACTGACCACTGTCCCTGCCCTCCTCCTCAGGCCAGCAAGAGATGGAACCACGGTGTCCAGGATGAAGCTGCAGGTCTGGGGGACGCTGACCAGCCTGCGCTCCTCGCTGCCATGCGGCTCCCTCAGTACCCACAAGCTCCCCTGGGTGACAGGTCAGTGGGCTGGGGGCTGGGGTGGGACAGGGCTCTGTCAGACCCTGTGGATGCCTAACCCAGACTCTTCACAGTCTCACACCACGACCCGGACCTCCCCTTCAACCACAGCTTCATTGAGCCGCCCTCCGCTGGCTGGGCCTCCGATGACTCCTTCTCATCCGATTCTGAATCTGCAGAGGCAGATGAGGCTCCGGCCTACTGTGTGCCACCCCAAGAAGGTAGCCCCCAACAACAATCTTCTACCGCCACCTCCTCTTTAGTCCTCCAGCAAACGGTTATTTATTTGTTCGTTCTGAGATGGACTTTTGCTCTTGTTGCCCAGGCTGGAGTGCGATGGTATGATATCAGGCTCATGTTTTATTTTTAGTAGAGACAGGGTTTCACCAAGAGGTCAGGCTGGTCTTGAACTCCTGACCTCAGGTGATCCGCCTGCCTCAGCCTCCCAAAGTGCTGGGATGATGGGCATGAGCTATGGTGCCCGGCCTGCAAACAGTTAGAAGGGCTCGTTCTGTGCCAGTCCCTGTTCTTGGCTCCGGGGACACAAGAAAGAACAAGGTAGATCCCTGACCCCGCCATGCTTCGAGTCAGATGGGCAGTTGTCGGACAAAGATAGGACGGAGAGACCTGTGTTTCGATGGGGGACATACAAGTGGGGGCTTCTTCGCTAGCCATGTTGGGGTGACTGGGGGTCAGGGAAGATGTTTGTGGTATCCCAGTTGAGTCTAGCAGAATCAGTAGGAGTTAGCCAAGAGAAAGTCAGGGAGAGAAGGGAATGGCGATTCAGGAAGATGGAACAGCATACACGAAGGCCCAGAGATGAGAGGGAGGTGGCTCTGTGACACTGAAAGAATTTTAGCTGGGTGAGAGCATGACAGTATTTCAAAGTAGGGAGCGGCAGTGAGAAAAGAGTATAGAAACCAGGTGTGGTGACTTATACCTGTGATCCTAGCACTTTGGGAGGCTGAGGTGGGAGGATCGCTGGAGACCAGGAGTTTGATACCAGCCTGGCCAACATAGTGAGAACCCATCTCTACAAAACTGAAAAAAAAAAAAGTGTAGAAGAAAGTGTCTATCTGAATTGCTCCTTCTGTCTCTCTCTCCACCCTCACCCTCTCTTTGCCCTATTTTGGGGCCTTTGGGAAATGCTGAGCTGTAGGTAGGAGGAACTGAGGTAGCCAGCTCGGCTCCAGCCAAGCTGTTCTGTCTCCTCTGCCAGGGATGGTCCCTGCAGCCCAGGCACAGTCGTCAGAAGCCAGCCCGGCTGGAGGTGCCTTCCCTCCCCCCGAGGATGCCTCCACACCATTCGCCATCCCACGTACCTCCAGCCTAGCTCGGGCCAAGCGGCCGTCCGTCTCCTTCGCTGAAGGTACCAAGTTTGCATCGCAGACTCGCCGAAGCTCAGGGGAGCTCTCCAGCCCGCTCCGAAAGCCCAAGAGGCTCTCCCGGGGGGCACAGGCAGGTCCTGAGGGCCAGGAAGCCGAGGAGTCCACAGGCCCAGAGGAAGCAGAAGCAGGCGAGTCCCTTCCCATGGCTGCCAGCTCCGGGGATTCAGCCACTGGCCACTGGCGGCCTCCCCTGGGTGGCCCGACAGTGGCTGAGCATGTGGAAGCCATTGAGGGTGGCATCCAGGAGGCCTCAGGCCCTGTGACCACAATCTACGTGCTGGCTGGGACGCCCCGGGGATCTGAAAGCCCCGTCCAGTCTGTTTTGCGCCATTTTGGTGGCTTTCAGAAAGGCCAGGCAGAACCCAAGGTCAAGAGGGCCATCCCTAAGCCTCCACGCCAGGCCCTGAATCGGAAAAAGGGCAGCCCTGGCATGGCCTGTGTCAGCCAGAGCCCCAGCTCAGCCCCAAATGCCAGGCTCCCGGGGGCCATGGGGTCTCCAGCAGCCAGGCCAGAGGAAGTGGCCCAGGGGCTGGGGGCTGGCACGGAGAGTTCAGGGGGCGCCCAGGAGCCAGTCTCTGGGGGTGGCTCCCCAGAACAGGATCCCCAGAAGCAGGCTGAAGAGGAAAGGCAGGAGGAACCTGAGTATGAGAATGTCATGCCCATCCCCAGGCTACCAGAGCCCTGATGACCTTGAATCTGGGGAGTGGGAAGACTGGAGGGGACAAGAGGGGGCACCAGAACTGCCCATGGACTAGACTGTGCTATGTGCTGGAAACAGTCCCAGGGCCTGGACAGACATCCCAGAGCCTCTGCCCTTCCACAGGGAAAAGGCAGGGTTCGAGGCCAGCTGGCTCAGGGCCCTGGCGGTGCTCCCAGAGGGGGCTGGGGAGGCCAGGGGCAGAGACCCTGCGGGAGGGTCAGGGAGGGATGGCTGCAGGGACTTCTCCGCTGCCGTCCTGCACTCGGCCAGCCGCAGAAGGGCTATTCTTTCTTTCATGTGCAAAACATTTTTCTGAACTGGGAAACAACCTAAATGTTTGCTGATAAAAGATTGGCTAAACAAGTATTTCTTATGGTAAATGACTACACAACCACTAAAAGTCATGTTGTGCAAGAATACTTAAGCTGGGAGGTATGGGAGAACGTCCACGCTATGCGGTTAAATGTATGAAAGTAAGTTCCGAGTTATTGGATGCAGTAATGCGTCCATTGTTTTCTTTCCTTTTTTTTTTTTTTTTGAGACAGAGTCTTGCCCTATTGTCCAGGCTGAAGTGCAGTGATATGATTTCAGCTCACTGTAACCTCTACCTCCTGGGTTCAAGTGATTCTCCTGAGTCAGACTCCCGAGTAGCTGGGACTACAGGCCTGTGCCACCACGCTCATCTAATTTTTTTTGTATTTTTAGTAGAGAGGTTGTTTCACTGTATTAGCCAGGATGGTCTTGATCTCCTGACCTCACAATCCGCCCACCTTTGCCTCCCAAAGCGCTTGGATTACAGGCATGAGACACCGAGCCCAGCCACTTTTTTTTCTTTTTTTGATATGGAGTCTTGCTCTGTTGCCCAGGCTGGAGTGCAGTGGTGGGATCTCTGCCCACTGCAACCTCCACCTCCAGGGTTCAAGCGATTCTTGTACCTCAGCCTCCTGAGTAGCTGGGATTACAGGTAACTACTACCACTCCCCGCTAATGTTTGAATTTTTAGTAGAGACGGAGTTACACCATATTGGTCAGCCTGGTCTCAAACTCCTGACCTCAGGTGATTCAACCGCCTTGGCATCCCAAAGTGCTGAGATTACAGGTGAGTCACTGCACCCAGCCATTTTATGAACTTTTTAAAAATGATGTATGTGCATAAACAGATTCAAGGGAAAGGCACTAAATGATATTTTCCTCCAGAAGATAAAATTATAGGTGATATTTATTTTCCTCTGAAACTTTTGTATAGTCTGCAAATTTTCTACAGTGAAAATTCTTTTTTACTTTTGTGACTAGATTGAATTTCATAAAGTATATTAAAAAGCGGTGATCTTTGTTAAAAATTTAAAAAGTACTAACATTACAGACACATGTAAAGTAAAACGGAGATTTCCCTTCTGCCCAGAGGTGTCTGTGGGTGAAGACAGAGATAGAATCTCCTTATCCCTGACTGCTTTCTGGTCTTGTTTGAATTCTTTGCTCACATATTGTATTACCTAGTCAGAAAAGAAAAGAGGCAGTCCCTTTTTTTTTTTTAGACGGAGTCTCACTCTGTCACCCAGGCTGGAGTGTAGTGGCACGATCTCGGCTCACTGCAACCTCCGCCTCCATGGTTCAAGCGATTCTCCTGCCTCAGCCTTCCCAGTAGCTGGGATTACAGGCGCCCAGCACCATGCCCAGGTAATTTTTGTGTTTTTAGTGCAGATGGAGTTTCACCATGTTGGCCAGGCTGGGCTCAACCTCCTGACCAACCTTGGCCTCCCAAAGTGCGGGGATTACAGGACTGAGCCACCACCTCAGCCTCCAGAGTACTCCCAAAATGCTCACAGGCGTGAGCCACTGCAACCAGCCACTAAAGCTTCTATAAAGTTATAATCCTTGTATATAAAATGTTGTGTGTGTGTTTAACCACCAACAATTATATCTCATTACAATTTAAATTTCTATGATTATTCTAAGGTTGAGTTTCTTTTCTATCTCAGCTCACAGCAACCTCTACCTCCCAGGTTCAAGGGATTCTTGTGTCTCAGCTTCCCAAGTAGCTGGGATTACAGGTGCCCACCACCATGCCTTGCCAATTTTTACATTTTTAGTAGAGACGAGGTTTCATCATCTTGGCCAGGCTCATCTTGAACTCCTAATCTTGTGATCCACCCACCTCGGCCTTTCAAAGTGCTGGTATTACAGGTGTGAGCCACTGTGCCCGGCCTTTTTTCTTTTCTTTTTTTTTTTGAGACGGAGTCTTGCTCTGTTGCCAGGCTAGAGTGCGGTGGCGCAACCTCCGCCTCCTGGGTTCAAGCAATTCTCCTGCCTCAGCCTCCCGAGTAGCTGGGACCACAGGCGCGTGCCACCACACCTGGCTAATTTTTTTATTTTTAGTAGAGATGGGGTTTCACCATGTTGGCCAGGATGTTCTCAATCTCTTGACCTCGTGATCCACCCACCTCGGCCTCCCAAAGTGCTGGGATTACAGGCGTCAGCCACCGCACCCAGCCCTTTTTTCTATTTTTAGTAGAGACAGGGTTTCACCATGTTGGCCAGAGGCTGGTCACCAACTCCTGACCTCAAATGATCTGCCCGCCTTGACCTCCCAAAGAGCTGGGATTACAGGCCCGAGCCGCCACACCCAACCAGGAACTGGAACTTTATCCTGATTTACAAATCAGTTTCTGAAGGATTTTGGAATTTACAATTCCCTTGGTGCCCTGGGATGTGATAGGGGCTGAATTTGACGAGCTGAAATTTGAAGGTGGCTCAACAACAGCAGTTGCAGGCCTAAGGGCACAGATGCAGCGATTAGGCAAATCTGCAGGAGAGCAGCTGTATCAGTGTGGTGGGGATGGGGTGAGGGCCAGGCAGAATCACAGCGATTGCCTAACAAATGTCTGATGACAGGATGGTTCTGGCCTGATGCTGTGGCTCACGCCTGTTAATTCCAGCACCTTGGGAGGCCCAGGCTGGCAGTTCACAAGGCCAGGAGATTAAGACCATCCTAGCTAACACACTGAAACCTCGTCTCTACTAAAAACACAAAAAATTAGCTGGGCATGGTGGTGGGCGCCTGTAGTCCCAGCTACTCGGGAGGCTGAGGCAGGAGAATTGCTTGAACCCAGGAGGCGGAGGTTGCAGTGAGCCAAGATTTGTGCCAGAGCCTGGGCCACAGAGCAAGACTCCGTCTCAAAAAAAAAAAAAAAAAGAAAGGATGGTTCTCAGCAGGGCACTGTGAGTCATGCCTGTAATCCCCGAACTTTGGGAGGCCGAGTTGGGAGGATCACTTGAGCCCAGGACTTTGAGACCAGCCTGGGCAACAGGGCAAGACCCTATCTCTACAAAAAATACAAAAATTAGCCAGGCGTGGCAGCATACACCTGTGGTTCCAGCTACTTGGAAGGCTGAGGCAGGAGGATCGCCTAAGCCCAGAAGGTGGAGGCTGCAGTGAGCTATGATCACACTACCACACTCCAGCATCTAGGTGCCTGAGATCCTTTCTCAAAAAAAAAAAAAAAGAAAAGAAAAAAGATGGTTCTTGGCATCTAACTTCAGTAGATAGTAGTGTGTTCATTTGAGAGAAGACAGGGAGGACAGCAGTTCTGAGGGATATTTGAGGGATGGTTGAGCCCTGGAGGGCCCTCAACCTGCTGAAAGAGGAGGGGAGGGTGAAGGAAGAGACTTGCCAGGTGGCAGTCGAAACCTTGTGGGTGGGAAAGATTCCACAGGGTGGGGAACCGGATAGGTTACCAGCTGGCGCCGCTCCCCACCCTCACCCCCACCCCCACCCCAGTTCCCCCTCAGGCTGACGGCACCAATCCTTGTCTTGGGGGAGGTTTCCCTTGCCAGGTTGCCAGGGCCGGTTCTAGGCCGTAGGGGCACACTCGGACTGGGGCAGGAGGCATCTGGGGCTCCCACAGCCCTGGGGTGGTGGTGGAGTTTTATTATATATATTTTTTGGTAGAGATGGGGGGGTGGTCTCACCATGCTGCCTAGGCGGGTCTTGAACGCCTGGCCCTGAAAGCGCTGGGATTCCAGACGTGGCCACCGCGCGGCGGTAGCTCTGGGGTGCTAAGCCAGTCCCCTGGGGCGGGCCAGGGAGACCAAGCCGATTCTGGGGGCAGTCAGAAGGTGTTCCAGGTCGGGCTAGTGCCTCCGATGCGGGGAACTAAGACGGGCAGCCGAGCTTTTGGTGCCCGGGCTTATCAGACTGGGACCCGGAGCCCCTTCGATCCCGCGCGGACTTATCACCGTGAGGCATCGCCCCTCGGAGAGGGCCTCACCTGAAAGGGACTGGGAACGGGGTGAAGGTGGGGAGTGGGGCTCAGGGCAGCAGGTGGCAACGCGGGCAGGGAGCACCCAGATGACGGATGCGGGAGGAGGATCCCCTGGGGGACCGAGCAGTGCGTGAAAGGGGCGGAGAAGGCTCCATTTGATGGGGGGCCTCGGGAGACCCCAAATCCTAGGACGGGACAGACGAGGGGGCCTCGGGAGACCCCATATCCTAGGACGGGACAGACAAGGGGGCCTCGGGAGACCCCAAATCCTAGGACGGGACAGAGAAGTGGGTCCTTGGGAGACCCCAAACCGTAGGACGGGACAGACAAGGGGGTCCTCGGGAGACCCCAAATCCTAGGACGGGACAGACAAGCCCCAAATTCTCTCGCACATTTCCAGGGTCAATTTCCAGGGATCGGGCAGACGGCACCCGGGAGGGGAAGGGGTCGTGAACCGGCAGAAGACGCCACGCCTGAACCGCGTCCGGGATCCCACACCCCGAGTGCGCCGGGACCGGAGCCGCCGGGAGGGATCGCGAGGAGCCAGGATCCTAAGCCCGAGGCCGCGGGGACCGCAGCGCCATGCAGGGAGCACCGGAGAGCGGAACGGTCGCGCGGAGCCGGCACCTCTGGGCGTGGTGACCGAGGCGGCCGCGGGAGAGCCCGGCTGGGGGCCTCGGGAGTCTCGTGGGGGTCCGCGGGGCGCCAGAACGCGAAGCGGAAGCCGCAGCCTCGCAGGGTCAGGGCGCTGGGGAGGCACCGGGGTGATGTCGCGGGGCCCCGCCACGCTGGGATCCGGGGTGAAAGCGGCAGAGCCCTGGCCCGGCTCGCAGCGCCGCGGCCCCCCCGGCCCCTAGTCTCTCTTGTTTGTCTCCGAGTCCGGCCGGAACCGGCTTCTGCTCACGGCGGGGCGGGCGGGTGGCTGGCTGCTGATTGGTCAACGCCTGTTTCCAGCCCCCGCTCAGCCAATCCGCAGGCGACAGTGTTTTCATCTCGGGTCGGAATAAAAGGGCTGGAATAAAAAAGGGCAGAAAAGGCGTCGGGCGGGCCCGACACGCGCGGAGCAGCCGGGGAGCGGGAGCCGGGAGCGAGGTCGGCGAGGGCGCGCGAGCAGCTGTGGCACCGAAGCGGCGCGGGGAGCAAACGACGGAACCCGAGGAACCGGACGGAGCGGTGAGAGGCCGCCGGGGAGACCACGAGAAGCGGAGTGCTGGGGATGGAGGCTGGGGGTCCGCTGCCATGGAAACGGGCGAGGCGCCGGGGAACGCCCGGGCTGGGGGGTCTCGCGCCGCCGGTTTGAACCGGCTCCTGGTCTCCCACGCCGGGTTCGCGTGGCCGCAGCGCCTAGCGACTTAGACGGCAGCCAATGGCGCGGCAGTTCCTGCGCCGTCTGGCCAATCAGCGCGGCGGGGCGGGCCGTTCTGGAGCTCGGTGCGCTGATCTCGTGGTTGGGGAAACAGGCTCCGGGGAAGGGTCTCGGGTGCGGGCGGGAGGGCGCCTGTCAGGGCCCCGGGGAGTGGCCGCCCTCGGGCATCCCCCGGCCCAGGTGGCCGCTCCCCGCGCCGCTGTCCAGGCCTGCCCCAAGCCGTGTCAGTCCTGCCGGGGGCCAGGGTCAGGTCCACGGCCCTGAGCGTGCGTGGGTCCCTTCGTGCCTCAGTTTACCTCGGAGTGAGACGCCTCCCTGCCTGGCCCGGGCGGCTCGGTCGGCGCGGAGGGCGGCGGTGCGGGCCGGCCGCGCGTCGGGGTGGCCCAGGGCTGGGCAGGGCTGGGGCTCGCCTCGCCTGACCTCTTTCTCTGCGCGCTCTGGCCACCGCAGCCACGGAGGGGTGACGAGCCCCGCGCCCTGCGGCAGCTGCCGGGGCGGCTGGGGGGTCGGCAGAGGCTGGGCAGGGCCAGCCGCTGACGCTGCGGTCTGTGCGCAGGTGGTGCAGAGCCCGAGCCCGAACCGCGCCGCGCCATGGCGCCCACCCTGGCCACTGCCCATCGGCGCCGCTGGTGGATGGCCTGCACGGCCGTGCTGGAAAACCTCCTCTTCTCGGCAGTCCTCCTGGGCTGGGGCTCGCTGCTCATCATGCTCAAGTCGGAAGGCTTTTACTCCTACCTGTGTGCGGAGCCAGGTGAGACAGACGCCTGTGGCTGCGGGGGTGGGGGGAGGTGGCTCCTGGAGTCGGGGCTTTGGGTGGGGGCGGGAGGGGGCGAAGACCTATGAGCAGTACCTCACTCACCGCCCATCGCCTCTCGGGCATCTGAAGGCCCACTGGATCCTCACCCGGCCCTGCCGGGTACTTATTATTGACCCGTTTTGTGGGCAAAGACATGGAGGCTCAGAGCCATCTTCGGTCTTGGGCAAGGCCACAGAGCCACAGCTGCTGTCCAGGGTGTTTCTTCCACCCCAGGAGCGTTGCTGGGCTCCCCTCCTCTCCTCCCCGCGCCTGGCTGGAACGCGGCTTGCCTTGTAGTAAACATGTTGCTCTTGTATGGTGAGAAAGAGGAACTCCTGGTTTAGGGGCTGGGGTGCAGCAGGAGAGGAAGTGGCCTTGCCTCTGCCCCAGGCAGGGCTCATCTAGAATCTAGACGTTTCTTAGGTGGTTGCGGAGTCTCCCAAGTGCTTGCTGGATACAGTTTCTTGTCTATTTTTGCCGGTTTATGATTCTCCAAAGGACATTCCCTCCCATGGGCTGTGAGGACATTTCCCGGCTTCCCAGCCCTGTGGGGATGAAGGGGAAGAGGAGAAAGGAACGTTTGTGGAAATATTGCGGCCTGCTCTCTTCTTGCTGAAGGCAGGCTGGGCATGACATCCGCACCATCTTCACACCTTCACCTCCTGTGGGAGGATCCCAGTTACTACAGGGCAGTAGGCTCAGCCCCATAGGAGGGCCACAGCAGCCCAGCCTCTGGCCTCCTACCCTCCTCCTTAGGCGACAATAACAGGAATTGTTTCCCTCTGCGCTCTCCTTGATCCCAACTGGTAGCTGCATAACAGCTGAACTCACATCACCTCTCTCCCCAGGGCCAGAGGGCCCTTAGGTGGAGGTAGCCCAGGACTGACTTCCTGAGTCCCCACCAGCAGGCCTTTTCCTTCTAGAGCTCTTTGCAAGAAGAAAAGGCTTTGCGCCAGCTCATGCTGGGTGTCATCCTTTGTGGAAGCCTCCCTGTTTCCTTTCTCTGATCTGCCCAGAGTCACCTGTGTGTCCCAGTCTCTAGGGAGGGAGGCTTCGCTGGAGAGGTTTGAGCAGGAGAAATCGGGGAACGCAGAGGCCTCAGGGAGTGGACAGAAAGTGTATCATTTATAACTAACCTTTAGCCTTTAGCCACTCAAAAATATTTCCTAATAGCCTAAGGGTTCTTGGCAGGTCTTTCTCCACATCAGCAAGAAACCTTAGGAGTTGGGAAGAGTCAGACCTTGTTCCCTGAGCAAGCTTTCTGCTTTGCCCAAGAGATGGTAGGAGATTAATTTCTCTCCTAAGGGCACAGGTGGGAGTGTTTGCTTTGTCCTCTCCTCTCTCCTCCTTTATAGATCATGATTCTTCCTGCTTGCCATTTTTTTTTTAAAAGCAGGCTGGGTATGGTGGCTCACACCTGTAATCCCAGCACTTTGGGAGGCTGAGATAAGCAGATCACAAGGTCAGCAGTTCAAGACCAGCCTGACCAATATGGTGAGACCCTATCTCTACTAAAAATACAAAAATTTAGCTGGGCATGGTGTCACGTGCCTGTAATCCCAGCTACTCAGGAGGCTGAGGCAGGAGAATCACTTAAACCTGGGAGGCGGGGTTGCAGTGAACTAAGATCACACCACTGCACTCCAGCCTAGGTGGCAGAGCAAGACTTCATCTCAGAAAAAAAAAATCCCCAAAGAAAGCTTTTAGTGTCTCATCCAGACCAGAGGACTGTTGTGGGTAGAGTTTTTTTTCCTTTGGACCCGCCGTGGTGTCAGGAAGGTCATATCTAGGTGGTTTTTTTCGTAGATTGTCCACTGATTTAACTTAATGTATGGTTTTGGCAGAATTCCAAATTCCTTCATTCCTGCCTCAACCTCAGCTTCTTCCCCACAGTCTCTGTCCTGCCAGCGAGGTGCTGAGTCGGTGGTTAACCCCGGGGAGACTTGACAGATTGCTCCTCTAAACTGAAGTGAAGGTGAAGGGTCAGGACTGTGGGTTGAACATCAACCTCTTATCCTGGGCTTTTGCTCCTGCCTCCGATTTTGTTTTTTCTGACCATCTGGCAAACTCTCTGAGCCCCCGTCCCAGGCAGGAAGGCTGCTGAGTCCACACAGCTTATCTCTGTGGCCTCGCTGCTCCTCGATTCTTGGAGTCGGCCCCACCACAGTTCTCTTTCAGGCCAGAAATCCCCACACGTTTCTTGTCTGGGACTGCCTGGCAAAGTCAGGGTGAAGGTTTCTGCTTGGGTCTGACATTTTCAAACTTGGCGGATGGTTGGATTGCAGAGAAGCACTCAGGCCATTTTTCGAATTTATTGAATTAGGCTCCTGAAAGGCTGAGCAGTCCCGTGCAGCCCCCAGCTGATTGAGATGCAAATTGGTCAGCTTTGTGTGGTTCTCAGACGAAGGTTTGTTCTCCAAAGAAAATTCGCCTGAACCTGTTGAAGAGTTCTTAGAACTCTTTCTCAGGACTCCAGCCAGAATCTGGCCACAGGCACAATGTTGGCTCCAGTGTGGGGCAGTGGCAGAAGGAAGGACACAGCTCATTTCTCCGCTCCCCTCCGTTTCTTCTTCCTTGCCCACCGGGAGAGGTGACAGGTGGGGTCTACGGACCTGGGTGCGGGCCGTTGACGACGGGCTTTGCACGACATCCAACAGGTGCTGGTGCTGGGTGCCTCCCTAGGCCCCTGCCGAGGGCAGGAGACCTACTGGGTTCTCAGCCCCAGAAGTGGGGCTTTCCCAGAGCTGTGTCCTTTTGGCCTCTGGGATGGCGCCCAGCCCTTCCCTCCTTTCGTCTGTGGTCCAGTGGCCCACTTCAGCAGGGTCAGGGTGGGCTTGTGGGGCTGAGGCTACCTGTGGATGATTTCTTTTTGAGACAGGGTCTCACTCTGCTGCCCAGGCTGGAATGTGTGGTGCAGTCACAGCTCACTGCGGCCTTGACTCCTGGGCTCAAGTGATCCTCCCCCCTCAGCTCCTGAGTAATGGGACTACAAGTGGGTGCCACCAACCCAGCTAATTTTTTTTATACTTTTTTTTTTCTTTTTTAAGACGGGGTTTCACCCTGTTGGTCAGGCTGGTCTTGAACTCCCGACCTCAGGTGATCCACCCGCCTTGGCCTCCAAAGTGTTTGGATTACTGGCGTGAGCCACCACGCCCAGCCTCCAGCTAATTTTTGAATTTGTTTTTTTGTAGGGACAGGGTCTCACCATCTTGCCCAGGCTGGTCTCAAACTCCTGGGCTCAAGCAGTCCTCCCGCCTCAGCTGCCCAAAGTGCTGGGCCTACCGGCATGAGCTACTATACCTAGTTAGGTTTAGTTTTTTGTTTTTTTTTTTGAGACAGAGTCTCACTCTGTTGCCTAGGCTTCAGTGCAATGGCGTGATCTCGGCTCACTGCAACCTCTGCCTCTCAGGTTCAAGCAATTCTCCTGCCTCAGCCTCCTGAGAAGCTGGGCTTATAGGCGTCCACCACCACACCTGGCTAATTTTTGTATTTTTTTAGTAGAGACAGGGTTTCACCATATTGGTCAGGCTGGTCTTGAACTCCTGACCTCAGGTGATCCACCTGCCTTGGCCTCCCGAAGTGCTGAGATTACAGGCGTGAGCCACCGAGCCCGATCACATTTTTTGTAGATAGGGGTTTCACCATGTTGGTCAGGCTGGTCTCCAACTCCTGGGCTCAAGTGATTCTCCGGCCTCAGCCTCTGAAAGTGCTGGAACTACTGGTGCCAGCCATCATATCCTGATAATTTTTAAATGTTTTGTAGAGATAGGGGGTTTCAGCATGTTGCCCAGGCTGGTCTTCAACTCCTGGCTCAGTCGATCTGCCTGCCTCTGGCTCCCAGATGCTGGGATTACAGGCGTGAGCCACTGCTCCTGACCTGTGTGTGGATATTGAACCCCCTCTTTCTTGTAACCTAAATATTCAGTAAAGATTGATGAAGGTGCCATGCTGGGGGTGCAGAGCAAACACGCACACCTGTGTAATTCCAGGTGGTGGTCTGGCCCCAAGAAAGCAGGGTGCCAGGAGCTGGAACAGCAGCAGGGATCCGACTCCCCCAGGTGGGAGGGCCTCTCTGCATTCAGGTGGAAGCCTGGAGGTTGAGAAGGGGTGAGTCAGGAGAGGTGGATTCACCCTGGAGGAGGGAGAGAGGTGGAAGGGTTGGGCCTGCAAGGCCTGGGAGGCCTTCTGGGGAAACTGGATTTTATTCCCAAGGCAGAAGGAAACCGGGGAGGTGGAGGAGGGCGATGGTCCAGTTCCCCTGTTAGAGGCTCAAGTGAATTGCTGACGGCTTGCCACATGCTGGGGCGTGGGCGCTGTAGAAAGCAGAAGTCATCAAGCCCCTGCCCAAGGAAGGCACTCACGGTCTGACCGTGGCCGTGAAGGCAGACCGTAGTTTTATGCTCTTTACCGCTGCTGCTGCTCTGCCTGTGGTGCTGGGAGAGAGTCTGGCGCAGGGGTCCCCGTGAGGGCAAAGGGGCTGTCGCCCGCACTGGGGACACAGGGCCACGCTCGATCCCCATGGGCTGAGTGAAGCTGTGGATGTTGACAAGAGACTTCTCTAATGAATCGAGGACCTCTTTATTTTTTTTGGCCAGCAGAGAGACGATTTCACTCTTGTCACCCTGACTGGAGTGCAGTGGTGTGATCTCGGCTCACTGTAACCTCTGCCTCCAAGGTTCAAGTGATTTTCCTACCTCAGCCTCCCAAGTAGCTGGGATTACAGGCCCCGTCACCACGCCTGGCTGATTTTTTTGTATTTGTATTTGTATTTATTTATTTTTTTTGAGGCGGAGTTTCGCTCTTGTTACCCAGGCTGGAGTGCAATGGGGGGATCTTGGCTCACCGAAACCTCCGCCTCCTGGGTTCAGGCAATTCTCCTGCCTCAGCCTCCTGAGTAGCTGGGATTACAGGCACGCGCCACCATGCCCGGCTAAGTTTATATTTTTAGTAGAGATGGGGTTTCTCCATGTTGGTCAGGCTGGTCTCGAAATCCTGACCTCAGGTGATCTGCCCACCTCAGCCTCCCAAAGTGCTGAGATTACAGGCTTAAGCCACCATGCCTAGCAATTTTTTTTTTTTTTTTTTGGCAAGGAGTCTCACTCTGTCACCAGGCTGGAGTACAGTGGCGAAATCTCAGTTCACTGCAACTTCCGCCTCCCGGGTTCAAGTGATTCTTCTGCCTCAGCCTCCCGAGTAGCTGGGATTATAGGTACCCCCACCACACCCAGCTAATTTTTGTATTTTTAGTAGAGATGGAGTTTCACCATGTTGGCCAGGCTAGTCTCGAACTCCTAACCTCAGGTGATCTGCCTGCCTCGGCCTCCTGAAGTGCTGGGATTATAGGCGTGAGCCACCACACCCGGCCCAAGGACTTCTCTTTTTCCCGTGTCTCTCCCCACACCCACAGGCCAGTGTGGATAGCCTTCTTAAATCCAGCATTTCATTTTTATTACTGTAAATATGACTTTTAAACTTTTCCCCCAGTTTATTTGGAATTAAAAAAATTCCTTAGCAATGGGGAAGAAGGTTGAAAGGCTGGGCCTCTGGATGTGTCTCAGGGAAGAGCTCGCCCTTGGCCTCCCACACCCCAGCCTCCCTCCTCCTCGGTTTGTGACCTGGTTTCCCTCACAGGCGCCCCTCGGGCACCCCGGCGTCTTGGTGTCCATGAAGGTCCCATCTGGCTCAGGCTGGCTCCTGGGGCGTCGCGGGAGGCTCTTGGTGCTGTTCTTGCCCAGCAAGGTTCAGGCCTCCTGCCCGACACCGCAGGCAGCCTTTTCCTGGCTGCACTCTCAGCATCTTCTCTCTGGGATACCAGCCTCTCCCTGGGTAGGCCAGCATCGGCACGGAGCTTCGGGGTCTGGCGGCCTGCAGTGAAGCCAGCTTCCCCAAGGGCTCTCCAGGAGGCCTCCGCAAGTGACTCACCTGCCCTGAGCGTCCTTCGGGGATACCCTGTGTCCTCGTGGGGACTATGGGGTGCACATGGGCTCGCCCGTTGAGCGCCCAGCCGCACACACTGGCACTCTGCATGTGGCACCTGCTGCTAGGCCCACCTGCCACTCGGGGACCAGGCCTGGTCCGCCCAGCACCGCCTTCGCCTGCCTATGCCCTTCTGCGTGTACGGTGTGCTGTGTGCCTGAGCTGACCTCTCACCTACATGTGCCCTGCCGGCTGAGGATGGAGATGGGGCTTCCTGCTGGATGGACTAAGATTCCAGGGACGGGAGGGATGGGGGGTGACGGGGGGTGCTGGGAGGTCCAGGAGGGGGTACAACCTGGAGTGGGGGCTCTGAAAGCACCAGTCAGGCAAGAGCAGCTCAGGAACTTGGAGGAGACCTCAAGCCAGGTACTCCTTGGTCCCCGAAAGCCTCATTTTGGAGGCCCCCCTTTCCTTTGTCTCCCCGGGGTGTGGGGAGGCTCCTCTTTGACTCGGGGGAGCCTGAGCGGGGTCACAGCACCCTCTCTTCTCCCTGATTCCTCCATAAACACACAGGCGCATCTCCTGTGAGTGGGCGGGCAGTGCCCTGCCTCCCTGCCCAGCTCTCCTTGTGAGCAGCCCTGCTCCTGTTCTTGGCACCCGCTGGCCACTGCAACTGTTGCCCGTCCCCTCGGTTCACCTTCCCTGGCCGGGCTGGGCCACTTTGGCCGCCCCCAAGGAGGCGTCTGTTGAATAAACAGGTGTAGGTGAGGAGCGCAGCAGGCTGGCCCAGGGTGAGGCCCAAGCTCCAGGCTGGGAGCAGAGGGGCATCCCAGGCCTTGGCACTTCCTGGGTGTTTAATCTGTTTGTCTCTCTCCTGACCCACAATGCCCAGGTGGGAGCAGAGGGAGAGGAGCAGCCTGGGTGTGACTGTGTGTGGCCATCTGCTGGGACTGTGTGTGTGGGCTGTTACTGTCAACAAAGCTGCTGGGCTCACCAAGGGTTTTGTTCCCTCCAGGAGCAGGGAGACTCTCAATTGCTCTATAAGCACGAGAAGCCACTCACCTCCCGCCGGCCCACCCAGAAGCGTCTGTGGCTGGACAGGACTGCCTGGAGGCAGGAGGCGGGCAGGAGACCCGCTGGCCACATGGGAGGGATTTGTTTAAGGGGAGAAGGATGGTGGTCTAGAGTGTGAGGTCCCTGCGCCTGTGTGTGGTGGCTCCAGGATAAAGATGGGAAGGGCAGATACCATCACCTCTCCCCTATGCAGTTAAAGGGGTGACCAGATCTCTAATCAATTTAAGACATTTTTACTGTAGTTCGTATTGACATGGAGTGCAATGGCTCCATCACAGCTCACTGCAACCTGCACCTCTTGGGTTCAAGCGATTCTTCTACCTCAGCCTCCTGAGTAGCTGGGATTACAGAGGCACACCACCATGCCCAGCTAAATTTTGTATTTTTAGTAGAGATGGGATTTTACCATGTTGGCCAAGCTGGTCTCGAACTCCTGACCTCAGGTGATCTGCCCTCCTCAGCCTTTCAAAGTGCTGGGATGACAGGCGTGAGCCCCCACGCCTGGCCTTAAGACATTTTACCCCAACCTTGATGCTGGCAAATCAAGGAGGCTGGCCAGGCACAGTGGCTCAGGCCTGTGATCCTAGCACTTTGGGAGGCCGAGGTAGGTGGCTCACCTGAGGTCAGAAGTTCAAGACCAGCCTGGCCATCATGGTGAAACCCCATCTTTTTTTTTTTTTGAGACGGAGTTTCACTCTTGTTACCCAGGCTGGAGTACAATGGCACGATCTCGGCTCACCACAACCTCCGCCTCCTGGGTTCAGGCAATTATCTTGCCTCAGCCTCCTGAGTAGCTGGGATTACAGGCACGCAGCACCATGCCCAGCTAATTTTTTGTATTTTTAGTAGAGACAGGGTTTCACCATGTTGACCAGGATGGTCTCAATCTCTTGACCTCGTGATCCACCCGCCTCGGCCTCCCAAGAAACCCCATCTTTTAAAAAAAAAAAAAGTCAAGGAGGCTGCCTCGGGTACAGAGCCTTGGGATTTTTACCTTCTGGCTCTAGATGAGAAAATCCATGGGTTTAGGGACCCAGCTGTGGCTCCTCCCTGGGGTAACTGGAGGTTCCCATGCCTTTGCTCATGGGTGGTGCTGCCTCCAGACCCTGCAGGCCCCACAGGCCACCCTCCCGGGCCCTGGAGCACCCTCTCCACCTGTCCCCTCCGTCACCTTAGCACCAGTTTGCTCCTCCCTACATGTCCTCCTGGAAATGACTGTTGCTCTCTAGAGACCCTGTTCTCCCCACTTCAGAGCCAATTCCTGTTGCTGCTGGCTTGAGGACCCTGCCTGCCACGTGCTTTGGCTGACAGTGTAGGCGGGCTTCTTTTGGGAAACCGAGAGAAACTGGCAGAGTGGGGAATCAGGTTGTTAGGTTTTGTTTATACAGCTCTGAGTGTTTCACCTTGTGGCTCTGATCTCCTTAAATCCCCGGAGATTCAGCTTGGTTCTGTTGATTGCTCTCTTGATCCTTTGCCTCTTGGCCATTGTGATCTGGTTTCACTTTTGGTTTTGCTTTTTTTCGAGACGGGGTGTCACTTTGTCAGCTAGGCTGGAGTGCAGTGGTGCAATCTCGGCTCAGTGCAACCTCTGCCTCCCGATTCAAGTAATTCTCCTGCCTCAACATCCCTAGTAGCTGGGACTACAGGCGCACGCCTGGCTAATTTTTGTGTTTTTTTTTTTTTTGAGACGGAGTTTCGCTCTTGTTACCCAGGCTGGAGTGCAATCGCGTGATCTTGGCCCACCACAACCTCCGCCTCCTGGGTTCAGGCAATTCTTTCACCTCAGCCTCCTGAGTAACTGGGATTACAGGCATGCGCCACCATGCCCAGCTAATTTTTTGTATTTTTAGTAGAGACGGGGTTTCACCATGTTGACCAGGATGGTCTCGATCTCTTGACCTCGTGATCCACCCGCCTCGGCCTCCCAAAGTGCTAGGATTACAGGCGTGAGCCACAGCACCCGGCTAATTTTGTATTTTTAGTAGAAACGGGGTTTCTCCACGTTGGCCAGGCTGGTCTTGAACTCCCAACCTCAGGTGATTCGCCTGCCTCAGCTTACCAGAGTGCTGGGATTATGGGTGCCCACCACCACCATGCCCAGCTAATTTTTGTATTTTTAGTAGAGATGGAGTTTCTTCGTGTTGGCCAGGCTGGTCTTGAATTCCCGACCTCAGGTGACCTGCCCACCTTAGCCTTCCAGAGTGCTGGGATTATAGACATGAGTTACTACCATGCCCAGCTAATTTTTGTATTTTTATTATTTTTTTTAATTTTTGTTTATTTATGTATTTATTTTTGAGACGGAGTTTCACTCGTTACCCAGGCTGGAGTGCAAGGGCGTGATCTCGGCTCACTGCAACCTCCGCCTCCTGGGTTCAGGCAATTCTCCTGCCTCAGCCTCCTGAGTAGCTGGGATTACAGGCACGCACCACCATGCCCAGCTAATTTTTTGTATTTTTAGTAGAGACGGGGTTTCACCATGTTGACCAGGATGGTCTCGATCTCTTGACCTCATGATCCGCCCGCCTCGGCCTCCCAAAGAGCTGGGATTACAGGCGGGAGCTGCGGCGTCCTGCCTTTATCGGGTTCTTTCTATGCCTAGGTGAGCTCCAGGTTTTCTGGATTTTCTCTTTTTTTTTTTCCTTTTTTTCCGTTTTCTTTGGTTTTCTGGATTTTCTCGTGGATCTTTCCCTAAACTCTAGGAGGTGGATTTATTATTATACGATTCCATTTTGTGGACGAGGAAACAGCCAGAGCAAGGTCATGTCGGTAGAAAGCGGAGGAACCGAAATTGGAACCTGGAAGCCAGATTCCAGCACCAGGCTCTCCATCCACCCGTCCCCGGCTGGACTCCCTGGTCACACACTGGCACGAGGCCCAATTTCACACCCTGTGCATCCCTTCCAGTAACCTTAGGGCAGCCCCAAGAGGCCTGAGCAAGCCTTTGCAAACCTCAGCTCCACTGCCCTGGCACCAGAGGGCTGCAGTTGGAAGGCAGGCAATTATCTGGAGAAAAGCGTTTCCTTCACTCTCCCAGTGTGACCTCGCATCTAATCAAAGTCTGCTCCTGTTTTCTGCAGGATTAGTCAGCATCTCTTAACTCACAGTCCCAGCGAGGAGAGCTCCTCAGCCATGCTCCTGGCCCATCCTTCGCCCTCCTGCCCTCCGCTGCCACAGCACTTTTCTCTTCCTTTTTGTGCTGTTGGGTGGCTGGGTGGACTTTGGAGGGGGCCATTAAGGGCTGGGTGTGTCAGACACACCAGACTTGGAGGCGCAGCAGGCAGCGGGGTCTGGGCGTGGGCACAGGATGGCAACACGGTGACCCCAACAAGGAAAATTAGAAAGGTGCATCTTGGCCGGGCGCTGCAGCTCATGCCTGTAATCCCAGCAGTTTGGGAGGCTGAGGTGGGCGGATCACCTGAGGTTAGGAGTTCAAGACCAGCCTGGCCAACGTGGGTTGAAACTCTCTCTCCACTAAAAATACAAAAATTAGCTGAGTGTAGTGGCGGGTGCCTGTAGTCTCAGCTACTGGGGAGGCTGAGGCAGGAGAATCACCTGAACCTGGGAGATGGAGGTTGCCCTGAGTCGAGATCGTGCCACTGCATTCCAGCCTGGGTCACAGAGGTGAGACTCCATCTTCAAAAGAAAAAAAAAGGGAGAGGGGCATCTCAGTGAGTTAAAGCAAATAACACAGGATGATTTAAAAAACCAAAACTTGGCCCAGCGCGGTGGCTCACACCTATAATTCCAGTACGTTGGGAGGCAGAGGCGGGTGGATCACAAGGTCAAGAGATCGAGACCATCCTGGTCAACATGGTGAAACCCCGTCTCTACTAAAAAAAATACAAAAAATCAGCTAGGCATGGGGGCGCGTACCTGTAATGCCAGCTACTCAGGAGGCTGAGGCAGGAGAATTGCTTGAATCCAGGAGGCGGAGGTTGCGGTGAACCAAGATCACGCCATTGCACTCCAGCCTGGGTAACAAGTGAAACTCCATCTCAAAAAAAAAAATAAATAAATAATAAAAAACCAAAACTTAGCCGGGTGCAGTGGCTCACACCTGTAATCCCAGCACTTTGGGAGGCCGAGGTGGGTGGATCATGAGGTCAAGAGATCAGGACCATCCTGGTCAACATGGCGAAACCCCATCTCTACTAAAAATATAAAAAATTAGCTGGGCATGGTGGCTCGTGCCTGTAGTCCCAGCTCCTCAGGAGGCTGAGGCAGGAGAATTGCCCGAACCCAGGAGGCGGAGGTTGTGGTGAGCCGAGATCGCGCCATTGCACTCCAGCCTGGGTAACCAGCGAAACTCCCTCTCAAAAAAAAAAAAACCTTCCAAAGTGGTTATAAGACACAGTTCATGTGGTATTTAATGCTATGAAAATTTTAGGGGCAGAAGGTGGCGTCTGTCTGTTCTTCTGTTTGTGAAGGCCATTGGGCTCACCATTGAAGGAGGTGCCTCAGTCTCCCCACCCTGACAGGAGGACCAGGGTATTGGGGTACAGCAGCAGCTTGTCCATCCCAGGTGGTCTGGCGTCTGCCCGCCTGCTGGCTGCAGTCTGTCCCAGGGACACAGCTGCTGTGAGGAGCTCCCAGCCAAGGCTGAGGCCCTGCCCCGAGGTCTGCCGTTCAGGGTGGAGGATGCCCTAGAATAGCTGGAACAGGGCTTTCAACCTGGGCTTCGTCGCTCTTTGAGGGACACACGAAGCTGCTCAAATTGTGGATAAACCTTGGTATGCATTTCCTGGGTCTCTACCGACTTCTTCAAAGGGCCCATGGCCCCCACAGAAGTTATTTTCACTCCAGGGACTTGGGCCAAATGGCCATCCAAGCCTGCTGTGGGGTAGCCTGAGCCCTGGCAAGCCCCTGAGCCAACCCTGGCATTCCCAGTGGGGGGGCTCTGAGTGGGCACCTGCTTCTGCTGTGACCCTGAGGTCAGGGTTTCCTTCCCTCTTCACACAGAGAATGTCACCAATGGCACAGTGGGTGGCACGACAGAGCCGGGGCATGAGGACGTGAGCTGGATGAATGGCTGGCTCAGCTGCCAGGCCCAGGACGAGATGCTGAACTTGGCCTTCACCGTGGGTTCCTTTCTGCTCAGTGCCATCACCTTGCCCCTGGGCATCGTCATGGACAAGTATGGCCCGAGGAAGCTCCGGCTGCTGGGCAGGTCAGTGCGGGTCCCAGGGGGGCAGGGAGTAGGCAGGTGGGCCCTTGGGCTGAACTCCCTCCACACAGAAGGGTATCCTGGTCGTACCTGCTTCAGGTGTGCTGTGGGGCTCCGTAAAGACCCATCCAGAGTGGAGTTCCTACCCTGTCACCCACCGGGTGCCAGGTACTGTGGTCCTCGCTGTGTTCCTGTGCTGAATAAGAAAAGCTCCAGGCTTCGGGCTGGCTGGGGGGATCTGGAGTTGCTTGACATTAGGAACGTGGGTTTCTGATCTCTTTCTACTTCAGAAGTGTGACTGCTGGGGATTCACTCTCACGTGTGAGATATGTTTCCCTCAAACCTAGTTCTGAGGCTGGCGCAGTATCCATCTGATGCAGAAACAGCAACACAGCTTTCCTCAGTGTATTTGACCTTAGACCTCCCTCTACCAGAAAGATTTTCAACATGTACCCCAATATAATAAGCACTTGGAATTATAAATGATCTATGCCATTCTTTTTCATTCCCCCCCCACCACCGAGATGGAATTTCATTCTGTCGCCCAGGCTGGAGTGCAGGGGCGTGATCTCAGCTCACTGCATCCTCCGCCTCCTGGGTTGAAGCGATTCGCCTGCCTCAGCCTCCCAAGTAGCTGGGATTACAAGCGCCCTCCACCACATCCAGCTAATTTTTGTATTTTTAGTAGAGAGGGGTTTCACCACGTTAGCCAGGCTGGTCTTGAACTCCTGACCTCATGATCTACCCACCTTGGCCTCCCAAAGTGTTGGTATGACAGGCATGAGCCACCACGTCCAGCTCCTCCGTGCTTTTTTTTTTTTTGAGACACAGTTTTGCTCTTGTCACCCAGGCTGGCGTGCAGTGGCAAAATCTCAGCTCACTGCAATCTCCACCTCCCAGGTTCAACTGATTATCCTGCCTCAGCCTCCCAAGTAGCTGGGATTACAGGCACACGCCACCATGCCCAGCTAATTTTTTGTGTTATTATTATTTTTGAGACAGAGTCGCCCAGGCTGGAGTGCAGTGGCGCAATTTCTGCGTACTGCAGCCTCTGTCACCCAGGTTCAAGTGATTCTCCTGCCTCAGCTTCCTGAGTAGCTGGAATTACAGGCGCCTGCCACCACACTTGGCTAATTTTTGTATTTTTAGTAGAGACGGGGTTTTACCATGTTGGTCAGGCTGGTCTCAAACTTCTGATCTCAGGTGATCCACCCACCTGGACCTCCCAAAGTGCTGGGATTATAGAGCCTGGCAGGGCCTCCTAAGCTGCACAAGATGATTCTCTAAAAAAATTTTTTCTTGGAGACAAAGTCTCACTATGTGGCTTAGGCTGGTCTTGAACTCCTGGCCTCAAGTGATTTTTTTCCCCTTGTCCTCCCAAAGTGCTGAGATTACAGGTGTGAGCCGCCATGTCCAGATAATTTTTGTTTTTTAATGAGATTTATGTTTCTCATCAGTAAATTGGGGCCAATTATTCTCCTTAGAATTGTTCAATTAGGCTGGGCGCAGTGGCTCAAGCCTGTAATCCCAGCACTTTGGGAGGCTGAGGCGGGTGGATCACAAGGTCAAGAGATCGAGACCATCCTGGTCAACATAGTGAAACCCCGTCTCTACTAAAAATACAAAAAAAAAATTAGCTGGGCATAGTGGCGCGTGCCTGTAATCCCAGCTACTCAGGAGGCTGAGGCAGGAGAATTGCCTGAACCCAGGAGGCGGAGGTTGCAGTGAGCTGAGATCGCACCATTGCACTCCAGCCTCGGTAACGAGCGAAACTCCGTCTCAAAAAAAAAAAAGAATTGTTCAATTAGATGAAATAATGCATGTAAATGTTCTGCAAGCCTCTGACACAGTACACACCCCAAAGTGACACTGACATTAATGGTAACACTGACTGTTATGGGCATGGTGGCTCACACCTGTAATCCCAGCACTTTGGAAGGCTGAAGTGGGTGGATCACCTGGGGTCAGGAGTTCGAGACAAGCCTGACCAACAATGGTGAAACCCCGTCTCTACTCAAAATACAAAACTTAGATGGGTATGGTGGTGTGCACCTGTAATCCCAGCTCCAAAGGAAGCTGAGACAGGAGACTCACTTGAACCTGGGAGGCGGAGGTTGCAATGAGCAGGTGTCACACCATTGCACTCCAGCCTGGGTGACAGAGCGAGGCTCCATCTCAAAACAAACAAACAAAAAACAGAAAAAAAAAATAATAAAGTTGTTTAAAAAAAACAATAAAGTCGTAATGGTAAGTGACATCCCTCCCGTTCTGCTTGGTTTTAGTGCCTGCTTCGCTGTCTCCTGCTTGCTGATCGCGTACGGAGCGAGCAACCCGAACTGTGAGTGTCATCTTCCTCCATCTTTGTCAGGGACTGGGGAGAGAGTGCCCCAAGCTGCCCCCGGGCCCCCTGCTCTTGGACACGGTACTGGGCCTGGCACTCGCTGCTCAAGTTAGAGGGGTACTTATTAGGCCTTTCCTCAGTCACTTATCTCACATGGATGGCCGGGTCAGAGAGCAGCCACCCCAGAGAGAAGCTCCTAGGTTAAACATAGCTTCATCTCATCACCAAACCAAGCCAGTCCCTCACTGATGCCAACCAGGAGGCCAATTCTTTTTTTTTTTTTTTTTTTTGAGATGGAGTTTTGCTGTTGTTACCCAGACTGGAGTGCAATGGCAGGATCTGTGCTCACCGCAACCTCTGCCTCCTGGGTTCAAGTAATTCTCCTGCCTCAGCCTCCCAAGTAGCTGGGACTACAGGCATGTGCCACCATGCCCAGCTAATTTTTGTATTTTTAGTAGAGACGGGCTTTCACCTTGTTGACCAGGATGGTCTCGATCTCTTGACCTCGTGATCCACCCGCCTCGGCCTCCCAAAGTGCTGGGATTGTAGGCATGAGCCACCGCTCCCGGCTTTTTTTTTTTTTTGACATAGTCTTGCTCTGTCACCCAGGCTGGAGTGCAATGGTGCAATCTTGGCTCATTGCAACCACTGCCTCCCAGGTTCAAGTGATTCTGCCTCAGTCTCCCAAGTAGCTGGGATTACAGGCACCTGCCACCACGCCCAGCTAATTTTGTGTACTTTTAGTAGAGATGGGGTTTCACCATGTTGGCCAGGCTGGTCTCAAACTCCTGACATCAGTTGATCTGCCTGCCTCAGCACCGCAAAGTGCTGGGATTAGAGGTGTGAGCCACCTCACCCGGCCGAGGCGAGTTCTAAGAACCAGGTTGGCCACAGGGGCATGGTCCTCAGTGTGTGCAGAAGTCACAAGCTGAGTCCCCTCCAGGCAGCACAGGCCACAGCATTAAGGATGACTTAAAAGCCACCTGGTCCATAGCCCTGCTCAGGTAGAGCCGTTGTTTTAAGGACTTGTAGAGCAAATACCAAAAAAGGACTTGAGTTTCCCCAAAATCTCAGCCACGCTCATCTGATTTTCAGACACCTCTGTTTTTGGATTCAGTTAAATAGCTTCTTTAAGGCCTCTGCTTGCTGCTGATGTTCTGTTTTGTTTTGTTTTGTTTTTCAAGTTGACAGGTGAAGCTAATGTTTGTTTTTGTTGTGTTTTGTTTTAGAGACAGGGTCTTGCTATGTCGCCCAGGCTGGAGTGCAGTCATGCATCACAGCTCACTGTGCCCTGGACCTCCCGGGCTCTAGTGATCCTCCCACCTCAGCCTCCAGAACCGCTGGGACTGCAGGCACACACCACTGCACCTGGCTCATTTTTAATATCTTTTAGAGAGGACATCTTACTTTGTTGCCCGGGCTGGTCTTTAACTCCTGGGCTCAAGCGATTCTCCAGCTTCAGCCTCCCAAAGTGTTGGGATTCTAGGTGTGAGCACTGCGCCCGGCCACTGCTAATGTTAATTGGAGAGAAGACGATGGGGTGCCCCTTTTGCAAGAGCCCAGGCTATGTGAAATAGGCAAGGAGGTCGGGTGTGGTGGCTCATGCCTGTAATCACAGCAGCACTTTGGGAGGCTGAGGTGGGCAGATCACCTGAGGTCGGGAGTTCAAGAACAGCCTGCCAACATGGTGAGACATACAAAAGTTAGTTGGGGATGGTGTTGCATGCCTGTAGTCTCAGCTAGTTGAGAGGCTGAGGGAGGAGAACCACTTGAACCCAGGAGGCAGAGGTTACAGTGAGCCACAGTTGCACCAATACACTCCAGCCTGGGCAACAAGAGCGAAACTCCATCTCAGGAAAAAGAGGCCAGGTGCAGTGTTCACGCCTGTAATCCCAGCACTTTGGGAGGCCGAGGCAGTTGGGTCAGGAGGTCAAGAGATCGAGACAATCCTGGCCAACATGGTGAAACCCTGTCTCTACTAAAAATATAACAAATTAGCTGGGCATTATGGCCCACGCGTGAAGTCCCAGCTACTCAGGAGGCTGAGGCAGAAGAATTGCTTGAACCTGGGAGCCAGAGGCTGCAGTGAGCCAAGATTGTCCCACTGCATTCCAGCCTGGGCGACAGAGCAAGACTCTGTCTCTCCACAACCCCTGCCAAAAAAAATAGGCAAGAGGAGGGGAGTGAGAAAGAGTCGGTTCCCTCCCCAGGTGTCAGGACTAACCCCCGCCTGCCTCGCTGGGTTTCCTGGAGCCTGCGCCGCTCAGGACTCTAGGCCGGATCCGATTCCCAGGTGCTCGGCCGGGGTTTCCACTGACTCACGAGCTTCGCATCTCCCCACAGCCCTCTCGGTGCTCATCTTCATTGCCCTGGCTCTGAATGGCTTTGGTGGGATGTGTATGACCTTCACCTCATTAACAGTGAGTACGGACTTCTTAAAGCTCTCTAGTTCAGTAATCTGCTTCTACGTTTGAGGCTGCTGTGATTGTTTCTACATCTTTGCCTTCCATTTGCCTGCGTGTGCCTGGGTGTCCCCAACAGTACAGGGGCTTGGGTGACGTGTTCTGGCCACAGAACACGGCAGGGCCTCCCAAACTGAGGTCCTACAGGCAGCAGGGCATGGCTCTCACCATCCCCTGCCTTCCTTTTTCTTGTTAAGACAGAGTCTCCCTCTGTCACCCAGGCTGGAGTGCAGTTGCGCGATCTCAGCCCACTGCAACCTCTGCCTCCCAGGTTCAAAAGATTCTCCTGCCTCAGCCTCCCGAGTAGCTAGGATTACAGGCACCCACCACCATGCCCAGCTAATTTTTTTTTTCTTTTGAGATGGAGTTTCGCTGTTGTTACCCAGACTGGAGTGCAATGGCACGATCTCGGCTCACCGCAACCTCTGCCTCCTGGGTTCAAGCAATTTTCCTGCCTCAGCCTCCCTAGTAGCTGGGACTACAGGCATGTGCCACCATGCCCAGCTAATTTTTGGATTTTTAGTAGAGACGGGGTTTCACCTTGTTGACCAGGATGGTCTCGATCTCTTGACCTCGTGATCTACCCGCCTCGGCCTCCCAAAGTGCTGGAATTACAGGCTTCAGCCACCGCGCCCAGCCTATTTTTGTATTTTTAGTAGAGCCAGGGTTTCACCATGTTGGCCCGGCTGGTCTCCAACTCCTGAACTCAGGTGATCCACCCCTCTCAGCCTCCCAAAGTGCTGGGATGACAGGCGTGGGCCTGTGCGCCCGGCTGACATTCCCTGCCTCTGATCAGGGCTTTGAAGCTGTGTGCCCAAGGAAGGCAGAAGCAGGAAAACAAGACGCTGCCGCCCACTTTCTTTTCCTGTTTTCCACGGCAGCTGTCACCGGGGCCTCTGGGAGCTTGGGCTCATAGAGCAGCCTCCACACAGACCTCCCATGGAACTGCCCAGCCCCAGCCTTTGCCTTTGTCTGGAACCCAATGGGAAACTCAGGGGACACCTGGGCTTCTGCTCTTCCTGGTTTCCTGAGTGCCAGGGCACAGCCAGCTGTCTGGGAAAGGAGATGTCTCCTTGGGTGCTAAGCACCCCCTCATTGAGAGCATCAGGATGTCACAAAATGTGCGTCTTCTTGAAGTTGGGGAGGCAGAAGAAAGGTACGGGTTGGAAGAAAGAAAGTCAACAAAGGGGCCAGTGTGGTGGCTCACGCCTGAAATCCCAGCATGTTGGGAGGTTGAGGCAGGTGGATCACTTGAGGTCAGGAGTTCGAGATCGGCCTGGCTCACATGGCGAAACTGTCTCTACTAAAAAATAAAAAAATCGCCGTGTGTGGTGGTAGGCACCTGTAATCCCAGCTCCTCGACGGCTGAGGTGGGAGAACCCAGGAGGCGGAGGTTGCCACGAGCAGAGATTGCACCTCTGCACTCCAGCCTGGGTGGCAGAGCGAGCCTCTGTCTCGAAAAAAAGTCAAAAAAGGAACAAAAAGTCTGTCCCAGAAAGAAGAAGGGAACTCTCTGTGCCTTTGCCTAGTTGGGCAATGGTGCCATTCAGAGCTGGCCATTGGAAAGCAGTGAGAATAGCAGCCTCTTCAGAGAGGGTTCTCTCCAGCAAGGAAACCTCGCCTGTGTCCATTTCCTAGTGAAAAGTGTTTTAAGATGCAATACTGGGAGCCACGGTGGCTCCGGCCAGTTGTTCTGGCGCTTGAGGAGGTGAGGCTATGAGTTCAAGGCCAACCTGAGCAACATAAGAAGCTCTCATTCACTAACAACAACAACAACAAAGACACAATACCTACCATTACTATTTGTAGGACACTCTGGTTTCTGATTTCCCTTGTCGCTGAGTCAGGAGTGGTGCCATTGAAGGGTTCTTGTTTAGCTTTGAGGGAGCTCTGAGGGCCTCTGGGCCTCTCCTGTTTTTGTTTTTGTTTTTTTTTTGAGACAGTCTTGCTCGGTTGCCCAGGCTGGAGTGCAATGGCATGATCTCAGCTCATTGCAAGATGAGCCGAGTTCAAGCCACCCAGGTTCAAGCGATTTTCCTGCCTCAGCCTCCCGAGTCGCTGGGATTACAGGTGTGCACAACCACGCCTGGCTAACTTTTTGTACTTTTAGTGGAGACGAGGTTTCACTGTGTGGGTCAGGCTGGTCTTGAACTCCTGACCTCAGGTGATCCGCCCACCTTGGCCTCCAAAAGTGCTGGGATTACAAGTGTGAGCCACCATACCTGGCCCAAAAGTGGTTTTAATTTTAAAAATTCGGGTTGGGTGCAGTTGCTCACACCTGCAATGCCGGCAGTGTGGGAAGCTAAGGTGGGAGGATTTCTTGGGGCCAGGGTTGAGACCAGTGTGAGCAACAAATCGAGACTCTATCTCTCCATATATATTTTTTTAATTAGCCAGGGCATGGTGGCAGGTGCTTGTAGTCGCAGCTACTCAGGAAGCTGAGGTGGGAGGAGGGCTTGAACCCAGAAGTTTGAGGCCACAGTATTCCACAATTGCACCACTACATTCCAGCCTGGTGACAAGAGCGAGACCTTGTCCCAAAAATAAGTAAAAATTCAACATTTCAGAAACATGAATTGTAGACTAAAAGTCTATAAGCCTGCCAGGCACGGTGGCCCATGCCTGTAATCTCAGCACTTTGAGAGGCTGAGGAGGGCCGACCACCTGAGGTCAGGAGTTCGCAACCAGCCTGGCCAACATGGTGAAACCCCGTCTCTATTAAAAGTACAAAAAAATTAGTGTGGTGTGGTGGCACATAATCCCAGCTACTTGGAAGATTGAGGCAGAAGAATTGCTTAAATCCAGGAGGCGGCGGAGGTTGCAGTGAGCCAAGGCAACCATTGCACTCCAGTCTGGGCAACAAGAGCAAAACTCTGTCTTAAAAAAAAAAATTCTATAAGCCTGTCTTTATCAGTTTGGAATATATTTCTTCAATTTTTAAAAGATCTGTATATACCAATGTTATTCTTTTCTTAAAAAAAAAGAACCGTGATAACTTGCCTTTTCCCTTAATGTATCTTTTATTTCTTTTGCTGTCATTACTTCGAGGTCTGCCTTATTATTAAGCAGTTCTGTGTTATTCTGTAATATAGATGTATCATCATTTATTCAACCGGTTTCCTACTAATGGACATTTGGCTTGGTTTCCAATTTTTCCGATTTATGAATGCTGCTGAAGTGAACATCCCCGTGCCTGTATTTCTGTAAAATAAGTTCCTGGAAGAGGAAGTGCTGGGCCACAGGATTAGCATATTTAAAATTTTAATATATACTGTTAAATGGTCTTGTAAAAGGTTACCTGGCTTGGCACTGTGGCTCATGCCTGTAATCCCAGCACTTTGGGAGGCCGAGGTGGGCAGGTCACCTGAGGTCAGGAGTTGGAGACCAGCCTGGCCAACAGGGTGAAACCCTATCTCTACTAAAAATACAAAAATTAGCTGGGTGTGGTGGCGCGTGCCTGTAATCCCAGCTACTCGGGAGGCTGAGGCAGGAGAATCACTTGAACCTGGGAGGTGGAGGCTGTAGTGAGCCGAGATCGTGCCACTGCACTCCAGCCTTGGTGACAAGAATGAGACTGTCTGAAAAAACAAAGCCTGCCTGCCGCCACAAGCCCACCAGCTTGCATGCAAGTGCCTTTTTCTCCATGTCCTTTCCAGTCCGTTCCATTCATCTTCTAAACATTATCTACTCTGATCTGGTAAAAAATGATATACCATTTTAAAAGTGTCTTTCATTATTAGTAAAACAGATCATCTTTTCTCTGCTTTTTTGGTAATTTGCATTTCCTCTGTGAATTGCTTCTTTGTGTCATTTGTCTGTTTTTCTACAGCGCTCTTGATTTTATTATTATTATTATTTAGTGACTTGTAAGAGCTCTTTCAAATACAGAGAAACTAGTGTTCTTTCTGAGTGAGCAAGAGATCTTTCCCTGGGCTCTTCAGGTCTCTACATGGTCCATGAATCAGTTTCAGGAGGGCTGTGCACGCCTGTGGAATTCCAGGCCAACACACCGCGTGTAGGTGCCGCTCAGCTGCATCTTTCTGGAGAGGAGGATTCATTAGGTTCACTGGCCTCTGGCAGGTCTGTGTAAAGGCTAAAAACCACTGCTGTGGCCGGGCACGGTGGCTCATGCCTGTCATCTCAGCACTTTGGGAGGCCGAGGCGGGTGGATCACCCGAGGCCAGGAGTTTCTTGTTTTTTTTTTGGAGATGAAGTTTCGTTCTTGTCCAGACTGGAGTGCAGTGGCGCAATCTCAGCTCACCGAAACCTGTGCCTCCCGGGTTCAAGCGATTGTCCTGCCTCAACCTCCCGAGTAGCTGGGATTACAGACACCCGCCACCATCCCAGGCTAATGTTTGTATGTTTAGTACAGATGGGGTTTCACCATGTTGGCCAGGGTGGTCTCAAACTCCTGGCCTCGCCAACAGTGGTGGCTCATGTCTATAATCCTAGCACTTCCAGTGAGCTGAGGTCATGCCCCCGCACTCCAGCCTGGATCTGCCAGGGAGACTCGGTCTCAAAAAAACCAGAATCCACTGCAGCAAGAGCGTTTCTGTTCACTTTTTGCTCTGCCACTGGAAGCAGAAAGCTGCCCAGGTTAGATAGTGACCAGGCAAGAGAGTTGCCTGGTCATCATTTAAAGCGTTTGGCTCCCAGGAGTCTGCCCAAGGGAAGCTGGTGGTTTGTTCTCCACGGTTTTCATTCTTTGATCTAGAGCAGGGTCAGCAAACCACCGTCGCCAGGCCAAACCCAGACCACTGCCTGCTTTTGTAAACAAAGTTTCGTGGGGGCAGAGCTGTACCTATTTGCTCCCGTCTGTGGCTGCTTTTGTGCTACAGTGGCAGTTATGCTCTGGTGACAGAGACCACATATATGGCTTGTGAAGCCCAAATATTTATTATCTCAGCTGGGTGCAGTGGGTCACGCCTGTAACCCCAGCTCTTCCAGAGGACGAGGCAGGTGGATGGCCTCAGCCCAGGAGTTTGAGACCAGCCTGGGCAACATAGCGAAAGCCTTTCTCTATTTAAAAAAAAAAAAAATCAGCTGGGTGCAGTGGGTCACACCTGTCACCCCAGCACATTGGGAGGCTGAGGCAGGTGGATGGCCTCAGCCTGGGAGTTCGACACCAGCCTGGGCGACATGGCGAAAGCCTTTCTGTATTTAAAGAAAAAATTGGCTGGGTGTGGTGGGTCACACCTGTCACCCCAGCACTTTGGGAGGCCAAGGCAGGCAGATCACTTGAGGCCAGGAGTTTGAGACCAGCTTGGCCAACATGGTGAAACCCCCTCTCTACTAAAAATGTAAAAATTAGCCAGATGTGGTGGTGTACACCTATAGTCCCAGCTACTCAAGGAGCTAAGGCAGGAGAATCACTTAAACCTAGGAGGTGGATGATGCAGTGAGCTGAGAGATCCCATCACTGCACTCCAGCCTGGGTAACAGAGCAAGACTCTGACTCAAAAAAAAAACAAAAACAAAAACAAAATTTACTGTCTGGTCCTTTATGGAAAAAATTTGCCAACCCTTGGTCTAGAGGCCCCAAGAGGCTGCCAGGTCACTGTTGCCCATCTGTGGGCAGGGACTGACCCTCCCCCATCCCACACCCTGTGGTTGCATGGGCCAGCTCTTTCTGAGTCATCTCTTTCCTGCCCCTCCCCCTGGGGCTGGAGGGAGCTCCGTGGGCATTCCCCTGTCCCATGAGGCCTCTGCTGAGGGCTACAGTGGCTGCTCCTTGAGAACAGACCCCGAGAGGGGAATGAGGTCAGTGAGGGCAGGGCTGGAGCGGTTGAGCAATCCTCAGGCTGACTGGCTTCTGCTGAGCAGAGCTGAATCTTGTTCTGATACAGCCAGGCCTTTAGAAGGCAGAACCGTGGGGATCGGCTCCCAGAGACGTGGCACCCATAGCACCATGGCACTTTCTGTTTGTGTCTCCTACCCGTGTTCTAATTTTGGGGACAAAAGAATCTCCAGGGTCGCCTTTAGGAATTTCTAAAATCCACTCTCCACCAGCCATGTTGGGGCCAGGGATGATAGCTCTGTGATAACTCGGGAATCGGGGACGGCAGCATTGCCATGGAAGCATTGACTTGGGGGGCTCCTGGGTCCCCAGGGGCTTTGTGCTGCATGGGCTATGGTCTAAATACAGGTGACCAGCGGCTGGGAGCTGTTGACCCCACTGGTGGAGAGGGGCCCCATGTGGGTAAACGCCTTTTCCTCATGGTCCAGGAGGAGGCGGCCATGAGCCCTCCTTCCAGAGCCTGAGAGGTTGGCACCATTGGTGGCTTTTTCTTCCCCAGTGGAGGCTCCGAGGGGCGAGGGTAGATCTGACGGCAGGTGGGCTGCCTATAGCCAGGGCTGGCTCTCCCAGGGCCCGGGCCATTGCCTAGCGTCCCTGGAAGGGCGCGGAGCACGCCCTGTGCTGTGGTGCCTCGGCCTCCCGGGGCCATCTGGACGGCACACTCGTGTTTGCTCAGGGCCCGCGTTTGCACAGCCTTTCAACTCGCTTCATCGGCCCGAGCACAAACACGGCCGGCGGCTGGTGCGGTGTTGGGGCCACTACCCTCCAGCCCGGGCCTGGGTTGCTTAGAGATGGAGCTGCTGTGACCAAAATTGTGAAGCTGCTGTTTCTGCTCCGTTGCCTTGACCCCCGTCCCCGTGGGTGGGACTGGGAGTTCTAAGCAGAAACCACACAGAAAAGCAGGTTGCAGAATGTCACCGGCTCCTGATGAGACGCTTCACTGTGACTTTTCCCTTTTGATCCCTTGGTCTGACTTTAAACCTGGGGAAGACGAGCCCATGGGAGTCGGGATCCAAGGGAGGTGAAGGGGATAAACAGCCTCTTCGATCCTGGAGAGGAAGGCAGGGTGGCAGGTGCCTCCAGAAGGGGACAGGGCTTTAGTGCCCTGGCTCAGTAGGCCTCAAGTCTACAGCCAGGAGAGGGCCTCAGGACCCCTCTGGGCCAGCACTGGAGGGTCCAGGAGAAGGTCCCGAGGCATACCCTGGCCAGCTCTGGAGGGTCCAGGAGAAAGTCCCGTGGCATGCCCCGGCCAGCGCTGGAGGGTCCAGGAGAGGGTCCTGGGGTGGCCCCTGGCCAGCTCTGTAGGGTCCAGGAGAAAGTCCCGTGGCATGCCCCGGCCAGCTCTGGAGGGTCCAGTAGAGGGTGCTGTGGCGTGCCCCGACCAGCTCCAGAGGGTCCAGATGCCTGGTGAGCAGACTTGCCAGTGCCCAGTGCCAGTTCTGCCTCCCCGCCTCCTTCTATTTCTGTCCTGTGCTTGGGGACCCTCAGGCAGTCAGCTGCTTGCCATTGGTTTGGGAAGAATTTGCCATCCAAGGGTTCTGCCTCATGAATTTGCTCCAGCATGTGACCACGGTCAGAGCTGGACAGGAACGACGGTGGCACTGGCAGGGCTGGACTGGGCCGGGAAGGCACAGGGTGGCCCTTCCCCTCCTCTTCAGCAGTGAAGCAGAAAGGTGACACAAGGACCTTTTTGTGGGCAGCATGGGCTCGGAGGAGCCAGTTGTTTGGGTAGGAAACAGCCCTGCCTTGCTGAGCCTGCCCGTGCAGCCTGGTCCCCGGGGTCCCGGCCTGTGCAGGTTGTACAGAACTCTGGGTGTGCCCCCAGCCACCTGAGGACAAGGCTCCCTCTGGAAGGGACCTGAGGGCCAGAATGCCACCCCCCACCCACCACTCAGCTCCCACAGACTCGGGAGGCCGTGGATGTGGAATGTCAGGGCTGGGGTGCTGTAGCAGCCCCTCGTTTCTGCCTGCGCTAGGCCAAAAGGCACGCACCTCCCGCATCACAGAGAAGCTCCTCCATGTACACTGTCCCAGGGCTGTGGCCTCCAGGGACGCCTGTCTGGTGGCATTGCTCTGCAGCCAGAATGCCAGGGGAGAGGCCGCCTGCAGCTGCTGTTTTCCCCTCTGGGAAGGTCACACGGTCCGGCCTGTGTATGGTGCAGCCAGGGGCCTGAGAGAGAGAGAGTCACGGGCGGCGCTGTGTGCCTGAGGCCATGTGCAGGCCACGCAGCCCAGGCCGGCGGGACGGGTACTGCCTGCTCCAGCTCTGACCCTCCCGGAGGTAGCCAGGGGGCTCTGGGAAGCACCCAAGGGCTGGCAGAGGGGCTTGCATGCCCACTATGAGTGTGTCTGTGAGTCAGGAAATGGCCTCTTGAGTGTCTTCCTGGCATCTGTCGCTGCAGCACAGTGCTGGCTTCCTGCCTGGCAGCAGACCTGGTTCTTCTCTCTGCCAGCCCGAGGCCCGCACTGGGGCGCTCTGCTCAGCACTCAGCCCTCACTCCGGCACCGCGGCTTCCGAGGAGCCATTCTGCGCAGCTGAGACTGGCAGAGGCAGGGAAGCTGCTGGGAGATGTGGGGAGGGACCCAGATGTGAGGAGGACCCATAGAGTCCGCAGGCAGATGCAAACCCACTCGCTGCTATGGCGGGGACCACTGGGAGGGCAGCCAAAGGCAGCCAGTGGGAGGGGAGGGCAGGGGGCAGACAGAGATAAAAGGAGCTTGGGAAGGAATACAAGGAATCTCTAGATGAGACAGGGCGTGGTAGCACCCCCCAGCCCATAGTCCCAGCTACTAGGGCAGCCAAGGCGGGCGGAGCACTTGAGCCCAGGAGCGCTGCACGGTAGTGTACTGTGCTGACCAGCTGTCTACACTAAGGTCAGCATCACTATGGTGATATGGTGGGGCAGGGACCACCAGGTTGCCTAAGGAGGGGTGAACTGGACCAGGTCAGAAGCCGAGCAGGTGCAAACTCCCCTGCTGATCAGTAGTGGGATCATGCCTGTGAAAAGCCACGTTGCTCCAGCCTGGGCAATATAGCATGATCTCATCCTAAAAACAAATTTATTTATTTATTTTTGAGATGGAATTTCCCTCTTGTTACCCAGGCTGGAGTGCAATGGAGCAATCTTGGCTCACTGCAACCTCCACCTTCTGGGTTCAAGCAGTTCTCCTTCCTCAACCTCCCAAGTAGCTGAGATTACAGGCACATGCCACCATGCCCTGCTAATTTTTTTTTTTTTTGAGACAGAGTTTCACTCTTGTTACCCAGGCTGGAGTGCAATGGCGCGATCTCGATTCACGGCAACCTCCGCCTCCTGGGTTCAGGCAATTCTCCTGCCTCAGCCTCCCGAGTAGCTGGGACTACAGGCACGCGCCACCATGCCCAGCTAATTTTTTGTGTCTTTAGTAGAGATGGGGTTTCACCATTTTGACCAGGATGGTCTCGATCTCATGACCTCGTGATCCACCCGCCTCGGCCTCCCAAAGTGCTGGGATTACAGGCTTGAGCCACCGCGCCCGGCGCCCTGCTAATTTTTTGTATTTTTAGCAGAGATGGGGTGTCTCCATGTTGGTCAGGCTGGTCTTGAACTCATGACCTCAGGTGATCCATCCGTCTCAGCCTCCCAAAGTGCTGGGATTACAGGCATGAGCCACCATGCCCAACCTAAAAATAAAATTTTTAAAAACGGCCAGGCTTGGTGGCTTACACCTGTAATCCCAACACTTTGGGAGGCCAAGGTGGGTGGATCACCTGAGGTCAGGTGTTTGAGACCAGCCTGGCCAATATGTAGTGAAACCCCGTCCCTACTAAAAATACAAAAATTAGCCAGGCGTGGTGGCACAAGCCTTTAATCCCAGCTATTCAGAAGGCTGAAGCAGGAGAATCTCTTGAACCTGGGAGGCGGAGGTTGCAGTGAGCCAACATTGCGACACTGCACTTCAGCCTGGGTGACAGAGCGAGACTCTGTCTCAAAATGAATGAATGAATGAGTGAAAAATAAAGCTCTAGTTGGAGGATGCAGGTTGAATGCTTAATAAGTAACGGCATGGGATCCAAACTGAAGCGTGTATTGGCTGGGGCCACGTGAGGCTCCCAAGAGGCAATGTGGCCTGGGACTATGCACAGATGACTATGCCTGGCTTGAATCCCAAATTTGACCATTACTACCTTGGCAGAGTTCCTTGACTTTTCTAATCTTTAAGTTTGGTACTTATTAAGTGAAGTCATAAGTGACACCTACCTCATATAGTTGCTTTGAGTTTGTTTTTTTTTTTAATTTTTGGGATGGAGTTTCACTCTTGCTGCCAAGGCTGGAGTACAGTGGCATGATCTCAGCTCACTGAAACCTCCACCTCCCAGGTTCAAGTGACTCTTCTGCCTTAGCCTCCCAAATAGCTGGGATTACAGGCTCCCAACACCACACCTGGCTAATTTTTTTATTTTTATTTTTAGTAGAGAAGGATTTTTGCCATGTTGACCAGACTGCTCTCAAACTCCTGGCCTCAGGTGATCCACCCATCTTAGCCTCCCAAAGTGCTGGGATTACAGGTGTGAGCCACCACGCCAGGCTGAGGGTTTTTAGGATCATAAATAGGGTGGGTATTAAAAATAGTTGCTGTTGGGCTGGGCGTGGTGGCGGGCAGATCACCTGACGTCAGAAGTTGGAGACCAGCCTGACCAACATGGAGAAACCCTGTCTCTACTAAAAGTACAAAATTAGCTGGGCGTGGTGGCGCATGCCTGTAATCCCAGCTACTTGGGAGGCTGAGGCAGAAGAATCACTTGAACCCAGGAAGTGGAGGTTGCAGTGAGCCGAGATCATGCCACTGCACTCCAGCCTGGGCAACAAGAGTAAAACTCCATCACACACACACACACAGACACATACACACACAAAAAGGTAGCCATTATCTTATGTGTTATGACTTCATAGCAAGGAAAATGTCCTGGTTAAGCCGCTCTGGCACAGCCAGCGGGGGAAGTGGCCTCTGGCAGGCGCAGCAGCTTTGGGAGGAAGAAAAGGAAGCTGGCTCCAGGCTACAAGTCCGATGCCTATTACCCTTGACGTAAATAATCAGCGTCCACAGAGACAGCTTTCTTCTCCTGTCCTTGTTCTTTTGTGGCCACACGTTGACTTCTGCCAGGATGTTTATGCTTTGGGTTTCCCTGGTCAAGGTCATCCTTCACCTTCTTTCCAGAGAGATTTCATTTGGCATGAATGCTAGGTAGATTCTAAAAGCTGAAACACACTTTCAACCACCTATTTAAAAACTTGTTTTGGTCAAAATACACCATGAGGCCGGGGGCAGTGGCTCAGTCCTATCATCCCAGCACTTTGGGAGGCTGAGGTGGGCAGATCACCTGAGGTCAGGAGTTTATAATCAGCCTGGCCAACATGGTGAAATCCCATCTCTACTGAAAAGAGAAAAAATTAGGCCGGTGTGGTGGTGGGCACCTATAATCCCAGCTACTCGGGAGGCTGAGGCAGGAGAATCGCTTGAACCTGGGAGGCAGAGGTTGCAGTGAGCCAAGATTGCACCATTGCACTCCAGCCTGGGCAACAAAAGCAAAACTCTGTCTCAAAAAAAAAAAAACAAAAAACACCATAAATTAAACAGTTAAATGACAAACTAGAAAAACGTATAGTATATAGAAGAACTGCAAATGTCTTTAGTTTATTGCTATTATTATCTTTTGAGACAAGAGTCTTGCTCTGTCACCTAGGCTGGAGTACAGTGGCACAATCTCGGATCATTGCAACCTCTGTCTCCTGGGTTCAAGAGATTCTCCTACTTCAACTCTCTGAGTAGATGGGATTACAGGCTCTTGCCACCAGGTCCAGCTAATTTCTGTATTTTTAGTAAAGATGGGGTTTCACCATATTGGGCAGACTGGTCTCAAACTCCTGACCGCAAGCGATCTGCCCACCTCTGCCTCCCAAAGAGTCCTGGGATTACAGGTGTGAGCCACTGCGCCTGGCCTGTGAATGTCTTCAATACAAGAGTCTTCACAAAATCAATATACAAAGATTGGCCGGGCACAGTGGCTCATAACCGTAATTGCAGCACTTTAGGAAGACAAGGTAGAAGGATGGCTTGAGTCCAGGAGTTCAAGACCAGCCTGGGCAATAGAGAGAGACCCTGTCTTTATAAAACTGAAAAAAATGAAAACAAAGAAAGATGAAGGAGACCATGCTGCCCAGACCCTTGTGCGCCCTTGTGGGCCCGCGCGGACGTCCAGGAAGGCAGTGCAGAGCTGGGTGGTCTCAGTGCGGGAGGCACCCGCTAAGCCGTGCCTCAGTGTTGCTGTGGCCTGGTCTGCACAGCACCTGCGTCTGCTGGCTTCGGCTGCACGAAGGCGGGCAGCATGCTTCCCTGGCCGTGGAGCTCCTCTTCAGCAGCGTGGCAGGCCTGAGTGCTTGTTAGCCGTTTCGGGCCAGGGAACATTTGGGTTCTCCTGGCTACATCTGGAAGCTTGGCTGCATATGGGAATGAGATTCCACCACTCTGTAAAATGCATGCCTGCAGGTTTAATTGCAGCTCAGTGATGGCCCCAAACCTGGAGTTAGTGTGTTGAACAGACCCCTTTGAGAGCAGTCTTGTCCCAGCTTGGACTTAAGAATTTAAAATCTGGGCCGGGTGCAGTGGCTCACGCCTGTAATCCCAGCACTTTGGGAGGCCGAGGCGGGTGGATCACGAGGTCAAGTGGTCAACATGGTGAAACCCCATCTCTGCTAAAAATACAAAAATTAGCTGGGCATGGTGGCGCCTGCCTGTAATCCCAGCTACTCAGGAGGCTGAGGCAGGAGAATTGCCTGAACCCAGGAGGCGGAGGTTGCGGTGAGCCGAGATCGCGCCATTGCACTCCAGCCTGGGTAACAAGAGCGAAACTCCGTCTCAAAAAAACAAAAAAAGAATTTTAAATCTTGAAACTTCCACTGTTTTCAATGCATTAAGAGAAACAAATGGCAGCATTTTTCTATTTCAGACATTTTACTTAAAAAAAAAACAAAAAACCACTGCCGGGTACGGTGGATCATGAGGTCAGGAGTTTGAGACCACCCCAGCCAACATGGTGAAACCCTGTCTCTACTAAAGATACAAAAAAATTAGCCGGGGCCAGGCACAGTGGCTCATGCCAATAATCTCAGCACTTTGGGAAGCAGAGGTGGGCAGATCACCTGAAGGTCAGGAGTTTGACACCAGCCTGGCCAACATGATGAAACCCCATCTGTACTGAAAATGAAAAATTAGCCAGGCGTGGTGGCAGGCGCCTGTAATCTCGGCTACTCAGGAGGCTGAGGCAGGAGAATTGCTTGAACCTGGGAGGCGTAGGTTGCAGTGAGCAGAGATCGCACCATGCATTCCAGCCTGGGCAAGAAGAGTGAAACTCTGTCTCAAAAAAAAAAAAAATTAGCCAGTCATGGTGGTGTGTACTTGTAAGTCCCAGCTACTCAGAAGGCTGAGGCAGGAGAATCACTTGAACCCAGGAGGCAGAGGTTGCAGTGAGCCAAGATCACACCACTGCACTCCAGCCTGGGCGATGAGGGGACACTCCATCTGAAAAAGAAAAGAAAAGAAAACAGAGAAAAAACCACCAAACTGGGAGGGGTGGAAAATCAGTCGTTACCATGACAACCCTGCAGAGGTGGCGGATGTGCTACGCAAGAGCTTAATGATACCCTCATACAGACTCATTCTTTCTTTATCTACAGCTAAAATTTCAAGGGTAAAATGTTAGGTGTCAACATTGCAGGCGATCACTTGAGGTCAGGAGTTCAAGACCAGCCTGACCAACATGGTGAAACCCTGTCTCCACTAAAAATACAAAAATTAGCCAGGGGTGGTGGTGGGCGCCTGTAATCCCAGCTGCTCAGGAGGATGAGGCAGGAGAATTGCTTGAACCTAGGAGGCAGAGGTTGCAATGAGCTGAGATCATACCACTGCACTCCAGCCTGGGCAACAGAGTGAGACTCCATCTCAAAAAAAAAAGTATATTCTCTTTTGCCTAATGATTCTACTTTCAGGAATTTACCTTAAAGAAATCAAGCCTGTAATCCCAGCACTTTGGGAGGCCAAGGTGGGTGGATCACGAGGTCAAGAAATCGAGACGATCCTGGTCAACATGGTGAAACCCTGTCTCTACTAAAAATACAAAAAATTAGCTGGGCATGGTGGCACGTGCCTATAATCCCAGCTACTCAGGAGGCTGAGGCAGGAGAATTGCCTGAACCCAGGAGGCGGAGGTTGTGGTGAGCCGAGATCGCACCATTGCACTCCAGACTGGGTAACCAGAGCGAAACTCCATCTCAAAATAAAAAAAAAAAGAAAGAAAGAAATAATAGTTTTAAGTCTCAGGTATGGTCATGACAAAAAAAGAAAATAAAAATAGTTGTGTGCACATACGTTTAACCTCAAGGAAGTCCATTCAAACGTGGGTATATATACACATACACATACACATATATAGTCGTTATTTGTTTTTTGTTTTTGTTTTGAGACTGAGTCTCACTGTGTCACCCAGGCTGGAGTGCAGTGGCTCAATCTCTGCTCATGGGAACCTCTGCCTTAGCCTCCCAAGTTGCTGGGATTATAGGTGCCCACCACCATGTCTGGCTAATTTTTTGTATTTTTGGTAGAGACAGTTTTACCATGTTAGCCAGGCTGGTCCTGAACTCCTGGGCTCAAGTGATCCGCCTGCCTCAGCCTCCCAAAGTGCTGGGATTATGAATATGAGCCACCACGTCTGGTCTTAGAGTGATTTTCACCTTATTCTTTCTATACTTTGCTCCAAACATTTTGTAATGGACATGAATTACTTTTCTTGTTTTTGAGGCAGAGTCTCCCTCTGGGCTAGAGTGCAGCAGTGCAATCTCCACCTCTCAGGTTCAAGCGATTCTCCTGCCTCAGCCTCCCAGTAGCTAGGATTACAGGCACACGCCACCATGCCCAGCTAATTTTTGTTTTTTTTTAGTAGAGATGGGGTTTCACCATGTTGGCCAGAATGGTCTCGATCTCTCGACCTTGTGATCCACCCACCTCGGGCTCCCAAAGTGCTGGGATTACAAATGTGAGCCACCGCGCCCGGCCCATGCATTACTTTAGTAAGGAAAAGTTCACAATTTAAAATACAAGATGTCGGTGTTGGTTTGAAGGCTGCCTAGTGTGGGCTCCCCTAAGGCACTCTACCGTGCTAAAGAATGGCCCTCCTGACCAGAATCACATGTTGGGAAGAATTTTCTTGGCGCTTATAAGAACGTTCCAGGCGGCAAGAGACAGGGTATCAAAGGGAGCATTGGGGAGGCCCCTGCCCTGTCCAGGCCTGCAGGCGAGGGCCTCATCCGTGGACAGATGGAGAGTCTGCCTTTTCCCCGGGTTCTCCTCTTCCCCATCCTGGATCGAGTGCTGTGGAGACCAGGCAGAGCCATGAGCTCACTCACCCCAAATCCCTGTGGTTCTGTTGGTCTGTAGCCTAGGTAGGGTTAAGCCAGGCTTGAGGTTAAGAAGGTAGGGCAAAGGCCTCCCTGGCAGGCTGTCTGCAGAGCATTCTCTTTTTTTTTTTTCTTTGAGACAGAGTCTTGCTTTGTCACCAGGCTGGAGTGCAGTGGTGTGATCTCAGGTCACTGCAGCCTCCACCTTTCAGGTTCAAGTGATTGTCCTGCCCCAGCCTCCAGAGTAGCTAGGATTACAGGTACCTGCCATTATGCCCAGGTCATTTTTACATTTTTATAGAAATGGGGTTTCACCATGTTGGCCAGGCTAGTCTTTAACTCCTGACCTCAGGTGATCCACGCACCTCAGCCTCCCAAAGTGCTGGGATTACAGGCGTGAGCCATGTGCCCGGCCTCATTTCTTTTTTTGTAAATGGAGTCTTGCTCTGTCACCCAGGCTGGAGTGCAGTGGCGTGATCTCGGCTCGCTGCTGTAACCTCTGTCTCCTGGGTTCAAGCGATTCCTGCCTCAGCCTCCCAACTAGGTGGGATTATAGGCATGTTCCACCACACCCAGCTAATTTTTTGTATTTTTGGTAGAGACGGGGGTCTCACTATGTTGCCCAGGCTGGTCTCGAACTCCTGGCCTCAAGTGATCGTCAGCCTCGATCTCCCAAAGTGCTGGGATTATAGGTGTGAGCCACTGCGCCCCGTCTGACTGTGACTTTTTGATACCCTAGTGGGTATCAAGTGGTATCTCACTGTGGTTTTGATTTGCATTTCACTGTGATTAATGGTGTTGAGCTTCTTTTCATATGCTTAGTGGCCATTTGTATATCTTCTTTGGATAAATGTCTATTTAGATCTTTGCCCATTTAAAAAATTGGTTATTTCAAAAATTAACTGGGCACAGTGACACATACCTGTAATCCCAGTTGCTTGGGAGGCTGAGGCAGGAGAATCTCTTGAACCCAGGAGACAGGTTGCAGTGAGCCGAGATGGCACCACTGCACTCCAGCCTGGGAGACAGAGCAAGACTCCATATAAAAAAAAAAAAAAGGGTTATTTACATCTTATTATTGAGTGGTAAGGGTTCTTGTATGTTGTTTTTTTGTTTTTTGAATGACTGTTGGGTACTGTCTTTACATACTCTAGATGCAGGCTCCTGATTAGATCGATGGTTTGTAAGAAGTTTCTTGAATTCTGTGCATTCTTTTCACTTTCTCCAACTCCTGCCCTCAAGTAATCCTGCTGCCTCAGCCGTCCAGAGTGCTGGGATGCCAGGCCTGAGCCACCACTCCCGGCTCTTTTCACTTTCTCGATGCCATCCTTGAAAGCACAGAAGGTGTACATTTTGACGATATCTTACTCATTTTTAACTGTGGGCAAAACAGGTGGAAATGATTGGAGACAGCATGTCGCCACGTGCAGACTGCCTCTCCTCAGCTGCGATTAATTTGCTTGTAGGTAGGCAGGTTTGATAACACAAAATGGTTTAGTTTTTGTTTGGGGAGGCCAAGCTGGGAGCATTGCTTGAGGCCAGGAGTTCACTACTAGCCTGAGCAATATAATGAGACCCCATCTCTACAAAAATAATTAAAGGCTAGCTGGGGGCCAGGCACAGTGGCTCACACCTGTAATCCCAGCACTTTGGGGGGCCGAGGCGGGCAGATCACCTGAGACCAGCCTGGCCAACACGGAGAAACCCCATCTCTACTAAAAATACAAAATTAGCCAGGTGTGGTGGTGGGCGCCTCTGATCTCAGCTACTTGGGAGGCTGATGCAGGAGAATCGCTTGAAGTGGGGAAGCGGAGGTTGCACTGAACTGAGATTGCACCACTGCACTACAGCCTGGGCAACAAGAGTGGAACCCCATCTCAAAAAAAAAAAGAAATTTAGAAGCAGGACTCCTGGGCCGTCTTCATCACCAGACCAGAGAGAACTGTTGAATTCTGATTGAAACCTTCCAAAAACCTACCCTCTCCAAACCAAAAGCAGTTTTTGCTGACATCTGGTCTTTCTGGGATGCTGATATTTTTATTTATAAAATGTCTTGATTGTCCCCAAATAGATGCTTATTTTTAACAGGCTCTCTCCCTTTGAGGGCTGCCTGAGCCTCATAACTTTGTTCTCTGGCATCTCAGCGTTACCCTGGAAGGGTAACAAGAAGGCTCCTGGGTTCTGCTGGGAGCAGAGAGCCAGGGAGGGTTGCCTGCTGCAGTCAGGCAGCCACTTGTACCCTGTGTGACCTCCCTCCTTGCCCGTATCAGCCCTGGTGCAGAGAGGAGACACTTTGAGTGAGCGGTCATCACCCCTGGACTAGTGCCCTGTGAGTCACACAGGAGGGGTGCAGGTGAAGAGGGGCCGATGGGCCTGGTCATCTGCCCACTCCTCCTGTGCTTCCCCAGTTCCTCCTCCCACTGAGGCTTCCCTGCTTCTTATCTCTCAGCTGCCCAACATGTTCGGAGACCTTCGGTCCACGTTTATTGCCCTGATGATTGGGTCCTACGCCTCCTCGGCTGTCACCTTCCCGGGAATCAAGGTGAGCACTGGCGTCCATGTTCAGCCCTGCTCCAGTCTCCGTCCACCCTCTCTGAGAGGGAAGCAGTTGTGGGCACCAGGGGTGGCCCCTCCCCAGCACCCCCACCCCAGCAGGATGCACCTGGCATCATGAGCAAGAAATGAGAACCACGTGGCCTCGGGGGCAGGACTCACGCACCTGCTGTGGGCTCTGCTGGCTCTGCTGTAGGCGCCTGTGCATTTCTGGACTGGGGCAGGGAAAGGGTGGGGGGTGAGTTTGTCTCAGACTTGAGTCTAGCTCCTGTCTCACCCGGCTCCCCAGCCCCCAGCTCCCTGTCTCTCCCACAGTAACAGTGGCTGTTACTGTGCTGTTGCTCCATCCGCCAAAGCACTGCTCCTGGCCAAGTCAGTTCAGCTGTTTCCCTTCCAAGCAGGACTCTGACCTGTGGAAGTCACACAGGGTCGGGATGAAGCAAACACCTCACAGCCCATCTGCCTGAGTTCCTACCCCAAATCCCAGGGCTCTGCCTGGGGCCCCACAGGGGCTACACCTGCCTCTGGCCCTGACACTGGGGAGAAGCCCCTTTCCTCAGGGGTGCGTGTGGGAAGGCTGCTGGCTAGGAGAGTTCAGGCACCATGGTGTGGGGTGGCTTCCTGGGCATCGAGGCGGTGGGAGCTGGGACTCGGCGCCAGCCATCCCGTGGACTTGCCGAGATTCTTGCACCCCTGGACGGGGCGGATCCCACAAGTTCCTCCTCCTCCTCTTCTCAGTGGCTCATGGCAGCGTCCTCCCTGGCGCACTGGGTAACTGTCTGCCAGGTCCTCCCTGGCGTGCTGGGTAACTGTCTGCCAATGCCTCAGGGACTCTCAGTCACTGCTGGAAGTCGCTGGTACTCATGACTGCAGCGAACGTGCCCAGTAGGCTGCCCACCGGTCAGGTCCTGTGCTGAGCACTCCGCCAGGGCCACACCCAGCAGCCCCTACAGTCTCGGGGACCCAGGCTGGTAAACGCCCACCGCATGGGTCCGAGGGAGCATTTGTTTGTTCTCTACCATGTGAGCTCTCCAGGGTTCGGGAGAAACATCCATGGACAGGGCCAGCCTGTCTTCAGGGAGCTCCACTCACACCAGACAAGCTGATGGGCCTGAGGTACCATCGCCTCTGCCAGGCTGTTCACTATGAGCCCAAGAGCCGTGCTGTGATCACAGCGGGCCGTTGGAAAGGCCTCCGAGTCGGAGTGGTTCATGACACGCCAGGCCCAGATAACTAGCAGGGCAGGCACGGTGGGAGGACTGGAGGGTGGGGGTCTGATGGCCAAACACCCAGGTTGGCAGGGCCGTGCCTCCTCACGCGTCTTAGCAAAGGGACAGCAGAGGGCTGCCGGATGCCCCTGCCTACCGGCCCTGGTCTCCCTAGGCTAACTCTGTCCCTCCCCCACCCTACCCCACGGTGCTTGTCAGCTCATCTATGATGCTGGTGTCTCCTTTGTCGTCATCCTTGTGGTCTGGGCCGGCTGCTCTGGGCTGGTTTTCCTCAACTGCTTCTTTAACTGGCCCCTGGAGCCCTTTCCTGGGCCGGAGGATATGGACTACTCGTAAGTAAAGGTGCCCTGGGCCCCACCCCACCCCAGTCGGGGTCCCGAGCAGCCTACAGACACTCTCCCTGGCCCTCTGCTCGTCCCCTCCCTCGAGTCAGGGTCCCAAGCAGTGCCCACAGACACTCTCCCAGGCCCTCTGCCCTGCCCACACCCCACCCCAAGCCAGGGTCCTGCGCAGCACCCACAGACTCTCTCCCAGGGCCCTGGCCCTATTTCCCCCAAGCTGGGGTTCTGGGCAGCACCACAGACTCTTCCAGCCGAGGTCCCAGCTGGCATCCACAGACACTCTCCTGGGCCCCAGGGTGAAGATCAAGTTCAGCTGGCTGGGCTTTGACCACAAGATCACGGGGAAGCAGTTCTATAAGCAGGTGACCACGGTGGGCCGCCGCCTGAGCGTGGGCAGCTCCATGAGGAGTGCCAAGGAGCAGGTGGCGCTGCAGGAGGGCCACAAGCTGTGCCTGTCCACCGTCGACCTGGAGGTGAAGTGCCAGCCAGACGCTGCAGGTACCTGCCTGAGATGGCATCTGGGTGATGGGGAGGGGGCTCCGTGGGTATCGGCTCACCCCATTACCACTTCACCCCAAAATGGGAGGCAGCCCCACCTGCCCTGTTCTGCAGAGGCCTGGGAAGGGAAAGGGATTTGCCCAACTGATTTCACACAGGGGGCGACCCCATGGCAGTGCCAAGCCCGTCACCCTCACCAGGCCCACCCCAGGGGGCCTCCTGGCCTCCAGTGTGGAGAGATTTGCACAGCCCTGGGTGGTGGGGACGGTGTGCCCGGCCCTGAGCCCACAGCCTCTCCCGCAGCGGCCCCGTCCTTCATGCAAAGCGTGTTCAGCCCCATCCTGCTGCTCAGCCTCGTCACCATGTGCGTCACCCAGCTTCGGCTCATCTTCTACATGGGAGCCATGAACAACATCCTCAAGTTCCTGGTCAGTGGCGACCAGAAGACAGGTAGGTAGCCCAGCCACTGGCCGCGGCCGGGACATGTGAAGCTGAGCTAGACTGGCAGGGCCACGGACCGCTGCCTCTCGGGCACTGCTTGCCTGGCAGAGTTCTTTCATCACCACCAGCCCCAACCGTTCTTTCATGTCCCCATCAGGGTTTCCTGGTCCAGGAGGGAGGGAAGGACCAAAACGGCTGCCTGTGCATGGGATGTGGGGTGTGTTTTTCATGTCTGAGGGGGAGGCTGCCATGTGTGCTGTAAAGGAAAACGTGGCACAAAACAGAGCCCTGCACCCCAGTGCATCTGAAAGACAGCAGATCACGCCCTCAGTCCTCCCAGAAAGCAGCACGGCAGGTGCATAGACACCCTGCGCATGGAGGTCAGGGTGTGGCTGGAGACGCCAGGGCAACTGGCTGACACTGATCTTCATCCCTCATCGAGAAACAGGGTGGGTCACAGGCTTTCTCCGAGCCTGGGATCCAGTCGAGGCTTGCCGGCCCCAGCAGACACAGCTGATAACCCACACTCCACTTTTCCAAAACAGCACAGGACTGCAGCTGATTAGAGGTTTTGATTCTGCAAAGAAAGTCAGGACTTCCCAGGGCCTGAGCTGAGTCAGCCCTAGTCATCCCCAGGCGGGACACACACTCAAAACCCTTTTTATTGGCAGCCTCCATGGGGTGCAACTGGTTTTTGATGGTTTACTTCTTTTTATCAAGGTAAAGATACCCTAGGCCTTGTGAAGAATCGGTAATCAGTTTTTTAGGCGGTGAGAAATCCAACTTTAATAAAAGTGAGATAGCAGACGGAATCAGATCACACACTCCAGTTCTACTGTGAAAATGGGCGTCTAGGTGGGGTGCAGTGGCTCACGCCTGTAACCCCAGCACTTAGGGAGGCTGAGGTGGGCTGATTACTTGAGGTCAGGAGTTCAAGACCAGCCTAGCCAACATGGTAAAACCTCATCTCTACTAAAAATACAAAAATTTGCCAGGCGTGGTGGCAGGCTCCTATAATCCCAGCTATTTAGGAGGCTAAGGCAGGAGAATCGCTTGAACCCAGGAGGCAGAGGTTGTGATGAGCCAAGATCATGCCACTGCACTCCAATCTGGGCAACAGAGTGAGACTCCATCTCAAAAAAAAAAAAAAAGGCCAGGCATGGTGTTTCATGCCTGTAATCCCAGCACTTTGGGAGACCAAGGTGGGTGGATCACAAGTTCAGGCGTTCAAGACCAGCCTGACCAACATGATGAAACCCCGTCTCTACTAAAAATACAAAAATTAGCCAGCCATGGTGGTGGGTGCCTGTAATCCCAGCTACTCAGGAGACTGAGGCAGAGAATTGCTTAAACCCAGCAGGTGAAGGTTGCAGCGAGCCAAGATCACACCACTGCACTCCAGCCTGGGCGACAGAGCAAGACTATCTCCAAAAAAAAAATTTTGTGGAACACGATTTGGGGAAAGCCAATCTATCATGTGTTTTTTTCTTTTTTCTTTTTTTTTTGTTTTTTTGTTTTTTTGAGACGGAGTTTTGCTCTTGTTACCCAGGCTGGAGTGCAATGGGGCGATCTCGGCTCACCGCAACCCTGCCTCCTGGGTTCAAGCAATTCTCCTGCCTCAGCTTCCTGAGAAACTGGGACTACAGGCACGCTCTACCATGCCCAGCTAATTTTTGTGTTTTTAGTAGAGACAGAGTCTCACCATGTTGACGAAGATGGTCTCGATCTCTTGACCTCGTGATCCACCCGCCTCGGCCTCCCAAAGTGCTGGGATTATAGGCGTGAGCCACTGTGCCCGGCCTTTTTTCCTTTTTTTTTTTTTGAGACAGGGTCTCTTTCTGCATTTCTGCACTGCCTAAGCTGGACTGTGCTGATACAGACACTGCTTCCTTGACCTCTCAGCGCTTTCCAGAGGCATGCTACCACACCCAGCTAATTTTTACATTTTTTGTAGAGATGGGTCTTGCTGTGTTGCCCAGGCTGGTCTCAAAACTCCTGGGCTTAAAGGATTGTTCCACCTTGGCCTCTCAAAGTGCTGGGATTACAGACGTAAACTGCCGTGGCTGACCTGATAAATACTTAGGCCCAGAGCGGTGGCAACCGCAAAGTGTGCAAAGAGCCAGCTCCTGGCCCTGAGAGGCACATTTCCCTGCCGCTGAGTCAGGGTCTTTTACGCAAGCTCTTGAGACATCTTTTGCTGCCCAAGAGGAATTTTTCCAACTGTTTCCTATGTTTGAAAAGTCAATTTCAGGAAGTTAGAGGAAGCCAGGCCAGAAGATTGGTCCGTGGCAGACAGGCCATTGGATTTCCCCGACCTCCTCCCGTGACCTGTTGCACTCAACACTATAGCTCTAGCTCTGCCCAGAGAGGTGGCTGCTGGGTCTGGGTCCCTTTCCCCACGCTCATGAGCTCTGGGACTCCCTGAGAGCGGGCGTGCAGTGCTGCGGAGGAGTGACTAGAACCAGCAGAGCCACCTGCCCCCACTGCGCCCCATGGCCACCTGTAGCAGGGCTCCCAGGAGCTGGTACCACACATAGACTCTGGGCCTTGCCGCTGGCTGCTGACCCAGCTGTCTCCCGGCATTTGAGACCTGCCATCAAGCAGGAGAGCAGATTCGGGAAGCCCTAACTATCAAGGCTGCCCCGCTGGCTGGGAAAAGGCTGTCTTTTTGTGTGTGTGTGTGAGCTGGGGTCTTGCTCTGCCACCCAGGCTGGAGTGAGTGGTGCAATTCACAGCTCACCGCAGCCTCCAGCTCATGGGATCAAGGGACCCTCCCACCTCAGCCTGCTAAGTATCTGGGACTACGGTTGTGTGCCACCACACCTGGCTAATTTTTTTTTTCATAAAGACCAATACTCTCACTTTTACCCAGGCTGGTCTGGAACTCCTGGGCTCAGGCAGTTCTCCCACCTCAGCCTCCCAAAGTGCTAAGATTACAGGCATGAGCCACAGTGCCCACCCAAAAACGCAGTCTTTTCTTTTTTTTTTTTTTTTTGAGACAGATTTGTACTCTTGTTGCCCAGGCTGGAGTGCAATGGCACGATCTTAGCTCACTGCAACCTCCACCTCCCAGGTTCACGTGATTTTCCTGCCTCAGCCTCCCAAGTAGCTGGGATTACTACAGGCATGTGCCACCATACCTGGCTGATTTTTGTGTTTTTGGTAGAGACAGGGTGTCACCATGTTGGTCAGGCTGGTCTTGAACTCCTGAGCTCAGGTGATCTTCCCACCTCGGCCCCTGGAAGTTCTGGGATTACAGGTGTGAACCCACCATGCCTGGGTGAAAATGCAGCCTTGAGGTGTTCCCAGCAGTGCCCATGACCAGCCAGAGTGGGCACTGCTACCTCATCCTCCCACCCACCCTCAGGGCGTGGCACTTGCTAGGAAGAAGCAGGGTGTTGAGAAACCGGAGTCCAGGGCCGACAGCAGTCCAGGGCCACCAGTGCTTGGGGATTTGAGGCCTCAACATGAGAACGAGGTGCAGAGGCCATGCGTAGCCAGATGGGTTGGGTCCCCCTGCCCCCCATAGTCAGGGCTACTTGTCCTACCCTGCCTTTGTACAGAGCTGACAGGTGACATGTTCTTCTATTGTCCTTGAATCGATAGCAATCTAGGAGTTAAATAGATACTATCATCTATTACATCATCATTTAAGATAGATACGTTCATCAGATACAACTGAAAAATGAGGCCTAGAGCGATGGAGTCACCTGTTCAAGGTCAGAGCCAGGACTCACATACGGGTCTCAGGTCACTGGAGCTGCACGGCTCTCTAGACTGGCATATTCCACTCGGAGCAGCAGCTCAGGGCCACCCGGCCTTGGTAGCAGGAGCCACAGCCCGCAGCAGGGGAGCAGGCCCTGGCCCGGTCTCCATTTCCTAACAGAGTGGAAGGGAGGCCAACTCTGGCCATCTGGAGGAGACCCGTGGTGTCAGATGCCTTGGCGGTGCGTCTGGGGCAGGTTCTGTATCCTTTCCCTGTCTCTGAGCCAGTAGGGCAGGCGGGAGCTATGACACAGCCACTCCCATAGGCCGTGGCAGCAGGACTCGGATTGCACCAGACCTTGCGCTCACCCGCCGCTTCCCACCATGCTACCCACCAGCGTCATGGGCCTGACTCACCAGCCCGCCTGTGACCCGGCACTAGCAGACAGGAGGATGTCTGCAGGGCCCGGGCCAGGTGCTGTCCTGAGTCCACTTCCAGCGGCCTGGCTGAAGCTCGCTGCCCCCGCTTCAGGGCCCCAAGTCATGCTTGGTGGGAAATGGGAGTGTGTGCTGGGCCCGAAGGAGCCCACCCCTCCCCCCATCTCTGCAGCGCTCAGGTTTCTGCCACTAACCTCACTTCTTTCTGCTTTTTCACTTGTGCTATCCTGATGCAGTGATGGCCACGGGTAAGTGGGGGAGGGGGGATGTCAGGGAACCTTATGACATCCCCACCCAGCCAGCCTGTTCAACCCAGAAGCTCCTCACCTCAAGCTCCAGACATCCCTCCTGGCTACAGCTGTGGGGGTAGAGGAGGCAGTCAACACTCAGCGTCTGTTTCCCTGGGAAGCCCACCATAGGGAAGCTTCCCACAACAGGGAAGCCCTCCTGCTAGAGCCCCATGAGTGGTGCCTTCCTGGGGTGTTTCTAGAGGGAAAAACTAGTGGCCAGTGGCTTAGAAGACCTCCGTCATGGGCACTGGCAGCTGTGGAGTTCCCACGTCCCGGTGGCTTCCCGGAGCTCTGGGAAGGCCATTGTGACACCCTGGGTTTCCTTCGCTGTTTCTTTTTTTCATTTTTTTTTTTTCTTTGCTGTTTCATAGAAACAGGCAGGGGAGGCCGGGCTCGGTGGTTCACGCCTGTCATCCCAGCACTTTGGGAGGCTGAGGCAGGTGGATCACAAGGTCAGGAGATCGAGACTATCCTGGCCAACATGGTGAAACCCTGTCTCTACTAAAAATACCAAAAAAAAAAAAAAATGGGGACTGGTGGTGAATGCCTGTAATCCCAGCTACTTGGGAGGCTGAGGCAGAGAATCACTTGAACCAGGGAGTCAGAGGTTGCAGTGAGCCGAGATCGCACCACTGCACTCCAGCCTGGGCAACAAGAGTGAGACCCCATCTCAAGAAAAAGGAAAAAAAAAGAAACAAGCAGGGGATTTGGAGCTGAGAAGAAGGTTCCCTGCCCCATTCCAGCCTCGACTTCAGTTAAGGCCTTTGGGCTCCCTGCAAGACCCACAGTGATGGGGTTCTGGGGCAGATCCCCAAAGAGCCTGTTGGCACCAGCCCCTTCCCAGCTGGTGCCCAGTCCCCCCGTGACGCAGCCCTTTCCCCCGCAGTTGGCCTCTACACTTCCATCTTCGGCGTGCTCCAGCTGCTGTGCCTGCTCACAGCGCCTGTCATCGGCTACATCATGGACTGGAGGCTGAAGGAGTGTGAAGACGCCTCTGAGGAGCCCGAGGACAAAGACCCCACCCAGTGCGTAGGCCCCCAGCCCTCGGCCCTGCACAAAGACCCCAGAGCTGCGTGTCAGGCAGGTGGGAGGGAGAGGGGTGCACTGTAGCTCCTCTCTGGGTCCTTCCACTCACTCACTCAGCTCAGCTCCCCTCTTTATGGAAATTCCTTGGTATGCTGAAGTTTGAGGCCGAGTCTGCTGACTCATGCCTATAATCCCAGCACTTTCAAAGGCTGAGGCAGGAAGATCACTTGAGGCCAGGAGTTCGAGACTAGCCTGGCAAACATGGCCAGCCCCCATCTTTACAAAAATTTAAAAATTGGCCAGGCCTGGTGGTTCATGCCTACAATACCAGCACTTTGGAAGTTCGAGGTGGGTGAACTGCTTGAGCCCAGGAGTTAGTGACCAGCCTGGGCAACACGGTAAAACCCTATCTCCACCAAAAAAATACAAAAGTGAACCAGATGTGGTGGTTCGCACCTGTAGTTCCAGCTACTCGGGATGCTGAGGTGAGAGGATCGCCTGAGCCTGGGGAGGTTGAGGCTGCAGTGAGCTGTGATTCCCATCGTTGCACTCTAGCCTGGGTGACAGAGCAAGACCGTGTTTCAAGAAAATTTAAAAATCAGCCAGGCATGGTGGCAGCTACTTAGGTGGCTGAGGCAGCAGGGCTGCTCATGAGGCTGCAGTGAGCTGTGATCGTGGTGCTGCACTCCAGTTTGGGTGACACAGCAAGACCATGTCTCTTAAAAAATAGTTTAAGCCAGGCATAGTGGGTCACACCTGTAATCCCAGCATTTTGGGAGGCCCAGGCAGGCAGATCACAAGGTCATGTGTTCAAGACCTGCCTGAACAAGGTGAAACCCTGTCCTCTACTAAAAATACAAAAATTAGCCGGGCGTGGTGGTGGGCACCTGTAATCCCAGCTACTCAGGAGGCTGAGGCAGGAGAGTCACTTGAACCCAGGAGGCAGAGGTTGCAGTGAGCCGAGATTGCACCAGTGCACTCCAGCCTGGGCAACAGAGCAAGACTCTGTCTCAAGAAAAAAAAAAAGGCAGCATTGAGCAAGATGAAAGAAAGAGACAGCATCCCAGCACTTTGGGAGGCCGAGGCGGGTGGATCACGAGGTCAAGAGATCGAGACCATCCTGGTCAACATGGTGAAACCCCGTCTCTACTAAAAATATAAAAAAAATTAGCTGGGCACGGTGGCGCGTGCCTGTAATCCCAGCTACTAGGGAGGCTGAGGCAGGAGAATTGCCTGAACCCAGGAGGCGGAGGTTGTGGTGAGCCGAGATTGCGCCATTGCACTCCAGCCTGGGTAACAAGAGCGAAACTCCGTCTCAAAAAAAAAAAAAGAGCAGGTGAAAGTGTGTGGAGAACGGAGAGCAAAGCGTCCTGCTACTGAGAACACCCCCCACCCTTGGCAGTGGTATGTACGCCATCTTAAAGGCGCCCCACTTATCTGCAGGGTTTATCCACTCAGTTTGAGTAGTACATTGCTATAAGCATAGTATGTGTTAATAGAGTTTTATGATTGTGAAGCTGAAACAAGGCCCAGGAGTCCCACTGTATGTAAGGGACGGGCTCTCAGATCAGAGAATGAGTTAAACACTGTTCTAGAACTCCACCTTCATAAACTCATGTTTATTGCATGAGGCTCTCTGCCGAGCAATTAATGCACAGAATCTCAGTGAAGCCTCCCAGCACCACGGGGAATTGCTAGACCCATTTTAAAGACAAGGGAACTGAGGCTGGGAGGTTGAGTGGTCTGCCTGGGGCCACACAGTAGGTGGGGGGCCTGGGACTCCCTGTAAATCTCTGAGTACCTGGGGTCTGCTCCTGCATGTTGTGTGATCACCCGAGTGTCTGCGTGGGTGCGAGGCTGGGATCGCTAATAGTTAATTCACCAGGAGATAATTACAGAGAGAGCTCTGGTAGCTAGGTTAGCTCCTGCAGCCAGGAGGTTATTTCTGCCCACTCCGGTTCCACCCTGGTTCTGCTGCCTGTTTCCCCTTTACCCTCTTCTGCCCCCCCACCCCCGCCAAGGGGAAACCCATTCACTCCCTTATTTGGCTTATATCTGGCTTATTAGCATCCTGGAAGATTTGGGTGAACCTGAAGCCAGTGGTGAAGTGAGGCTTTGCCATGTGCCAGCCCAGGCACAGTCTGCTCCTTCCCTCCCTGTCATCTTAGCTCGGCCATCACAGCAGCGCTGCAGCATATTAATGGCCATTTTCTCGTACTCGAGACCCCTCTCCAGTGAGAGGGACCAGGGAATGCCCGCAGTGCTGGTCTAGCCCCAACACAGTCCCTAAAACCTGCCCGGGTGGCTTCTGAATCTTGCATCAGTTTACGTGCTGTGACTCTTGGGGCCTGACTCCTCAGGAGCACCAGCTTCCTCCCGGGAGCCCTCCCACACTTACATGTTCTGTGTCTCTGTAGAAGCGAGAAAAAGACAACGCGGGACCGGCAAATCCAGAAGGTCACCAACGCCATGCGGGCCTTCGCCTTCACCAACGTGCTGCTTGTGGGCTTCGGGGTGACCTGCCTCATTCCCAACCTGCCTCTACAGGTGGGTGTGGGGGGCAGGAGAGGCCACCGGGGGTTCTGGGCAATAAGAAGGAATGTGTGAAGGCTCAAATGTGTGGGCCGGGCACGGGGGCTCACACCTGTCATCCCAGCACTTTGGGAGGCCGAGGCAGGCGGATCACCTGAGGTCGAGAGTTCAAGACCAGCCTGGCCAAACATGGAGAAGGCCCGAATCTACTAAAAATACAAAATTAGCCAGGTGTGGTGGTGTGTGCCTATAATCCCAGCTACTCGGGAGGCTGAGGCAGGAGAATCACTTGAACCCGGGAGGCGGAGGTTGTGGTGAGCTGAGATTGCACCACAGCACTCCAGCCTGGGCAACAAGAATGAAACGTCTCAAAAAAAAAAGTGTGTAATGTTTCATGAACATCATCAAAAAACAGAACTTTCATTCAACCAAGCAGCCCACCAACCCTTGGCTGTCTGCAGAGGGTCTGTCACCCACCACGCTCTGCTCGCTGCTGGATTGTCTCTACACGGGCATTCTCCAGGAAGCCACATTGGTCTTGGTTTTGGGGGCATCGTGCAGCACCATTGATGCCGCCATCATCCCATTTCCCGGAAGTGCGTGGGGTTGCTGTGGGGTTGTTTTGTATCAGCTCAGACAGCTGGAAGCTGATGTCCAGAGAGGTCTGGCTGATCTGTGGTGTTGGTGGGAACCTCTGCTCCCATTACCAGAGTCTCACAGGGTTTTGACACTGAACAGATTGGAGAAAGACCTGATGGTGGCCTCAGATCTGGAATCAAAGGCTTCATTCGAAGCTGGGTGCGGTGGCTCACACCTGTAAGCCCAACACTTTGGGAGGCAGAGGCAGGTGGATTGCTTCAGGTGGATAATTTCTCTACAAAAAATACAAAAATTAGCCCCTTGTTGGTGGGCGCCTGTAGTCCCAGCTGCTTGGGAGGATGAGGCAGGAGAATCACTTGAACCCAGGAGGCGGAGGTTGCAGTGAGCTGAGATCGCACCACTGCACTTCAGCCTGGGCCATAGAGTGAGACTGTATCTCAAAAAAAAAAAAAAAGCTTAATTTGTTGGCCAAACTTCTGAGGCTTCTGCAACGTTTGGCAGAGATGGGTAAGATGGACTTTGTCACTGGCCTGGCCCCCCCTGCAGTTCTGTGAAGTGGGCTAGCAGTAGGCGTGGTCCAGTCCTTAAATTTACAGATGGTGGAAGGACATGAGTGACACTCTTGCTTCCAGATAGTTGTATCCGGATGGTATCTCAGGTCAAGTCCAGGAGGGAAGTAGCAGTCCCTTCCTTCTTACAGGTAGCCAGCTATTGAGGGGCACTCAGCACCCAGGTGTGTCCCACCCGCGGGAAGTTTCTATGCATGCCGACACTGGGCGTGCAGACCGCAGTGACCCCATGAATGTTTGTGCTGCCCCGGGCCGGGTGGGATGCTGCAGCCCTCCTGCCCTCCCTGGCCTCCCAGGTGGCTTTCTCTGCAAGACCGGCAGACCTTTGCCCTGACCACGTTGTCCAGTCAAGGGGCAGTGCTCAGCGGAGACAGTCATTTCCTTTTTGCTCTCACTGAAAGAAAAGCTGTAAAAAGGCAACAAGGCATTTGAGGCAGGTGTGTGTGCCTGTGCGTGTGCGTGTATGTGTGCGTGCATGTGTGTGTGACTGTGCACGTGTGCATGTGCCTCTGCGTTTGTGTGCATGTGTGCCTGTGTGTGTGCCTGTACACATGTGTGCCTGTACATGTCTGTGCGTGCACGTGTGTGCCTCTGTGTGCACATGTGTGCATGTGCCTCTGCGTTTGTGTGCATGTGTGCCTGTGTGTACATGTGTGCCTGTGCGCACATGTGTGTGCCTCTGTGCACGTGTGCATGTGCCTCTTTGCATGTGTGTACGTGTGTGCATGTGCATGCATGTATGTGCCTGTGTGTGCATGCATGTGTGCGTGCATGCCTGCATGCGCCTGTGTGTGCATGCGTGTGTACCTGTGTGTGTGCATGTGTGCGTATGTGCATGCACATGTGCCTGTGTGTATGCATGCATGCATGTGTGTGCATGCATGTGTGTGTGCCTGTGTGTACGCATGCATGCCTGTGTGTGTGCGTGTGTGTGCATGTGCACACTGGGTATAGCCCTCAACAGGAGGGAGCAGCGCCTCCCCTTCCCCTTCCCCCTCCCCCTCTGCATTCCTGGGAACAGGTCCTGGCTGCTGAGCGGGATGGCAGGGCTGTGTACAAAACACAAAAAAAGGCAACCACAGGGACCTGGCGGCCAAGAGGACAGCTCTTGCGCCTGCCAGGAAGCGTTAAAAGGCACCTCTTGGAGCTTTCGAGGCCTGCCAGCAGCAGCCTCCCTAGGCAGGGGCCCTCCCACAGACAGCACAGGACCTCAGGAGGGACCAGCTTGGGCCACATGGCAACACGCTGCTTCTAAAAATAAAAACGAGCCGGGTGTTGGGACGCACACCTGTAGTCCCAGCTACTCAGGAGGCTGAGGTGGGGGAATCTCAGCTCACTGCACCTTGGAAAGTTGAGGCTGCGGTGAACTGAGATCACACCAGGACACTCCAACCTGGGCAACCGGAGTGAGGCCTTGTCTAAAAAAAAATTAGCCAGGTGTGGTGGCACATACCTGTAATCCCAGCTGCTCTTGAGGCTGAGGCAGGAGAATCGCTTGAACCCCGGAGGCGGAGGTAGCAGTGAGCTGAGATCACGCCACTGCGCTCCAGCCTCGGGGATAGAGGGAGACTCTGTCTCAAAACAACAAAATAAACCATACACACAAGGAAGAAACACTTGAGTAGGGAGATGAGAGGGCAGCCACCCACTGAGAGGGCGGGGGGAGCCGACATAGAGACCTGGGCGCACAGTCCACGGTGGGCAAAGGCAGCCCGAGGCGTGCTCAGCCACCTCTTCCCACTCAGCGCTGTGCCCACACATCTAACAGCACCGGGGCCCCAGGTTAGTGTTTACAGATTTCTGTGGTGTACCTGGTCTCAGCATGACTGATTTCAAGCCACCCATGTGTGTCACTGATGTGGAATTGGAAGGAGCTTCACGGTTACGTGGTGTTTCTACCATACATCTATGGCAGATGGAAAAGCCTGAAACACTGAGACTAGTGACCCAAGTATAGTGATTAGGAAGGGATGAGGTTTTCTGTATGTGTATTTTTTTTTTTTTTTTTTTGAGACAGTCTTACTCTCATCGGCCAGGTTCCTATGCAGTGGTGGGACCTTGGCTCACTACAGCCTTTACTTCCCGAGCTCAGGTGATCCTCCCACCTTAGCCTCCTGAGTAGCTGGGAATACCGGCATGTGCCACCAAGCCCAGCTCATTTTTACATTTTTTTGCAGAGATGGGGTCTTGCCACATTGCCCAGGCTGGTCTGGAATTTCTGGGCTCAAGCAATCCTCCCCATCCTCCTAAAGTGCTGGGATTACAGGCGTGAGCCACTGCACCAGGCCAGCGAGTGATGAGTTTTGAGTATTCATTACCTTTATTTTAATATAATTTATTTAGTCATAAATGTATATAATTTAATTTATTTTTTTGACATGGAGTCTAGCTCTGTCACCCAGGCTAGAGTGTAGTGGTGTGATCTCGGCTCACTGCAACTTCCACCTCCCGGGTTCAAGCGATTCTCCTGCCTCAGCCTCCCAAGTAGCTGGGATTATAGAAGTCTGCCACCATGCCCAGCTAATTTTTGTATTTTTAGTAGAGGTGGGGTTTCGCCATGTTGGCCATGCTGATCTCGAACTGCTGACCTCAAGTGATCCATCCACCTCAGCTTCCCAAAGTGCTGGAATTACAGGTGTGAGCCACCCAGCCTATAATTTTATTTTTTTATTTATTTAGAGACGGAGTTTTGCTCTTGTTGCCCAGGCTGGAGTGCAGTGGCGCAATCTTGGCTCACTGCAACTTCTGCCTCCCAGGTTCAAGTATTCTCCTGCTTCAGCCTCCTGAGTAGCTGGGACTACAGGCACGCACCACCATGGAGTGCAATGGTGCGATCTTGGCTCACTGCAACCTCCGCCTCCTGGGTTCAGGCAATTCTCCTGCCTCAGCCTCCTGAGTAGCTGGGATTACAGGCAGGTGCCACCATGCCCAGCTAATTACTGTATTTTTAGTAGAGATGGGGTTTCACCATGTTGACCAGGATGGTCTCGATCTCTTGACCTTCGTGATCCACCCACCTTGGCCTCCCAAAGTGGGATTACAGGCATGAGCCACTGCACCCGGCCTTATTTATTTATTTTTTGAGACTGAGTTTCACTCTGTCACCCAGGCTAGAGTACAGTGGCCTGATCTCAGCTCACTGCAACCTCTGCCTCCTGGGTTCCAGCGATTCTCATGCCTCAGCCTCCCAAGTAGCTAGGATTACAGGCATCTGTCACCAAGCCTGGCTAATTTTTGTATTTTTAGTAGAGACAGGGTTTCACCATGTTGGCCAGGCTGGTCTCAAACTCCTGACCTCAGATCATTTACCCACCTTGCCTTCCCAAAGTGCTGGGATTACAGATGTGAGCCATTGCATCTGGACTATAATTTAATTTGTAATGACTGTGTTAATGACTGGCTTGCGAAATTTCCAGAAATTCACACTTGGCTCTGGAGGACAGGTTTGATCCCACTCCAGGCTGACACTGCTCCTAGGCGAGAGCCCCTAGGAATTGGAGGGCAGGGGCGAGGTGAGGGCTCTTAAGGCCTTCTGCTCACAGTGTGCCTTCCCTCCCTCAGATCCTCTCCTTCATCCTGCACACAATCGTGCGAGGATTCATCCACTCCGCTGTTGGGGGCCTGTATGCCGCCGTGTAAGTCCTAGAAGCTGCAGGTACCTGGTGGGTGAGGGTGTGGGAATGGCGCTGGGAGGTTGCTTGTGGACTGAGACTCGGAGGCTGGGTCAGCCTGTTCCGGCAGGGCTCATCTTCCTGCATCAGCGGCAGGTGCCAGGATTTCTGCTGGGTGTGTCGGGGGAGGCCATACCTGGTGGGAGGCGGGTCAGTGGGCAGACAGTTGGGTGCCCACCAGCCTTGCCATTCAGCACGAAGTCATTTCCCCCAGCCAGGTTGGGCACCTGTGCAGCTCGTTACAGCCTCAGGGGCCACTGCTTAGCCGAGTCCTGAGCTGGCCCTGACTGGTCACAGGGAGGACAGGGGTAGGTTCTGGCTGCTTGAAGCTCAACACTGAGTTCAAATGACCCTCACTGAGTAAGCAACATGGGTGACTCAGCCCAGAATGTCCCAGGTGGCCCCATCCAGAGCCTCCATGCACCCAGCCTGGCCATAGCTTTGTCCAGCCCTGGCTGAAATGAAACCTGTGTGTTTTTCCAAGAGGCTGCAGAAACATAAGGAACCACAGTTGTTCCTCATTTTCTGGCTCAGGGCTTGATGCAAACACTGAAACTCAAATGCCACCATCCACGGGCTCTGACATGGGACCAGCTCATCCCTTGCCCAGGATTCCTTTCCCACCTCTAGGCCAGCAGAGCCTGCTGTGTGCTAAGATTTCACCCAGGACTCTCCCCATTTCCGCGGGTCCTCCCGGCTCTGCTCGACCTTCGCCTGCCCCGCCCTAGGCCTGGAGGAAGTTGTGGCTCTCCTGGCGGGGTCTGAGGATGGGAAGCAGGGTCTATGGGGCTGAGTTTCCATGATTACTCAACACTTCTCTGGGCGAAGGCACTGCCGAGCCCAGCCCAGCCTCCACACGTCTCTGGGGCTGTTTCCCAAACTGCAGACTCTTCCTGGCACCACACCTTGTACTCGGCTCAGCCAGACACCCGCAGCCCTGGGCACAGCTGAGTGGGGCTGGCCCTCCCCGGAGTCTGGGGCCTGGGGCTGGTCCCAAAGAGAAACACTTTGCAGAACCGCCCAGCAGGGCCAGGCTCGGTGGCTCACACCTGTAACCCAGCACTCTGGGAGGCTGAGGCAGGTGGATCACGATGTCAGGAGTCCGAGACTAGCCTGGCAACATGTGAAACCCTGTCTCTACTAAAAATACAAAAAAAGGAGCCAGGCATGGTGGCACATGGCCTATAATCCCAGCTACTCAGGAAGCTGAGGCAGGAGAATCCCTTGAACCCAGAATGCAGAGGTTGCAGTAAGCCAAGATCGTGCCACTGTGCTCCAGCCCAGGCGACAGCGCAAGACTCTGTCCAAAAAAACTGCCCATTGGCAGAAATCCAAGGGCCAGCACCTCCCCTTGTCTGGCACCAGTGGTGCAGCCTGGGGTCACCAGGCATTGGGGGCCAAGCAGAGCCCAGGAGGGAGGAGGCTGGCTGTGACAGCTATGGCTTGCCTGGCAGGTACCCCTCCACCCAGTTCGGCAGCCTCACGGGCCTGCAGTCCCTGGTCAGCGCGCTCTTCGCCCTCCTGCAGCAGCCGCTGTTTCTGGCTATGATGGGTCCCCTCCAGGGAGACCCTCTGTGGGTAAGAGGGGTCTTGGGGGCGGTGGGTCATGGGCGCCTGCTCCCTTCTGCTAACTGGGAGCTGCAAGACGCTACTCAGGGAGCTTCAGGGCCCCAAGGATGGGTGATTTGGGAACGTTGGTTCAGATCAGTTCAGGGTCCCTTTGTGCATGGAGGGCAGGCAGGAGGAGGAACGTGTCCTCTCTGGACCTGATTTGTGGGTAAACAGAACAGAGTTCCTGGGCTGGGTGCAGTGCCTCACACTTGTAATCCAGCACTTGGGAGGCCAAGGTGGGAGAATCACTTGAGGTCAGGAGTTCAAGACCAGCCTGGTCGTGATGAAACCCTGCCGCTACTGAAAATACAAAAATTAGCCAGGTGTGATGGCGCATGCCTGTAGTCCCAGCTACTCGGGAGTCTGAGGCAAGGGAATCACTTGAACCCGGGAGGCGGAGGTTGCAGTGAGCCGAGGTCGTGCCATTGCACTCCAGCCTGAGCAACAGAGTGAGACCAGGAGCTTGTCCAGGCCACCCTGGAGATTCAGATCAGGGTGTTCACGGCAGGGAGGGGAGAGGGGAGGTGCAGCCCTGAGGGTGCCGTGTGGCCTGTGAAGAGCCAGAAATTGGGACACTGGAATTCGGAGTGACGGCCTTCCTGTTTGGTTCCCCCTCCACTCCTGTGACCCCGTCTCCTTTCCCAAACCCGGTGGAGGGCGGGCCTGCAGCCCAGTGACGGTGACACCGAGTCCCCCTGCCTCCGCAGGTGAACGTGGGGCTGCTGGCGCTCAGCCTGCTGGGCTTCTGCCTGCCACTTTACCTGATCTGCTACCGGCGCCAGCTGGAGCAGCAGCTGCGACAGAGGCGGGAGGACGACAAGCTCTTCCTCAAAATCAACGGCTCATCCAACCAGGAGGCCTTCGTGTAGCGGCCACCACCTCGGGACTGCGGCCTTGTCTGTGCGTCCGCAGCTGACCTGCCCTGCCCACCCCAGATGACCCCACGCACCCCAGGACCCTCGCCATCCCCGTGTTGGAGTCCACACTCCCTCCCGGGGCCGGTCCTGCCTCAGAGCGCGGCAGTGGAAGGATGGGAGAGGGCCCGGGACGTGTCTGTTTCCTCCTGCTGAACGCAGGGGCTGCCCTGGCTTTGCTCTGCCACCCGTGAGGGACTGGGGACTGGGGTCTCCGTGGTGCCTGTGGGAGGAGCCAGGAACCCCTCCCAGCAGGCGCTCTCCCGCCAGTGTCTGGATTCTGCCTCTTGCCAAAGCAGAGGGGGCTGCCATCCACTGCCCACTACCTGCCCCCGGCTGCGCATCCACGGCCACACCTGCCTGAGGACAAAGGCTTGCACTGTCTCGCCTCGCCTGGCCCCTCTCCCTCCCCGGCTCGTCTAGGCTGCCTGAGGAAGGAAGGCCTGCTTCCTGTTGTTGGTGCTAACTCCTTTGTCATTCCAGCCCCTGTGGCCTGGCCAGGTCTGGCTGGCGCAGAAGCCCCTGGCTTACAGCCTGGGGAGGGGAGAGCAGGCTGGGTGGACATGGTGGCCGTAGCCCTTGCCTCCTCCCCCAGGGCCTACATGGGGACACGTTTCCATAGCCACCCTCGTGCTGTCTGCCACCTGAAGGGAATTTCAGGAGCACCGCCAGAGCCAGAGCACTGCCTTCATACACACAGCTGCTTTTGTGGGGGTGGATATAGGCTGTGGCCGGCAGACACAGAGGTCCAGGCCGGGGTGGGGCCGTGGATCAGTGTGTGGGGTTGGGGTGTACAGGTGGGAGCCACCAGGCCTGCAGCCCAGCCAGTGCCCAGGAGCCACCCTGGCATGGGGCCAGAAACTCGTCCGAGGCCACAGGCCCACAGCACCCCCTACTGGCGGGATCCATGGGGCCCTGGAGCTGACGACAGGGGTGGCAGGGGTGCCTGGCCCATCAACCCACCCACCTTGACTGCCCCCGGAAATGTGTCTTGAGACCTCCTGGGTGTGCTTAGAGGGGTGAGCTGATGTTTGGGTTTTTAGTTATTTTTTTTCTCAACAGTTTTATCATACTTCTTTTTATAAAGCAATAAATCCGTCCTCCTCCTGGTAAGGGATGCCCCTCCTAGCATATCAGTCTAGCTGCATGTGCCTCTTTTGAGCTGGAGAAGAAAAGGCAAGACAAGATTTCCTGCCACCGACCAGCCCCGGCCATGCCCAGCTTGCTCTTCATCTCTGGGAATCTGCTTTCTTGGGAGGGGCTGTGGGTCAGGCAAAGACCTTACTCCCCACCCCCACCCCCACACCAACGGGGCTTACACAGGCATCTTAGAGTGTGGGCCGCCCTCCTCTGCCAGTTGTCCAGCCAAACAGGCAAGCCCTGGCCTCTTTCCCTCCCTGTGCCCTTCCACAACCCTGAGGACTCCCTATGCGTTTAAGCTGAAGAGTAGCCCAGGACAGCTGGAGGCTCAGAGCAATTTAGGATGGGGGGGAGGATGAAGGGAGAGGCCAGGCCACATTCAAGCTCCACATTACCAGCTTGGGTGCCTGAAACACACATCTCCTAGGCTTTTGTTCACTCAAATATTATAAAAAGGCAGTCACTGTGGCTTATGCCTGCAAGCCCAGCACTTTGGGAGGCCAAGTGAGGCAGGTCACCTGAGGCTGAGAATTTGGGACCAGCCTGACCAACATGGAGAAACCCCGCCTCTACTAAAAATACAAAATTAGCCGGTAATCCCAGCTACTCCAGAGGCTGAGGCTCGAACCCGGAAAGCAGAGGTTGCCATGAGCCAAGATCACACCATTGCACTCCAGCCTGCACAACAGAGCAGGACTCCATCTCTAAATAAATAATTTTTTTTTTAATTGAGAGATGCCAGGTGCGGTGGCTCACGCCTGTAATCCTAGCACTTTGGGATGCTGTGGTGGGTGGATCACCTGAGGTCAGGAGTTCAAGACCAGCCTCGGCAACATGGTGAAACCCCATCTTTAAAAAAAAAAAAATTGAGAGAGCTAGTCAACATGTCTCCTCCTGAGAATGCTTGTTTTGTGATGTTAGTGGTTATCCTCATTTTCAAGGAGGTTTTAGAGTGAAATTTGGGAAAGGCTGAGTTCAACTCCAGTCTGTTTCCTACAGCCAGCACTGGCAGTCCTTTCCCATGCTCATGAGCTCTGGGGCACCCCGAGTTGGTGTGTGGTGCTGCTGGGGAGCGGCTCGAACCACCCGCCCCCACTGCGCCCCATGGCCACCTGCAGCAGAGGCTCCGGGGAGCTGGTATCACACATAGACTGGGCCTTGCCGCGGGCTGCTGACTCTGCTGCCTCCCAGCATTTGAGACCCACCATCAAGCAGGAGTGCAGATTCGGGAAGCCCTAACTAGCAAGGCCACTGCCAGCTGGGAAAAGGCCGTCTTTTTTTTTTTTTTTTTTTTTGGTGAGCTGGGGTCTTGCTCTGCCACCCAGGCTGGAGTGAGTGATGCAATTCACAGTTCACTGCAGCCTCCAGCTCATGGGCTCAAGGGATCCTCCCACCTCGGCCTGCTAAGTATCTGGGACTATTGGTATGTACAACCACACCTGGCTTTTTTTTTTTTTTTTTTTTTTTTTCCATAAAGACCAGTTCTCCCGCTTTTACCCAGGCTGGTCTGGAACTCCTGGGCTCAAGCAATTCTCCCACCTCAGCCTCCCAAAGTGCTGAGATTACAGGCATGAGTCACAGTGCCCAGCAAAAAAGCTAGTCTTGAAGTGGTGCAGGCGTGCCCTGTGCTGTCCCAGCAGTGCCCAGGGCCAGCCAGAGTGGGCACTGCTGCCTCTTTCTCCCACCCACCCTCAGGGCGTGGCACTTACTGGGAGGAAGCAGGGTGTTGAGAAACCAGAATCCAGGGCGGACAGCAGTGCGGGGCCACCAGTGCTTGGGGATTTGAGGCCAGAAAGCAGGAGCAGGGTGCAGAAACTATGGGTGGCCAGATGGCTTGGGTCCCCCTGCACCCCAATCCCCACTAGGCAGGGCCACCTGTCCTACTTTGCCTTGTGTGGAGCTGACAGGTGACATGTTTTCCTAGTGTTGCCCTTGACTTGATAACAATCTAGGAGTTAAATAGATACTATCCTCCCTGCTTTACAACTGAAAAACGAGGCCTAGAGCAATGGAGTCACTTGTTCAAGGTCAGAGCCAGGACTCTCATACAGGTCTCAAGTTGCTGGAGCAGCACGGCTCTCTAGGTTGGGACATTCCACTCAGAGCAGCAGCTCAGGGCCACCAGGCCTCGGTCGCAGGGGAGCAGGCCCAGGCACGGTCTCTGTTTCTTGGAGCTGAGAGCTTTCTCAGAGGAGTGGGGTGAAATCTGCCGAGTTGAATCATTTTGGCCCTGGAAGCTGATGGGTATTTGAAGGAGCAATTCCCTGGTGACCCCAACCCACAAGAGAAGTGGTCTGTGCCAGGGAAGGGACCACAGCTGGTCAGGGCAGCCAGCACCGAGTGGCCGGGCCCTCCATCTCCTCATCCTCCAGGCTCTGGCAGGAAGGAGCAGGAAGGTCTCCCTGGCCTGTGGTTTGATCAGTGAGGAAGGGGATAGGTCTGTTGCAGGAACCCTGTCCCGAGCCCCTCTTCACTAGACTCTGGGGTCTGGGCATTTCTTGGTGGTTGGCCTTCTCCAAATCCTCTCGGCTTCCATATGCAGCCTCTGCCGCCTGGACACAGGCCCCCACCCTCGTCAGGCCCGAAGACATGGCCCTCACAGACCCTTTCTGTTCTGCTCTGTCCCCCGTCCCCTCTTGCACCCAGCATCATACTAGTCCGAACTTCCATTTAAACCTTCCTCATCAGGGCCCTGCATGGTGCACTCCAAGGAGTGCATCACTTTGCCGTAGGCCCTGGGGACGCTGAAAAGGTTGGGACACCCAGTGTTGGGCTTATGTGCACAAGACTCTCAGTGGCACAGACGCGCTCAGCCAAGCGGTGTTTCCAATGCCCATGTGTGACAGCCGTGGAATGTGGGCACATACGCAGCTGGGAGGGGCTGGGGACACACTGTGGGCGCCCTACGGTGAGGGCTCCTGAGAGGGGGTTCTGAGAAGCCTCAGCAGAGTTGGCCTTCGGGGCTCCTTTGGCAGCTGCTCCCATATCTGTGCCAACGACCAGGGGCCCAACTCAAGGGTGGCAGCCTATCTTCCCCCAATACAGACCATGGGATTCTGAGATTTAGGAGCCTGGGACCCCCAACATGAGTGGGTTATCCCCAGGCCGCTGTCCTCCCCTGGGGTAGGGTTGTCAGGCTGAGCAAATGGCTCTGTGAGCCTGCTTCCCCATGCCTTACTGACTCCAATCCCTGGGTGAGGACGGAGCTCCCCAAAGTCCACTGGAGGAGGGGGCACGTGGTCCCCGTGGGTGGCCCACCGCTGCACAGACCTCTCCCCATCAGCACGAAGCCACTGCCCATACCGCTTTAGTGAGCCGTCCTCACCCACCCAGGCAGCACTGAGACTCAGCCAGGCCCACCCACAGTGCCCAGACCCTGACCCTTCTCAGGGGAGACCAAAGGCTGGAGGACCGTCCTGGTGGCCTCGGGCGAGTCTTGAGCTTCACCGCCATCATCCGAAACATGGAGGAAATAACACCTGCGTGGCGCGGCTTCATGGACACAGGGAAGAACTGCACGGTGGGATGCTGGACTCCGGCGTGGTGGCTCACGCCTGTAGTCCCAGTGCTTTGGGAGGCCAAGGTGAGCGGATCACTTGAGATCGGTAGTTCAAGACCAGCCTGACCAACATGGTGAAACCCCCTCTTCTAAAAAATACAAAAATTAGCTGGGCGTGGTGGTGGGCACCTGTAATCCCAGCTACTCTGGAAGCTGAGGCAGGAGAATCGCTTAAACATGGATCATGCCACTGTACTCCAGCCTGGGTGACAGAGATTCCATTTCCAAAAAAAAAAGAGTAAGGTCCGTATTTGCTGACCCCTGCCCTTCTCAGAAGCCCTCTCTGAGCAAAGCCTTATGAAATTCTTCTCTTGTTTACTTTTCTTTTGTGACTTTCACATTTTGGTATAACTTGGCCAAATAGCTGCTGCAGATAATCAATCACTGGTAGACAGGTCAGTGCTAAGTGGGGCAGCTCAAGGCACTGCCATGTAGGGAGCACCTGTGTGCCACATCCTCACATGGCTGTATGGCCGTGCCTCCCACTGTGTTTGCGTGTGTATATCTGAGATGTGTCCTGGGTACATCAGGGCGTGTATGTGTTTGGAGGCATGTGAAGGAGCTTGTCTGTGTGCCTCTACCCCAGTGCGGGAGAGGGGAAGGGTCTAGCCTTGCTGAGTTCCTTTCTGTTGCTGGAAAGGGCAGCTAGACAGGAGCAGCCCAAAGCCCCAGCCAGGCCCTCAGAAGGGAGCCTGAAGGGTTAATCTGTGCCTGGTATGAACCAGGGTCAACCCAGCAGCTGACTCACCTCTTCCCTACTCCTCTGCCGTTTCCAGCGCCTGGCTTACTTCCTGGCACACAGTAAGCACTCAATAAATGTATGCTGAGAATGACTGTGAGCGGCTTCCTCGTTGGCTCTTGTGTCTCTTCCTCCTGACATCACACGTCTCTCGCCTCTTGTCTGGTGCCCGGTTCCCTGTCATTTGACTACTGGAGTGTGCTCCTGACCCCACCCCTCCCAGGCTGCATTTGCTGGTTTGATCTGTGCTGCCATTTGAAGTGTGGGAGGGCAGAGCAATGGGGCTTTTGGGTGGGAAGACTAAAGTCTCTTGGTGAATTCTGCTTATAGAGAGAGTCCCCTCAGATCATCAGAAATCAGGAATTCAAGACCAGCCTGGCCAACATGGTGAAACCCCATCTCTACTAAAAATACAACAATCAGCCAGGTGTGGTAATGTGTGCCTATAATCCCAGCTACTCCGGAGGCTAAGGCAGGAGAATCGCTTGATTCTCCTGGGAGGCAGGGGTTGCAGTGAGCCGAGATTGCCCCATTGTACTCTAGCCTGGGCAACAAGAGCAAAACTCCATCTCAAGAAGAAAAAAAGAAGACAGCTTCCTGCCTTTTTAATTTTTTTAAAGATGGGGTTTCACCATGATGGCCAGGCTGGTCTTGAACTGCTGACCTCAGGTGATCCACCCACCTCGGCCTCCCAAAGTGCTAGGATTACAGGTGTAAGCCACAGCGCCCGGCCGCCTTTTTTTTTTTAAATGAAGTCTTACTCTGTCACCCAGGCTGGAGTGCAATGGCATGATATTAGCTCACTGCAACCTCTGCCTCCCCGGTTCAAGCGATTTTCCTGCCTCAGCCTCTGGAGTAGCTGGGACTACAGGTGCACACCACCACACCTGGCTAATTTTGTATTTTTAGTAAAGACATGGTTTCACCATGTTGGCCAGGCTGGTCTTCAACCACTGACCTCAGGTGATCCACCTACCTGCCTTGGCCTCCCGAAGTGCTGGGATTACAGGCGTGAGCCACCGTGCCAGCCTGGCAGCCTGTTTTCTTGTGTCCCAGGCCTCCCCAGAGAAGCCCCAGGGAGATCTCCACCTGGCTATAGGGGAGGGGGCTGTGTGATTTGAGGGCTGGCCCCTGGCTTCGGCCCAGTGTGGGTATGGAGAGCCTGGGGAGTTCCTGCAGAGCAGTCAGAAGGCTGCTAGAGGGAGGCTAGATTGAGTTTGAGGGGATTGCAAACTCAAAAGCTGGGCTCTGACACGATCCTGTGATGTAACCTTTCATTTTCCTACTTCATTCGCCCAGGCTGGAGTGCAGTGGGGTGATCATGGCTCACTTGTAGCCTCTACCTCCTGGGCTCAGGTGATTCTCCCACTTCAACCTCCTGAGTAACTGGGAATACAGGTGTGCATGCCACCACACCGGTCTCTAAAATTATTTTGGGGGCCAGTCGCAGTGGCTCACACCTGTAATCCCAGCATTTTGGGAGGTCAAGGAACCCAGTGAGGGTGGATCATCTGAGGTCGGGAGTTCGAGACCAGCCTGATCAACATGGTGAAACCCCATCTTTACTAAAAATACTAAATTAGCCGGACGTGGTGGAGCATGCCTGTAATCCCGGCTACTTGGGAGGCTGAAGCAGGAGAATTGCTCGAAATTGGGAGGCAAAGGATGCAATGAGTGGAGATCGCGCCACTGTACTCCAGCCTGGGGAACAAGAACAAAACTCCGCTTAAAAAAAATTTTTTTTTGGAGGGCTGGGCGCGGTGGCTCACGCCTATAATCCCAGCACTTTTGGAGGCTGAGGCGGGTGGATCACGAGGTCAAGAGATCGAGACCATCCTGGTCAACAAGGTGAAACCCTGTCTCTACTAAAAATACAAAAATTAGCTGGTCATGCTGGCGCGCGCCTGTAATCCCAGCTACTCCGGAGGCTGAGGCAGGAGAATTGCTTGAACTCAGGAGGTGGAGGTTGCGGTGAGCGGAGATGGCGCCATTGCACTCCAGCCTGGGTAACAAGAGCAAAACTCCATCTCAAAAAAAAAAAAAAAAAATTTTTTTTTTGGAGACAGGTTCTTACTATGTTGCCCAGACTGTTCTCAAATTCCCCAAGTGTTGGAATTACAAGAGTGAGCCAGTGTGCCCCCATTTCTCCACTTTTGATAGAGACTGGATGGATAATTCCGCTGGCGAATTCTGCTTATAAAGAGAGCCCCCCTCAGATCATCGGAAGTCTGAGTGAAACTAGAGCCACAGGCCGGGCGTGGTGGCTCACGCCTGTCATCCCAGCACTTTGGGAGGCCAAGGCGGGCGGATCACCTGAGAGCAGGAGTTTGAGACCAGCCTGGCCAACATAGTGAAACCCCGTCTCTACTAAAAATACAAAAAATTAGCTGGGCGTGGTACTGGGTGCCTGTAATCCCAGCTACTTGGGAGGCTGAGGCAGGAGAATGGCTTGAACCCAGGAGGCAGAGGTTGCAGTGAGCTGACATTGTGCCACTGCACTCCAGCCTGAGTGACAGAGTGAGACCCTGTCTCAAAAAAGAAAGAAGAAAGTAGAGCCACAGCGTAAGCTCTGCAGTGACACAGGCAAGCAGACTTGGACCCCCGTGTCAGGAACATAAGGACCTGCCGGGGACTGGGGGTTCTGGAGGCTGCAACCCCCCGACAAAGGGACAGCCTTGACAAAGCACCAACCAATTATTGTCATGTGGAATAAGCCAAATGTTGCCAGAGCTGATTTTTTTCTTTGAAAAGAAACTGGAATGCCTGAATTTTAAGTATAATATCCCCATGTTCTTTTTCTTTTTTTTGAGTCAGAGTGTCACTCTGTTGCCCAGTATGGGGTGCAGTGGTGCCATCATAGCTCATCCTACCTCGAACTCCCAGGCTCAGGTGACCCTCCCACCTCAGCCTCCCAAGTAGTTGGGGCTACAGGTGCATGCCACCACACCTGGCTAATTTTTTAAATTTATTTGTAGAGATGGGGTCTCCCTATGTCATCCATGCTGGTCTCCATCTCCTGGGCTCGAGAGATCCTTCCGCCTCGGCCTCCCAAAGGCCGGGATAACAGGTGTGAGCCATGCCCGGCCAGACATTAGCTGTTGTCTCCCTCAGCCTAGCTCATCATGAATGCTGTCGAGTGAGCACATGGGTTAAACACTCCAGTTTAGTTTCTCAAGTGGTCCACAGTTGCTGTTTTTGTTTTTTTTTTTTTGAGACGGAGTCTTGCTCTGTTGCCCAGGCTGGAGTGCAGTGTTGTGATCTCGGCTCACTGCAAACTGCCTTCCGGGTTCAAGCAATTCTCCTGCCTCAGCCTTCGGAATAGCTAGGACTATGGGCAGAGGTGGCCACACCCGGCTAATTTTTGTATTCTTAGTAGAGACGGGGTTTCACCATGTTGGCCAGGATGGTCTCAATCTCTTGACCCTGTGATCCACCCGCCTCGGCCTCCCAAAGTGCTGGGATGAGAGGCATGAGCCACTGCACCCAGCCACAGTTGCTATTTAGGGATGGGGAATTGTCAGGTGAAGCTCAGAGCACAGCCAGCCCCCCTCACAGGCCTAAGTCCCTGCCCACAGCCTGGCCTGGCCTGGCCAACGCTTCTCTGCCCCATGGGACGAGCTGGGCAGTCAGGTCACATTCTTGCTGTTCTTTTGCCTGCTGCCTGTCTCTCCACTGGAAGGAACATTCTTCGAAGGCTGGCGCATGCTCCACCCTGATCCCAACTCCACCTCCAGTGCCTAGAGTCATGCCTGGCATGGAATAGCTGCTCAATAAATATTTGGGGGATGAAGTTTAAAAAGAGAGAGAGGCAGAAATAAACAGAAAAGAAGCTAAAATAGACTAAGAGGCTGGGAGAAGAGCAATGCAGAAGATGGAAACAGTGAAATACAGTCTCCCCAGGATACTGAGATGGGTTACAGGGCTGGCTATAACATGGCCGGTCAAAACTGGCCGGGAGAAACCATGCTGGGGGCTGGAACCATGAGAGCCACAGACACAAAGACAAAGAAGGAGCGGCCAGGCATGTGGGTCGCGCCTGTAACCATAGCACTTTGGGAGACTGAGGCGGGTGGATCGCTTGAGCCCAGGAGTTCAAGACCATCCTGGCCAACATAGTGAAACCCTGTCTCTACTAAAAATATGAAAAACTAGCCGGGTGCGATGGTGGGCGCCTGTAATCCCAGCTACTCAGGAGGCAGAGGCGGGAGAATCACCCCAACCTGGGAGGCAGAGTTTGTAATGGGCCGAGATCGTGACATTGCACTCTAGCCTGGGCAACAAGAGTGAAACGCCATCTCAAAAAAAAAAAAAAAAAAAGTAACAACAACAAAACAAAAACAAAGATGAAGGAGTGAGAAAGAGACAGAGTGAGACAGAACACAGACAGGAGACATGGGAAAGAGATGGCTGCAAAGAGATGAAGAAACACAGGCCCTGCTGGCTCTCATCTGTCTGTAATCCCAGCAAATTGAGAGGCCAAGGCAGGAGGATTGTATTCTCTGAACCCAGGAGTTTGAAACCAGCCTGGGCAACATAGCGAGACCTTGCCTCTACAAAAAAAAAAACATAATTCGCTGAGCTTGGTGGCCTGTGCCTGTAGTCCCAGCCACTGCACTCGGATGGTTAGGCAGGTGGATTGCTTGAGCCCAAGAGTTCAAGGCAGCGAGCCATGATTGCGCCACTGCACTCTCCTGGGTGACAGAGCAAGAGCCTATCTCCAAAAAAGAAAAGAAAAGAAAAGAAAGGGAGACATGGAGGGAGGGAGGAAAGACAAGCTGGGGTGTATTACCCAAAACAGAATAATAAAGACTGACAGCCTGACCAACACAGTGAACCCTGCGTCTACAAAAAATGCAAACATTAGCTGGGCGTGGTGGCGGGTACCTGTAATCCCAGTTTCTAGAAAGAGTGAGCCAGGAGAATTACTCGAACCCTGGGAGACGGAGGTTGCAGTGAGCCGAGATCGTGCCACTGCACTTCAGCCTGGGCAACAGAGTGAGACTCCATCTCAAAATAAAACAACAACTAAAAAAACAAAAACCAAAGACTGAGACCACAGGAAGTGGGAGAGAGGGACAGAGAGGCCCAAAGAGGAGAGACAGGAAGAGAGGTAAAGTGAGGCAGAAACGCAGAGTGCCCAGAGTGGTGAGACAACAGTCATAATGGAAAGAGAGAGATGTGGAGGGGGACTCAGAAAACAGGGGCAATAAGACAGGGAGACAGGCCCAGAGAGACAGCCTGGGAGAGACAGAGACAGAGAGACACAGCAAGAGACAGATAAGAAAGGGACAGGCAAGACAGGAAGAGAGAGGGAGCTTGAGAGACAGAGAGAGCACAGAGAGACCAAGCCATGGCACTGGAGGGCTGCTTGTTTCTTTCCTCTGTTAAGCCTGCAGCGTGCAGAAATGCAGAAGTAGGTTTTTGGTTTTGTTTTCTTTTTGAGACGGAGTCTCGCTCTGTGTCAAAGAGTGTAGTGGCGTGATCTTGACTCACTGCAACCTCCGCCTCCCGGGTTCAAGCGATTCTCCCACCTCAGCCTCCCGAGTAGCTGGGATTACAGGACTGCATCACCATGCCCGGCTGTTTTTGTATTTTTAGTAGAGATGGGGTTTCACCATGTTGGCCAGGATGGTCTCGATCTCTCAACCTTGAGATCTGCCCACCTCAGCCTCCCAACGTGCTGGGACTACAGGCATGAGCCACCGTGCCAGCCTCCACTCTAGGATCTGATGAGTGGGTGCAATGCTCAGGGCAGTCCTGGGATGCCAGTCACATCTTGATAGCAATATGGCCAGCCGCTCCACCCTCCCCTCCCAAGCCCGTCTCAGGCAGCCCGCTCGCCATCGCCCCTGGATGCCCCTCTAGCATCCTGCGCTGAGTGTGAGTCCAGCACTGGAGTCATTACTTGCCCCATGCCCGCCTGTCTTTCCTGTGTTCTCAGAGAAGGCAGTACCGTCCACCCCGGCTCCCAGGCCAGAAGCCTGGTGGTTTTCTTTCCTCCTCTCAGCCAATGAGCCAACACATCCCATGGATTTTACCTTCTGAATTGCTCCTGAATCCATGTATCCCTTTCCTTCCCTCCCACTACCCTGGTCCACCCACACCTGTACTTCTGCAGCAGCCTCCTAACCTGCTGGCCTCCCTGCCTGACACTCATCACTTCTGTCTACCCAGCCACCAGAGTGAGCCTTCCTCCAGGACACCGGCGCATATCACTGCTCAGAGCCCTTAAATGCCCTCCATGGCCCTTAGGGTGGACTCCAAATACCTTATCACAGCCCACCAGGAACCCTCCCCCCATCCAGCTGCTCAGCCCCGAAACATTCCGTTCCACTCATTTGTCACTTCTCCAGATGCACCACTCTCTCCCTCTTGCCTCCAGCCTTTGCATTCACCCTGGCTGCTACCCTCTTCTCCGAAGCCCCCTGCAGATCTCAGCTGAGAATCTCTTCCTCCAGGAAGCTTTCCCTGACTACACCCCTCATGCTCAATTAGGTGCCCCTCCCTCTCACCTCTCACAGCCCTTTTCTTTTTTTTTTTTTTTTAATGCACTCTTGCTCTGTCACTCAGGCTGGAGTGCAGTGGCATGATCTCGGCTCACTGCAACCTCTGCCTCCCAGGATCAAGCGATTCTCCTGCCTCAGCCTCCCCAGCAGCTGGGATTACAGGTGCATGCCACCATGCCGGGGTAATTTTTGCGTTTTTAGTAGACACGGGGTTTCAGCATGTTGGTCAGGCTGGTCTGGAACTCCTGACCTCAGGTGATGCACCCACCTTGGCCTCCCAAAGTGCTGGGATTTACAGGCAGGAGTCACAGTGCCTGGCCTCCCAGCCCTTTTCATTCTAATCTCGTAATTCTGTCTCCTCCAGCCACCCTGCACCTGACCCTGAGCTCTCTAAGGGGTAGATGGTATCCACCTTGTTCCCCCTCTCAATACAAGTACAGGCTTTGGTACACAGCAGACACTCTGACACTATTTACTGGATGAATGAGGTTACCCTGAGGCTGTTGGGTTAAAGCCTCAGCTCTGTCACACACTAGTGAGGCCTTGCCTGAGTCCTCCTCCTCCTGGCCTGTACAATGGGAATAGTGAAGTACCCTTCTGACAGTCGCTGCGAGGAGCCAAGCACTTACAGGAGCGCTTGCACACACGTTGGCTATTATTTATATTTGTTTTGAGACAGAGTCTTGCTCTGTCACCCAGGCTGAAGTGCAGTGGCGTGATCTCTGCTCGCAGGCTCCACCTTCCGGGTTCAAGCGATTCTCCTGCCTCAGTCTCCCGAGTAGCTGGGACTACAGGCACGTGCCACCACGCCCGGCTAATTTTTGTACTTTTAGTAGAGATGGGGTTTCTCCATGTTGGCCAGGCTGGTCTCGAACTCCTGACCTCAGGTGATCCGCCCGCCTCGGCCTCCCAGATGCTAAGATAACAGGCGTGAGCCACCGAGCCCGGCTATTTGTATTTTTTTGACACAACCTTTCCCTGGGTCTCAACTCCCTCAACCGGGGAGGCCCCCAGCCAGCACCCGCGTGCCTCAGCTGCGGCTAACACCGAGGGCTCTGACGGGCAGCCGGCGTCTACTCCGCTTCCCGCCGGCTGCGGCGCACGCCGCGGAACCCCACCTAGGAACTGAGGCCGCGTCCCATTTAAGGACGGAGGGTCGGGCCCGATGGGGCCCCGCCCCCGCAACGTGACGTCAGCGCGCACCGCGGCGTGTGACGCTCTGGTTGCCGCAGAGACGCCCCGCCCCCGCGCGGCGCTGCGGAACCGGAGCTCCGGGCGGCGTCGGCAGCGGCGCGAGAGGCGTCGAGGCCCGGGCGGCAGGAGCCGGCGCGGCGAGCGCGGCGGGGACGGAGCAGACCACGACGAAGGCGCGCAGGCAGCCGGGCCGGGCCACGGCGAGAGCGGCCGGCGGGCAGCGGGCGGGAGGCCGGGCGGGCCGCGGGCAGCCACCTAGCCGCGAAGCGACATGGTGCTGCTCAAGGAGTAGTGAGTGTCCGGCGGCCGCACGGGAGCGGGAGGAGGAGGGTGGGGACGGCGGCGACAGAGCGGGGCCCGGATGCGCGGCCGCTAGGAGCTGGGGGCACCGGGCACGAGGGCGCCTGAGGCGCGGCCGGAGGGGACCCGGGCGTCGGGCCCTGAGGCGGGGACGGAGGGCACCCGGGGCGCTCGGAGGCCCAAGTGGACCGAGGCCGGGCCGGGCCCGAGTCGGGGTCAGGGGGCGGCCGAGGGGACGCCGAGCGCCGGGACGGCTGCGGGGTCGCCTGCGCGGGCCGAGGGCGCGGGTCCGCCGGGACTGCAGGCGGCTCTCAGAGGCCCCGGCGGGCGGAGGAGTCGGGGCCGCGGAGACGCGGCGGGGACAGGCGGAGGCCGAACGGTCCCCGCCGAGAGCCGGGCGGGTGGCTCGGGGGCTCAGGGGCCGGGTGGGGAGGAGTGGCCGTCGTGGCCAGGGCTCCAGGGTGCTGGAAAGGGGACAGGGGCGGACTAGGAACCCGGGTGACCGGGGAGGGTCTGAGGAGAGAGCAGGGGGGCTGAGATGGGGCTGGCGTGTCCGCGGCGCTCACGCAGCAGGTGCGGAAGAGGGCGCTTTGGGAACAGGCTTGGGAGGGACTTGGGGGCGCTCAGGTGAGGAGCCCAGAAAGCGCTGCTCAGGGTCGGGAGTGGTATAAGGGCTGCGTGGCGAGGGAGAGGCCGGGTGGCAGGTGGAGGCTGTCCCGGGGCGCGGCTGGGGACCAGTACCTGTTGGTGGAGATGGGGAGACCATGGCAGGGCCAGCTTGTTAGAGGGATTCTCAGGCTTGGTTCAGAGAGATGGGGAACTCTTTGAGGAATGGAGGGGTCCACGACGCCGTGAACTGAGGAGAGACACTGAAGAGGCTGGGGGAGCTGTGGAGTAGTGACGAGGGGTGCATGGGAAACGGGTGACTTCTGGCAGGAATTGCAGGATGAAGGGTTTGGTTCCGAAATCCGGGGACTGGGTGACAGGTGGAGACATTTGGAGTGCTAAACCTTTCGGGTACAGGATGACCCGTTGTGGAAGCTCAGGGTTCCAAGTAAACATCGTGGGTCATTTTCCCCCCAAAGAGGAGAGACTGGGTGTGTGTGTGTGTGTGTGTGTGTGTGTGTGCGTGCGTGTGTGTGCGTGTGCGTGTGCGTGCGCGCACAGAATTTGCAGGGAAACTGCTTTCCTGGAGGGAGGGCAGGTGGGCAGCATAGGGCCAGAATGTTGGGAGCGGGAGCGGGAGAGGTTCAAATAGAGAGCAGCTCATGGGGCGCTCCGGCAGCCAGGCCAGGCCTGGAGAGGGCTCTTTCCGCTTCGGCAGCGAAGGCACTTTGACCATCCCCACCAGGCTTGCTCCTTGCAGGTGTTTAGGACACTGAGGACATAGAGTGGCGCTGGAGTAACAGAGGGAGCCGAGCCCCACACATGTCCCAGCTGAACACCTCATCTGAGGAGCATTATTTTGAGACCTCACCGGCTGTTTCTTAAGACATGCAGTCTGATGTTAATTCACCCAGGGCTCAGAGCTGTTCCTGGTGAGGAGGAAGAACCTTAGAATGCCCACAGGAGAACGTGGTGCACTCTGGATTTGAATCTCCAGTGTCCAGACCGGCAGGCTTTTCCTATTCTTCTGATCGTTTTTCCTGCTCCCAGATGAATCCTAGAATCCGTAGAAATGTGTGGTTTTGAAGTGAAGGTCAGGCAGGGAGGGGAACACCCTTAGAAGAGATGAGTGAGGTTGGGAGAGAGGCCCTCCTTTCCCACTCTTTGTTCTTCTCCCCTTGAAGCCTGCGAGGGAAAAGTCCAAGGTGCGGGAGATGCAGAGCCTGCCTGGCATCCGTGTTTCCTTCCTGCCTGACTTATGCCCTGTGTGTGCATCCCTGGGTGGGGGCCGAGGGAGAGCAGGGGCATCTGAACACTTGGCCGTGGCTGCAGCGCTGCAGCTCTGGAAAGAGTGCGAGTGAAGGTCATATTAGAGTGAGCGTTGCTCCAGTGTCAGCCCGGCAGCGCCTCTGTGGCCCTGTCCTTTGCAATTGTACCCTATTGCTGTCGAAGTGGTTTTGCTCCTAAGGAGCAGGGAGGAATGCCTGAGTGTGAAACCAGAAGGGAAGCAGCCTCCAGGTATCCCGTCGGGAACTGGCTAATGCCATTCTCTTTTGGGGTGAGACTTGGTGCCCACCCAGCGTCTGCAGGTTGCCCCTGTTGATGTTTCTGACACTTCCTCTAGCAGGATTCGACCTAATTTGATTTCTGCAAAATCTTGGATGTGATTTTTACTGCTGTTCTTGAAGATAAAAGGCTTATTGTTTTCTAGGAAGTTTCTTCTGAGGGTGCAGAAATTCTGGGCTCCAAGTTGGGAGTGTTTTTCTGCATGGTTGGCTTTCTCTAATGGGAGGGGAGCGTCAGTGGCAGCACTCAGTGAACCGGAGGCTTTCCGTTCCCCGAGTCGCTCTGGAGGAAGGGAGTTGCTAGCAGGCAGTCGAGACTGGGAGCCCATTTTGTTTCTTGCTTCTTTCCTGCTCGGTGCCTTGCCTTTCATGCGATGTTTTCCCCAGACCCCTCTGTGTCCTTCTTGCTTCCTGGGGACCTTTGTGGAACTAGAAAACAGCTGTTTTCCAACCTGGAGCAAGTAGCCTGCATGGCAAGCCCCCTGCATCAGGAAGGCATAAGCAGCTCATGCTGCACTAAGCACATGAGACACAAAAGGACCCAGAGGGTTCTGACAAGGGTCTGGGGACTGCGAGTCTAAGCTTGGGAACTGGCCTGACTTGTATGAGTGAAACCAAGGGTTTTTGTCTTAGCTCCCCAGCCTCACAGCTTTGAACTGGGGCTTGGCTGTTGGTCTGCATTACAAATGCAAGCCACCCAGAGAAGTGCCACCAGCCACGGCACCTTCGTGGGGTTTGGACCTCCGTGGAGACTTTGCTGGCCACGGCTTCTCCATCAGGTCATTGCTGACGTTGCCAGCAGTTGGCAGTTATTGAGGTGGAGAAGAATAACAGTAAATGGTAATTGGGATTCCTCTGGACAGCTCCTGGAGGTCAGGATGTCAGTCAAAGGCCCTCTTGGTGGCCTCGTGGTAGCATCTTGTCTTGTAGTATCCTGCTCCGGAGCAGAGGTGGTCCGTGCGCTTCTTAGTGTGGTTCCGGCATCAAGAGGCTTGCTCCCTTCCTGGCCTTACCCCTGGAGGGCTGCTGTTAGAAGGTTGGGTCCACAGAAGCAGAAGTCCCCAGGGCCTCTTCTTTGGGTCTGAATCCTCACCGTGATAGGTCCTCCCGTGTTCACCTGTCTTACTAGACTCATTGGCAAGTCTTGTTTTGGGGATGAGTCATTGGGGAGTTTGGGTGAAGTTTATCATGCAGATGTCCAATTCCAGTCGTGAGATCGAGCCTGGGAAGTAGCTGGTGGGAGGACAGTTTTGGACTGAACCTCGGGCTTCTAAGTGGGTGCCTCTGCGGCCCGGAGGGTCCCCTCCTCGGAGCACTCAGAGGGCCATTCTCTGCGGCCTGTTCGTCACTGAATTTAGTGTCTTACACAGCAAAATACTGACTGTTTAAAGAGCCTGGGGCAGATCGCACAGCCTAAAGTTGATACTCTCTTTTCCCTTTCTTATAGTCGAGTAATCCTGCCTGTGTCTGTAGATGAGGTAAGTCCTTTTTGTCTGGTCCATATATTGTTTTCTTATTTGTTCTAACATACAGATTTCAACGTGAATTTTCCCGGTGCCACTTTCAGTTGCAAAATGGCACTCACTTTGTATGTCTGGGCAGCTGTGTGCAACCTGCCTTATGCTGTTGGCGTGCTGGATGACTGAGTAGAAACTAAACCAGCCCCTTGTATCTGCTGGGACCGTGCATGTTTGGGAACACTTTTTTTTTTTCTGAGACAGAGTCTCACTCTCACCCAGGTTGGAGTGCAGTGGCATCATCTTGGCTCACTGCAACCTCTGCCTCCTGGGTTCAAGAGTTTCTCCTGCCTCAGCCCCCCAAGTAGCTGAGATTACAGGTGTGTGCCACCACACCTGGCTAAGTTTTGTACTTTTAGTAGAGATGGGGGTTTCACTGTGTTAGCCAGGCTGGTCTCCCGACCTTAAGCGATCCATTCGCCTCTCCTTCCCAAAGTGTTGGAATGACTCACATCAGCCACTGTGCCTGGCCAGGGACACATTATTGATGGGATCAAGTATGTGCTTTCTGGGACCTCCATGACTCTGCTGGCAAGTGCACATGGCTCTCTCTGGTTGTGCAGCAAACCAGCAGGGCAGGAAATCTCTTTAGCCCTCCCTAGCCACGATAGGTGACTGCTGGAGAGACCAAGACACAGAACCCTTCTTTTACGGAGGGCAGGGAATAACAAATAGGCTTGGCTTGCCCTCTGTCCTTTTATTGTTCCTGGGTCTGACATCCTGTATATGGGAATCTGGCAGCAGGATTTGCTGTAAGAAGGTTCATAGGCCATGCTGACTCAGAGCCAGCTTCTTGGACAACAGAAAACTGTCACGGAGCCTCCCTTGTCTCACTCTTCCTCTGAACTTCCTCCACTCTCCTCTCTTGGGGCAGCCTCATTCTTTGCTCCTTTCTGAACCCACAGCCCCACCCAGCCCAGCTTCCAGTTAAACTTGAGTTTGGTGAGGCTCATCAGGCAGTATAGTGCCTCTAGTCACTGGGCTTCCTCTCTCTCCTGCAACGTCAGCATGAAGCTCCGTGATAACTTTCACTCTGTTCCGAATATGAACTGGACTTTTGAAAAATGAAATCAGGTCAACAAAGCCTGTAGCACATTTAGCTGAGACAGACATTCAGGCTTGTTGGCCCCCAAGAGGGGTGGGCAGACATTGGCCTGCTAAAGGGTTGTCTCCAGGGGTGGACTATGAATCTGATAAGCTGTGGGGACCTGGGGGAGGGGGCCAGAGGTAGGCCTTGACCATGATTTGGGGGTTCTGGGAAGGGCAGAAAAGAGAAAGAAGACGGGGGAACCTGGGGAAAAGAGGGAATGTCTGGTAGATGCTTTGGTTGCTGTAGGCGTGGGGTGTACCTGGGGCCTGAGAGGCAGGTGCCGGGGCTGACAGGTGTTGACTTAGGAGGGGTCTTGTTAACTCACCTGCTTTGGCCATGTTGTCTTTATTTTCGTACTTTATAATATTTCTTTTAAATAGTGGAGATAGGGTCTCACTGTGTTGTCCAGGCTGGTCTTGAAATCCTGGCCTCAAGCAATCCTCCTACCTCAGCCTCCCGGAATGCTGGGATTACAGATGTCACCCACTGCACCCAGCCTGTGCTGTGTTTATTAAAAATAGCAAGTGATAGGCCGGGCGCGGTGGCTCACGCCTATAATCCCAGCACTTTGGGAGGCCGAGGTGGGCGGATCACGAGGTCAAGAGATCGAGACCATCCTGGTTAACAAGGTGAAACCCCATCTCTACTCAAAATACAAACATTAGCTGGGCATGGTGGTGCGCGCCTGTAGTCCCAGCCACTCGGGAGGCTGAGGCAGGAGAGTTGCTTGAACCCAGGAGGCAGAGGTTGCGGTGAGCCAAGATCGTGCCATTGCACTCCAGTTTGGGTAATAACAGCGAAACTCCGTCTCAAAAAAAATAGCAAGTGATGATTTTCCAAACCAGGAGGCCAAGCAGGAGAGCCTAGCATGTCCCTTGCTCTGAAACTTAGCTCTTGGAGAGGTGTCCGGTGACTTCCTCTCTGTGATACAGGACAATCCCACCCCCATTGTTAGGAATATGAGCCCCAGGAACTCGGGATCTCCTCAGCGTAGGGATTGGGGTGAAGTGGATCCTTTTACAAGGATTTATTGATGGAACGAGGGTCTGGAGTGTGTCTGAGAAGGCTGCAGGCCTGTCCTGGGGCGCCCTGTGGCTGCTCTCGCAGTAAGGCTGAAGGGGCCAACACACTGACCACTCATCATGGGGCCAAGACTGGAAGGAAGGGGAACTTCCACCTTGAGAGTATCCAGCCTTGGTGGGTTTTCGCCTGCAATGGTTTTTCTCTAGCACTGAGGAAGTGGTGGGGCAGAGATGGGTAATCGGAGCCTGAAGTTGAATCAGAAGCTTGACAAGTGCGTGTTGATCGGGATTCAGCTGTCTGCCTCCTGGTGGGCAGCCTGTTCTCAGCAAGAAACCATTGACAAGAGAGTAGTACGTGGCCTGGCCAGGGTTGAAGCGGAATGTCCTTTCAGAGGATCCGAAAAATCCTGGAGGAGAAGGCCAAAGAAGAAACGAGGAATCATCAGTATTCTCAGAATCTTTGTCAATCACCCCATCCTGACTCACAGTTCCTGTGGGAGCAGCCCAGCATCATGTGACTGGCGGGTTCACTTCCTAAATTGGAGGCCACGACTTGAGGCCCTTGCAGTGTTCTGATTTAGGGAAGGTGAAGAAAGAGAAGGTCATGCCATACTGATGGCCTACATCAATATTTTGGGGGCAGAATTAGCTTCTGGCTGACCAGAGTGTCCATGCATTCTGCAGCAGAGTAAGATAGCCCTGGGTGTTTGGCATGGGTGTGGCCTCCAGTGCTTCCTGGCTGAGGTTGGCCCACCCTCTGCTTCGGGCAGGGCTGTTTTACTTCTTGTTTCCAGAGATATGTGACACCATTCCTCCTCTGGTACCCAGCCTGATGGGGCCATTGGCTGGGACCAAACTGTACTTTTTTTTTTTTTTTGAGATGAAGTCGCACCCTGTTGCCCAGGCTGGAGTGCAGTGGCGCGATCTTGGCTCACTGCAACCTCTGCCTCCCAGATTCAGGTGATTCTTCTGCCTCAGCCTCCCAAGTAGCTGGCATTACAGGCAGCTGCCAGCCATCATGCCCTGCTAACTCTTATATTTTTAGTAGAGACGAAGTTTCACCATGTTGATCAGGCTGGTCTTAAATCCTGACCTCTTGTACTGCATAAAATCCATGTTTAAGAACTAAAAAAAAAAAAAAAAATCCTGACCTCTGGAGATCTGCCCGCCTCGGCCTCCCAAAGTGCTGGGATTACAGATGTGAGCCACTACGCCTGGCCCCTAACTATACTGTTTGTTATGATGTGTTTCATGTCAGTATTTCAGGCCCACCACTGTGCTCCCTCTCCCAGATTGCCAAAGTGATGGAGTCTCTGTTTTTCTTATTTGAATGGCTTAGTTCTTTGGGACAAGCAAACAAATCTCAAGAGTAGGGAGCATCATCGTAGGTCAGAGGAGGCTGGAGGCCCAGTCTTCTTGGGGTTTTTAAAAAATCTGATTTAATGGTCTGACCCCCCCACTCCTATATCCACCCGATCCGAGTCTGGCTGCTTTCCCAGGGTGCAGAGCAGCTATGCCGAAAGGAACTCTCTAACATGAAAAGTGCCCTTCACTTGCAGCTTGTGCAGGCCAGTCTTGCTTACCCCTTGAGATTAACAAAACTGCCTTCACTTGTCTCATTGGGATTAAAGGATCAGAATATCAAGAGAGATTAAAGGGGGAAGATGCCAGCCAGCAGGCTGATCCTCTTAGAACCTGCCCTCTGATTCCTGCAGCTGAAGAGAAACCAAATGAAGGTGATTAGTCTCTGCCTGGGGGCCCCCTTCCCAAGTGGCACCGCTAGCCAGCAACCTTGTCTCCTCTACCAGGCCCTCTCCCCAGCTGCCCTTTAGGATTGCTGAGTCAGTGGTTAGATGTTCTTACCACTCTTCTCTGAAACGGAGCTACTGCTCCTCTGTAGGCAACCCTGGCTCAGCCCAGCCTTGACCCACTTGATGGGTTTTCATGTGTGCCTAGCTGGGTGGTGTACTGGGAAAGGGGAAGGGACAGTTTGTGGCTTCAGGCGTGCATTGAGGCAGCACTGATGCTGCTTAGGATTAGCAAGGTCGAGATGCCTGGCTTCCATCCAGATGCTCCTCTTTATGGATATTTCACTGAGCCTTGGTTGCTTGCCTGGGCCTTTTCATGCATTCTGCTCTGGATTTTTGCTTTGAAAGTTAGGGCTCTTTCAGCTTTGTGGTGAGCAGTGAATTTTCCTGGCCCTCTGCTTCACTTTCCAGATTTTGCCCAGAAATTTCCCTGCAGTGCTTAGGAAGCTGCCTGGGAGAGCAGGTTTCTAAGTTTGAAGTAAAGCAGCTCTGGAAGCTGCCTCTCTTCCTTGGTGTTGCAGGCAGTGATTTACATGGCAGCTGCCTAGAGATACAGGCTTTCTGTTTTATTCTCAAAGAGAGAAAAACCGGGTGCCTGTAATCTCAGCTGCTCAGGAGGCTGAGGCAGGAGAATCACTTGAACTCAGAGGTTGCGGTGAGCTGAGATTGCGCCACTGCACTCCAGCCAGGGCAACAGAGCAAAACTTTGTCTCAAAAAAGAGAGAAACACCCTTGCCTTTCCCCCTGGGAGTACCAGGCATTGGGGGAGAGGGCATAGAGAGTGAGGAAACCCTTTATCTCTCCTGTACTCCCAGCATATGGGGGTCCAGGCCCTTTTTCCCTATTTCTCACATCCCCTAAGCTGTCATACCTACTTGGAACTGGCAGTGATAGGAAAGATGGGTTCCTTGGTATAGATATGACTTCCTGCATTAAACATTGCTGTTCATTTTCTTTTCACCTTGTTTTCCCTTCTGCACAGCTTCTCTCAGAGAGAAGAAGGCAGCAGGGCTAAGCCTGTTCATCAGCCCTAACATGGAGCCATTCCGACAGGGTCAGAAGAGGCCAATAATCTTGACGGGTGACTTGATAGGGTGGCATGTGACCCAAATAAAGGAAAACCAGGCTTTTGCCATGTAAGTGCCAGCACAGAGGGTGTACCTAGCTGGCACAGGCTGTGGACTAGGAATCTGAAATATCTCATACGGGAAGCAGGAATGCTTGCTTCAGCCCCAACAGGAACCTGGAAAGTGTCAAAGAAGTTTAATTGCCTAAAAGAGCTGCTTGGGGGTTGAGGAGAGGCCTGACACTAGAGAAGAATCGAGTAGATGAGCCTGCTTTACAGTAGAGGTTGTGGAGCTCACAGAGCACTGAGCACCTTTCTTTGACAAGAAGTCATGTCTTAGGGTCTGTTTAAATGAGTAAGAACAAGTGATTTCTGGCAACCAACCCAGATCTTAATGGGGTCTTAATACCAGAAGCAGGTTCAGCACAAAAGCTCCTTTGGACTCTAATCTGTTTTCTGCATGGTGGTATGAGGTTAAGTAGATTCACCTGCCTCTTTAAATTCCGATGTATTGGCTGGGAGCAGTGGCTCATGCTTATAATCTCAGCACTTTGGGAGGCCAAGGTGAGAGGATCGCTTCAGAACAGGAGTTTGAGACCAGCCTGGGCAATATAGCAAGACCCTGTCGCTACCAAAAAAAATTAGTAAATAAATGAAAATAAAAATAAACCCTGATGGGCGGGGTGCGGGGGCTCACGCCTGTAATCCCAGCACTTTGGGAGGCCGAGGTGGGTGGATCACAAGGTCAAGAGATCGAGATCATCCTGGTCAACATGGTTAAACCCTGTCTCTACTAAAAATACAAAAAATTAGCTGGCCATGGTGGCGCATGCCTGTAATCCCAGCTCCTCAGGAGGCTGAGGCAGGAGAATTGCCTGAACCCAGGAGGCGGAGGTTGCAGTGAGCCAAGATCGCACCATTGCACTCCAGCCTGGGTAACAAGAGCAAAACTCTGTCTCAAAAAAAAAAAACCACATAAGTAGATAAATAAACCCTGATAGATGATGTGGAAATGAGAAGGATGAAATTAAAGATACCTGATGGGTAAAGAGGCCATGAAGCCGTGCTCAGTTTCTTTGAGTGGATTTGGCCAAGGCCTGATTCAGACTCCAAAATGAGCCCCTGGGTGAGGAGCCCCCAGGGTGATTTATTTCCACAGTTATGGCGCTGGATTCTGTGGAACTGTTGATAAGACTCCGTGTTGAGAATAACACCTGTCTCTGTTCCTTCAGTATCAAGTAGGACAGCTGTATTCTGTGGCTGAGGCCAGTAAAAATGAAACTGGTGGTGGCGAAGGCGTGGAGGTCCTGGTGAATGAACCCTACGAGAAGGATGGTGAGAAAGGCCAGTACACGCACAAGATCTACCACCTGCAGAGGTACGTGTCCCGGCAGCAGGCCAGACCATGACCTCCGGTGGAGGTGGTGACAGTGGCTAATTGGGGTGTTTCCAAGTTAGTAGTTGGTTGCTCAGGTTGCTTTTGTGTGTGTGTGTGTGTGTGTGAGAGAGAGAGAGAGAGAGAGAGAGAGAGAGAGAGAGAGAGAGAGAGTGAATGTGTGTGTGTGTGTGTGTGTGTGTGTGTGTATGTGTAAATGTTACTTCCTTTATTGTTGTATATAGATGGGATTATACTAATTGTCATAACGATTAATGTTAATAGTTATATACTATGTAAATGTTATACTAACATTTATGTAGATGGCAATATACTATTTTTTCTCTTTTATGACTTATGGTGCCTCTCAGCCTATTCTGCCTCAGTCTTTAGGTTAGGGTATGTGTATTCATAGTATCATTATTCATAGTATCATTCAGAGTACCATGTGGCACAGATGTGCTGTGTCTGGTCTAACCCTCCACTCTTGATGCATACTTTTAGTTATTTCCAGATGCTGACATAATCAAGTAAAACTCCTGTATAAATCTCATGTACTTGTATATGCAGATCTTTAGCAAATATTCCTAAAATTGAATTCCTAGAATTGCTGGGCTGGTAGTATTTTAAATTCTGATATTGTGAAATCAGTTGCCAGAGAAATTTTGGCACCTCTCTTTGGATCAAAGGCATCCCTATTTTTAAATAAAGCTTGAACTGATTTGTGTACTGAAATCCATATCAAACTACACAAATTTGCTGTATCCCTAACCAAAACAGTAATATTTCAGTAAACTGTGAGCAGACCCACAGGCCGTTGATGATATTAATCACACATCAGCTTGAATGGAAGTGAAACCAAGCTAGTTTTAGAGACTATCCAGAGCTGGAAAAGGTAAACCTGAGTCTTTTTTTAAAATTGTGATAAAGTACACATAACATAAAACTCACCATTTTAACCATTTTTTTTTTTTTTTGAGACGGAGTTTCACTCTTGTTACCCAGGCTGGAGTGCAATGGCTCAATCTCGGCTCACCGCAACCTCCGCCTCCTGGGTTCAGGTAATTCTCCTGCCTCAACCTCCCAAGTAGCTGGGATTACAGGCATGCGCCACCATGCCCAGCTAATTTTTTGTATTTTGAGTAGAGACGGGGTTTCACCATGGTGACCAGGATGGTCTCGATCTCTTGACCTCGTGATCCACCCGCCTCGGCCTCCCAAAGTGCTGGGATTACAGGCTTGAGCCACCACGCCCGGCCATTTTAACCATTTTTAAGTATACAGTTCATTAACATTAAGTACATCCACACTGCTGTGAAACTGAAACCTGAATCTGAAGTTTTAGTCTCAAAACTGAACTAAAATCAGTTTACTTTCATTTGGTAAAAGCCCTACTTCATTGTGGTCTGTCACTTTGATGGTATAAAAGTGCTCACCCCAGAGGGGTCCAGGACCTCAGTGCTAGGGAGAGAGAACAGCACTGTGCAGTGAGGAGGAATCCCACCATCACCCGGACTCCTCACCAGTGCACTTTCCCTTCATGTGGGGAGGAATCCCACCATCACCCGGTCTCCTCACCAATACATTTTTTCTCCATGTGGGGAGGAATCCCACCATCACCCGGACTCCTCACCAGTGCACTTTTCCTCCATGTCTCCTTTTGCCCTTCCTCTGGTATTTGTATTTCTTAAAGATAATTTTGAAAAGAGATGGTGAAGTTGGTATTTTAGGTAGAAGGGACCAAATGTTTGCTTAAGACTATGTTGGTCCAACCAAAGTAACAGAGACGAGGCCTCTACATAGAAAAGATGGACCTGGCCAGGCGCAGTGACTCACAACCTGTTATCCCAACACTTTAGGAGGCTGAGGCAGGCAGATCACGTCAAGAGTTCAAGAGCATCCTGGCCAATGTGAAAAACCCCATCTCTGCTAAAAATACAAAAATTAGCTGGATGTGGTGGTGCCTGCCTGTAGTCCCAGCTACTTGGGAGGCTAAGGCAGGAGAATCACTTGAACCCAGGAAATGGAGGTTGCAGTGAACCAAGATCGCACCACTGCACTCCAGCCTGGGGGACAGAGCGGGACTCCATCTAAAAAGAACAAGGAAAAGGAATATATGTACCATTTTACTTCTTAAAAATTTTTCTAAATGTTTTCCTACTCTGGTCATTTAAACCACTTACCTCAAAAAAAAGACTGGGGGAGGTGTTTATCCTATACATGTTCTGTAACCTGAGATAAGAATTGAGTAGAAGAAAACCTTTTGTCCTGGGAGGCAAATGGTTTGAGGCCCTCCTGGCTTCTCAGAACTGATACAGCAGATCAGACAATCCTGGATCCCGTATTCAAAGTCAGCCATCACCCTGGCCTGTAAACCTAGGCTGGTACTTGCTTCGAGGCATTCCCTCTGTGTGTTTTCCTCCGTGTAGTGTAACACCCTGGGCCCAGCATACTCTAGAAAAAGGTGCCACGCTGATGGAAGAGATGATAAGCCACGCAAGGAGCCTGGGGTTCCCTGTGCTGTCCTGTTTCTGGTGGCTGGTGGAGCACCGGAGGGTGTGTGCTAGGAGCCAGCCAAGGTGGGGCTTCAGGCTCTGACAGGTTAACTTCTCACACCCACTAGTAGCCTGCTTATCTAATGGAAACTTGCTTGTCAACTCCCCATGAAGAAGCTGGATCTGAAAAGCCTATTGTGTCTTCCTCTCTTCCATTTCTCTTTATGACCCTTTTTTCCCCCCCACTGTAGCAAAGTACCCACTTTTGTCCGAATGCTGGCCCCAGAGGGAGCCCTGAATATACATGAAAAAGCATGGAATGCCTATCCTTACTGCAGAACCGGTGAGTGCAGTCTTGGCTGGAGGCTGGAGCTGGGGCCCAGGTGGACAGGGTGTGGCCAGATCTGCCGGGCTGGGGATGCGGCAGGGCTCTGTGTCCCACCTACATTCTCTAGATTAGGGAAAGGAGGAGGTGAGGAACCCTCCAAGCTGATGGTGGGTGTCAGTGCTGTCCAGCACGACTTGGTGAACTGTAGGGTAGTCATGGCCTGAGAGCACAGAACCAACTCTTTCACTTGGGGATGCTATAATAATTCTGATTGTTGTGATTGATTATAACATTTTAGTATATTTTCCTAGTCCTTTTTATTTGTATTTGTATTTATTTATTTATTTATTTGTTTTTGAGACAGAGTTTTGCTGTTGTTACCCAGACTGGAGTGCAATGGCACGATCTCGGCTCACCGCAACCTCCGCCTTCTGGGTTCAAGCAATTCTTCTGCGTTCAAGCAGTTCTTCTGCCTCAGCCTTCCGAGTAGCTGGGACTACAGGTGCACACCACCATGCCCGGCTAATTTTTGTATTTTTAGGAGAGATGGGGTTTCACCTTGTTGACCAGGATGGTCTCAATCTCTTGACCTCGTGATCCACCCACCTCGGCCTCCCAAAGTGCTGGGATTATAGGCGTGAGCCACTGTGCCCGGCCTTATTTGTATTTATTTATTTTTTTGGAGACAGAGTCTTGCTCTGTTGTCCAGGCTGGAGTGCGATGGCATGATCTTGGCTCACTGCAACCTCTGCCTCCTGGGTTCAAGTAATTCTACTGCCTTAGCCTCCCAAGTAGCTGGGACTGCAGGCACACACCGACACACCTGGCTAATTTTTTGTATTTTAGTAGAGACAGGGTTTCACCGTGTTTCCCAGGCTGGTCTTGAACTCCTGACCTCGGGCAGTCCACCCACCTCAGGCTCCCAAAATGCTGGGATTACAGGCATGAGCCACTGTGCCTGGCCTCTAGTCCTTTTTAAAAGAACACACACACACACAAAATCTCCAGACAATTTTTTTTTTGAGATGGAGTCTTGCTCTTGTTGCCCAGGCTGAAGTGCAATGGCACGATCTTGGCTCACCGCAACCTCCACCTCCTGGGTTCAAGTGATTCTCCTGCCTCAGCCTCCCGAGTAGCTGGGATTACAGGCATGTGCCACCACATCTGGCTAATTTTGTATTTTTAGTAGAGACGGGGTTTCTCTGTGTTGGTCAGGCTGGTCTCGAACTCCCAGTCTCAGGTGATCTGCCTGCCTCTACCTCCCAAAGTGCTGGGAGTATAGGCATGAGCCACCGCGCTGAGCCTTTTTTGTTTGTTTTTTGTTTTGTTTTGTTTTGAGATGGAGCCTGGCTCTGTTGCCCAGGCTGGAGTGCAGTGGCGCCATCTCAGCTCACTGCAACCTCTGCCTCCTGGGTTCAAGCGATTCTTGTGCCTCAGCCACACAGTAGCTGGAATTACATGCCACCACGCCCAGCTACCTTTTGTATTTTTAGTAGAGACGAGGTTTTACCATGTTGGCCAGGCTGGTCTCGAACTCCTGATTTCAAGTGATCCACCCCCTTCTGCCTCCCAAAATCCTAGGATTACTAATATGATTACTAATTTTTTCATTGCTTGTGTATGTGTGTGTGTGTGTGTGTGTGTGTGTGTGTGTGTGTGTGTGTGTATGTGTGAGTGAGACAGGGTTTCACCCTGTTCAGGCTGGTGTATACTGGCACAGTCACAGCTTATTGCAGCCTTAACCTCCCAGGCTCAAGTGATCCTTCCACCTCAGCTTCCCAAATAGCTGGGACTATAGGTGTGTACCATCATGCCTGGCTAGTTTTTGTTTTTTGGGTTTTTTTTGTAATGATGAGGTCTCACCATGTTGCCCAGGCTGGTCTCTAACTCCTGGGCTAAGCAATGCTCCCCACCTTGGCCTTGCAAAGTGGTGGGATTATAGGTATCAACCACCATGCCTGGCCTAAATTTCTAATTTTTCTTCATCGAATGGAGAACATTTTCCCTGTCACTAGGGTGTCTAGTTTTTTGTTTTTTTTTTTTTTTTTTTTTGAGATGGAGTTTTGCTCTTGTTACCCAGGCTGGAGTGCAATGGCGTGATCTCGGCTTACCGCAACCTCCGCCTCCTGGGTTCAGGCAATTCTCCTGCCTCAGCCTCCTGAGTAGCTGGGATTATAGGCATGTGCCACCATGCCCAGCTAATTTTTTATATTTTGAGTGGAGACGGGGTTTTACCTTGTTGACCAGGATGGTCTTGATCTCTTGACCTCGTGATCCACCGGCCTTGGCCTCCCAAAGTGCTGGGATTACAGGCTTGAGCCACCGCACCCGGCCTATTTTTTTTTAATTTATAGTAGGTGCATAGTATTCCATCATATGAATGAAATGTGGCTTATACTGGAACAGCATGTTCTGTAGTTGAGGATAGGGGTGGAATTATTTCCTTAATCTCGGCCAGCCTCCTGCATAGAGTTTCTGGAAAGGAGAGGAAAGATTTGAACCTCCACAGAGAACTTTCTGTTTTAGTCCAGATATTCTTGGACTTCTTTTGAGTGATTCAGATTCTTAGCTTTCCAAGATTCCTAGGTTTCCAGGGCCATCTAGGAATAGACCTCTTGGGAAGGCCTAAGCTGGTTTTGATTCCTAATCCTGCGGGGGGTCCCGAGAGTTCCCCTGGAACTTGTCTGAGGTGGGTGAGCTTTCCTCCTGCCAGCCTCCATGTGGGGGTGCAGACAGTGTTGGGCAGTGGGTCCTCCCTGCAGCCTCTGCTTACCTGGACTCCTTCACCTGCTTTGTTAGACCTGGCCCTCCCTAGACTCTATCTGATGAGGATGTAATCCTTCTGTGACGCGTATCACCCTTATCCTGTGGACTGGACTTTGGGAATGACTGAAATCCAGAATGTGGGTTCCTTGTTCTTTCTAACCCTCAGTGGCCTTCACAGGTTCAAGGATCTTGTATCAGGAGATGCACAGTCACTGGCAGGATCTGGGGTGTATAACCTTTAGAGCTTTATTGCTATAGCTGAAAATGCAGACATCCTACTCCCTAAGTTAAGTTCTTGGAAATGAGGCATGAATATGTGTTCTTAAAAGACGGTATGCGGTATGGCTGGGCGTGTCTGGTCTGGGGCCAAAGGTGGATTTTCTTGTCTGAGAGAGTTGCAGTGAGAGTGAGCATGCGTTGCAAGAACCGTAGCAACTTGGCATAAAGGAGGCCAGCAGATAGCATGCACACCTCCCTGCCCGGGACAGGGTTCTGGGTACACAGCTTGTGCCAACTGAGAGATGCCACTGTTCTGTGTGTAATTCTGGAGAGAGGACTGCAGCTCCTCTCTGCACACTAAATGTTAGCTTACATATTGATCCTTGGCCAAAAGAAAAAGAAAAACATAATTTCTGTATCAGTTCCATGCGCTAACCGATTGCACCACTGGAGCTCCACTAGAAAAATGTAATTTCTAAATATTTCATGAAGAGAGGAAGTAGGGGGAAGGCATGAGGCATGTATGCATGCCTCATGCATGGGGACTGACCTCGCTTTCAGGATACAACTTCACACAGAATGGATATGTTGAATCTTAGATCTATTCAGTTAGACACTTGCCCTTTTAAAATAAGAGAGACAGGCAAGGAAGGCTGCTTTCCACTTCCCTCTGGGGGCTGATGGGGGAGAGGGTATCAGCTGAGATGTCTTAGCTTGGCCTCAGTAGATCAAAGTTTGAAGTAAGCTAGATAAAGGAGCATGAAATAAAATGCCCGGTGCCTTTTGGAGGCTTATTCTCCTTATTCTGAGTGGAATGAAAACACACTGGGAATACCCTAGTAGTTATCAGCCTGGCTGTTCTCTTAGCTTGTTTCCCTTGCTCTTTTCCCTGGAAGCTGATGGGTTGGAAAGTGAGGAGAGGGTCAGATCGGAGTTGGTCTATCAATGAATGAAAGTGGGAAAAGGAAAAGAAACTTTGTTTCTCCTTCCATCTCTCCCTGGAGCCATAGCCCTCAGCTTGATACAGTATCGCTAAGTCATGCTTTTATTTATTTATTTATTTATTTTTATTTTTTGAGGCAGAGTCTCACTCTTGTTGCCCAGGCTGGAATGCAGTGGTGTGATCTCAGCTTACTGCAACCTCCGCCTCCCGGGTTCAAGCAGTTCTCCTACCTTAGCCTTCTGAGTAGCTGGGACTACAGACACCCACGACCATGCCCAGCTAATTTTTATATATTTAGTAGAGACGGGGTTTCACCATGTTGGCCAGGCTGGTCTCAAACTCCTGACGTCAGGTGATCTACCCACCGCCACCTCTCAAAGTGCTGGGATTACAGGCATGAGCCACTGTACCCAGCCCTGCCATACTTTTTAAATGCCTTATTAGGGCCAGGTGTGGTGGCTTATGCCTGTAATCCTAGCACTTTGAGAGGCTGGGGTGGGTGGATCCACCTCAGGTGGATCACCTGAGGTTGCAAGTTTGAGACCAGCCTGACCAATATGGAGAAACCCCATCTCTACTAAAAATACAAAAAATTAGCTCAGTATAGTGGCACATGCCTGTAATCCCAGCCACTCGGGAAGTTGAGGCAGAATTGAACCCGGGAAGCGGAGGTTGCAGTAAGCTGAGAGTGCACCTTTGCCCTCCAGCCTGAGCAACAAGAGTGAAACACCATCTCAAAAAAAATATATAAAAAAATGCAAGCCAGCGTGGTGGCTCACACCTGTAATCCCAGCACTTTGGGAGGCCAAGGAGGGCAGATCACGAGGTCAGAAGTTCAAGACCAGCCTGGCCAACATGGTGAAACACCGTCTCTACTAAAAATACAAAAATTAGCTGGGCATGGTGGCGTGTGCCTGTAATCCCAGCTACTCAGGAGGCTGAGACAGAACTGCTTGAACGGGGACCTGGGAGGTGGAGGTTATAGTGAGCTGAGATTGTGCCTGGGGTACAGAATGAGACTCTGTCTCAAAAAAAAAAGCCTTATTTATTTTATTTGGAAAGCTCTGCTCTCCCACTGCAAAAGATTTCCCGAGGCTTTTATGAGCACCTCGGGTTACGTTTTGAACAAAAGGGAATGCTGTGAAGCAGAGCTGTGTGAGGGTCCGGGAGGGCTAGAGCGGGTTTGGGGAAGATTGTTCCGTCACTCAAGTTGCACCCTCATGGTTTCAGAAAGCACGTTTGTCAGAACTGAGTGGATCTGTGTCTCAGGATCTCCAAAAGACTAATGTATAAATCCTCAACCCCAATCTATGAGGTTATACTAAAACACAGAATTACTACAAAACCAGGTATTCCTATTTGCTGACCAAGGCATTCTTTTCCTGTGGATTCTTCTACATGAGAAACCGAATTATGATCAGAATACCAATGTGTAGTGAAGAATGTCCTCTTGGCTAAGTGATCAGATTTTGTGTCCATTGATCAGCACATTCTCAGAGAGGCCAAACGAGGAGAGGCTTTCTTAGAGGAGATGGATTCAGAAAAGGTGGGTGGCTGGAGAAGCTGAAGGGCTGGTGTCAGCAGACCAGGCCAGTCTGGCACTGCTGCCCCCACTCTAGGGATGGTGCTGCCAGAGGTGCCACCTGTGTGGGCTGGGGCTCCCACACCCACCACGGCACAGGAGTTTCTGCCGACGCCTGTGGACATCCCTTTGGTAGATTTTATACCCATCATTTCCTTTTCTTACTGTCACGTGGTTTCCTTGAGGCTGAAACAGAGCAGTTACTTGAGCATAGGCCTTTCAGTTGTCATCTTAATGTGGTGCTTCCTTCTAAGTATCTTTCCTTGGGTTTGGGGAAATTACTGACAGTCTTTTGGGTTATTTCTGTACGTGATGGCTCTGATCCCTTATATTTCAACTTCTCATTTTGTACTCGGGGTAACTATTTCAGTTATGGGGTTTGTCAGCCCCGTGTACTCTACAAACATGGCAGTGGGGCAGCCGGCAGAAATGGCCACAGCTCCCAAACTCATAGCGTCCAGAATGAACCAGGAGACCTTAGAGCAGAGCTAGTCTGGCAGAAATGGCCATAGCTCCTAAATCAGAGAGTCCAGAATGAATGTGGTGGCCTGAGAGCAGAGCTAGTCCGGCCTCAGTGACACGAGGGCTGCAGTCATTCTCCCTGATAAATAATTGAACTGTGCTGTCTTAGGGTTCCCATTACAATGAGCAGGAGTGCAGAGGAGTGCGTGGGAGGTTTGGTTACAGCAGGAGGAAGGGTGCAAGGCTGCAGGAGGCAGATACGGTGCCTGGCCCAAAGCACCCTGCTCTGCTGCCCCGGGAGGTAGAGATTGGGGTGGGATGGGAGGCACCCTGGGATGCTCTGAAGGCGGAGTGACGGGTGGCAGCGCCTCGGCTGATCAGAGCCAGTCCCTGTCTTTGCCCTGCTGAAAAGAATCCCAAGAAGCCCATAGTGGCGTCACTTTAATTAAATTCCCCATTTGGCCTTTTGGGACATCTGTATGAGTGAAATTTGAGGGTTGGTGCACTGAGGTGTTTCTGACTCACTGGGGCTTGGTGGTAACTGTAGATAAGCCGCAGGAAGTAAAGAACTCTGCCATGCATGGTCCTTGGGAGTTGGGGGTGGATATTTCTTCATCCTCATTAATCTTTTTCTCTCTTTTTTCCATGTCCTTGTCTGGGAGCAGTGATTACAGTAAGTATTGTCAAGGGGGTTGGAACTGTAGGTGATTTAAAGAAAAGGAGAAATAAAAACGTAACTGCACTGGTGATGTTGGGTATTCTTTCCCTTGGGTGACGTTTGGAGTGGCTGAGGCTCAGTCCTGACGAGGAATCTGTGAACTGCATGATGAACCCTGCTTTATGCTGCACTGGCATGGTGCTCCATTGGGGCATCCTGGCTGTAGGTCCTACATGTACAGAATGGCTCCAGCCTTCCCTTCCCTTCCCCGCTCCGGGTCACACCTCTTCATGACTGTACAGAAACTTCCATTCAGCTGACCTGACCAACATCCCTTCCCCATCTGTGCATCTGTTGACCCCACAGAGCACTGACCCTTGGCAAAAGCATGAATTCCACAGGGTTTCTCTCCCACCTCCATCCGCTCTCTCATCCCCCCCCCACCATTCAGCATCCTCATCTCTCACACCACCATCCCTTCTCTCATCCCCCCCACCATTCAGCATCCTCACCTCTCCCACTGCCATCCCCTCTCATTTCCCCAACCATTCAGCATCCTCACCTCTCCCACCACCATCCCCTCTCATTCCCCCCACCATTCAGCATCCTCACCTCTCCCACCACCATCCCCTCTGTCATCCCTCCACCCCTGCCTTTAGCACACTCATCTCAGTGTCTTGTCCCTGCTGATAAAACATAGGCTGTGTCTGGGAAACTGGTTCCTGCTGAGGAGTGAATGGCGAATGTGTTCCTCCTCTGAGTAGTTCCAGTGTTTAAGAAGCAGGAAGGGAGGGAGGCATTCATGAGCTTGAAGCGTTAAGTTACTGAGGAGAGAACTTGAGACCTCAGCGTTTCCGCCAAAAGGCCTTTTGGAGGAAAAGGGGCCATGGTGAGTATTTCTGATGGGTTAGGAAGTCCCGTGCTCTTTCCACACTACTTGTTATCCACTAGCACTCTGCATATCACAGTATGGTAGCCTGCTAATGCATAGATTTTGAAGATAGACAAACCTGTTTTTCAGGCCCAACTCTGTCATGATCTCAGTGACTTTTTTTTTTTTTTGAAATGGAGTCTCACTCTGTGGACGAGGCTGAAGTGCAGTAGCGCAATCTCAACTCACTGTAACCTCTGCCTCCCGGGTTCAAGCGATTCTCCTGCCTCAGCCTCCCAAGTAGCTGGGATTACAGGCACGTGCCACCATGCCCAGCCAATTTTTGTATTTTTAGTAGAGACAGCGTTTCACCAGGTTGACCAGGCTGGTCTTAATCTCCTGACCTCGAGTGATCTGCACACCTCAGCCTCCCAGAGTCCTGGGATTATAGGCGTGAGCCACCGCACCGGGCCCGATCTGTGACTTTGGTTAAGTCACCTAACCTCTTTGAACTTTACTTTTGTCATCTGTAAAATAAGGGTGATTCCATAGACTTCTCAGGCTGGGGTGTGGATTGAAGGGGATGATGTGTGCCTAGTGTGCCGTGGGCTTCTGATCAAGTTAGCTGTTACAAGGCAGAGGCTGGACTCTCCCAACTGCCCATGGCCCAGTGACGCCCATCTCCAGTAATGGGAGACGGTTACTCTCAACCGTGAACCTGGTGACTTTAATATATATTGTTTTCCTCTTCCAGAATGAGTACATGAAAGAAGACTTTCTGATTAAAATTGAAACCTGGCACAAACCAGATCTTGGCACCCAGGAGAATGTGAGTAGTATTTCCCAAGAGCCCCAGGGGTGAGGTCCTGAGTCTCTGCTTGTAGCTTATCCAGCGCTACCACGGGGTCCTCTCTGTGGTCCTCTGCTGCCTGGCCAGAAAACCAGTGGCCTCTGCCTAGACCTGTCTTACCAGAATGGACTGCTCTGTCTGTGATTTGCAGAATGTGATCTCCAGAACTTTATGGGGCCTTCTGGTACTGCTTGAATTGGTGCAATTCCTGGCACAGAGGAGCTGTATTTTTTAAAGACCAAAATTACAGTTTTTTCTAGAGCACAATTTGCAGTAACTCCCCAAATTTAAAATACAGCTACCTATCGTTTATCCCAGGTGTTTTTTTGTTTTGTTTTGTTTTTGAGACGAAGTTTCACTTTTGTTGCCCAGGCTGGAGTGCAATGGCATGATCTCGGCTCACTACAACCTCCACCTCCTGGGTATAAGCGATTCTCCTGCCTCAGACTCCGGAGTAGCTGGGATCACAGGTGCACACCACCACGGCCACCTTTTTTGTATTTTTAGTAGAAACAGGTTTCTCCATGTTGGTCAGATTGTTTTCGAACTCCCAACCTCAGGTGATCCGCCCATCTTGGCCTCCCAAAGTGCTGGGATTACAGGCATAAGCCACTGTGCCCGGCCTACTTCAGCTTTTTTATGCCCAAGAATGTATTAGACAGTTATTTTCACATGTGTGAAATAACATGTATACAAGGAAACTCATTGCTGTCATCTTTATGTGGCCAAAGTTTATAAACAATGTAAGACCATCCTGGGCAACATAACAAGACTCTGTCTCTACTAAAAATAAAAAAAAAATAGCTGGGCATGGTGGTATGTGCCTGTGGTCCCAGCTACTCCAGAGGCTGAGGCTCAAGGATCGCTTCAGCCTGGGAGGTCAAGGCTGCAGTGAGCTGTGATTGTACCACTGCACTCCAGCTTGGGCGAGGCTAGTGTTGATCTCCTGACCTTTGTTTTTTGTGACACCCTGTCTCAAAAACAAAAAAAACAATAGAAGAGTCCATTAGTAGGTCAACATTAAATGGATCGTGGAGCTGCCAAATACTGGTATACTTGCGGCCATTAAAAAGAACCAGTAGGGAACAGTCTTCAAGCATACATGCTGTAATCCCAGCACTTTGGGAGGCTGAGGTGGGTGGATCACGGGGTCAAGAGATCGAGACCATCCTGGCCAACACGGTGACACCCCATCTCTACTAAAAATACAAAAAAATTAGCCGGGCATGGTGGGACGCGCCTGTGGTCCCAGCTACTTGAGAGGCTGAGGCGGAAGAATTGCTTAAACCCAAGAGGCGGAGGTGGAAGAATTGCTTAAACCCAAGAGGTGGAGGTTGCAGTGAGCTGAGATTGCACCACTGCACTCCAGCCTGGTGACAGAGCAAGTCTCCATTCCCCCCCCGCCCCCCAAAAAAAATGGAAGTTATGAAACTGTGTGTATATGTGCTGCTCTTCATATTAGAAGAAAACTCCACGCACATGGATGTTTATACGTATACAGGATTTCTTAGAGGTGGCGGCTACTAGAGTGGGGACCAGGGGACAAGCAGGAGGAAGAGTTATTATAGTTGCTCTATATTATATCCTTTGGTACATTACAAATCTGGTCATAATTTTGTATTTGCACGTGTACAGCCTGATCACAATAAGCCATGTTGCTAAACCGGCAGCATCTCTAGAAGTGCTCGTAGTCTTGACAGCGGGGAGCATATGGAAATGGTGTGGGCACTGTCAACTCCTGAAAGCGTTCTGACCTGCAGAAGTGAATGCTTGCTCTGAAAAAATCAGCGCATTTGTTCTCAGCCGTGTCTACTTAAAATCCAGCGTGGGCTGGGCGTGGTGGCCCCCAACACTTTGGGAGGCTAAGGCAGTGGATCACTTGAGGTCAGGTGTTTGAGACCAGCCTGGCCAACATGGTGAAACCCCGTTTCTACTAAAAATGCAAAAATTAGCTGAGTGTGTTGGCAGCATCTATAATCCCAGCTACTCGGGAGGCTGAGGCAGAAGAATCGCTTGAACCGGGGAGGCGGAGGTTGCAGTGAGCTGAGATCACGCCACTGCACTCCAGCCTGGGCGTCACAGCTAGACTCCATCTCAAACAAACAAAATATCCAGCTGGGTACAGTGTTGTATGCCTGTAGTCCCAGCTCCTCAGGAGGCTGAGGCAGGAAGACCACTTGGGCCCAGGAGCTCATGGCTGTAGTGTGCTGTGATCACTCCTGTGAATAGCCACTGCCTGAGAAACATGATGAGACCTCGTCTCTTTAAAAAAAAATTCACTCTCCCATTTCTTTGGATAATTGTATGTAATTCTATAATTTTTTAGCAGTAGAACTCTTACACTGGTGGCCTTGGGAATTGCAGTTCCTAGGGGTCCGTTCTGGCTAGAGGGTGTTTTGTAGCTGACAAGTTGCATAGTGGTTCCCACCACTTCCCACAGGTGCATAAGCTGGAGCCTGAGGCATGGAAACATGTGGAAGCCATTTACATAGACATCGCAGACCGAAGCCAGGTGCTTAGCAAGGTAGGAACTATTTCAAGATGTGGGCGACCTTTGAGATGCAGAAATGACTTCTAAATGTTAGAGAAACCAGGAGCCATACCCAACTTGGCACAAAAGGAAATTCTCTCTGGTGTGTATGGCTTGTTTTACTTTTAAAAGTGAGTATTAGGAGTTTTCTTGTCTTGAGCTGGGGATACCACCGGGAAATTAGTGGCCCGAAATTTATGTGTCCTGTTTGGCCTCTGAAATGATTACTGGACTATGTAGGTGCTGTCAGTAGAGTGTTTTGCCCTGCTAAAATGATTTTTAGCCTGAAAAGTCAGAGCGCCAATTCCCAAATTTATTTCCCAACTCAGTGATTAAAAAACATGTATTACCTGCCTACTGTGTTTGAGATAGTGTTAGGATCTTGGGGTTCCAGGTGAGGGATGCAGAATGTATGAAAAGATAGGTCCCCTGCCCTTAAGAAGTTGGTGGTGGCTTTTTGGAGTAACACACGTTGTAGTAGATGCCTGGAGAACAATCCACTGCTAGACCGAAAGCTTGGTCAGAAGAGGGACCAGGTCTTGCTTGCTCACTGTTTTGCACCCAGGAAGTATTTGCTCAGGGAATGAGGGGGTTAGATTCCTCCTCACTCATTACTGTTCTTACTGGATAGAGGCCTTGTTGGGTTTAAAAGACAGGAATTTTAACTCTCTGCCCATTGATAGGGAATGCATGTTTGCTCTCTGCATCCCAGGGGTGTGATACCTCTTTCCTGTGGTCACATTGCACTTAAGATATTTTGGGGCTGGGCATGGTGGCTCATGCCTGTAAGTCCCAGCACTTTAGGAGGACAAGGTGGCGGATCACCTGAAGTCAGGAGTTCGAAACCAGGCTGGCCAACAGAGCAAAACCCTGTTTCACTAAAAATACAAAAATTAGCTGGGCGTGTTGGTGGGCGCCTGTAATCCCAGCTACTTAGGAGGCTGAGGTGGGAGAATGGCTTGAACCCGGGAGGTGGAGGTTGCAGTGAGCTGAAATTGTGCCATTGCACTCCAGCCTGGGAGACAGAGTGAGACTCCGTCTTTAAAAAAGAAAAATTCTGAGCTTTGGGAAATACTTTATAAGAGAGAGAGAGACAAATGTATGATCTTTGTTATGAGTTTGTATTTCCTGAGCCCACATCAGTCAGTGTAGAGGGACAGCTGAAAATTAAACGTTTGTTGTGGTTAATTAACATAGGGAATTCACTGCATTAGAAATCAGTCAAGTGAGCCTCACCAATAGTGGATGGGTTTTCGACATTGAACATTTCCAGTAAATTATTTTGTTAAAACAAGCCAGAGGGGGATTGCGCTAGAAGATTTAAGGAATGACAGCCAGTTATTCTGAGTGCTGACTATCTTTTAGAGTCACTTGCAGAGATTAAAAAAAAAAAATCTGTGCTGCCCTCACCTGCAGATATCCTCAGTCACTGGATTTTAGGTGGAGTGGCTCAGAAATCTGTATTTTTAAAAAGTCTTCCCTGGTGATGTGGGAGCTCAGCCTAGACTGAAAGTCTCTGTCTTCAACACTGTAAATGTGTGCCTGCACAGACTGTCTGGTGATACTTTCACACTGGCAAAATTCAAAACAAACACTCAGAGAAAATCACATAGAACTCTCCTCTGAGGCTAATGTAAACAGTTCAACATCTTGTTTAGAACATTTTCCCATATTTGCTTTGCACCATCAGCATCGGGAACTGGTATGAAGTGAATGCTAATGAAAAATCTGCTCTCCCCATCTCTCACTCCCTCTTTCACTTCCCTCCAACCCCAATTCCACAATTTTTCTCAGGATTACAAGGCAGAGGAAGACCCAGCAAAATTTAAATCTATCAAAACAGGCCGAGGACCCTTGGGCCCCAACTGGAAGGTACCATTCACACCTTCACTGCCAGGGGACTGGGCAGTGTGTGGGTGGGCTGCCCCCTGCGGAGGAGGGGAATGGCTGGGGTGAGCCAGGGGACAGCCTGAGGTCTGCCCTTAGTTATTTGCCTGCCTGTGGGTATGTTTCTAATGCAGCAAGAACTTGTAAATCAGAAAGACTGCCCGTATATGTGTGCATACAAACTGGTTACTGTCAAGTTCAAGTGGTGGGGCCTGCAGAACAAAGTGGAAAACTTTATACACAAGGTAAGTGACTAGGGTGAGGCCTTCCCAGTGACTGTGTTTGCCTGCGTGTGTGCGTGTGCGTGTGTGTGTGTGTGTGTGTGTGTGTGTGTGGTGTGTGTGTGCCCATGCGTGTGTGTGGTGGGGGCTGTTTTGCCCAACAGGAGAAGATGGTCCAGCCCATGGGGCCTGCATTGCAGGGTTGCCAGCATCAGAGCACTTCACAGGCCGACTTCCCAGATGCCGCCTCCCCTTGCACTCCAGTGTCTTACAGTTTAATGCTGTCCTTCCAGGGGCACCACCTCTGACAGGGAAGGAAACCGAGGCAAAAGCTGACCTACAAATAAAACTCAGTCTTTCTTTTCTTGCAGCCAAAAGGCAAGAGGTACTGTGAGCCAGATTCACCAGTGCCCTGAATTATTCTGCTGGGTAGACCTAAGGACTTTATAGCCTTTTAATTCTCCGATGTGTTGGAGCCTCCCTCTTGGGCCGCATTTCATAGTTGTGGCCAGTTTTAATCTGGCATTAGACATCAGAGACGGGAGGAAATGTGGCTTTGGTCTGGGGCCTTGGCTTGCCTCGAAGTTCAGGGGCTGCCTGTCCTGGTAGTACTTTGAGCAGAGGCCTATCATGAGGTAGGCCTCCATTCTCTCTTGGGGGCTCCCTCCTATGTGAAGCTATACCTGTTAGGAACATGAAGGCAAAGGTCATTGACCTCTGGCTAATACAGATAAGCCAGCCCGGTGTCACTCCTCCTCCCTTCCCCAGCAAAGTGTGGGTCTTAGTGTGGAGAGCATGGTAGGAGGGCTGTGGCCATGGCCTTCCCCTTCTGAGTTCTAGCTGGTTCCGTCCTTTACAGCAAGAGAGGCGTCTGTTTACAAACTTCCACAGGCAGCTGTTCTGCTGGCTCGATAAGTGGGTGGACCTGACCATGGACGACATTCGAAGGATGGAAGAAGAGACAAAGAGACAGCTGGATGAAGTAAGTGGCTCCGCAGGAGACTCGGGGCTCTCTGTCAGATAAACACACGAGGCTGAGGGAGACTGGGGGCTGGAGGATGAGGGAGACTCGGAGCTCTCCGTCAGATAAACACACGAGGCTGAGGGAGACTGGGGGCTCTCAGTTAGATAAACACGAGGATGAGGAAGCCTGTTTTGCTGGAGCAGTTCACTGAGCACTGTCCTGTAGTTCTAGGAATACCTCGGTGTCTGCTGCAGGTAAGGTGTAGCGTTAGGCGGTATGTGGGCATTCTGAGGAAGAAAACAGCCTGTGCTCTTGAATTGACAGTTTAGTTGAAGTCTTGCCATATCCACAGAGACAAATAGTCTGTGCCAAATGCCAAGTGGGTAATACAGCTGCGACAGTGGTTCTTCAGAGCCCAGTGGGAGGAGTGCAGAGGGCTGCGGAGCTGGAAGTGACCCTCGGGGAGGCAGGCTGGGCTGACCGTGCATATCATACACATTGCCACAGAAGGCAGCAAGGGCACGTGCAGGAGCTGACAGCTGGCGCTCCCTGCAGTTGTTTTGAGCTGTCAGAGTTTGGAGCATTTGCTTTTGTTTTCGGCCTCGGCATGGATTGCAGAAAGAGGACTCTTTGTTCCATAGGAGCCTAAAGACCCAGCGTTCCTCATGCCTCATGTGGGCATGCTGATGCTTCCCTGAGAGGCCCACTCCAAGGAGATGGTCAGTCAGTAACATTCAGGCACTCACTGTGTGCTCTGCACCATTCCAACAGCTTCTGCTTACACCATCTTGTGGACTGCATGGTTCCCTGTGAGGAGGCACTATGGTCATCCCCACCCTCAGGTGAGGAAGTGGAGGCCCAGAGAGCTGGATGTTGCCACGCCCTGGGCCACACTGCCTTGCAGCTGGTGTGGTCAGGGAGGAGCCCAGGACTGTCTGGCCCCAGAACCACAGCTCTGAAGCACTCTCCCATACTCCTCCCTCTGAATGTAATTTTGGGCCGCCTTGCCCTCTTGGAGCTAAAACTGTAATAAGGTGGAAGCCCTGTTTCATAAGAATTGCTATCATTCCTCCCTCCCTGCCCCAGGTGAGGTTGGCATGGAATTTGGGTATCCAGTAGAGGCTTGGCTTTGCAACAGCCCACCCAGCTCTCCTTCAGGGCCTCAGTGAGAGCCAGGCTCAGGCGCCCGTGCTGCCTGGCTGCAGACACTCCCTGCTTCACGACGTGGACTGGGGCAGAGACTAGGTCCACAAGTTCTTCCTCTGGAGCCCCTCAGGGAGCTGTTTTTACCATCCAGGATGACACTCCTCCTGGGCTGACTCACTGCTGAGCAGTGCACTGAGTTGCTTCGTGTGGAAGGCAGGTGTTGTAGTTATTCATCTAGCTACATTTAGCAGTGAAGTGGCAGGATTTCACTGGGGCACAATCCCTGATGCTTTTGCTGAGGATCCTTACGAAGGGGCAGACCTGAGTGTCCAGGGGTCTGGTGATTCTGACTGTGGAAGAGATGCCTGAGTCTTTTGGTCACCTGAGTCCTGACAGAAAGAAGGGGAAACGTCACCAAATGAAGAAACATGGAGACTTTCATTGGGGTTTAGCCTGGAGCTTCAGCATCTACTGCCTGACAAAGGCCAGCATAATATACATTGGGGTTGGTGGAAGTGTTTGCTGACCGCCTTTCATTCTTTGGGTAGAATTAAAATTCTTGGAGCTAGAACTCTCCAGAGGATCTGCTGGATCTGCTTTCTTCAGATCCAAAATTTGAGAGCCCTCAATGTTAGAAAATTCTTTTTTAATCTCTCCCCCTTCTGAAAATCTTTCTCGGCTGGGCACGGTGGTTCACACCTGTAATCTCAGTAGTTTTGGAGGCCGAGGTGGGCGAATCACAAGGTCAGATCCAAATGGATTATTTTCAACCAAATGCAGATTTAAAGGCACATTTAAAGAACCTTGTTTTACTCTTTAAATCAAAAGATACCTTCATGCCGGGCAACGTGGCTCATGCCTATAATCCCTGCACTCTGAGAGGCCGTGGCAGGCAGATCATGAGGTCAGGAGTTTGAGACCAGCCTGGCCAATATGGTGAAACTCCATCTCTCCTAAAAAATATAAAAAGTAGTTGGGTGTGGTGGCGGGCACCTGTAGTTCCAGCTACTCACGAGGCTAAGGCAGGAGAATCGCTGGAACCCGGAAAGGCGGAGGTTGCAATGAGCCGAGATCATACCACTGCACTCTAGCCTGGGTGACAGAACAAGACTCCGTCTCAAAAAAAAAATCTCTTTAGTTCTGGAAAATGTTTTTGTAATTTTCATTCCTGTTTTGTTTTCTTTGTAGAATTTTTATTAGCCAGATGTTGAACCCTGTGAATTGACTTTCTAATTTTTTATGTTTTTTCTGCTTTCTGGGAGGTTTTTTTGTTTGTTTGTTTGTTTTTGACAGTCTGGCTCTGTCACTCAGGCTGGAATGCAGTGGCATGATATCAACTCACTGCAACCTCCACGTCCCAGGTTCAAGTGATTCTCTAGCCTCAGCCTCCCGAGTAACTGGGACTACAGGTGTGCGCTACCTCGCCCAGCTGATTTTTGTCTTTTTGGTAGAGACAGGGTTTTGCTATGTTGGCCAGGCCGGTCTTGAACTCCCTACCTCAGGTGAACCATCCACCATGGCCTTGCAAAGTAGGATTACAGGCGTGAGCCACCACGCCCAGCCTCCTTTCTGGGAGATTTTTTTCCAATTTTAACATTTCTCTCTTCTATTAATTATTTTTGAGCATTTCTTCTGTGTTCTTTCTTAATGCACTTTTTCTCTTTTACCTCCTTTTCTGATGCGACAGTTTTGGTTTTTGCTTGGTGAGACCTCTCTGCTCCCTCAGTAATGTTTCTGCTGAGCTCTTCTGTCCAGTTTGGATTGGATTCTGTTTCGTGTTAGGGGCCTTCCACAGATCAGTAGATGGCTTCACTGCAGGGTACTCAGTAGTTAGAGTGGGGAAACTCTGCCTCAGGACCTTGAGTCTTTTTTGTCAGGGTGTCAGGGGGGCTTCTCACTTTTGCTAGAGAGGGCTCCCCGTCTCTTGCTAGGGGAGACAGGCAGGCAGCTGGCATTCTGTATGCCAAGTTGGGGAGGGGCCCCAGTAGGCTGGTCATGCCATCAGTTGACTTTAATCCCCTCAGATTCTGCATCATGCCCACCTTGCCCCTCGCTGCCCCTGCCGTCCTGAGTTCAGGATTCCTTCAGTGCTTCAGAGAGTGAACCTCCTGCCTTTTGCTGTGGTAGGAAGCAGGGTGGTTGCTTGACTTCCAGAGCAGGAGAAGGAACACCAGGCCCTAACCATTCTCCATTTGGACTTTCAAACACGTCTCTAGTTTTCAGCCGCACCTGGCACTCCCTCTGCAGTAGGACCTGCTGCCTGCAGCTCTGAGCCTTCGGAAAACCCGCAGCACAAGCCGGCTGGCTCCTTCTCGGCTCCCCATCCTCCAGGAACTTAGGTTTCAGCCGCTGCTGCTCTGCACATTAGTTACTGACTCTTCTGTCCCTTTTCCACCTTCCAAGTTTGTTCCTGGCTCTTGCCTGCAGTGGCTTCTTCTGTTCTTGTTGTCTTCATAGTTTTATATATTTTTAAATTCCTTCACTGTCATATAGTAGGGTTTGGGGGAGGACTAGAGGTAAATGGATATCTTCCATGAGCCGGGATTAACTGCAATTTGCAGTAGGAATTATGATTTATTCTCTAAACTAATACATAGTTGTCTAGTGCAGGCAGATTTTGTTTGTGAGTTATGAGGGTCACTGTAAAGGCCACAGTCACCACCACTGAAGCTCTAGTCCCTGTGGGGATGGACCCACCATTCTTGAATGAGGTTTAAAGATCTGGGAAGCAAGTGATTAAGCGATGAGTTCTTTGCCCTAAAAAGAAAAAAATTCTGTAAATACATGCCTGTAGGAAAGCAGTTTCTTTTTGTCTCTATCTCTCTTTCTCCCCAGCTTCCCTTTTTTCTCCCTTTTCCATGCTCTTGCTCTCTTAAGAGGTCCATAATCTGAAAAATGGAAGGAGGTATTGGTTTTTGTTTTGTTTGTTTGTTTGTTTATTTGTTTTGAGACAGAGCCTTACTCTGTCACCCAGGCTGGAGTGCAGTGGTGCGATCTTGACTCACTGCAACCTCCACCTCCCCGGTTCAAGCAATTCTCATGCCACAACTTCCTGAGTAGCTGGGATTACAGGAGCATGCCACCATGCCTGGTTAATGTTTGTATTTTCAGTAGAGACAGAGTTTTGCCATGTTGGCCAGGCTGGTCTCGAACTCCTTAACTCAGGCAATTCACAGCCTGAACTCAGACTGACCCGAGTCAGCCTCCCAAGGTGCTGGGATTACAGTTGTGAGCCACCGTGCCCAGCCAGTTGTTGTTTTCCTGTTTACTGGACTCTCATTTGCTAAAAAATAGCAAAGCAAAGATCCTATGTGTTAGACTGCATGAATAAAATTCTGCACAATTTTCTTGCCTTCTTTTTAAGTCCCTATTGGCTCCGTGATTCCTCTGGTCCCTCCACAGTTTGTTCTGGGCTTGCCCCTTTGTGATGGAGCTGAGAGTCTGTGTGATGCCCTTGCTCAGCTGGCCCACCTCAGATGCCCTCTCAGCCTCTTCACAGCTGGTTTCCCTGTCTGCTTGGATATGAGTGTACCTGACCTTCTCATCACCTGCTCTTGAGCTCTGTCTTACGGCTTTTTTGTTTTGTTGAGACGGAGTTTCACTCTTGTTACCCAGGCTGGAGTGCAATGGCGCAATCTCGGCTCACCGCAACCTCCGCCTCCTAGGTTCAGGCAGTTCTCCTGCCTCAGCCTTCCGAGTAGCTGGGATTACAGGTGGGCGCCACCATGCCCAGGTGATTTTTGTATTTTTAGTAGAGACATGGTTTTGCCGTGTTGGCCAGGCTGGTTCTTGAACTTCTGACCTCAGGTGATCCACCCACCTCAGCCTCCCAAGTAGCTGGGACTACAGGCACAGGCCACCATGCTTACCTAATTTTAATTTTTTTTTCTTTGTAGAGACAGGATCTTTGTATGTTGTCCAGGCTGGTCTCAAACTCCTGAACACATATGATCCTTCTACCCCAGCTTCTCAAACACACCCAGCCAGCTTCATTTCTGCACTGAAATTTTTATTTTGAGATGATTGAAAGATTCACTGGCAGTTATAAAAAAATAATGCAGAAAGATCTATGTACCCTTTACCCAGTTTTTGCCAGTGGTAACATCTTACAAAACTATAGCACAATGTAATAACTAGGATATTAACATCGATACTTTTACTAATTTTTTTTTAGGTCAAAGGAGTATTTCATACTTAACGGACAAATGATTTTCAAAAGATAGAAAAATACATTTAAAATTAAAAGTCCAAATAACTCATAGATGAATAGATAAATAAAAGTCTCCTTGTTCAGCCCCTGGTCTCATTCCCTAGAGGAAAACACTGTTAAAAGCAAACCAGGATTGAAGGTTTTTTATTTTATTTTATTATTATTATTATTTTTTAATTGTACTTTAAGTTCTGGGGTACATGTGCAGAAAGTGCAGGTTTGTGACATAGGTATACATGTGCCATGGTGGTTTGCTGCACCCATCAACCTGTCATCTACATTAGGTATTTCTCCTAATGCTATCCCTCCCCTAGTCCCCCACCCCCCGAGAAGCTGATGTTTTCCTATTTTCACATATACATATTTTCTTCAACCATGTTATATGTGTATATATAGCCTACATTGGCTAACTCTTAGGAACACCACAAACATCAGATAAATCTTACATGTCATATAGGCCCCACGAAATAGGAAATAAGCATTCCTATTGTTCATTATAAGACTGAAGTAATGGGCTGGGCTCAGTGGCTCACGCCTGTAATCCCAGCACTTTGGGAGGCTGAGGTAGGCGGATCACCTGAGGTCAGGAGTTCGAGACCAGCCTGGCCAAGATGGCAAAACCCCATCTCTACTAAAAATACAAAAATTAGCAAGACATGGTGGCAGGTGCCTGTAATCCCAGGTACTTGGGAGCCTTAGTCAGGAGAATCACTTGAGTCCAGGAGTTGGAAGCTTGCAGTGGGCCAAGATAGGGCCACTACACTCCAGCCTGAGCAACAGAGCAAGACTCCGTCTCAAAAAAAAAAAAAAGATTGAAGTAATGAGTTTTATTTCAGTGGTAGCCTCTGTGGGTGTGGAGAGCTTGTTTCTGACAGTAGGGGAAGCTTTCACGTTCCTGGTAGGAGGTGCCATCTTATTTCAAGCAGTGGGAAAACAAGACCCTGGCTCTGCATTCACAGACTGAAAGCAAGGTGGTGAACTCTCTGGTTGAGGCCCAAGGAGCTCTGCTCCCATGACAGTAAATTCTCTGATGACTGAAAATTTATGTCAGTGGTCATTAGTGGGCAAGTTGTCTTTTTAAAATTCTATTCCGAAATACTTTCAGACTTACAGAAAACAGGCAAGAAGAGTACCAAGTGCTCCTGTCTACTCCCTTAGAGCAAAGGCTGCAGCCAGGACACACTGCCTCCCAGCATCCGGGAGTACCAAGAGCTCCCATCTACTCTCTTAGAGCAAAGGCTGCAGCCAGGACACACTGCCTCCCAGCGTCCGGCTCTCATTTCCGTCTGTCTGGTGTGGCTCCTCAGTGTCTTGTCTTCCACGACTGTGGTGTTTGTGAAGGTTACATGCTGGTGGTTTTGTGGAATGTCTTTGAATGTGGATTTGTCTGATGTTTCTGCACGATTAGACCCCACTTATGTATTTTAGCCTGGCTGCCACCACCTCGGTGTTCTTTTTAACCTCTTCTGTCTGTCTGTGTTACTGGTAAGGTCCCTGCTGTGCCCTCGAAGCACACGGTGCTCCAGGTTTGTCTTGTTTTTCCATGACCCAGCCTGTAATTGGCCACCTTCAAGGAGCCCTGCTTCTGTAGAGAGGAGAATGCTGTTTGGAAATGAGGTCTGGTGCTGGGTGTGCTGATTACTACTGGGTTATTGCTGCTCCCAGGCCTTCTCATGGGATAGAGCCCTGTGCTCTGACTCATGCCTGAAATCCCAGCACTTTGGGAGGCCGAGGCAGGCAGACACCTGAGGTAGGGAGTTCAAGACCAGCCTGACTAACATGGATAAACCCTATCTCTACTAAAAATACAAAACTAGCTGGGTATGGTGGCAGGTGCCTGTAATCCCAGCTACTGGGGAGGCAGAGACAGGAGAATTGTTTGAACTGGGAAGGCGTAGTGGCTCATGCCTGTAATTCCAGCACGTTAGGAGGCTGAGGTGAGCAGATTTCTTCAGTCCAGGAGTTTGAGACCAGTCTGGGCAAGAAGACAAAACCCCGTCTCTACAAAAAATGCAGAAATTAGCCTGGCATGGTGATTGCACCACTGCACTCCAGCACTGGTGACACAGTGAGACCCTGTCTCAAAAAAAAAGAAATTTAGGCTTAGAGAGCAGTGCAGTAACTCACTCAAGGTCATACAATTAGTGATGGAACCAGAATACAATACAAGCCAGACGCAGTGGCTCATGCCTGTAGTCCCAGCACTTTGGGAGGCCATGGCAGGAGGACTACTTAAACCCAGGGGTTCAAGACCAGCCTGGGCAACACAATGAGACCCTGTCCCCACACCAAAATTTTATATATATTTATTTTAAAGATGGGGTTTTACCATGATGGCCAGGCTGGTCTTGAACTCCTGACCTCAGGTGATCCACCCACCTTGACCTCCCAAAGTGCTAGGATTACAGGCATGAGCCACTGCGCCCGGCCTTTTATTTATTTTTATTTTATTTTTTTAAATAGAGACAGCGTTTCACCATGTTGGCCAGGATGGTCTCGATCTCTTCACCTTGTGATCCGCCCACCTCAGCCTCCCAGAGTGCTGGATTACAGGCATGAGCCACTGCGCCCAGCCTCAAAAATTTTTTTTTAATCAGCCTGGCATGGTAGCACATGCCTGTAGTCTCAGCGACTTGGGATGCTGAGGCAGGAGGATCACTTCAGCTCAGGGTGGGGGTCAAGGCTATAATGAGCCGTGATTGTGCCGCTGCACTCCAGCCTGGGCAATAGAGCCAGACACTGTCTCAAACAAAACAGATACAGTCCAGGGAGTTCAATTCTAGGAGGTTTGCTCTTAGGTGCTCAAAATTTGTTGAACATTATAAAGAACAAAAGTTGAGCAGAAAAGGCCGGGCACGGTGGCTCATGCCTATAATCCCAGCACTTTGGGAGGCCGAGGCGGGTGGATCACGAGGTCAAGAGATCGAGACCATCCTGGTCAACAAGGTGAAACCCCGTCTCTACTAAAAATACAAAAATTAGCTGGGCATGGTGGCACGCGCCTGTAGTCCCAGCTACTTGGGAGGCTGAGGCAGGAGAATTGCTTGAACCCAGGAGGTGGAGGTTGCGGTGAGCCGAGATCATGCCATTGCACTCCAGCCTGGGTAACAAGAGTGAAACTCCGTCTCAAAAAAACAAAACAAAACAAAACAAAACAAAAGTTGAGCAGAAAACTAATGGATAGTGAAGAAATACTTATGTTATTGACATTCTTCAAATAGGATAAAGTTTTCAAGTCATAACTGATTTAGAGAGATCAGATCTACAGCATTTTCAGTAAGTGACATCTACTTCTGCCTGGAAGGTGCCAGTGACAGGGACCACTTGGTGCTTCCAGAGAAGCCTCCATCCTGTTTTCCAGCAGCCTCGAACTTCTGTGACCCAGATCTCCCCCTGTACTTTCCACCTCTGCATCCTTATGCCACAATATTGTGCCCACTTTGTTTTTTTTTTTGAGATGGAGTCTCACTCTGTTGCCAGGCTTGAGTGCAGTGGTGCAATCTCGGCTCACCACAACCTCCGCCTCCTGGGTTCAAGCGATTATCCTGCTTCAGCCTCCTGAGTAGCTGGGACCACAGGTGCATGTCACCATGCCCAGCTAATTTTTGTATTTTTAGTAGATACAGGGTTTCACTGTGTTGGCCAGGATGGTCTCTATATCTTGATCTCGTGATCTGCCTGCCTCAGCCTCTCAAAGTGCTGGGATGGCAGGCATGAGCCACTGCCAGGAACGCTCCTAACCCAGAGCACCACAGGATTTTCTCCCTCATTTCTTCAGGTTTTCTCTCAAACCTCACTACAAGCTTCCATTACTACCTAAAATAGCACTTACCCACAGTCATTCTCTATCTGAGCAGCCCTTAGTCCCACCTGACATATATTCATGTGTTTGTTCTCTGCCCACCCTCCCCCAGAATATAAGCTGCTTGAGGGGAGAATTGGTCCGTTTTAGTTCACAGCTAAATATCCCCAGCCCTGTAGAAGTTCTTAGAACTAAAGAGATGCTTCGTTGAGGCCAGATGCAGTGGCTCACACCTGTAATCCAAGCACTTTGGGAGGCCAGGAGTCCAGACCAGCCTGGTCAACATAGGAAGACCTACCCCAACCCCACACTTCTCTACCAAAAAAAGAGAGAAGTGCTTACGAACTGACCCAAACACCATGACGCAAGGAAGAGAAATAGGAATCATGCTGGTGAGGCCAGTTGCACGGCGCTGTAGATGGATGGCTTGGAGTATATATGCAGAATTCTGTCCTTCCAGTGTTTTGCTTTGTACACAAAAAATGCCCCACCCTACCTATTAGCAGGATTGAGAAGGCGGGATGTATTTTTGGTGGAATTTCATCAGCAGCAGGAGCCTTCCATTTTTCCTGCTTTTTCTGTTTCAGATGAGACAAAAGGACCCAGTGAAAGGAATGACAGCAGATGACTAAAGCCACCCTTCCCCCTCTGCACTGTATGTACCAAATTTCTCACTGTGTGTGTCACAGACCCGTAAAATCAGTTTGTTTTCAAGGCCTCAGCAGCTCAATATGGAGTGAGAAAACCTTTTCCTCCTCCTTCCTTCTAGTAATGATGTCTGCCCCGACAAACAGCTCTCAGCTTCCACTAAAAGAAATGATGGCTATTGGGACATTTCAGGGACGTTTTCCAAAGAACCACTCGGATAGAGACATGGACAGGGAGGGTGGTGGGAAGTGGGGGTGGGGGTGGGGGGTACAGAAGCCAGGTTCATCTGCTGCTAATCACTCTTCCCTCTGGCAACTTGATCCATCTCAAGTGGAAGCTGCCATGCTGGGCATTCCCTGGCCCTCCCATGACACCACCAGTTCCTAGCTCCCAAATGCTGGCATGACCTGCCCTTCCCCCTTGGAAAACTTGCTGGCCAGACAGCTTTTGTCAGCATCCACTGTTGGATCAGGTGCTGCATTTCCTTCCTCTTTATACCCCCTGATCCCATATTAAGCTGCCCTCATAAGAGATGGCGTCTTTCAGGTTCTGGGAGGGTGCTTCTGCCCAGGTCACAGGCCCAGATTGGTGGCCCCTTATTCCATGTTGTCACTCTTCCCCAAACCCCTTCCTTCCTCCTCTAGCTCTTGGTGCTGGTTCCCCAGTGCCCTGTATACCTCCCCACTCATGGGATTCCAGCAGCTCAAAGCAGTCTTAATCACTGAAACCTGGCTCTGCTCCCAATTAGGCTCTGAGAGAAAATTATTTTCACAAATAAAAACTGGCCTCTAAGACTAGCGGGTAAGCAGGACTAGGGTCTCACCAGCCATGATGCCAGGCTCGGCTCGCTCTCCCTGGCCTGTGTTCTTAAAGCAGCTTATGAGGGGCAGGAGGGTAGGACTAGGTGGAATGTGTGATGCAGCTTCCCAGTCACTGCTCGGGCCTTAGTGCTCTCTCCCCCTACTCCCTTCCCTGCCCACCAGCCGGCATCCTTCCTTTCAAAACTCCTGTTGAGGATGATTTACAGTTGTGTCCGTTTGTGCCTGTTGCTTCCTTAATCATTTTATTTTCTTCTAGTTTTGCAAGACAGTGGTCAACAGGAAGGCCCAGCAGCTCCACCCTCCCACGTGACAGGCCATCTTCAGAAGCAGCTGTTCTGTGCCCGTTCTCCAGGCAATTTCCAGCCCCTTCCTGTAGCTAATTCTAGATGCCCTTTAACATTGTGAACAGATAGACCGTCTGGTATTACGGAGCCCGAGCGTGCAGGAGCCTGCTCCTCCCACATACGTGGCGTGCAGGCTGCTGTATTTACAGCTCCTCCATCTCTCCATTGTGTTCTGACCCATTTCTGTGTGTGCCCCTGACCTTTATTTCCAAGTGACATTTTCAGTCTTTCAGATAGCTGCCTTTTGTGATATGGTGATTTAAATGATTTAAGTTCATTTGTTCTCAGCCTTGGGATAAACTGAGGTATTTGCTTCCTGGGCAGATCTTTGCAATTTTGAGTGCTCATGTGGGGAGAGGGGATGAGCTAGAGATCCATTGTTTTCCCCACTTCTGCAGAATAGCAATGTGCTTTTGTGACGCTGACTTCTGCTCCCAGTAACCCTTCCTTAGTGCGCTCTAGCACATGGAGGTACCCAAGGCTCAGCCCACCTGTTTAAGAAAATTTAACAAATGCAGATAACCTGCCCCGGTCACTGAATCTTTAGTTACTGCTGTCTTAGAAACACCTGTGGCTTCTTGGCCCTCCTGTTGCCCACTCTGAATCTCTCTGCAGAGCCTACAAAATCGCCCCAGTCAGCTCTCCACCTGTAGGGAACTGTCCCGTGTAGCCCCTAGAATTGAGTCGCCCTCTAAATGCCAACTGTCCGACCCCGAGGAGATCTGTAAGTCCACGCTCCTCCTCTTCCCTTTCGGGCTGGTGCTGCCACTCAGCAATAATCCTCTTTTCTCTGTGCTTTCTTAGGTCCCTGTCCTGTTTTTGAGGCGGGTCAGGACACAAGAGTCCTGGTCTTTGATGTTGCACAATATGAGCATGCAAAAAGCTTTTTTCCAGAACATTCTTCCCCATCTCGTTACGGGAAAGGAATCTGGGATCAAGAACTTAGCTCGTCCTACTCCCATGCTGAGTTCTGTCCTGGAAATTCAAAAGCACGTAGTGGTCATAGTACAGAACTCTACCAAAGCAGGCAGTGAGGAAGTCCAGGCTCCAGTGGCATAGACGCTGCTGTGTGTTCAGTTCCCTACAACTTGGCAGGGCCTGAGTATGCCTCTTACTGGGAGAATCTGAGATAGCAGTAGTGTCACCTGACGTTCCCCAAACCTTGTGAAGCATGTTGGCCTAAGTGTGCCATGATCCAAGCCCACACTAGCCTGGGTGCATCTGCTAATGAGAGACCAAATCTTTGTCCGGGAGCCAAGAAGTGGGGTGGGATAATGTACCCTTATGTTTTTGTCAGTTTGTTTGCCTTACTCATTTCTAAGTGCAATAAGGGAGTGTCTCACAGGACTGCACCTATGACGTCCTGATGGATGCTTCCCTGTGGCCCTCCGGGGGCAAGGGTGGACAGACTCAGACCCCCAGCATGGTTAGCTCTGACTTTCATTGAGGTCCCTTTGGAACCAGATGTCTTGTTACAGGCACCTTCCTCTGTGTGAGTCTCCTCACCTTTAGGGGACTTTAGTAAGGCATCTGGGTAGCATCTCAACTGCTGGTAGCGTTTATCTGACTTGGAAAATTGGAGAAGAGGCAATCCTCCTGGAGAAAAATATAAATGTTTTACTATAAGCTCTGTATTAGCTCTTAATTATATTTGTGCTTAAAGATTTCCCTTCTTCATTCATCAAATAGGGGAAGTCCAGATGGGGGTTATTTTGAAAGAAAAACTGGCGTTCTAGGCAGACAGTTGTTAGTAGTTTGAGGGTCAGCAGCTGTTAATATCCTTCCTTTGGCTCTTTGAGAGCCACACATATCACTTTAACCCTAATGAGGGCTCCTCCCACTTCCACCTGTTGTCCCAGTTTAAAAGCGTCCATGATGAGCTGTCAGCCTGGATCTGGAACTCCAGCCCATATAAACATAGAGGAGGGATGTCCTTGGTCTGTTCCATCCCCATGGATGGTGCTGCTTCTGGGCAACAGTGTTGGCTGCTTTTAAGTACCCCATTTCCTCCTTGCCCACCCCAAACTGACCAGCACTCAGAAGGACTTACAATAAAGGCTCAGCTCCAGGGGTAGCACATGAGTGTGTGCGATGCCCCTTCAGACCAGCTGCTTCCATGAGGATCCCAGGGTCACAGCCCCAGCAGAGCAGCAGTGCCAGGGGGGAAGAGGAGTGCTGGGCTCTGGCCTTCTTCTGGAGAGAGGTCCGGGACAGGGTCAGTACCGCGGGCATGTGTACCTTCCCGAGTTCTCCTTTTACAACCCCCGCTGGGACTCCCTGACTCATTTTGGTTGGTTCCTAGTGCTACTTCTTTTACAAACTACACTTTGTAGAATTGATTAGATTATCTTGTTTATTTAACGTGAGTTTGTGCCTTTTTGTCTCAATCTTCCAACACAGGTATATTGAGAAAAAAGCAGTCTAATAAAATCCTAGACAGAGCTTTCTGGAGTCCAGTTTGGTGATGTCCATTTTCCAACTGTAGATCTCCTCAAACTTGCACTGATATATCCCCCATTTTACTAGGCAGGATTAGGAAGAGCCACAAAGATGTATCTCAAAATTTCTGCACATGGATTTCTGCAAATTGTAATAGTCCCTTGTCAATTTACTTACGGAAACATTGCACATCTGAGTTGTAATTTGGACGTTTCCTACTGAGTATTTCCTTTTGTTTTTGTCTCCCCTCTTCACATTTTCCTCTTTATCCACCATACCAAGCAAGCAAAACATTTATTTAAAGTAGTTATTGGCCAGGCATGATGTCTCACGCCTGTAACCAGCACTTTGGTAGGCTGAGGCAGGCGGATCACGAGGTCAGGAGATCAATACCATCCTGACCAACATGGTGAAACCCCGTCTCTACTAAAATACAAAAAATTAGCCGGGTGTGGTGTCGAGCTCCTGTAGTCCCAGCTACTCCAGAGGCTGGCGCAGGGGAATTGCTTGAACCCGGGAGGTGGAGGTTGCCGTGAGCCGAGATTGCACCACTGCACTCCAGCCTGGGCAACAGAGCAAGACTGCATCTCAAAAACAAGTTCTTAACCTGGATCCCTGGCGCGTGAACCTCAGGAAGCTTGTTTGTAAAACTGCAATTTTTTTTGAGGAAAGTGCTGTCAAAGGAATCCCATAAATAACCCCACCCCCCAAGAAAACTGATTAAGAACAATGACTTAAAGGAAATCACAGTGAATCTTTAGCAAAGTAACCATTTCACGTTTGGTCTTGAATACAGACTACATAGAAGCCGTCTGGTCTTGAAAACGGACCATAGGGAAGCAGTGAGTTACTTTGAGGGGGGCGGGGCGACGGAGTCGCGCTCTGTCGCCCAGGCTGGAGTACCGCGGCGCGATCTCGGCTCTCTGCAACCTCCGCCTCCCGGGTTCAAGGAATTCTCTGGCCTTAGCCTCCGGAGCAGCTGGGACTACAGGCGCGTGCCACCCCGCCCGGCCTTCTCGTTTCCTGATGGCTAATCTAGGAGTCTAGGAATCCCCAAACGTCCCACATGCAATAGGTAACCCTATCAATTAGGAGGGCGAAAGCCGCCTGCAAGTGGAGGTGGAGAATGGAGACGCTCCAGGAGCGGCACGGGCGCCACGGGAATGGGAAATTACTCGCAGCTGGGGAGGCCGGGTTCCAGCCAGGACAGTGGTTAGGCTGCGTGTCCCCACCCCCGGCCCTCGTTTACCCCCTGGGTCTCTGGACGGCCGTGAGCCAGGGCGAAGATAACACAAGTACCGGACTCTCGAATCCCTCACGAACAGGGCAGAGGCCACGGGGACGGAGCGACAACTTCCGCCGGAAGACGGCCCCTGGCGCGGGGCACGCTGGGAATCGCGGGCGGCGGGCGGCGGACTGGACGGGGTCCAGTGGAGGCCGCGCATCCGGGCCGGCTGCGGCTGTGTGGCATTGTGCGCTGATGACAGGCCAGACACTCCTCCCTGACGTCCCCGAAGCCGCCTTCGCTCAGCCTCTCGCAGCTTCGCGCTTGTGGGAGAGTCCCGCCTCCTCCCGCGAGCCGCACCACCGACAGCCCGCGGTGCGCCTATGGCCCGTCTCTGACTGAAGCCGGGGCGGGCGGTCGGAATCCGGAAGAAAAACAGTCAACGACAGCGGGGCGCGTGAGACCGGCCGGCCGCGGGGCTTTTCTGGTCGCCAGACGCGAGCCTGCCGGACCACCGCGCGGGACGACGGCGGCCATGAGCTCTCCGAAGCCGAGCGGGCCGAAAGACAGGAGGCTGGGGTGAGGAGGCGCTGGCAGCGGGGCGGCCTGCTGGGGCGGATGGCGGCCGCCGACCCCCTCGGGCTGCGGGCTGCGGACTGCGGGCTGCTGGTCGGCGCAGCCTTGGAGGCAAGGCTGCAGACCTCCATGACTGCCTTGGGTTCAGGGACGCCCTCACATTCTCCCAGGCCTGTGCTGGGTGGGCTGTGTTGGGACCGAGCCTCGCGCGGCCCCTAAGCCGAGGCCGCCAAGCTCGTTCCCACTGGGGCGCGATCGGGTGTCGCGGTTGCTTTCTGGAGAGGACCGCCGTGTTGGGTTTGTGAGGTTAGCGACACAAGGCCCTCACTCTTCAGCTCTAGGTTAGGAATCTCGTTCCTACTTTCCTTTTTTTTTTGAGATGGAGGTTTGCCGTGTCGCCCAGGCTGGAGTGCAGTGGCGCGATTTTGGCTCACCGCAACCTCCGCCTCCCGGGTTCGAGCGATTCTCCTGCCTCAACCTCCCTAGTAGCTGGATTACAGGCGCGCGCCACCACACCCGCCTAATTTTGTGTTTTTGGTAGAGATAGGGTTTCTCCACGTTGGTCAGGCTGGTCTCGAACTCCGGACCTGAGATGATCCGCCCGCCTTAGCCTCCCAGAGTGCTGGGATTACAGGCGTGAGCTACCACGCCCGGCGTTCCTACTTTTCATCAGCACATACATCATGAGTTCTGCCTGATTCCACGGTGACCCCTGGAAATCCACAATCAGATTGGGATAAGATCCTTTAGTGAAGTGACTTAGCCTGGTCTCTTGCCTGCTCTTTCACGGGGAACAGTGCTAATCGCCTACTTAGTCTAAGTCACGATGCACGGATTTGCTGTTAATCATCGGATCTGAGAGTGGGAACAAGAAATCTGGACTTGTGCTCTCCATCCACTTAGAGCAAGTCTGGGAAAATAAGTCTTTGAGCAAAAGGTCTTTGTTCCTTAAGCCTGTGTCGGACAGCAGGGGGAGATCGTAGACAAATGAAGCACTTAATCTCAGGCCAAGTGCCTGGGAAGGTGGTTTCTGTATGGTGGTGTTTATGCTAATAGGGAGGGACAGGAAGTTGTTTTAAACTGGCCAAGAATTTCTTGAAGTGCTTTGGAGAACGTCGACCTCTAAGAGCAGGGTCTGTTGGAAAAGAGATGTTTTGGCCTCATTTGCCCTTTTCTCCCAGTCCCGTTACACCCCCCTGCTTCCCCCGGCATTGGGATCTCCAGCTGCTGGAGGTCCTCCTCCTCACTGTGCGCCAGCACTCAGGCCAGCTGTTGCTGGTCTCTGCAGGGGCTGCAGCTCCTGTCTGCTCTGTGCTCTGCACAGTCTGGCACTGCTTGTAAGGCTGCTGTCAGTATTCGGCTAAAGACATCTGTCGGCCTCTCCTGGTCTCTCCTTCCTCTGAGCCTCTGAGTGGGTCCAGTGTCATTGAGGCCCCTGATCACCTAGGAAGTCTCTTGCCTCCCTAAGACTTGTATGCTGAGGTTAAAATTATCCAAGTAATGACTTTTCCCAAGAAAGAGTACTCTTTTTTTTTTTTTCATGCAATACTACACAGACATAGAGTATAGACTCTTACGACATATGCAGAGAAACCTGTTACTTAGAAACTTCTCCTTGGCCAGGCGTGATGGCTCAGGCCTGTAATCCCAGCACTTTGGGAGGCTGAGGTGGGCAGATCACCTGAGGTCAGGAGTTTGAGACCAGCCTGGCCAAACATGGTGAAACCCCATCTCTTCTAAAAATACAAAATGAGCCAAGTGTGGTGGCACACGCTTGTAATCCCAGCTCCTTGGGAGGCTGAGGCAGGAGAATCACTGGAACCCAGGAGGTGGAGGCTGCAGTGAGCCCAGATCATGCCACTGAACTCCTGCCTGGGCAACAGAATGAGACTTCATCTCAAAAAAAAAAAGAAGCGGCCGGGCACGGTGGCTCAAGCCTGTAATCCCAGCATTTTGGGAGGCCGAGGCGGGTGGATCACGAGGTCAACAGATTGAGACCATCCTGGTCAACATGGTGAAACCCTGTCTCTACTAAAAATACAAAAAATTAGCTGGACATGGTGGCGCGTGCCTGTAATCCCAGCTACTCAGGAGGCTGAGGCAGGAGAATTGCCTGAACCCAGGAGGTGGAGGTTGCAGTGAGCCGAGATCGTGCCATTGCACTCCAGCCTGGGTAACAAGAGCAAAACTCTGTCTCAAAAAAAAAAAAGAAGAAGCTTCTCCTTAGGCTCACTGAAGTGCTTGGCAAAATTGATTTGCTCCAGGGATTTGCTAGGGAGGAGAGAGGAAGGCAATATGGTGTTGTTATCTCTTTTATGTTTTAAATTCATCTGCCCTTGTGGTGCTGAGGCCTAGCACAAGGTAAAATCCGAGTCCCCAGGATCTTCCTGGTGGTCTTAGGAACACTTGGGGTGAGAAGTAGAGTGGTAAGTTGCTGACTGAGCCATAGATTATCAAAGTTGTGTGTGGGTAGCTGGAGGAGCTGATGGAGTTAATCCATTCAGCTCCCTGACCTTCCCTTGCCTGACCCGGAAGTCTTGGGCTCCCTTCGGCACCTCAGCTATGTCAGCAGCACCAGGGCTGCCAGCTGTTTGTGGCTGTGCGCTTGCCTGGAGGAACCAGTCCACGGTGCGGTTTCCTGCTTCAATGGACAAAGGTGAAGACTGATAGCCCATTGTTCAGTATCCCCATTCCATCCACCAATGCAGAAACTCGCATTTCCCATCACGAGTGCAGAGGATTGTGGTGACCTGAGCTGGCCTAGACCCCATTTGTGCACTATCTTTGTTTGTTTGTTTGTTTGTTTGTTTGTTTGTTTGAGACAATCTCGCTCTGTTGCCCAGGCTAGAGTGCAGTGGCGTGATCTCGGCTCACTGCAACCTCTGCCTCCCAGTTTCAAGCAATTCTCCTGCCTCAATCTCCCCGGAGTAGCTGGGATTACAGGAGCCCGCCACCATACCCAACTAATTTTTGTATTTTTAGTAGAGACGGGGTTTCACCATGTTGGCTAGGTCAGTCTTGAACTCCTGACCTTGTGATCTGCCCACCTCGGCCTCCTGAAGTGCTGGGATAACAGATTTGAGCCACCGCGCCCGGCCCACCCAGTGACCTATCTTTTTTTTTTTTTTTTTGAGACGGAGTTTCGTTCCTGTTACTCAGGCTGGAGTGCAATGGCGCGATCTCGGCTCACCGCAACCTCCGCCTCCTGGGCTCAGGCAATTCTCCTGCCTCAGCCTCCCAAGTAGCTGTGATTACAGGCATGCGCCACCATGCCCAGCTAATTTTTTGTATCTTTAGTAGAGACGGGGTTTCACCATGTTGACCAGGATGGTCTCGATCTGTTGACCTCGTGATCCACCCGCCTCGGCCTCCCAAAGTGCTGGGATTACAGGCTTGAGCCACTGCGCCCGGCCAACCTATCTTATCTTCCTTCCTGCATGACTTCCCCCTGCATTCCTTCCACAGCATCCACGTTGTGACTTGGAATGTGGCCTCGGCAGCACCCCCGCTAGATCTCAGTGACCTGCTTCAGCTGAACAACCAGAATGCAAATCTTGACATATATATCATTGGGTAGGTATCTGCAGGCTCCTTCACCCATCCCTGACCAGTCCCAAGTTTCCCCGTGGGGAAGGAAGCACTATAGTCTGTCCTCCTGCACTCTGGAGTCTGAGGGCTGGGAGCCTTCAGCCTGCTTTGGGCCCATCCCATGTCACTTGTCCTTGGTCAGCAACAACAAGGGGTGGGCGATCAGCAGGCAGGGGAGGGGAACCTCATGGTCATCACAACTCAGGGCTTGGAAGTCCGTGAAGACAGGTTGAAATATCTGTGGCAGGGGAAGCACCCTGGAGGCTGGGGACAAGCCTCTGAGCTGGCATGATCAGTTTGCAGGAATTGAACTCTGGGATCATAAGCCTCCTTTCCGATGCTGCCTTTAATGACTCATGGAGCAGTTTCCTCATGGATACGCTTTCCCCTCTGAGCTTCGTCAAGGTAACTGGCAGTTCATGGCCAATTGAGAGCTGTGTTTTCCCCTCTCCACTGAACTCCATTTGTTTGGTGTTCCTCTTACTCCTACTCAGCCTTTCCTTCTGTTTCCCATTTGATTAAAGGGCTAAACCTTGCTTACATCTGCATCCCTGGGGCTCCTGCCTGCCTTGTGCCTTTCTGAAGTAGCTAGAGCTGAGCTAAGTCTCCAGGGGTTAGGTTAACACCTGGATATTTTTCGGCTTGGGAAGATTCTAAGGGGAGGTGCAGCAAGGCTTGTCAACACCTCAGTGCTGGCCCCTGCCCCAGCTACCAGTCTCTCCTCAAATGCCCGTCCTGAAGCCTCTTGAGTGTAATAATGATGGCTGTCATTTATCAGGTGCTTACTTGGTGTTAAACATCATAAGTAGCTCTTTTTATATGTTCCTCTCAAACCTCAACAAATCTGTTGAAATAGAGGTACTTTACATACAGCCAGCCATGGCTCAGAAGTCACATGGGGGCCGGGCGCGGTGGCTCAAGCCTGTAATCCCAGCACTTTGGGAGGTCGAGGCGGGTGGATCACGAGGTCAAAAGATCGGGACCATCCTGGTCACCATGGTGAAACCCCATCTCTACTAAAAATACAAAAAATTAGCTGGGCATGGTGGCGCACGCCTGTAATCCCAGCTACTCGGGAGGCTGAGGCAGAAGAATTGCCTGAACCCAGGAGGCGGAGGTTGCAGTGAGCCGAGATCGCGACATTGCACTCCAGCCTAGGTAACAAGAGCAAAACTCCGTCTCAAAAAAAAAAAAAAGAAGTCACATGGGCTATCTTGGATTTGGATCCAGGTCTTTCAGACTTCATGACCCGAGTTCTTCACTGCTAATACTTTGTTGCTGTGCTGGTGAACTCTAAGACTGACAGGTCTTGGCCAGGCGCAGTGGCTCTCGCCTGTAATCCCTGCACTTTGGGAGGCTGAGGCGGGTGGATCACCTGAGGTCAGGAGTTCGAGTCAACCCTGACCAACATGATGAAACCCCGCCTCTACTAAAAATACAAAACTTAGCCGGGCGTGGTGATGGGCACTTGTAATCCCAGCTGCTCAAGAGGCTGAAGCAGGAGAATCGCTTGGACCCAAGACGCAGTGGTTGCGGTGAGCAGAGATCACGCCACTGCCCTCCAGCCTGGGCGACAAGCATGAGACTCTGTCACAAAAAAAAAAAAAAAAAAAAAAACCCAACAGGTCTAAACATGGCTAATGTGCTAATGTCATACAGTATCCTCAAGTCATACGAAACAGGCATCTCAAATTCTGGGGCTCCAGAGGTTAGGAGAGGGGAGTCAGTCAGGTGTAGTGGGCGTACTCTGGGGCATCTGTAGCCCTCAGGAGAGTCCACAGGAAGGCTCTGGGCTGCTGGATCTTCCCCTGGGTTCTGCCCTGCACACCTGAGGGTGGAAACACACTCCCCTTCATAGCGCCTGGTGTACAGCTGCTTAGAAATGCCATAATTCCCTCTCCCCCTTTCCTGGATGCCTCTTGTTCTTCAGAATGAACTCTGTCAGCCTTGTTTGCCTGAGGGTACTGGGGCAAGAGCTGTGTGTCCTTTGGAGGGGACAGAATGGGGAGTAAAGAATCCAAGTTTGGGCCAGGCGCCGTGGCTCAAGCCTGTAATCCCAGCACTTTGGGAGGCCGAGGTGGGTGGATCACGAGGTCAAGAGATCGAGACCATCCTGGTCAACATGGTGAAACCCCGTCTCTACTCAAAATACAAAAAATGAGCTGGGCATGGTGGTGCGTGCCTGTAATCCTAGCTACTCGGGAGGCTGAGGCAGGAGAATTGCCTGAACCCAGGAGGCGGAGGTTGCGGTGAGCCGAGATCGAGCCATTGCACTCCAGCCTGGGTAACAAGAGTGAAACTCCGTCTTACAAAAAAAAAAAAAAGAATCCAAGGTTTAGAACTTCTGCTGAGGACAGAAAATGCCAGCCTGGGTCCTTGGTCCTCTCCAAATGAAACCCAGAGGCCTCCTTCTGTAAACAGGGAGCTAGATCCTTCCAGAAGACAGAACCCCTTCTCTCACCAGCCAGTCCCTTCCCATGACTGCAGGCCTGCTTGCTTCTTGGCTGACTGGCAAGGGATTGGTAGGATGGAATTGAGCCAAAGAAATTAGCTCAGCTTGTGGCAGGGACATAGCCCTTTCTACCCATGTGGCCTACTAAGATTGGGAGGCCAGCCTGAGGGCCTGGCACCCAAAACGGGTGCCCTTTTTCCCCTAGCCAAGAATGTGGGTAGAGGGGTGAGCTCCACTTAAGCCTTATCCACTGAGAAGGGCTGACCCCTAGGACGGCTCCGCAGCCCCCAGCCATCTCCTGCTAATCCATCCTCTGCTGCTCCTCCTCCATTTCCTCCAACTAGAACCTGCCCTGGAACTCTGCTGCTTTTCCCACAGCCCCACCCTTTCTCCCAGTCTAACTCTGTCCTGCCCCACCTCGCCCTCCCTGCCCCACGTGCTCCTCCACAAAGTGAGCCAGTGTCTTTGTAGTGGAACCCAGTGGCCTAAAGTTGCCTTGTGGGTAGGGATTAAGCCTGAAACTTTTCCTGAGTCTGTGAGTCCCACTACTTCAGTCCTGACCCTGGGAGTCAGCCCCTCACCGTCTAGCCCGCCCTCCACCCCTGCTGTCATCCTGCTTGGGGGTGGGAGAGAGAAGACTGAGGTGGAGGGAGGCTTGAGGATACATCTGCAGCAAGACCTGCCCATCCGGAAGTTCTGATGCCTCCCTTGCCCGGTGCTGAGTTTCAGGTGCCCCTGTTTTGACTCCTCCGCTGTGCTAGGGCTCGTGGCCGGCAGGATCAAGTTTCATAATTCCTGGAAGGCCCCAGTACACGCTCCCCACTCAGGGATTTCCTCCTTGGCCTCCACACTTCATTCTCCGGAAGCAGCTACTCGGATGCTGGATGTAGACAGCCTGAACCTGAAAGGGGGTTACTGGCTGCAGCCCATTCCCACCCCACCTTTTGCAGCGGCAGATAGTAGGGCTTCTAGTCCATATTGTTATTCTACAGTACGGTAGCTCTACCAGTTTTTTAGCCTCCCTGAGTCTTAGTCCCTCCTCTGCAAAACAGGGGTGGTGCCTCCTTACAGGGTAGCATCAGGAGTAATGAGAGAGGAGGCGCTTGAGCTAATTGCTCTCCACAGCCCGTGAACATGTGTCTTTACTCACCAGCATAACCTGGGTATTGCCTATATGGACCTCCAGCTTCACACAGTCTATAGTTATGGAGTTTTGGGGGAACATTTTCTTAATTGTTTTTCACTGAGCTGTAATGTACACAGAAAAGTGTGCAGAAATTCAGTGTACACCTTGATGGATTTTTATATCCATCAAGTTTTCTATCCATGGTACCCATGTTACCATCAGCCATATCTAGATAAGGAGCAGGCAGTGCAAGGTGGCTCATGCCTCTAATCCCAGCACTTAACTTTGGGATTACAGAAGCAGGCAGATTGCTTGAGCTTAGGAGTTCAAGACCACCCTGGGCAACATGGCAAGACCCTGTTTATACAAAACAAACATATCAGGGCATGGTGGTACACACCTGTGGTCCCAGCTACTCAGGAGGCTGAGGTGGGAGGATTGCTTGAGCCCAGGATGTCAAGGCTGCAATGAGCCATGATTGCACCACTGCACTCCAGCCTGGTAGACAGAGCAAAATCCTGTCTCTAAATAAAAAGGGAGGGATGGGACAGAGGGTGGATAAAGAACATTTCCGGGGGGAAGGGAATAAAGAGCATTTCTGGAACCCTGGAAACCTCTCATATTCCTTCTTTTAAGAATGCAGGCCGGGAGCGGTGGCTCATGCCTATAATCCCAGCACTTTGGGAGGCTGCGGTAGGTGGATCACCTGAGATCAGGAGTTCAAGACCAGCCTGGCCAACATGGCGAAACCCTGTTTCTACTAAAAATACATAAATTAGCTGGACCTGGTGGCAGGCACCTGTAATCCTAGCTACTTGTGAGGCTGAGACAGGAGAATCACCTGAACCCCGGAGGCAGATGTTGCAGTGAGCCAAAATCGTGCCATTGTGCTCCACCCTCGGAGACAGAGCAGGACTCCATCTCAAAAAAAAGAATGCTTAAACCAAAAATAATAGTTGTCAGATAATCCCCACAGCATCTATGAGAGATTCCTGCTTTATCAATGAGAAAGTACGCTGAGAAACTTCCTCACTGTCAAATACTAAGAATCAGCGTGAGGATTTGGACCCAAATCTAACTTCAAAGCTGGTACCCTTGGCCACTGTCCTCTTACATTCACGTTCCTCTTTGAGGTCCCAGCCAGCCAGGGTTGCAGCCTCAGAGTGCCCAGAGGATCTCAGGGTAGCATTGCTGAGAGGGGCCTAGACATCCCTGGGGCAGGGGCACTCTCCGGAAGGCAGGGTGCCCTGGTAGCCTTCTCTTCTCTTCCCACCATCCCCAGCCTAGGAGCAGCATCTAAAACCTGTTTTCCAGAGTGTATCATTTGGCAGCTCAGGAGAAGAATAGAAAGGCTTGAAACTCTGCAGTTGAAACTGGGATATCATAGACCCTGGGCAGGACGCTGCCTGTAGCTGAGGGCTCTAGCGCAGGGCTTGGAAGGGGTGCTCTTGGCCTGTTTGGTTTAATGAGCGACTTTCACCATCTCTCTCCTGCAGGTCTCCCACGTGCGTATGCAGGGGATCCTCTTACTGGTCTTTGCCAAGTATCAGCATTTGCCCTATCTCCAGATTCTCTCTACTAAATCCACCCCCACCGGCCTGTTTGGGTACTGGGTAAGGACTGAGCTATTGTCCGAGTAGTGAGTTGGGAAGCGCTGGGAACTGTGGAGCTGGGCAAAAGAAAAAGGAGGGGGGAACCACAGCTTGGGTGCAGACATGGCCAAGTCCAAGAACCACACCACACACAACCAGTCCCGAAAATGGCACAGAAATGGTATCAAGAAACCCCGATCACAAAGATACGAATCTCTTAAGGGGGTGGACATCAAGTTCCTGAGGAACATGTGCTTTGCCAAGAAGCACAACAAGAAGGACCTAAAGAAGATGCAGGCCAACAATGCCAAGGCCATGAGTGCATGTGCCAAGGCCATCAAGGCCCTTGTAAAGCCCAAGGAGGTTAAGCCCAAGATCCCAAAGGGTGTCAGCCGCAAGCTCGATCGACTTGCCTACATTGCCCACCCCAAGCTTGGGAAGCGTGCTCGTGCACACATTGCCAAGGGGCTCAGGCTCTGCCGGCCAAAGGTCAAGGCCAAGGATCAAACCAAGGCCCAGGCTGCAACTCCAGCTTCAGTTCCAGCTCAGGCTCTCAAAGGTACCCAGGCCCCTACAAAGGCTTCAGAGTAGATAACTTTGTCTGCCAACGTGAGGACAGAAGGACTGGTACGATGCCCCCGGGGCTGCCATCTGCATGGGGCTGGGGTCCTCCTGTGCTATTTGTACAAATAAACCTGAGGCAGGATTAAAAAAAAGAGAAAAAGGAAGGGGAAGGAATTTCGGTACTCTGTCCCGCCCAGACCTGCATATCTGTTCTTGTGCGTGAGAGTGGCCTTGCTGCCCCTGAGGCCCAGGCTAGGTAACCTGGGCTCTGTGCATGGAGAGATCATGAGGGAGGCTTTGTTTCTGTCCCTGGGATACCCTGCGGGTGAGACTCTCCCCTCAAGCCCAGGATGTGAAAAGAGGGGCGTGTCCAGCCACTCTTCTGTGTCCCTGTCTTCCAGGGGAACAAAGGAGGAGTCAACATCTGCCTGAAGCTGTATGGCTACTACATCAGCATCATCAACTGCCACCTGCCTCCCCACATTTCCAACAATTACCAGCGGCTGGAGCACTTCGACCGGATCCTAGAGATGCAGAATTTTGGGGGACAAGATATCCCCAACATCCTGGACCATGAGTGAGCCTGGATCTGCATACTGTTACCCTGCCCTTTGCCCCTCACTGACCCCAGCGAGCATCCTCTGCCAAGCAGTCAGTAATCTGGCTCCCACCCTCTCCCTGCCCCTTCCCTCATGCCCCGTCTGTTGTCTGCCCTTGCTTTGCCTGCCTGGGGTCTCCTTCCTCCAGCCCCTCTGTCCTGCCTAGAAACCCTGAACACTTTGGAACAGACCAAGGACCCTGTGGTTCCTGAGGTCTCCAGGAAGGCTCCTCAGCCTTTCCTCATGACCAGTTGAGACAGGAAGGGCCACAGCTTGCTCTGTGTTTGCCAGAGCAGGCTCTTTGGTGTGTGTCTTTGGTTTGAACGGTGGTTTGGGAGCCATGAGCACAGTTCCAGCGGACCCATGTGTGCCCTGGCATCTGGCGTCTCGCCTGCCCCTTGGGCTTTCTCTGCCCTAGCAGCCCTCAGGTGGAGCAGGCCCAGCCACCCAGCAGTTTCCCTTCTCTGACCTCTTCACAAATCCTCAGGCTGCCCTCCTTTTTTCTGAAGCCTCATTATCTGGTTTGGAGACATGAACTTTCGCATCGAGGACTTTGGGTTGCACTTTGTCCGGGAATCCATTAAAAATCGGTGCTACAGTGACCTGTGGGAGAAGGATCAGGTATCGAGTGAGGGAGGGTCCCCAGGGGTGGTCTGAGTGCACGGTGGAGGCCCATGTGAGATGTGCAGTGTTGCTAGATACCCTCGCTGCTCTTCTCCTTCGCCCAGGTCTGCTGGGGGAGGGTGTCTAGCAGGACCTTGCATCTAGGGGTAAGGCAGCCACACCTGCAAGTGCCTGATCTTCACATGGAAGAGCCAGGGTCACAGCCCCAGGTGTGCTCTAGAATAGGGAGCCAGATGCAGGCATGAAATTAATTCTTTAAAAAAGAAGAATAGGGAAGCAGAAGGGCTTTGCAGCAGGCTTTGCATGCCTTGGCTCAGCACGTGCCCATTGTAGTCCTGTTGTCTTTCCCATCTCCAGCCTTGTTTCCCTCCTGGAGGGTAAATTACCCCTTTGGAGGACCCTGGCTACCCTGGCTCCCCTCTGGCGCATGTCCGCTAGTGACCTCTAGAGATGGAGTTCAAAGTCTGGTCCCTCGGTCTAAGGACTGGGGAAATGGCAGCAGCTGCCTCCCCTGGGCCTTGGTAACATTTCTGAAAGGATCCACCTTTCTGGTGGGGGTGGGCTGCTGAGTAGCCACCAGGCAGTGAGGAAGTGGAGTGGCAGTGCTTGACTCTTGACCCATCTGTGGTGGGATATGCTGATTCCTTGAATGGAGTGTGGTGCTGGGCCATGGGCCCAACACTGCTGGGAGACGGGGCCTGTGATTTTGTCTGCAGCTCAGCATTGCCAAGAAACATGACCCACTGCTCCGGGAGTTCCAGGAGGGCCGCCTGCTCTTTCCTCCCACCTACAAGTTTGATAGGAACTCCAACAACTACGACACCAGGTGAGGAGAAAGTGGGGGCCAGAGCTCTAGGAAGTTGGCTTACCAGATGGGAGCTGTCGCAGGATGGAATAAAAGTGTTGGGGAGCAGGAAGAGGTCTAGCCATCCCCTCTCCAGAGTGCCGCCTCCTGCCCACTTAATGAGGCACTGACTGTGGGAGCCATCTCAGATGTCCTCAGAGAGCATGGGTGGAAAGCCAGTGCCAGCAAGGGCTGGAGAGGTGTGGGGGGTGGTTACAGATGGAGCCAGAGGGGAGGGTGCAGCAGCTGCCTCCTGACCTAGGAGGGACTGTACTTCAGCTTCTGGAACCCCAGCCCCCTCTTCCCAGAACCTTCTGAAACTCCAGCCCCCACTTCCCAGGACCTTCTGGAACCCCAGCCCCCACTTTCCAGGACCTTCTGGAACCCCAGGCTCCACTTTCCAGGACCTTCTGGAACCCCAGGCCCCACTTCCAGGATCTTCTGGTCCCCAGGCGGGGCAGAAAGCTTGGCCCAGCCAGTTTCTGGTGTTAAGTACCCCTGCCCCAGCCTGCAAGTGGGTCCGGTACTATGTGACAAGTTGAAGCAATCGTAGATAATTTCATCAGGGTCAATGTAGAGATCGCAAGTCTGGTAATTGGAAGCACAGCTCTTTATGTCTTCAAAGTGTTTAGGCCTCAATTTTGTTGTCTTTGAGATGTGGATGAGGCCAAGGATTAAAGGAGGCCTTATGTACGCCTAGCCCGGTGCCCAGCACCCAGTAACCACAGGAGGTAACTGCTGTTGTTACTCTTAGATCCATGTCTTCCCGCCATAGTTTTACTAAAAACCTTTCTAAGCAACTGAGAAGGGTGAGAAAGCAAAGAAAGAACCAAAACCTGAGAAAGAACCTCTGGCAACATGTCCCTGACCCAGTTTGGGGCAAGGACACTAATCTCTTTGAAGAAAAGAGGCCTTACATATCATAAGGGTCTTCGTTTCAGTGGAGCAGCTCCTTCCTTCCTCCTAGCCAGAGCATCTCAGCAAGGGAGGCGGGGGGTGCTGGCAGGACAACCCAGGCCTTTGGGATTTTGCCAGTGCAGAAACATCTCCACCGCCAGGCCAGGACAGGAGGTAGAACTCAAGCTTGGTTCTGGAAGCAGCACAACAAAGACAAAGATTTGCCAAGGAAAAGGGGGCAAGAGTGAGCCGATCCAGCTGCGTGGAGCAAGACGGTGGGGTCACAATGAGGGCAGTCCCCAGAAGAGGAGGCAGAGGCACTGGCAGCAGGACCCGGCCTGGGCCGCAGGGCAGGCAGGAAAGGAGGTAGGAGGGCAGGCCACAGCAGGCTGGCTGGCCCTGATCCACAGCTGCGGGGGGACTGCCAGTCTTTGCAGCCATCCATTAGCAATGAGAGTCATGGTGGGAGCAGTAAGGACAGGTGGGGCCGTGGGTGGGGAGGTGTTCCTTGAAGCCAAAAGTTCAAGACCTGCCTGGGCAACGTAGTTACACATCTCTACAGAATGTTTGAAAATTGGTGTAGTGGGATGTGCCTGTAGTCACAGCTACTCAGGAAAGCTGAGGCAGGAGGACCATTTGAGCCCAGGAGTTAAATGCTGCAATGAGCTGAGATTGACCCACTGCACTCCAGCCTGGGCAACCCTATCTCAAAAAAAAAAAAAAAAAAAAAAAGAACTCTTTGGGCCGGGCGAGGTGGCTCATGCCTGTAATCCCAGCACTTTGGGAGGCCGGGGCGAGTAGATCATGAGGTCAAGAGATCGAGACCATCCTGGTCAACATGGTGAAACCCTGTCTTTACTAAAAATATAAAAATTAGCTGGGCATGGTGGCACGTGCCTGTAATCCCAGCTACTCGGGAGGCTGAGGCAGGATAATTGCCTGAACCCAGGAGTTGGAGGTTGCGGTGAGCCGAGATCACACCATTGCACTCCAGCCTGGGTAACGAGGGAAACTCCGTCTTAAAAAAAAAAAAACAACTCTTTAATTAAACTTGCCAGCGTGAAGAGAGCTGCTGGTAGGCCCTAGAGCCAGGTGTCCCTTCCTCGAAGCCCTATGGCAGAGAGACCTCCAGGACACTGGAGCTTGTTGCAAAAGCTGGGTCTGGGCTGGAGTTGGCAGGGTGGAGAGCTTAGGAGAAGTGAGAGGACCCCTCCAGGTGGCTCAGCTGCGGCTCAGCCCCAATTATTTGCCTCTGTGGTCCACAATGCTTTCCTCAAGCCCACCGTACTTCAGGATTCATGGCCAGCCTTGCGAGCAACAGCAAAAAGATGGCACAGTGAGGAAACCAGGCTCCGCTAGGGGAGGCATGCACCTATTTCCAAGTAACAGCTCACTGTGGCGCACAGGTGTGTGCAGTTTCTTGTCATTTCTCACCATGGTCTTAGGAGGCAGACAGTGTTATTATTAACTGTTGACAGATAAGGCCACTGAGTCCCAAAGAATAAATAGTAAGGAGTGATGGACTTTGTAATCGAACACGGATTGGAACTCATGTGTCTCTAACTCCTGAGCCTCAGTCTCCTTCCCTTCCTGTGTCTCTAGACTCCTGAGCCTCAGCCTCCTTCCCTTCCTGTGTCTAGACTCCTGAACCTCACTCCCCTTCCCTTCCAATTTCTAGACTTCTGAACCTCACTCTCCTTCCCTTCCTATGTCTCTAGACTCCTGAACCTCACTATCCTTCCCTTTCTGTGTCTCTAGACTCCTGAGCCTCAGCCTCCTCCCTTCCTGTGTCTCTAGACTCCTGAGCCTCAGTCTCCTTCCCTTCCTGTGTCTCTAGACTCCTGAGCCTCAGCCTCCTTCCTTTCCTGTGTCTCTAGACTCCTGAGCCTCACTCTCCTTCCCTTCCTGTGTCTCTAGACTCCTGATCCTCAGCCTCCTCCCTTCCTGTGTCTCTAGACTCCTGAGCCTCACTCTCCTTCCCTTCCTGTGTCTCTAGACTCCTGAGCCTCTGTCTCCTTCCCTTCCTGTGTCTCTAGACTCCTGAGCCTCAGTCTCTTTCCCTTCCTGTGTCTCTAGACTCCTGAGCCTCAGCCTCCTCCCTTCCTGCGTCTCTAGACTCCTGAGCCTCAGTCTCCTTCCCTTCCTGTGTCTCTAGTCTCATGAGCCTTCAATGTTTCTTCCCTTTGGCAGAGCCCAGAAAAATGAAAGGTTTGGGCAGCACCGGGGGCATCATAACGGAACTATTCCTGGCAGGGGCCAGGGGCCAGAAGCAGCTGGGAGTTCCTGCAGTGAGCAGGACCTGAGCCCACCTGGGGAACAGAGATAGTCCTTTCTAATGAAACTGACTTTATCCTTGCAAACCAGGTTGAGACATCACCTCTCCTAAGACAGCTCTCTGACCCCATCTCACTGAGGGTTCCTCTCCTGCCTGCGCTGCCCCCTCTCCTGCTTGTACACGCCATGCTTCCAGTGTTGCTTTTAAGACACAATGTGCCTTTCTTCCTGTCCTGTGATTGCCCAGAGAGCAGAGATGATCTGATTTAGGGCCATCCCTGGCAGTAGCACAGTGTCTGGCATGTGTACCAAGCCTGGGAGTTAGTGGGTTTCCAGGACTCCGAGCAGAAGGTTGGAGCAAATGTTCCTTAGGTGGTAGACAGTAAAGCTGGAGAAGCCTGTCAGACTTCCTGTCAAGGAGAGTATCTTGAAGGAGGCAGCAGAGCTTAGCAGAAAGCAGAAGGGCAGGCTTTCCCATCAGCACACTGACGAGAGGCACCTGGAGGGCCTGACTGCAGAGCGTGGCGGGTCCCAGCTTGATGAAGGGACTGGGTGTCAGTGTGCTGGGCCAGCCATTCCAGTGTCCCTGAGCCAAGATGTAATGAGAAACGAGGCAGCTCCTCATAGGGCAGGGCGGAAATCCTGCTCAAGTCCGGAATTACACCAGAGTTTTGTTACAGTTGCCTCTATGAGCCCAGAGAAACTTACTCTTTTTTTTTTTTTTTTTTTTTTTTTGGAGACAGTTTCATGCTTATCACCAAGCTGGAATGCAATGGCATGATCTTTGCTCACGTCAACGTCTGCATCCCGGGTTCACACGATTCTCTGCCTCAGCTTCCCAAGTACCTGCAATTACAGGCATGCGCCACCATACCTGGCTAATTTTTTCTATTTTTAGTAGAGACGGGGTTTCACCATGTTGTCCAGGCTGGTCTTGAACTCCTGACCTCAGGTGATCCACCTGCCTTGGCCTTCCAAAGTGCTGGGATTACAGGCGTGAGCCACTGTGCCCAGCCTTAGACAAACTTTTTGGGTTTTTTTGGAGACAGAATTTTGCTCGTTACCCAAGCTGGAGTGCAATGGCGCCATCTCAGCTCACTGCAACCTCCACCTCCTGGGTTGAGTCAATTCTCCTGCCTCAGCCTCCTGAGTAGCTAGGATTACAGACACACGCCACCATGCCCAGCTAATTTTTTGTATTTTTAGTAGAGACAGGGTTTCACCATGGACCAGGATGGTCTCAATCTCTTGACCTCATGATCCACCTGCCTCAGCCTCCCAAAGTGCTGGGATTACAGGCGTGAGCCATCGCGCCCAGCCACTTTTTTTTTTTTTTTTGAGATGGAGTCTCCCGCTGTTGCCCAGGCTGCAGTGCAGTGATGCAATCTCAGCTCACTGCAACCTCTGCCTACTGGCTTTAAGTGATTCTCCTGCTTCAGCCTCCTGAGTAGCTGGGACTACAGGCATGTTTTACCACACCCAGCTAGTTTTTGTATTTTTAGTATAGTTGGAGTTTCACCATATTGGTCAGGCTGATCGAGAACCTGACCTCATGATCTGCCTGCCTCGGCCTCCCAAAGTGCTGGGATTATAGGCGTGAGTCCCCGTGTCCAGCCAGAACTACCCAATTTTTAGTTATTACTTTTATTAGAAGTGGGAGCCCATGAAATATAGACCCTTCCCCCTACAAATATTTTTTTTACAGGCCAGGTGTGGTGGCTTACACCTCTAAACCCAGCACTTTGAGAGGCAGAGGCAGGACGATCACTTGAGCCCAGTTCAGGATCAGCCTAGGCAACATGGCAAAATCCCATCTCTATAAAAAATACAAAAGTTGGGCCCGGCGTGGTGTCTCACGCCTGTAATCCCAGCACTTAGGGAGGCCGAGGTGGGTGGATCATGAGGTCAAGAGATCAAGACCATCTGGTCAGCATGGTGAAACCCCGTCTCTACTAAAAATACAAAAAATCAGCTGGGCATGGTGGTATGTGCCTGTAATCCCAGCTCCTCAGGAGGCTGAGGCAGGAGAATTGCCTGAACCCAGGAGGCGGAGGTTGCGGTGAGCCGAGATTGCGCCATTGCACTCCAGCCTGGGTAACAAGAGCGAAACTCCGTCTCAAAAAAAAAAAAAAAAAGTTAGCTGGGCGTAGTAGGACACGCCCACAGTCCCAATCCCAGCTACTCAGGAGACTCAGGTGGGAGCATCGCTCGAATCCAGGAAGTTGAGGCTATAGTGAGCTGTAATCACACCACTGCTCTCCAGCCTGGGCAACAGAGTGAGACCCTGTCTAAAAATAATAGCCAGGCGTGCTGTGTACCCTTGACGTTCCAGCTGCTCGGGAGGCTTGAGGCAGGAGGGTCCTTTGAGCCCAGGAGTTGAAGAGTGCTACGATCACAACACTGCACGCCAGCCTGGGTGGCAGTGAGACCCTGTCTCTAAAGGACAAGGTGGAGCGGAGGGAACTTGGTGAATCTGTACACGCTCACTTTGATTGTTTCTTGGGTTTTGTTCAACAAGCTCGTCAAGGACTGTGTCCACCCTGTTTCTCATATCCCCAACTGCAGGACTCACTAAGTCAATCTTGGTTGAAAGAATGAGCAATATAGGTGCCCAGTGATCAGCCTGGCCATGGCAAGGAAAAGGAAAAGGCGATGGGGGTGGGGGCAGGCAGAGAGGTCCTGAGGAGGAAGGAGAGACAGACTGGTCAGGACCTGAAGAGGATCCTTCAGTGGCAGCAGGTATGGGCTCCAGCCCATCAGAGGGCAGCTGGGGAGGGAGAGTGCTTTGGATGGAAGGCGCAGTAATGTAGTTCATTACTGGGTTTTAAGCATTCTAGGCACCAGTGTCCATGGCAGATTCAGGGGTGCAGCATCTGTAGTCTCTGGGATGGGGACAGCACATTACAGTGCCCTCAGAGTACTCCTTAGAAGAGTGGAAGGTTGGGAACAAACCAAGGAGCCAGCAAGCAGACCACGGTTGGGTCAGTTACCACTTCCCGACCATTCCCTGACACTTTTTTTTTTTTTGAGACGGAGTTTCACTCGTTACCCAGGCTGGAGTGCAATGGCTCAATCTTGGCTCACCGCAACCTCTGCCTCCTGGGTTCAGGCAATTCTCCTGCCTCAGCCTCCTGATAGCTGGGATTACAGGCACGCGCCACCATGCCCAGCTAATTTTTTGTATTTTTAGTAGAGACGGAGTTTCACCATGTTGACCAGGATGGTCTCGATCTCGTGATTACTGGCCTTGGCCTCCCAAAGTGCTGGGATTACAGGCTTGAGCCACCGCGCCCAGCCCCTGAAGCTCTTTAATTTCCTCATTGCTCTTTGAAGTAAGTACTGTTATCACCCCATTTTAGCAGTTGAAGAAAGTGAGGCTTAGAGAGATGAAGTCATTTGCCCAGGGGCATACAGCTCTTAATTAACAGGACAGAGCCTTCCCCAGCTGGCCTCCAGTTCTAAAGTCTGAGGTCACCACCGTGGCCATTCTCCACCATTTCTGGAATACTTACTCTATTGCTGTTAAAGGGACAACAGTACACTGGGAAAGTTTACTTAAAATAGCAGTTGAGGCCGGGCACAGTGGCTCATGCCTGTAATCCTAGCAGTTTGGAAGGCCGAGGCGGGCAGTTTATAAGGTGATGGAGACCATCCTGGCCAACAGGTTGAAACTCTTGTCTCTATTAAAAATACAAAAAATCGGGCCGGGCGCGGTGGCTCACGCCTGTAATCCCAGCACTTTGCGAGGCCGAGGCGGCTGGATCATGAGGTCAAGAGATCCAGACCATCCTGGTCAACATGGTGAAACCCCGTCTCTACTCAAAATACAAAAAATTAGCTGGGCATGGTGGTGCATGCCTGTAATCCCAGCTACTTGGGAGGCTGAGGCAGGAGAATTGCCTGAACCCAGGAGGCGGAGGTTGCGGTGAGCTGAGATTGCGCCATTGCACTCCAGCCTGGGTAACAAGAGTGAAACTCTGTCTCAAAAAATATATATATACAAAAATTAACTGGGCATGGAGGAACGTGCCTGCAGTCCCAGCTACTTGGGAGGCTGAGGCAAGAGGATCACTTATCACTGAGGCAGAGGATGCAGTGAGCCAAGATTGCACCACTGCACTCCAACCTGGCTACAGAACGAGACTGTCTCAAAAACCAAGAAAACAGTAAGATAGCAGTTGAGCAGGCTAGGCGCTCACACCTGTAATTCCAGCACTTTGGGAGGCTGAGGCGGGTGGCTCACAAGGTCTAGAGTTTGAGACCAGCCTGGGCAACATGGTGAAACCCCCTCTCTACTAAAGATACAAAGAATAGCTGGGCATGCTATCAGGTGCTTGTAATCCCAGCTACTTGGGAGGCTAAGGCAGGAGAATCACTTGAACCTGGGATGTAGAGGTTGCAGTGAGCCGAGTTTTCGCCACTGCACTCCAGCCTGGGTAATAGAGTAAGACTCTGCCTCAAAAAAAAAAAAAAAGCACTTGAAGGCCGGGCGCAGTGGCTCATGCCTGTAATCCCAGCACTTCAGGAGGCCAAGGCGGGCAGATCACCTGAGGTTGGGAGTTGGAGACCAGCCTGACCAACATGGAGAAACCCCGTCTCTACTAAAAATACAAAAATAAAATTAGCCGGGTATGATGGCACATGCTTGTAATCCCAGCTACTTGGAAGGCCTGATGCAGGAGAATTGCTTGAACCTGGAAGGTGGAGATTGTGGTAAGCCAAGATGGCACCATTACACTCCAGCCTGGGCAACAAGTACAAAAGTCCATAGCAAAAAAAAAAAAGCAGTTGAATAGGTTAGGCATGGTGGTTTATGCTTGTAATCCTCAGCACTTTGGGAGGCTGAGGCGGGCAGATCACAGGGTCAGGAGTTTGAGACTAGCCTGGCCAGCATGGTGAAACCCCATCTGTACTAAAAATACAAAAATTAGCTGGGCATGGTGGTGTATGCCTGTAGTCCCAGATACTTGGGAGGCTGAGGCAGGAGAATCACTTGAACTCGGTAGGCGGGGGGTGCAGTGAGCTGAGATTTCGCCACTGTATTCCAGCCTAGGCAACAGAGCGAGACTTCATCTCAAAAAAAAAAAAAAACAGTTGAATAAAGGAGGAGACAGAAAGAGTTTCCAATTGATGACGAGTATATTGAGCTGTAAACATGAAGATGAGATGGGCATTTTTGAGGGAGAGCTTGAGCGTGGGATTTTAGAAAGTGCCTGGTCATGGAGCACCTGCGTGCCAGGATCTGCTATAATGCTGAGGACACACAGGAGACCCCAAGAGCCAAGTCCTTGCCGTCAGAGTTCATGCACCAGATGATGTGCTGAGTAGGAAGCGGAAAACTGCAATATAACAAAATCGGCTAATACTGTATAAAATGCTTCGGAAGCAGAAAGACAAGGTCCGGGCTGGTGAAGGAGGGTGTTCCAGGCAGCAAAACTGCAAGAGCAAAGGTCCAGAGGCTTGAGAAAGGCACCAAGGTGGAGTAGGTCTAGGGAAGTGGTGTGAGATGAAGGGCGGGTATGGTCAGACTCCTCAGTCCCTTGAAAGCCCTATTTGGGAACTTAATTCTAGAGGCAATGAAGACTCCTTGAAGGTTTTTAAACAGTGCTCTGGCACATGCCTGTGGTCCCAGCTGATCAGGAGGCCGAGGTGGGAGGATTGCTTGAAGCCGAGGCATTTGAAGCCACAGTGAGTTACGACTGTGCCACTGCACTCAGCTTGGCCAACAGAGCAAGACCCTGTCAATCCATTGATTGATAGATAGATAGGATTCAACAGAGCAAGACCCTGCTTGTTGATAGCTAGCTAGCTAGATATTCAAGGCCCTGTCAAATGATAGATAAGATAGTGTGTGACATCCTGTCTATAGATTGATTGATCCCGTCAGGCTTTATTACTCTGGTTCATTCAAGAAAGGGAATTGTCCACCAAGGGGAAGGAACCCAGAAATAGCAGCTGTCATGCTCCCCCTACCACACATGCACCCCAACTCCAAGGCAGGACTCAGCTGGTAGTCTCCAGGAAGGCAGGGCCTCAGGACCAAGCTGGCCTTAGAAACTTCTCCAATAGTTGCTTGGGAAGGCTGGGTTACGGGTCAGAGACTAGTCTTTGGTCAACTTCAGTTACCTAAGGGAGGAAAGCATTTTTGTCTCCAGGGGCTGTATGACCTCTTTCACACCCCTCAGGGAAGCTGGCTGGTGAAGAGCAGGTGGGAGGTCTCAGTGGACTGAGAACAAATCATGATGGCCAGCGTGCACAGGGAGCTCACTTTGCATTTTATGTATTTGATCTCATGGCATCATCTCAGCACTCCTATGCGGCAGCACCTGCTCTTCCCTCTACTTGCAGGTGAGGAAGCTGAGGCCTGAGAGGGGTTCATCCAGTGGGAGGAGCACATGCCCTGTGGTCATGCTGGCTGGCCCTGAATTCTGGCTCCACCACTTTGTAGCTTGTGACTTTGGGAAAGGTGCTTCTCTTTGAAGCTAAGCCTCAGTTTCCCCACCTATAAAGAGAGCATGCTGTAGTTAGGCACAGTAGCCCAGGCCTTAAAATCCCCACACTTCAGGAGGATGAGATGGGAAGATCATTCGAGGCCAGCAGTTCAAGACAGACATGGTTGTCAAGCACCTATAGTCCCAGCTACATCTCTAAGCATTTCCTAAATGCTTCCTTCCCTTTCCTGAGATAGACTGCTAGTAAGCAGGGCAGCCAGAGTCAAGCGCAGGTCTGTCCACCTTCAAAATCCCAAACCTCAGCTGCTTTGATCCACTGCTGCTTTTGCTCAAGAAAGAAGCAAAGCTTTGAAATGGAGTGTTTGAGTCATAATTTAATCCATAAAAATGTGAGCTAGACAGAGGGTCCTGGCGAAGCCTGATGAGGGCCAGCACCCCTTTGGTTCCGTTGGGCACCTCCCTGCCTGTTGCCACGCTCCCTCTAGCTCTGGCCCAGGGCTGTGGCTGCTAGTAGATGCCGGAGTTGGGGCTCCAGCAAGTTCCTGTGGGCTCATTTCTGCTCTTATGCCCGCCCATTCTTCCTCTTCATCCCCCCCCCTGCAGTGAGAAGAAACGAAAGCCCGCATGGACAGACCGCATCCTGTGGAGGCTGAAGCGGCAGCCCCAGTCTGGCCCCCACACCACCGGACTGCCAGCCCCAGACTTCTCCCTGTCTCAGAGGAGCTATGGCAGCTACATGATGTACACCATCAGTGACCATAAGCCTGTCACAGGCACTTTCGACTTGGAGGTGAACTTCGGGGCTGCCTGATACTTGCCAGAGGAATCACTGTGTTGGGCCCCATCCCCAGCCCTCCATCCCTGCATTCTAATGTCAGCCAGTTCCCCAGGGAGGCCTGTGGAGGCCATGATTGCCTTTTTCCCAGGTCAGATATCCCAGCTCTTCTTAGGAGCCATTGATGGCTCTGTCTGTCAAAAACATGTTCTAACCCTTTGTGAAAAGGTTTCCATTTCCTTTGGGTATTCTCCCTTGGGGCTAATGAGTTCCATTAAGATTATTACCCCCTGTGGGAAGTAGGCCTTCTTTTATTTGTCCTGAATCTATCTGGATCAAGTTGCAAAGGGAGCTCCCTCCATCCCTTCGTCCTTGTGTCTTGCTGTCTCAACAAGGCAGTGCTGGCCTCCTTCAGGCTGGTCGCTCAGCCTTCACATTTTCATACTGACTTGCTGGCTTTATATATATATACGTATATATATACATACACACAACAGTGTCTCGTTCTGTCACCCAGGCTGGAGTGCAGGGGCTCAAGTGACTGATCCTTCCACCTCAGCCTCCCTAGGAGCAGGGACTACAAGCGCATGCCACCATGCCTAAGTTTTATATTTCTTGTAGACGCAGGATTTCACCACGTTGCCCAGGCTATTCTTGAACTCCTGGGCTCAAGTGATCCTCCTACCTTGGCCTCCCAAAATGTTGGGATTATGGGTGTGAGCCACCGTGCCCAGCCCACGTTAGTTTCTTTGTTGTGTTCCTGCTCATTCACAGCTGTTTTCACCAGAGCATCCCCCAGGTGGGGCTTTGGGTCAGGTACTCTAGTGGCCTGAGAGCAGCTGCCTGCCGCTTCTTAAGCCTCTCAACCGCGCTTCTGCTCTCCCCAATTCCTACCCCTCAGTGCTGGGCCCTGTGACTCTCTGACCAGCCCAGCCACCCCGGTGACTGGTGTTTGGCCAGCCAAGGTCAGTTGGAGCAGCCCATTGGAGTTCTGTGCCCACCCCTCTGGGTGCCCCACTGTGTTAGAAAGGCAGGGAGGATCACTTGGCCTCTGAGGAGGGAATGCTGCTTCAGATTGAGCCCTTCCACCCCTGTGTCTAGCTGAAGCCGTTGCTGTCTGCTCCACTGATCGTTCTGATGCCAGAGGACCTGTGGACCCTGGAGAACGACCTGATGGTCAGCTACTCCTCAACCTCAGACTTCCCCAGGAGCCCGTGGGACTGGATCGGACTGTACAAGGTGAGGTTCATCCCTCCCGAGGGCTCCTGGGAGCTGGGCAGACTCTGAGGAACCCACCCTTGTCTGTCCCAGGCGTTCTTCTGCATGGAAGGGCAGTGAAGGGCTGTGGGGAGGCATCCAGTACAACAGCCAGGCCCAGCAGTGAGACCATCTCCTCCTTAGGACTTGCCTTAGGTCCCGTGTTCTCCCTGACCACTGATCAAACGACTCCCCGCACAGGTGGGGCTGCATGACATTCATGACTACGTGTCTCCCCCCACAGGTGGGGCTGCGTGACATTCATGACTACGTGTCCTACATCTGGGTCGGGGACAACCAGGTCTCCTTCAGCAACAACCTGAACCAGGTATGTCACCGCAGGCAAGCTGGCCTCAGCACTCCTGTGTCATGGGAGGAACAGAGCTGGATAGCTTGTCACTCAGAGCTGGGTGGTGCCCAGTGCCTGGAGCTGACCCCAGTCCCGTCCATCCTCCCTCCAGGTTTACATCGACATCAGCAACATCCCTGCAACGGAAGAAGAGTTTCTCCTCTGTTATTACAGCAACAACCTGCGTTCTGTGGTGGGGATAAGCAGACCCTTCCAGGTAAGGGATGTTGGGGAGGGCAGGGGCTTGAGCCCATCATTGCTTCCCAGAGGCCCAGGCCTGGGACCCAGCCTGCACCTGAGGAGCCGCTCCGGTAGGGGAATGGGCTGATGGGAAGCAGGAGGAAGACCCGCTCTCCCACTTCTGCCACCTGCTTTATCTCGTAGATCCCGCTTTTCTCCCTGAGGGAGGACCCACTGGGTGAAGCACAGCCACAGATCTGAGCCAGGATGGGAGTGGATCCCAGGCAGAGGCCAGAGCTGGCAGCTAGCTCTGCCTTGCCACTGAAGGAGGGCTGGGGGCCCAGCCTGCCCGAAGAGACAGCCAAGTGTCGCCCACCTCCTTCTCCCACAGTGAGCTCTGGTCAGCCTCCTTTGCTCTCTCCATACTGATCTCTAGAATTAGCCACTTAAATACAGGTTTTTATTGCTGAGATGTGAGACCAGCTAGTTGTCCACAGTGTAGACCTAGGGACAGTTCTGATCTTATTTCTGGACTCCTACCCCCTCTGCTAGTCTGGCCCACGTAGTCCTGCCAGGCACATGCCCCATTTGGCACAGGTCTGAATTCTTGTCGTGTCATCCTGGGCCTCGGGCTGTCTGGGAGGGGGATGCTCACATTTGTACAGGCTGCACAGACTGGCAACAGCAGTGCTGGATTGCAGGAGTCCTGGCCTCTCACAGCTTGTCCCCAGGAGGAGTGAACAGAGGGTCTGGGATTCCTGCTTTCAGCAAAAGCGGTATGACTCAGTGGGCAGGATGGAGGGGCCCCTGCAGCCAGGCTCCTGCGCCATGGCTGTGAGTGGGCTGATGAGGGCCCTGCGGCCAGCAGTGTTCCTCCCTACCCACCACATGGAGGCTCACCCAGGGACTTCCAGAGCCCGAACAGAGAGAACTGGGAAGGATTCAGGTTCGATTCTGCTGGTAGTTGGAGTCCCGTGCCTCCAGCCTACCATCTGAGGAAGGAAGGGGTGACGGGTGGTCAGGAGCTGTGGCCACAGACTTTTCCCGGGTGGTGCTTCTCAGTTCAAGTGCATTTGCCTTACCCTTGTCAAGAGTCACTGACGACAGTCCTCCCTCTGGACCCCCAAGACCTCAAAGTGGGGGCAGGCAGAAGGGAGCGCCAGCTCAAGACATGTAGGAGGGTCTGGCCCTGGGGGTCTGCAGAGAGCATTCTTGAGGGGCTTTGTTCCCACCTACACCACTTGCCTCTTGCCATGGTCTCTCGGCAGCCCTTTTCCCAGAGAAGATGCCTCTGGGAGCCTTCGAGTGCCTGTCCCGTGTTCCGAGGCTGAGGCCTACTGCACTTGCTCTGTGCAGTAAGTACCATCCAGAACCGTCCCCTGGCTTCCCACAGGCCATGGCTGGCTGTTTTGTGACTGTTACATTGTGCAGGGGGAATTAGAAGTGTGGCTTTTACATTTGTGTGTGACTCATGATTGGGGGTTTGGGGCTCACGGCTGGACTCCAGGGACAGGGCCCTGTGGACCCAAGCTAGGCTTGTGTCTGAGATTTGCAGGTGCCACTACGATATGGCTAGGATGGGGCTCTAGCATGGGGAGCGCTGGGGTCCTGGCCCAGGTGGGGCTTGCCGCCTCTGCGGAGTAGAGGAACTCCTGGTTCATCCCTCCTGGCCCACTGCTGCTCATGCCCCAGTCATGAGCCTTCTTCCTGGTTAACCAGTCCAGACTGTTACCATCTCTTTCTGCCCCACTTCTCCCCAGACCCTTGGCTGAGTCTTCCCCCACAGTGACCTGTCCCTGCCACCCACATATGCTTGGGGACCTCCAGAGCCATCACTGGCCCACGTGTTCCTCTTGCACGTACAGCTGTTGTGTCACCACATAGCACCCTTCATCTGGCAGGCGGGAAAGCCAGAGCTGGAGGGGAGGGGGCAGATCTCCTCAAGAGTTATAGGCTCCTGCAGTTTCCTGCAGGACCAAAAACAGAGGCAAGGGCCTGAGCCCACTGCAGAGGGGCCTGTCATCTGTGAAGTACGTGATGCACCTATTCACAAGGTTACTTCGGAAGAGCAGCTGCAGAAAGCCTATCACACTATACCTGCCTCCCCATTTGGTCAATGCCACCCCAGCCTTAACCCCAGGGACCGCCACCTGCTTCCCTCCCCGGTTGTGAACTGGAGTCCCCACACCCTGCCTCCTGTTTAGGCCCCTCCTGTTGTGGGAGGGGTGAGCCCAGCAGTAGTTGAGAGGCAAAGGGGGAAGGTGAGTGCTCTCCGTCCCCTGGGCCCAGTCAGGATATGGCCGAGCTGGGTCCACCCAACCTGCTGGGTGGAAACAGGAAATATGTGAGACTTGGTGTGCGTTGGGTCTGCGCCTGGCTCTGAGGCCGATAAGGGCCATTGTTTGGCCACTGGGGATGAGCCTGCCTGGGATGGATGTGCTTCCCGGAGGAAGGAAGGAAGGAAGGAGGGCTTGCTCGCCTTTCCGGGGCGGGAGAAGCTGTGGGAGAGAAGGGTGCTGGGGGAGGCCCCTGCCTCGGGCTGTCGGGGCCAACACAGGCCCAAGGGACCCAGCCCTGCCAGTGCCAGCCTCTCTCTCTGGAAAGGCCTGTTTCCCCTCTCGACTTTCCCGTTCCTACTTCCTATAAGGAATGGTTGGAGATGAGGGCTCAGTCTCAGGCCAGGAAGGAAAGTGTCAGTTTTGATTTAGCAACAATAAAAATAGAAGAGCAGGAACATCAGGGGTGGGGGGCTCCTGTGGGTGCTGTTGAAACGCAGGGGATGCCCAGGGCTAGAGGTTACCCACACCCAGGAACCCAAGAACGAATCTCACAAGCATCTGAGGCATAGAGGAGGGTAAGACAGGACTTCCTCACAGCGGAACAACCCCTCTGCCCAGCATGACCAGCCCCTAGCCCATCATACTCATGGTGGGGCTCGCCTGCTGTTGGAGGTGGCCCCACTGCAGGATGTGAGGAAAGGCAGTGCCTACCAAGGGGTCTTCTTGGCTTAGGGGAGGAGAGGCCTGCTTTGGGAGTGGCGCCTCTGTTTTCTAGCTGGGACTGGAGAGTGGGCAGGAGGAGGGGCACCCAGAAAGCTGCTTCGGGAAAGGGGAAAGGCGTCCTACCCTTTGACCTGGAACCCAGGGTCCCCCATGGGTGGCTGCATAGGCTCCTCTGGTTACCTGGGACAACAGGAATTTCCTCCATCCCAGCCCCTCCTCTTCCTGCTCCAACCATCCGGGCCAAGAGGCCTCCAATCAGACCTGGACGGCTCTAGCTGTGTACTGAGGCGCTGGACCAGCCACATCCCCTGGGGCTGCAGTCGAAGCAGAACCAAGTGGCCATCCTGGCGTTAGACACAGATTCCTGGCTCCTGTAGCAGGCAGAGCCAGCAAGGGGGCAGGCAGCTTTTGCTCACAGGCCCCAGTGCCCAGCGCGGGCTCTCCGAGGGCAGAATGGCGCTGCAAGTGGAGCTGATACCCACCGGGGAGATCATCCGCGTGGTTCATCCCCACAGGCCCTGCAAGCTTGTAAGCTGGGGTGCTCTGGGCTGGGCGGAGGGTGGTAGCATCTCCCCAGGGCCTGGCAGCCCCTCTCAAGCAAAGCCCTCCCGCAAGAGGTGAGCAGTGGGGAGGGGCCGAACAGATTGAACAGACAGGGTGAGTGGAAGAGTCAGGATGGAAGGGCCACGGGCACCACGATTTTTGGAAGTGGAGGTCTGGGCTTGACTCTTCTCCAGCTCCCTGAACCTAGGTGGGCACAACTGTGAATGCTGGGCACAAAGGCAAGTGAGGGCTGCTGTGAGGTCTCAGGAGGAGGGCGTGGAAAGCTCCAGGCACGCGGGACTGTCTCGGTCATGTCCCGCTCCGCTCTGGTCCACAGAGCCGGGGCCGCCCGGGGGAACGATGTGGGAGGTGGAAACGGGGACAGCGGCCCTGGCCCGGCCCGCAGGGAAGGGACTGGAGAGGCAAAGGGCCGGGAGAGAAGGCCAGGCGCCCCCACGGCCCCAGCAGCGCGGCGGGGGTGGGACGCGCGTGTTCGCCGTGACCGGACGCGCCTGCCCGTTGCTGCCCGAGGCGGGGGCCGCTAGCACCGAGGCTTCGCGGACGCTGCCGGGTTGGGGCGGGGCCGGAGGGCGCGCGGCCCTGCCCGGGATGACGACAGGCCGCGGCCCGGCCCCCGGCGGGCCCTGGGCGGGGAGAGCGCGCCCGGGCCGCGGATTCCGAGCCCGCCACGCCGCCCAGCCCGGCCCCCGCCCGCGCCGTAAGAGCCGAGCCGGTGGGTACTTGGAGTGCGGGGACTGCGCGCGCGGGACCCGGGAGGCCTCCGCCGGCGGGCGGGCCTGGGGTGCCGGGCCGGGAGCCAAGCGGAGGTCACCGCCGCGATCGCTGGGGCGGAACAGCGGCCGCGTGGACCCGGGTGGGGTCCCGGGATCCGGAAGCGCCGGCGCAGCCGGGTGAAGACACGCACCCGTGGGGGTGGGAAGCCGGGAAGAACCGCCGGGGCGGCGGGACCCAGAACCGCGCGCCCTTCGGGCCCCGCCCGCAGCCCGGCCCTGCCTCTGGTTCGGGAGGAGCCGCCTGAACCCCGCCCCTTCCCGTCCTCCGCCCCTGGGGCCCCGCGCACCCGGGGGGCGGGAGGGGACTGGCCACCGCGCCAGCGGCTCCTCTCTCCCTGGCCTCCCGTGCACCCTCGGGGCCCTGAGATTCATTCATTCATGTAGGCGGCCAGGAAGGGGTCACCCAGCCCCGCCCGGTGCCTCGCTGCGCGGAGAGGGTGGCAGCAGCCTCCTGGGAGGGACCCACCAGGAAACAGTCGATTCCTGCTGGGTGCGATAAGGAGGCGCCGCGCGTCGGGGAGAATCAGCAAGGGACTCTGGAGGAGGGGATACCTGGGCGAAGTCTCAGCGTGTGGGGAGTGCCTGGGGCTGAGGGCGCCTCAGGTGCAGGTTCAGGCTCTGACGCTCCGGCAGGCTGCAGGTGGTGGGTAGGAGGGGCGGGTGGGGAGAGAAGGGACTGAGAGGGCCGCCTGTCACACCGGAATGCAGGAACAGTGGGGTAAACCGAGGACAGCGTTGGGGGGGTTGGGTCTCGGTAGTTCATAGGCAGCGTCCTGACCACAAGCAGCGGATGTGAATCATGGGCCTGGGACATGGAGGGCGCCCTGTAAACCTTCACTCTATTAACAGGGGATGTTGATGTGATTTGTATTGCCCGAGGGGAAATGGTTTGGTAGTAGGAAGGCAAGGAGGTGAGTTAGGAGACTACCGTCTCCGCCAGAAAAGGGGCAGTGATGGAGGTGAGGCGTTCGCGGGGCGTGGCCACATGGTGTGTGGAGTGGAGAGCAGGCCTGTTAACCCAGGCGGTGATGACCATCTGAAGGTGCTGCCCTTCTCTCTACAACGACATTGAACAGGGAGTACAGGTTAGGGGTCAGGAGCCCTGTTTCCTTTTTTTTTTTTTTTGACAGTCTTGCTCTGTTGCCCAGGCGGGAGTGCAGTGGCACGATCTCGTCTCGCTGCAACTTCTGCCCCCTAGGTTCAAGGGGTTCTCCTATCTCACCCTCCCAAGCAGCTGGGATTACAAGCATTCACCACCACAGCCCACTAATTTTTTTGTATTTTTAGTTGAGATGGGGTTTCACTGTGTTGGCCAGGTGAGTCTTGAACTCGACCTCAAGTGATCCTTCCATCTCAGCCTCCCAAAGTGCTGGGAGGACAGGTGTAAGACAGCTCGCCTGGGTCGTTTACTTTTTTTTCCCCTACAAATTTATGTTAAGGTGTTATGGGTTTATTGCTTTTTTTTTTTTTTTGAGACAGAGTTTCGCTCTTGTTACCCAGGCTGGAGTGCAGTGGTGCGATCTTGGTTTACCGCAACCTCCGCCTCCTGGGTTCAGGCAATTCTCCTGCCTCAGCCTCCTGAGTAGCCGGGATTACAGGCACGCACCACCATGCCCAGCTGATTTTTTTGTATTTTTAGTAGAGATGGGGGTTCACCTTGTTGACCAGGATGGTCTTGATCTCTTGACCTCGTGATCCACCCACCTCGGCCTCCCAAAGTGCTGGGATTACAGGCGTGAGCCACTGCGCCCGGCCCTGCTTTTTTTTTTTTTTTTTTTTAAATAAAGACTGGGTTTCACCATGTTGTTCAGGCTGGTCTTGAACTCCCGACCTCAAGTGATCCGCCCGCCTTGGCCTCCAAAGTGCTTGGATTACAGGCGTGAGCCACCACGCCCGGCCATTTTTTTTGTTGTTGTTTTTTAACAGTCTCAGGCGGGGCACGGTGGCTCATGCCTGTAATCCCAGCACTTTGGGAGGCCGAGGCGGGTGG